>CM065591.1:56435147-57101397 GCA_033119425.1 Bufotes viridis | reverse complement strand
ATGTAGTCGCTCATGTGTGCCAGGCTACCCAGAGGTAAGGACAAGCTGTCCTCTGTGGCAGGCGTATCGTCATCGTCCTCCGTATCCCCCACAGCCACTCACCAGTGATGGGCCTGAGCTGTGTCGGGTGCCACCCCGCTGTGAACCTGCTTCCTCCTCATCCTCCTCCACCTCCTCCTCATACTCCTCGTCCTCCAGTAGTGGGCCCTGGCTGGCCACATTTGTACCTGGCCTCTCTCTGAGCCACTTCTAACAGACTGGCCTGAAAGTGGTAAAAATGACCCCTCATCCTAATCCTCCTCCTCCTCCTGGGCCACCTCCTCTTCCATCATCGCCCTAAGCGTTTTCTCAAGGAGACATAGAAGTGGTATTGTAACGCTGATAACGGTGTCATCGTCACTGGCCATGTTGGCGGAGTACTCGAAACAGCACAACAGGGCACACAGGTCTGGCATGACCCAATCATTGGTGGTGAAGTGGTGCTGTTCCTCAGTGCGACTGACGCGTGCGTGCTGCAGCTGAAACTCCACTATGGCCTGCTGCTGCTCGCACAGTCTCTCCAGCATGTGCAAGGTGGAGTTCCACCTGGTGGGCACGTCGCATATGAGGCGGTGAGCGGGAAGGCCGAAGTTCCGCTGTAGCACAGACAGGCGAGCAGCGGCAGGATGTGAACGCCGGCAGCGGGCACAGACGGCCTGCACTTTATGCAGCAGCTCTGACATGTCGGGGTAGTTGTGAATGAACTTCTGCACCACCAACAGGCAAGGGATGTGCGTCAAACCGGCTAGTCCCAGAGCTGCGATGAGATTTCGCCCATTATCGCACACCACCAGGCCGGGCTTGAGGCCCACCGGCAGAAACCACTTGTCGGTCTGTTGTTCAATACCCCGCCACAACTCCTGCGCGGTGTGGGGCCTGTCCCCAAAACATATGAGGTTCAGAACTGCCTGCTGACGTTTACCCCGGGCTGTGCTGAAGTTGGTGGTGAAGGTGTGTGGCTGACTGGATTAGCTGGTGGATGCAGAGGAGAAGGAAGCCGAGTAGGAGGAGGAGGCTACAGAAGGCAAAGAATGATGCCTTGCGATCCTTGGCGGCGGAAGGACGTGCGCCAAGGAACTCTCCACCTGGGGCCCAGCCACCACTACATTTACCCAGTGTGCAGTTAGGGAGATATAGCGTCCCTGGCCGTGCTTACTGGTCCACGTATCTTTGGTTAGGTGGACCTTGCCACAGATGGCGTTGCGCAGTGCACAATTGATTTTATCGGATACTTGGTTGTGCAGGGAAGGCACGGCTGTCTTGGAGAAGTAGTGGCGGCTGGGAACAACATACTGTGGGACAGCCATGGACATCAGCTGTTTGAAGCTGTCTGTGTCCACCAGCCTTAATGACAGCATTTCAAAGGCCAGTAGTTTAGAAATGCTGGCATTCAGGCCCAGGGCTCGAGGGTGGCTAGGTGGGAATTTACGCTTTCTCTTCAAGGTTTGTGAGATGCTGAGCTGAACGCTGCCGTGTGACATAGTGGAGATGCTTGCTGATGCAGGTGGTGTTGTTGGTGGCACATCATCTGTTTGGTGGGAGGCAGGTGCCAACATTCCTCCCGAGGCGGAGGAAGAGGCCGAGCCAGCAGAAGAAGAGGGAGCAGGGGGAGCCAGAGTGAGTTCCTTGCTTTTGAGGTGTTTACTCCACTGCAGTTCATGCTTTGCATGTAGATGCCTGGTCATGCAGGTTGTGCTAAGGTTCAGAACGTTAATGCATTGCTTTGGGCTCTGATGGCACAGCGTGCAAACCAGTCGGGTCTTGTCGTCAGCACATTGTTTAAAGAAGTGCCATGCCAGGGAACTCCTTGAAGCTGCCTTTGGGGTGCTAGCTCCCTGGTGGCGGTGGCCAGTAGCAGGCAAACTCTCTTGGAGGCGGCTGTTCTGCTTTTGCCCCCTGCTCTCTCTTTTGCTACGCTGTTGCCTCGGTCTTACCACTGCCTCTTCCTCTGAATTATGAAAGTCAGTGGCACGACCTTCATTCCATGTGGGGTCTAGGACCTCATCGTCCCCTGCATCATCTTCCACACAGTCTTCCTCCCTGACCTCCTGTTCGGTCTGCACACTGCAGAAAGACGCAGCAGTTGGCACCTGTTTCGTCATCATCAGAGACGTGCGGACTCGGATGAGGTGGTATTCCCATGTCCTAATCATCAGGAAACATCATTAGTTGTGCATCAGTGCATTCTATGTCTTCCACCACTGGGGAAGGGCTAGGTGGATTCCCTTGGGAAACCCTGCCAGCAGAGTCTTCAAACAGCATAAGAGACTGCTGCATAACTTGAGGCTCAGACAGTTTCCCTGATATGCATGGGGGTGATGTGACAGACTGATGGGCTTGGTTTTCAGGTGCCACCTGTGCGCTTTCTGCAGAAGACTGGGTGGGAGATAATGTTGTGAACATGCTGGATCCACTGTCGGCCACCCAATTGACTAGCGCCTGTACCTGCTCAGGCCTTACCATCCTTAGAACGGCATTCGCCCCCAACAAATATCGCTGTAAATTCTGGCAGGTACTGGAACCTGAGGTAGTTGGTTCACTAGGACTTGTGGCTGTGGCAGAATGGCCACGTCCTCTCCCAGCACAAGAGGGTACACTAACACCACCACGATCGCGTCCACGTCCCTTACTAGATGTTTTCCTCATTGTTACAGTTCACCAAGCACCACAATAAGAAAAATGAATATTTGGCCCAATGTATTGATTTCAAATTCAGGCCTTTTTTTTACAGGCACCTAACACTATCTGCCTATTTATTTATGTAGCATATTACACTAATCGAGGCACAGCAGTAACCACTGATTTAGGGGAATATCTCTTTTAGAGCTAGTATTTAGGCCCTGGATGAAAGGTATCCTTTTATGGACAGATTTACAATTGGCCTGCAACAGCTCGAACACCAGATTCAGGGTATTGCTATTTTGGCAATTGAATTTCACCACAGAACAAAATATATGTTTTGACGGACACTATTATACTTTACCAGCCACAGCTGAAACCACTGATTTATGGTATTGCTATTTTGGCAATTGAATTTCACCCCACAACAAAATATATAATTTGCCGGACACTATAAAACTTGGCCAGCCACAGCTGAAACCACTGATTTATGGTATTGCTATTTTGGCAATTGAATTTCACCCAGAACAAAATATATAATTTGCAGGACATTATGAAACTTGGCCAGCCAGAGCTGAAACCACTGATTTATGGTATTCCTGTTTTGGCAATTGAATTTCACCCCAGAACAAAATATATAATTTGCAGGACACTATGAAACTTGGCCATCCACAGCTGAAACCACTGATTTATGGTATTGCTATTTTGGCAATTGAATTTCAACCCACAACAAAATATATGTTTTTGCGGACACTATGAAACTTGGCCAGCCACAGCTGAAACCACTGATTTATGGTATTGCTATTTTGGCAATTGAATTTCACCCCAGAACAAAATATATAATTTGCAGGACACTATGAAACTTGGCCAGCCACAGCTGAAACCACTGATTTATGGTATTGCTATTTTGGCAATTGAATTTCACCACAGAAAATAATCTATCCTTTGCCAGACAGCAGACAGTATTATACTTGGCTAGCCAAAGCTGGAACACCAGATATAGGGGATGGGTATTTGGGCAACTGTATTTAACCCCTTAATAAAATATAGAAATTGCTATCCTAAGTTTCTAGGGGTGACAATTAGCACAGCCAAGCCCCTGATGTAGGATATTGCAAAATAAAACTAGTATTGATGGATTGATGGACTTGGTGGCAGCTTGTTCTGGTGCACCACAAGTCACAAAATGGCTGCCGATCACCCCAGAAAATAAGTGACAGAAAAACGCTCTGTGCAGCCTAAAAACCAGTGAGTAAGTAACTAGCAGAAGTTCAATCATTCACAGCTGTAGATCGATCACTTCATTAGGTGCTGTTGCTGACTTTAACCTGCCTAATCTCGCCCTGACAGAAGCTGCGTCCTCTCCCTACACTAATCAGAGCAGTGTGACGTGCGGCGCTACATGACTTCAGCTTAAATAGAGGCTAGGTCACATGCTGCACTTGGCCAATCACAGCCATGCCATTAGTAGGCATGGCTGTGATGGGCTCTTAGGGCAAGAAGTAAAACGCTAGCTGATTGGCTGCTGTGCAGCCCTTCAGAAAGCGGGAAGTAATCGCCGAACAGTGAACCCGAACCCAAACTTTTTTGAAAATGTTCGGGTTCGGGTCCGTGTCCCGGACACCCCAAAATTCGGTACGAACCGGAACTATGCTCGAACTGTTCGCTCAACACTTAACAGCACCATTGAAAGGCAAATATAGTTTTCATATTCCTCTTCCACACTCCTCAAAGGTCTTTAGAACATATAACTGCACCACTGAACAGCAAATACATTTTTTTTTCTACTTATACACAACACGAAAGGTTTTAGGACATATAACTGCACCGCTAAACGGCAAATAGGCCCTTAGTTTTTTCCACTTATACACTCCATAAAAGGCTTTAGAACATATAACTGCACCACTGAACGGCAAATATATTTTTCTTTTTTTCCACTTATGCACGACACAAAAGACTTTAGAATATATAACTGCACTGCTGAACGGCAAATAGGTCCATTGTTTTTTTCTACTTATACACGACACAAAAGGCTGTAGAACTTATAACTGTGCTGCTGAACGGCAAATATATTTATCCTTTTCCACTTATACCGTACATGACACAAAATGCTTTAGAACATATAACTGCACTGCTGAATGGCAAATATATTTTTCTTTTTTGCGTTTATACCCTCCACAAAAGGCTTTAGAACATATAACTGCACCACTGAACGGCAAATAGGCCCATATTTTTTTTCCACTTAAACATGACACAAAAGGCTTTAGAACATATAAATGCACTGCTGAACGGCAAATATATTTTTCTTTTTTCTACTTATACACTCCATAAAAGGCTTCAGAACATAAAACTGTACCGCTGAACGGCAAATAGACCCTTATTTTTTTTCCCCTTATACACGACACAAAAGGCTTTGGAATATATAACTGCACCACTAAACTGCAAATATATTTTTTTTCCACTAATACACAAAACAAAAGGCTTTAGAACATATAACTGCACCGTTGAACGGCAAATATAGTTTTCTTTTTTCCTCTTCCACACCCCGCAAAAGGCTTTAGAACATATAACTGCACTGCTGAACGATATATACATATATATATATATATATATATATATATATATATATAGAAAAAAATGTAAAGGATCGCACAGCAGGTTGCGAATTGAAAACTGGAGTGCCAGTGGCTGTGAGGACAGTCCCTTATGTCCGCAGAAATATAAAGAGAATAATTCCACAGCACTTCCCTAAATAATGAAAAAAGGTTCTTCTTTATTCACCGTGTAAAAAGCGACGTTTCGGTGCACCCAATGGCACCTTTCTCAAGCAGTGACCAAAATGGTGTGGCATTCAGTATATTTATACATGTGTGTTCAATTAAAGCAATTACAACATTTACATAATCAGTGACATGTAAACAATACAGAAAATCAAATATATCCAGTGATCAAACATTATAATCATAAGAAAAATGTCCTGTGTTAAAAATTCATCAATAAATAAGTGTATCCGTGACAAAAATACACAATCAAAGACGTGCATGTACGGAATAAGGCATAAAAACATATGCTGCTAATTATAAGTGACAGGTGTGCATGATAAAATTGGATTAAAATCAATACCGGTAACATGGAGAGATCAGCTGTGGCCAGCATCGTGATGGATCCTTGCAAGTCCACAATTACAGATTGCGCATGTCCAAAGGAATTCAAGACTGCGTGACGTCGTGGAGTCGTCCACGTGATGCGTCACAACCTGATATAATCATATAATCCGGTTTTGTTATGCGTTGCTATGGCGAGTAAGTTGCCATGGCAAAGTGACGCCGTCAGCGTGATGGGTCACAACCTCTTTCTGTCATGTGACTCAAGTTTAAAGTAAGTTATCCTGGCGCTGGAAAGTCATCTGATCCGCGTCCAATTAACAACGTCATCTTCACATAATGAATCTTAAAGCATGAGTAAAATATGTAATACGAAGCAAAAATGAAAATAATCAAAGAGTCACTGCAAGGAGAATCGTGTGTGGACACCCTGTTTACAAAGAAAATTGGACTATTATTGTCTAACTAGACATTAAGCCCGTTACTATAACGGGCGCTAGAGCTCTTTTTTCTCCACCACGTTGACGCAGTTTCCAACTACAATTTTCAGAGTCAAACACATAGTGCAAAGGAATGCCCGAATATAATATATTCTTTGCTTCATGATTTTGTTGATTCAATCTGAACAAACCTGTCAATTGAGTATCACGGTTTAAAGCTCTATGTACTGCTGTAGTAATGTAATTTGGATAAAAAAAAAAAAAAAACAGATTGTTATTCAGGCAGATGCTGGTGGACACGAGGACACGACACTGTCACTGAAGGCTGACACTGACTACTGGCACTTAGATGGGACTGCTGGCACAGAGATGATAGACACTGTCACTGTTGGCTAACACGACTGAAACTGAATGCTGGCACTGGTGGCTTACACGGACTGCTGGCACCGAGACAACGGACACTGCCACTGGTGGCTGGCACTGTGACTGGGGCAACTGTTACTGGTGGCCTGTACATGTGACACAACTGAAACTGAAAACTGGCACTGAGACAATGGACTTGGTGAGGGAAGACACGGTAACTAAGGACTGACAAAGATTGCAATTACTGCTTGTACTAAAACGGCAGGCAATTTGACTGGTGGCTGACATGACTGGCACTAAGTATTGGCACGGGAGTGCTGGCATTAAGATGGCGAACACTGTGACTGGTGGCTGACTTGACTGAAACTCACTGCTGACACTGTCACTGGTGGTGGACACGGCTTAAACAGGATTAAATTGTGACATACACTTAAAATTTATTCCTGAAGTTGAAGAATTTTACATTATTTGCTCTGCAAGTTCAGAGTGATTTAAAATATATAATTGACTGGTGGGCACTGTAAATGGTGGCTGACATGACTGGCACTAACTGCTGGCACTGATACGTCGGAAATGGTCATTGGTGGCAGATACAGCTGGCACTTTCCTATGCGGAATGGGCCTATGGAGCATTTAAACACCTGGGTGGCAGGGACCTCTGCACTTTATTCCTAGTCCCCTCAGTGGTCAGGTACTACACGTGGCACGCACAGTGTTTAGTCTCGACACAACACAAAACCCTCCCTGTGGATAAGGTGGTTAGGAACATTCTCGAAGATCTAGTGAAGGTGCGCTCTCTGGAGTAGGAGAGGTTGGGGGCGGGTAGAGCCTCTCTCCTTTGGAGGGACTTTGCCTTTCGGGTACCCTAGCCTGTTGTCTCCCTTCCTGGTGGTGGGCTAAAGCTTTAGATTTTTGTTTTGTTTTGATGACTGTATGATGACATAGGGCTTGCAAGCCCTGAACGTGGGCTTTAATGGTTGTGTGTGGACTATGGGTAGTAAGGGTGGTCTGCTGTGTATTTTAGTGTCACATGCAGCAACAGTTAACACAAACAGTAACGTTGATATTAAATTGACAGAATACATTCGCCCAATAATTTTTTTCTCCACCATGTTGACGCAGTTTCCAACTATAATTTTAGCAGTTTGTCGACCACTGTAAGAGCTATAGATGGGGCCATCGTACACTCATCCCAAATCAGTAGTGTAGATTATCTCAAATTTTCAGCATCATCAGAATTGAGACGCATATTTGATATGGAGTTTTCAACTATTGGAACAGGTAATTTGGACTGAGACTGGTAAGTTCTTCCACCATAAAGAACATTAGCTGCAATACCTGTTGACGCTACAGGGAGTGTAATCTTACCTTCTCCACAAACTGTGCTGAGAAGGGTTTTGTAAAGATACGTTTTTCCACTACCACCTGGACCATCCAAGAAAAAACAACGATTGAAAAGTTTGTCTGCAAGCAGAAATTACAATATTTTTTCTGTAGCAGTTTTTTTGTTCTCTGTTTAACGTTTTCTCCATTTCTTCTGCTGTGCATTTTTGTAATTCCTGGTCATACATATTACAAAGTTGATCATTATTTGGCATTGTGTAAGACAATCCAAAATCTTCACAGGTTTTGAAATGTAGTACTAAAATGTTGGCTAATTCTTTAAGGTCGATCGTACGACAAATTGTGCAATCATCATTGTGTTCTTTAGGTTGGTGAACTAAATCTTCAATGAAATATTGCTCATATTTTAGAAAAAGTGCATTCATATTTTGTAATAATGCAAAAACACAGACGTATATGCAAATAAGTTGTTTAGGCATAGTGAAGTGTACAGCATCTTCCAGAGTTTTTTCCCAAACGTCATCATCAGTAATAAGTCCTTTAACTTTTGCAGCCTCTTGGAAAGTGGAATAAACAATTCCATTTACAGTCCTCAAATCTTCAAAAATGCACCAGCCACATGCAGCAACAGTAGACGCAAACAGTAACGTTCTGTATCTGATATTAAATTGACAGAATACATTCGTCCAATAATTTTTACTCCACCACATTGATGCAGTTTCCAACTACAATTTTCAGAGTTAAAGACATAGAGGAAAAGAAAGTCCGAATATAATATATTCTTTGCTTCATTTTGTTGATGGTGGCTGACACGGATTGCTGGCACTGAGACGACGGATATGGTCACTGGTGGCTGACACAGCTGACACTCATTGCTGACACTTGACAATTGTACTGAAGTGGCAGGCAATTTGAATGGTGGCTGACATGACTGACACTGAGAAGAGACTGCTGGCATTGAGACGGCGAACACTGTGACTGGTGGCTTACACAGCAGGCACTGAGACGCCATGCACTGTGGATGGTGGCTGACATGACTGACACTGCTAGCACTGAAATGGCAGACACTGTCACTGGTGGTGGACACAGCTTAAACACGATTAAATTGTGCCATAAATTTACTTAAAATTTTCATAAGCTCTGAATTTATTCCTGAAGTTGAAGAATTTTACATTATTTGCTCTGCAGCTTCAGAGGGATTTAAAATATATAATTGACTGGCGGGCACTGTGAATGGTGGCTGACATTACTGGCATTGACACGTCAGAAACTGTCACTGGTGGCGGATGCAGATGGCACTCACTGCTGACATTGAGACGGTGGAAGCTGTCACTTGTGGCGGATACAGCTGGCACTTTCCTATGCGAATGGGCCTATGGAGCATTCAGACACCTGGGTGGTAGGGACCTCTGTCCTAATCAGCTCAATGGTCAGGTACTACACATGGCATGCACAGTGTTTAGTCTCGACGCAACACAAAACCCTCCCTGTGGATAAGGTGGTTAGGAACATTCTCGGAGATCTGGTGAAGGTGTGCTCTTTGGAGTAGTAGAGGTTGGGGCGGTTAGAGCCTCTCTCCTTTGGAGGGACTTTGCCTTTGGGTGGGCTGAAGCTGGCACTTTAGATTTTTGTTTTGTTTTGATTACTGTATGATGACATGGGGCTTGCAAGCCCCGAACTTGGGCTTTAATGGTTGTGTGTGGACTATGGGTAGTAAGGGTGGTCTGCTGTGTATTTTAGTGTCACATGCAGCAACAGTTAACGCAAACAGTAACGTTCTGTATATAATATTAAATTGACAGAATATATTCGCCCAATCATTTTTTTCTCCACCACGTTGACGCAGCGGACACTGTCATACATGTAGAATTAGGTGGTCCGCATGTTCCATGAATCATATTGCATTGTTACAAAGGCATGTAAGTGAGGAGTAATTTGTATGTTAGGGATTTAAGCAGAGACAATTTTATTTTTTACTTCTTCATTTTTTAAAACGGGACTGCAGGCACTGAGACGACGAATACTGTTACTCGTGGCTGACACGGACTGCTGGCACTGAGACGATGGACACAGTCACTGGTGGCTGGCACTGTGACGGGGAACACTGTCACTACTGGTGGCTGATACAGCTGGCACTCACTGCTGACACTGAGACAGCGGGTACTTTGGTGGCTAACACGACTAAAACTGAATTCTGGCACTGAGACGGCGGACACTGTCACTACTGGCTGATACTGCTGGCACTCACTACTTACTGGCTGACACTAACTACTTACATTGAGGCGGCGGACACTACTACTGGTGGCTGACACTCACTGCTTACATTGAGACGGCGGACACTGTAACTGGCGAATGACACTGAGATGGCCGGTACTTTCACTGGTGGCTAATACGACTGAAACTGAATTCTGACACTGAGATGGCGAAAACTGTCACTGGTGGCTGACACAGCTGGCACTGAGAAGGCGGACACTGTCACTGCTGGCGGATACAGCTGGCACTCACTGCTGACACTGAGACGGCGAGTACTTTGGTGGCTAATATGACTGAAACTGAATGCTGACTCTGAGACGGCAGGCATGTTGATTGGTGGCTGACACTGACTACTTACATTGAGGCGGCGGACACTATTACTGGTGGCTGACAAAGCTGGCACTCACTGCTGACACTGAGACAGCTGGTACTTTGGTGGCTAACATGACTGAAACTGAATGCTGGCACTGAGACGGCGGGCACGGTGATTGGTGGCTGTCACTGCTTACACTGAGACGGCGAACACTGTCACTGATGGCGGATACAGCTGGCACTCACGGCTGACACTGAGACGGCGAGTACTTTGGTGGCTAACACGACTGAAACTGAATTCTGGCACTGAGACGGCGGACACTGTCACTGCTGGCTGATACTGCTGGCACTCACTACTTACTGGCTGACACTGACTACTTACATTGAGGCGGCGGACACTGTAACTGGTGGCTGACATGACTGAAACTGAATTCTGGCACTGAGACGGCGGACACTGTCACTGCTGGCGGATACAGCTGGCACTCACTGCTGACACTCAGACGGCGAGTACTTTGGTGGGTAATACGACTGAAACTGAATGCTGGCACTGAGACGGCGGGCACGTTGATTGGTGTCTGACACTGACTACTTACATTGAGGTGGTGGACACTATTACTGGTGGCTGACAAAGCTGGCACTCACTGCTGACACTGAGACAGCGGGTACTTTGGTGGCTAACATGACTGAAACTGAATTCTGGCACTGAGACGGCGGACACTGTCACTGCTGGCGGATACTGCTGGCACTCACTACTTACTGGTTGACCGGATTACATACATTGAGGCGTCGGACACTATTACTGATGGCTGACACTGACTGCTAATATTGAGACGGCGGACACTGTCACTGGTGACTGACACTGAGACGACAGGTACTTTGACTGGTGGCTGAAACCAATGAAACTGAATTCTGGCACTGAGACGGCGGACACTGTCACTGCTGACACTAAGACGGCGAGTACTTTGGTGGCTAATACGACTGAAACTGAATGCTGGCACTGAGACGGCGGGCACGTTGATTGGTGGCTGACACTGACTACTTACATTGAGGCGGCGGACACTACTACTGGTGGCTGACAAAGCTGGCACTCACTGCTGACACTGAGACAGCGGGTACTTTGGTGGCTAACACGACTGAAACTGAATGCTGGCACTGAGACGGCGGGCACGGTGATTGGTGGCTGTCACTGCTTACACTGAGATGGCGAACACTGTCACTGCTGGCAGATACTGCTGCCACTCACGGCTGACACTGAGACAGCGGGTAATTTGGTGGCTAACACGACTGAAACTGAATTCTGGCACTGAGACGGCGGACACTGTCACTGCTGGCTGATACTGCTGGCACTCACTACTTACTGGCTGACACTGACTACTTACATTGAGGCAGCAGATACTATTACTGGTGGCTGACAAAGCTGGCACTGAGATGGCAGGCACGGTTATTGGTGACTGACACTGACTGCTTACATTGAGACGGCGGACACTGTCACTAGTCACTGACACTGAGACGGCGGGTACTTTGACTGGTGGCTGACACGCCTCAAACTGAATTCTGGCACTGAGAGGACGGATACTGTCACTGGTGGTTGACTGCTGGCACTGACACGTGACTGCTGGCACCCAGACAGTGGACATTATCACTGGTGGCTGACTACGTGAATGATTCCACTCTGTCAATATGGGAATTAAGTAAAGTGGTGGGATATCCTCTATCCTTAAAGGCTCCACTCATTTTATTAAAGGAGATCTGTAGTGTGGTTTCATCATTCACAATGCGTTTCACATGCATGAACTGGCTCAAGGGCAATGATTTGATCATTGATCTTGGGTGGGCACTGTCGAATTGCAATAAAGTGTTCCTGTCAGTGTTTTTTGTATAAACATCCGTTCGAACACATCCATCCTTGACAGAGATGGCTGTGTCCAGGAAATTAATCCTATCAAATGAATAATCCAAAGTGAATTTAATATCTTCATTAATTATGTTCAAAAACATAAAAAAAACTCAGGAGTTCCTCTTCTGTGCCCAACCAAATCAAGAAAATATCATCTATGTAACGCCACCACCTCAAGACATGTGAGAAGTGGGGTGATACATAGATGTGTGCTTCCTCAAGGAAGGAGACCGCCTTGTTTGCGTAAGTGGGCGCCACATTCAACCCCATGGCGGTCCCCTTCAACTGTAAATAAAAATAATCATCACGCCGTCTTGAATTCCTTTGGACATGCGCAGTCTGTAATTGTGGACGCGCAAGGATCCATCACGAGGCTGGCCACAGCTGATCTCTCCATGTTACTGGTATTGTTTTTAATCCAATTTTATCATGCACACCTGTCACTTATAATTAGCAGCATATGTTTTTATGCTTTATTCCGTACATGCACGTCTTTGATTGTGTATTTTTGTCACAGATACACTTATTTATTGATGAATTTTTAACACAGGACATTTTTATTATGATTATAATGTTTGATCACTGGATATATTTGATTTTCTGTATTGTTTACATGTCACTGATTATGTAAATGTTGTAATTGCTTTAATTGAACACACATGTATAAATATACTGAATGCCACACCATTTTGATCACTGCTTGAGGAAGGTGCTATTGGGTGCACCGAAACGTCGCTTTTTTCATTATTTAAGGAAGTGCTGTGGATTTTTTCTCTTTATATATATATATATATATATATATATATATAGATATATATATTTATTTATTTTTTTTTACTTATACACAGCACAAAAGGCTTTAGAACATATAACTGCTCAGTTGAATGGCAAATATAGTTTTCTTTTTTCCTCTTCCACACTGCACAAAAGTCCTTAGAACATATAACTGCACCACTGAACAGGAAATAGGCCCTTATTTTTTTTCCATTTATACACGACAGAAAAGGCTTTAGAACATATAACTGCACTGCTGAACGGCAAATAGGCCCCTATTTTTTCAACTTATACACGACACAAAAGGTTTCAGAACATATATAACTGCACCGATGAAATGCAAATATATTTTTCTTTTTTTCACTTTTACACTCCACAAAAGGCTTTTGAATATATAACGGCACAGCTGAACGGAAAATACATTTTTCTTTTGCGCTAATAAACGACAAAAAGTGCTTTAGAACATATCACTGCACCGCTGAACGGAAAATAGGCCCTTATTTTTTCCTCTTATTCACAACACAAAAGGCTTCTGAACATATAACTGCACCAATGAACGGCAAATATATTTTTCTTTTTTTCACTTATACACTCCACAAAAGGCTTCTGAACATATAACTAAACCGATGAACGGAAAATATATTTTGCTTTTTTCCACTTGTACACTCCATAAAAGGCTTTAGAATATATAAACCATCAAAAAATGTGGTGATAAGAAAGCAGGATGCGCTCATACCCATATGCAGTTGTGCATTTCTGTAGGGGAGCACATCCTGCACTTGTAGTCCGTTGCTAATGGCAATCACCAGCAAAAAATGCATACAATGGATGATGCCAGCAACGGACTACAAGTACCACAATGGACATCCTACATAAAATGAAATTTATGTGGATGTGGCAAGAATTCAGAACAAACACAGAACCAGAGATAGGTGCACGCTGCCGTCACACTAACCCTCACACTGATGTTAAAAATTGAGAGTTAGTTTGACATATCCTACTAGGAGGACGTGTCTTAAGCCTCGGGCACCAGCGTCAAGGTCTCTCAAGTAGCCCGTGGGCCCTAACACTCACCTACCTGCGCCATATGGGCGATATCAGGGGCCAGTGGGCAATTACAGGAGCATTAGGACGACTCACAAACATCTCCTCTGTTACCTCCAGCATGTGGCCATGCTTGCAATGGGAGGTGGGGAGGTGTCTATGAGCCCTACCCAAGACTGACTGATATAGCCCAAGGCCAAGCAGGTGCACCCAAATGTGACCTGAAGATGAAAAACAGGCACATTAAAATTGGAGTTTGTACACCTCCATACATATATATAAACCATCAAAAATGTGGTGATAAGAAAGCAGGATGCGCTCATACCCATATGCAGTTGTGCATTTCTGTAGGGGAGCACATCCTGCACTTGTAGTCCGTTGCTAATGGCAATCACCAGCAAAAAATGCATACAATGGATGATGCCAGCAACGGACTACAAGTACCACAATGGACATCCTACATAAGATGAAATTTATGTGGATGTGGCAAGAATTCAGAACAAACACAGAACCAGAGATAGGTGCACGCTGCCGTCACACTAACCCTCACACTGATGTTAAAAATTGAGAGTTAGTTCGACATATCCTACTAGGAGGACGTGTCTTAAGCCTCGGGCACCAGCGTCAAGGTCTCTCAAGTAGCCCGTGGGCCCTAACACTCACCTACCTGCGCCATATGGGCGATATCAGGGGCCAGTGGGCAATTACAGGAGCATTAGGACGACTCACAAACATCTCCTCTGTTACCTCCAGCATGTGGCCATGCTTGCAATGGGAGGTGGGCAGGTGTCTATGAGCCCTACCCAAGACTGACTGATATAGCCCAAGGCCAAGCAGGTGCACCCAAATGTGACCTGAAGATGAAAAACAGGCACATTAAAATTGGAGTTTGTACACCTCCATACATATATATATAAACCATCAAAAAATGTGGTGATAAGAAAGCAGGATGCGCTCATACCCATATGCAGTTGTGCATTTCTGTAGGGGAGCACATCCTGCACTTGTAGTCCGTTGCTAATGGCAATCACCAGCAAAAAATGCATACAATGGATGATGCCAGCAACGGACTACAAGTACCACAATGGACATCCTACATAAGATGAAATTTATGTGGATGTGGCAAGAATTCAGAACAAACACAGAACCAGAGATAGGTGCACGCTGTCGTCACACTAACCCTCACACTGATGTTAAAAATTGAGAGTTAGTTCGACATATCCTACTAGGAGGACGTGTCTTAAGCCTCGGGCACCAGCGTCAAGGTCTCTCAAGTAGCCCGTGGGCCCTAACACTCACCTACCTGCGCCATATGGGCGATATCAGGGGCCAGTGGGCAGTTACAGGAGCATTAGGACGACTCACAAACATCTCCTCTGTTACCTCCAGCATGTGGCCATGCTTGCAATGGGAGGTGGGAGGTGTCTATGAGCCCTACCCAAGACTGACTGATATAGCCCAAGGCCAAGCAGGTGCACCCAAATGTGACCTGAAGATGAAAAACAGGCACATTAAAATTGGAGTTTGTACACCTCCATACATATATAAACCATCAAAAAATGTGGTGATAAGAAAGCAGGATGCGCTCATACCCATATGCAGTTGTGCATTTCTGTAGGGGAGCACATCCTGCACTTGTAGTCCGTTGCTAATGGCAATCACCAGCAAAAAATGCATACAATGGATGATGCCAGCAACGGACTACAAGTACCACAATGGACATCCTACATAAAATGAAATTTATGTGGATGTGGCAAGAATTCAGAACAAACACAGAACCAGAGATAGGTTCACGCTGCCGTCACACTAACCCTCACTCTGTGTTTGTTCTGAATTCTTGCCACATCCACATAAATTTCATTTTATGTAGGATGTCCATTGTGGTACTTGTAGTCCGTTGCTGGCATCATCCATTGTATGCATTTTTTGCTGGTGATTGCTATTAGCAACGGACTACAAGTGCAGGATGTGCTCCCCTACAGAAATGCACAACTGCATATGGGTATGAGCGCATCCTGCTTTCTTATCACCACATTTTTTGATGGTTTATATATGTATGGAGGTGTACAAACTCCAATTTTAATGTGCCTGTTTTTCATCTTCAGGTCACATTTGGGTGCACCTGCTTGGCCTTGGGCTATATCAGTCAGTCTTGGGTAGGGCTCATAGACACCTCCCACCTCCCATTGCAAGCATGGCCACATGCTGGAGGTAACAGAGGAGATGTTTGTGAGTCGTCCTAATGCTCCTGTAATTGCCCACTGGCCCCTGATATCGCCCATATGGCGCAGGTAGGTGAGTGTTAGGGCCCACGGGCTACTTGAGAGACCTTGACGCTGGTGCCCGAGGCTTAAGACACGTCCTCCTAGTAGGATATGTCGAACTAACTCTCAATTTTTAACATCAGTGTGAGGGTTAGTGTGACGGCAGCGTGCACCTATCTCTGGTTCTGTGTTTGTTTAGAATATATAACCGCACTACTGAAAGGCAAATACATATTTCTTTGTTCCACTTATACACGACACAAAAGGCTTTAGAACATATAGCTGCACAGCTGAACGTCAAATAAATTTTTCTTTTGCTCTAATAGAAGACAAAAAGGGCTTTAGAACATATAACTGCAGCGCTAAATTGCAAATAGACCCTTATTTTTTTCCACTTATACATGACTCAAAACAATTTAGAACAGATAACTGCACTGCTAAATGGCAATTTTTTTTTTCTTTTTTTTTCACTTATACACGACAAAAAGGGCTTTAGAACATATAACTGCACTGTTGAACGGCAAATAATATTTATTTTTGTGCCACTAATACACCCCAAAAGGGGCTGTAATTTTCACACTTCACCACACAACGGCTAATAAGCCCTTTTTTTCCCCTCTAATACAAGCCAAAAAATGCTTTAGAATATATAACTGCACTGCACAAGGGCAAATAAAACATAGAAATATTTCCTTGAAATAAACCCTGTTAACGGCTGTATCAAACAGCACTTACACCCCAATAACAAGAGCGGTTTGCTGGAATTACAGTGCTGTATAATGGCAATTTGGATCCGCAGTCAGTGCAGCAAGGTGTAATAGGATTGTTCCTATTACCCTGGCTGTAAGCTCCTCTATTGAACCCTGTTCTACATAAATGCTGCAGAATGATTCCTCCCTATCCTTTCCCTACACCTTGAATAATCTTTCCCTGAACTTGTACATTGTTTTTTTAGCACAATGAAGTCTTTCCTAGCACTGTCCTTAGCGCCTGCTGATGTCTCTCCCTGCACTAAGTACACTGGAAAATTGCTGAATCCATGATGGCTGAGTCTATTTATAGGGCTGTGACATCACAGGGCCGGCTGGCTGCTGATTGGCTGCATGCATGGCATTATGGGTGATCCCGCATTCACCGAGTTCCTTGCTCTATGTCCTCACACGTATAGCAGCCATTTTAGTACAAAATGTGATTCTTTACCACGAAGCGTGAGCAGATTCTGATTTGGTGCAAATTTAATAATTCCTAACTTCGATTCACTCATCTCTAGATACAGACTTTTTTGGGAAATTTAGCAAAAAAAAAAATACACAAAAAGAACATTGAACTATAAATTACAAAATACAAGAAAAAAAAAAAAGAGAAAAAAAAGAAAAGATACAATTGTGGAGCAACAGATCCCAGAATACAGAACAAGATACTAAATATCTGCAAACACCATACCTGGCACCCAGAAAATATTTTGCAAACACCATACCTGGCACCCAGAAAAGAGGAAGGCCTGGAAATATAAAAGCTCAGAAATCATCAACTCCACCTTAATAAACTGGGCTACGACAGGCAAGTTAGTAAGTAGATAAACATGAAAAAACAGGCATATCCCTGTTTCTCATTACACTACTGAAGGACTTGCCTTAACATACCTGATCACCATTTTAATTTTCCCCTTCAACATTGACAATAAGTAATTTATACTTTTAAATGTGTATCTGTGCGTGCAGGGCTGGCCTTAGGTGTTCAGGCGCCCTGTGCGAGCTAATCTTGTGACACCCCCAACCCCCGTTCACTCAAACACAGTAGTTAAGGTATAGATCAACTACAGATCAGCTTCAATGTCATTGTCTTTCGGGGTTCTTTGAGAATTTGGCAAATTCCAAGACAGTAACAGTGCCACTTTAATAGTATAATCCACAAAGTCAGTTTATGTATTGTAGAAACAAGAGCAATGTTGTCAGTACACTATATTTAACCATTTTAAAACACTAAGGATGTATAGCCTCTCCCTCATTTCTTCAACCCACGTCTTTGTTTGGCCCCCTCTAGACAATTTCTATGTGCCAGTAATAAGAGCCCCCCACCATCATGTGCCAGCAGCCAGAGCCCCCCCATATCATGTGCCAGTAGCCAGAGTGCCTCCCCTATCATGTGCCAGTAGCCCCCCTTATGTGCCAGTAGCCCCCCCCTTATGTGCCAGTAGCCCCCCCCCCTTATGTGCCAGTAGCCCCCCCCCTTATGTGCCAGTAGCACCCCCTTATGTGCCAGTAGCCCCCCTTATCTGCCAGTAGCCCCCCTTTTGTGCCAGTAGCCAGAGTGCCCCCTATCATGTGCCAGTAGCCCCCCTTATGTGCCAGTAACCCCCCTTATGTGCCAGTAGCCCCCCTTATGTGACAGTAGCCCCCTTATGTGCCAGTAGCCCCCTTATGTGCCAGTAGCCCTCCCTTATGTGCCAGTAGCCCTCCCTTATGTGCCAGTAGCCCCCCTTTTGTGCCAGTAGCCAGAGTGCCCCCTATCATGTGCCAGTAGCCCCCCTATCATGTGCCAGTACCCCCCCCCCCCTCCTAGTTTGGTGGAGTTGCAAGCTGAGAGCTCAGTAAGTGTTCCCCGTGAAGCATGTTCTCTTCACCTCAGTGTCAGGAAACATAAAGGAGCAGTTGTATCTACGTACCTGGCGCACATAACCATGCAAAGGAACTGAAACAATAATGATTTAGAAAACTGAATTTGCAGACGGCCTCCAGAACTTTAGCAAGAATACCTAATCAACCTTCATTCCGACAAGCAATCGGTCACGACTTTCATGCTAAACCCAGTGACACAGAATTGAAGAATGAGCCAATAAAAATTCAACCCAGCATGGCTTCACAGAACTTCCAATCCACATTAAAGTACAGGGGTGAATTTGAAGCTAACGTTACATACTTTGTGAATCAAATTGTATAACTTGCTCAGCATGAATAATCCTCTACCCATATTACTTAAACTTATTTTTCAAAATGTCATCTGATGCAGTCTATCCCACTTTGGCTCCCCATGAATACTGTACATTTTGAAGATAATAAGTAAAAGAAGAAAATAGACATATTACCTCCTAGGTTGTTTTAAATGAGTATTTCCATTAGGGTGGTAGATTAAATCAATTACCTGATACCTGCAATGACCTGCAACACACACATATGTGTGTGTGTGTGTGTGTGTGTGTGTATATATATATATATATATATATATATATATATATACATTAAATGAAATAGATGAAATATACCCGTGCAAAGACAGGTCCTTCAGCTAGTATATATATATATATATATATATATATTTACTGCCTGGCCAAAAAAGGTCATACACTCTTTCTTTGGACCGCCTTTAGCTTCGATTATGGCACACATTCACTGTGGCATTGTTTCCACAAGCTTCTGCAATCTCACAACATTTATTTCTGTCCAGTTTTACATTATTGTTTCCCCAAGTTCTCATATTCGGAGATTTGAACCACTGTGTAAAGAATTCACCAGCACATCCCAAAGATTCTTAATGGGGTCCAGGTCTGGACTCTGTGGTAGCCAATCCACGTGTAAAAAAGTCTCTTTCTACCTGAACCACTCTTTCACAATTTGAGTCCGATGAATCCTGGCATTGTCATCTTGGCATTACTGTTAATCACGATGATTCGAATTGCGAATTTGAATCGCGAATATCGGCACTTCGAGAAATTGCGAACATTTAGAATATCTCATAATATATATTCGTAATCGTGAATATTGGATTTTTTTAAATGCCAGTCTATGCAAATTTTTATGCAAATTGTTATGCAAATTTTTATGCAAATTTTTTAATGCGAATTTTCGCAATCAAGAAAATAATGCCTGAGGATCAGGAATTTGCGAATATATGGCGCATATTCGCCCAAATATTCATGAAATATCGCAAATTCGAATATTGCCCCTGCCGCTCATCACTACTTGGCATATGCCCGTGCCATCAGGGAAGAAAGAATCCTTTGATGGAATAACCTGGTCTTTCAGTATATTCAGGTAAAGCCTGAACCTAGACCTGACCAACTGGGAAGCTATTACGTATTCCTGGTTCAAAGTTTGCCCTGGTGCTCTCTCAGTTTTTGTATTCCTCTCTCTCTCTCTCTCTCTCTCTCTCTCAATATATATATCTATATATATTTGTGTGTGTCGTTAAAAGATATTGACAGTATCCACTATAACAGTGACATCTACAGTACCCCCCCCCCTTATCAGTGACCTCACAGTACCCCGCTGCCTTAACAATAACCTTACAGTACCCCACTTCCCCTTTAATAACGGCCTTCACAGTCCCCTCCTGTCTTAACAGTGACCTACACAGTGGCCTGCCCCATTAATAGTAACATCCATAGCGCCCTCCCCTTTAACAGTAACCTCCAGAGTGGCCGCCCTTTTATTAGTGACCTCCACAGTACCAGTCTCCTTAACAGTGATTTCCACAATATCATGCCCCCTTAACATTGACCTTCACAGAGCTCCGTTCCCTTAAAATCTGACCTCGAGCTTCCGGTTCCGGCGCTGGTATGAGGAGATGCTGAGAACGGGAGCTCAGTGCAGCTGACACCTATCCCGCCCGCTTCGCAACACCAGCGTACTATTGTGAATGGTACTTACCCCACCACCATGTTCCTACAGTTGTATGGAGCGGTATTTGCTAAGAAGCGGGCACCGTTACCACCCTCCTCCCCCATGCACAGTGCTGCAGGCAACCAGGGGCAGCAGATAGAGGACTCACAGGTCGACATGTTTGAGCCAGGGGGACCAGCAATAGACCTGAAAGCACTAGCCACAGAAGTGGCAAAACAACTAGCCCCTGATTTAATACTATCTCTTTCAAATACAGTGCAGAATACCCTGAATAAACTTCAGGAAGAGGTAGAGCTGCAGGACAATAGAATATCTGAGGTGGAACAAAGAGTAACCTGCATGGAGGAAGAATCTGTGGAAAATGTGAATAAAATGCAGGACCTCTACCAGTTGACAAGTAAACTTAAGGAAAGGATTGACGACCTGGAAAATAGGTCCCGAAGAAGTAACTTGCGTTTGGTGGGAATTCCGTAATCAGTCCTTCCATGTGACCTAAGAAATATATTTGAAAATGAACTACCTCAGTCTCTGTGACTACAGGGCAAGAAAAAAGTAGAATGGGCTCATAGGATCAGACCCTTGAAAGACACACTGGAGGGGTCGTCTATCAATGCGCACCAAAGGCCTAGACAGGCAATATCCAAATATCTGGACTTTGCCGATAAAGAGGACATACTAAGAGCATACCGCATAAGAAAGGAACCACTGGTGATAGGAGGAGTGAAGATACTCCTATTTGCAAAATATTATGCGGCGGAGGAGGCCAGAAAATGCAGAACATTCAGCAGCCTATGCTCGGCATTGTAAAGAAAAGGAGTTCAGTTCCAGAGTTCGACTTCCAGATGGGTCAACCAAACAATTTACAGATCCGAAACTGGCAGCAGAACAGTTGCAGAGCATCAGAGACAAGGATCATCAGAGGCGTGCTGTGGTGGTCTTCCCATGTCCCCATTCTGAAACATAAGTGGTTAGGCATCAGTGAACTTCTGGGGCAAGGCTATGTGGATGGCCCTGGGAAACCCTGCCAGCAGAGTTATCAAAAAGCATAAGAGACTGCTGCATGACTTGGGGCTCAGACTGCTTGGCTTATTTGCAAGGGGGTAAGGTGCAAGATAGATGCCCATGGGCTGCAGGTGCCAACTCTGCACTTTCAGCAGGGGACAGGGTGGGAGACAACATGAAGGAACTGGAGGCATTGTCAGCCATCCAATCTACTAGCAACTGTACTTGTTCTGGAATCACCATTCATAGAGCGGCATTCGAGCCTACTAAATAAGGCTGAAGGCTCTGTTGTCTACACACACCTGAGTAAGGTGTTTCATTCAGGCGTGTAGCTGGCACAGATCGACCATGTCCTCTCCCTGCAACAGGAGCTCCACCAACACCAGCAGCACCACGACCAGGACCACGTCCCTTATTTGACATTCTCCTCATTATTTGCGTTCATCTACAAACCTAACAGATGGTTTATCTCACGTGACAATTTAACTGCCAATAGTCAACAATTAAGTTCACTAAAAGTAAGTCAGTGCCGGTGTCATAAATAGAATAAATTTCTTTATGTCACACAAGAGTGTAACGGAGCAATTCAATACAATTACTTGACTATCATAAAAAATTAGAATTTTCCAACCAACAATGTAACAGCTGAAGTTAACGGTTTAATTGGACTGTCAGAAATGCAGCGAAGTTTCCAAATGTGCTATCTGGCTCAAAAACAGTGTTTTTTGCAAACAACTATGTAAATGAAATATGTTACAGTTTTATAGGAATATCTGAAATGCAACATAGACCGCTAATGTGCTATCTAGCACAAAAACTGTGTTTTTTGTAAACAACTATGTAAATGCAGTATGTTATGGTTTTATTGGAATATCAGAAATCCAGCGTAGGATCCTAATGTGCTATCTAGCACAAAAACAGTGTTTTTTGCAAACAACTATGTAAATGCAATATGTTACAGTTTTAGTGGAATATCAGAAATGCAACATAGACCGCTAATGTGCTATCTAGCACAAAAACTGTGTTTTTTGCAAACAACTATTAAATTGCAGTATGTTATGGTTTTATTGGAATATCAGAAATGCAGCGTAGGACCTAGTGTGCTATCTAGCACAAAACCTGTGTTTTTTGCTAACTATGTAATTGTGGTCGTGGCTGACAGAGTGAGAAGTGGACGCAGCCCCTATGCGAAAGGAGTGCCCTGTGATGGAAGAAGGATCCGCGCCCAGGCATGTGGCTAAGGACCGGACATGTGAGATGAACTGGCGTGTAGTGAGAGGGGACTCGCCAAAAGGAAGCAGCGGACTATCCGGCCTGAGCCCTACCAAAGCCGTCTGTAGCTGTCGAAGGACCAGGACCGGACACCACCGGTGAGACGTGGGGAATAGGAAATAGCGACCGGGGGGCCTGTCTGAGAGGTCTTGGATGTACTAAGGAGCAGCGTGAAACCCTCGGGGCCCTGGACCAGTTGGCTGATGGCCAAAAAACTGGGGTTACTGGAGGAGCGTGTGAACTCACCGGGTCGTAAGAAACCATAGAAGGCAAGATAAATTGCTGCTTTGAGTACCAGACTGGGCATGGCCCCGAAAGGAACTCTATCTAGGGAGTCGGATAAGTCACGGAAAAGCCGGCCCGTGACGGCTTGCCTGCCACCCCAATTACTAGGCCCGACCTTACTGAGACCTCTCAGTGCGGCTTTGACCGCGTGGGCGGAGAACAGCGAGTCCCGTGCTGGCTGCCTGGACGAGAGGACGTGCTGCACCCCGGACAGGTAGGTTCTGACGGTATTGTGAGACAGCCGGAGTTCCGAGTGGCAGTACCCGATAAAGGCTAAGACATACTTTATGAAACTAGACTGCCCCTGAGGGCACAGATCCTGAAACTTGCAGAACGTACTCCATCCGGTACGATAGGCACGGGCCATATTAGGGAAGATAGACTTCTCTAACAAGGTATGGGCCGCATCCAGGTAGGTATCTAAACCATGACGAGAGACTCGTGTGGAGGGACAGTGGCGCCCACGGCGTCTGCCTCTGGCATCACCTGAAAGAAAAGGGAGAAGTTAGCTCTTGACAGGGCGTCAGCTGCCACATTCTGAGGACCAGGCACGTGGGAACTAAGAAAACGGAAGTTGTGAATTAAAGATAAGAACACCAGCCGCCTCATGAGGCTCATGACCTGCGGTGACTTGGACAGACTGCCCGTGACGATGTCGACCACGGCGGAGTTGTCTGTCACGAACAAAACGGTGTGGTTTCCCCACTGGCTGCCCCAAACACTAGCTGCTACGACGATGGGATACAGCTCAAAGAGGGCAGAGGTCTGAAGGAATCCTGGTATGAGCGAGATTTCAGCGGGCCACTCGCCTGCTACCCAGTGGGGGCCAAAAATGGTGGCGAAGCCGGAGCTAGCCGCTGCATCGGAGAAGACTACTGGGGATGAGCTGGACAATTCAGGTATGAAGAAAGACACCCCATTCCAGTGGCTGAGGAAATGATCCCACATGAGGAGGTCAGCACGTGCCTGACTATCCAGACGGACCGGGCTGTCTTGGCTAGGAGCGGAAGCGAGAAGGGACAACAACCGAGAAATGAATGACCTACCCTGTGGGATAATCCGCATGGCGAAGTTGAGCATGCCCAACAACGACTGCAACTCAAGCTTGGTAACTACGGACGTGGCGGAGAATCTGTGGACTACTTCCTGGATCCTAGCTAACTTATCAGCGGGCAGCCTGGCTAACATAAGGTGGGCGTCTAACTCAATGCCTAGGAAAGTAATGGACGAAGACGGGCCCTCGACCTTCTTGGGGGAGATGGGAACCCCTAACAGAGAAAAACAGGCTAACAGTTTCCCTAAACCTAAGGGGGGTAACCCTGGCCTTTCGATAAGCAGGAAATCATCCAGGTAATGGATGACGAACTCGCAATGGACCTTGTTTTCCAAGATCCAGTGGAGGGCCTGGGCCAACTGATCGACAAGCCACGGGCTACTCTTAGAACCAAACGTTAGCTTGGTAGAGAAATAATACTGACCCCTCCACTTGATGCCGTGCCACTGCCAAAGCGCAGGCATGATGGGCAGCAACTTGAAAGCGTCCGAAATGTCTGCTTTGGACATTGAAGCATCAGGACCGAGATGGGTGAGATTGCAATTGCTTGGTCTATGGAGGAGTACCTCATACTAACTTCCTCGGATGGGATGAGGAAGTTGAGACTGGGAATTGGAGAACCATGAGGCCCTGAGAGGTTTATGATGAGACGTTCTTTCTTGCTAAACTTGCCCGTGACTATCCCTATGGGACTGACTCTCCACCGTTGAAAGGGGGGTTCTGAAAACGGGCCGATCACGAAACCTTTGTCGAGCTCGATCTTGATTAGTCTATCTACAGTGCTGGGATTTTTATCAGCAGACTGCAAGTTTCTGCACTCGTAAGTGCTTTCCGGCGTTGTGATCAACCCTGTGTGGAAACCGCCCTGAAAACCTGAAACCAAAAACGCCACAAAAACCTGGATTGCAGTGACCTACTAAACACTTGCTCAGGGAAGCAGAATTCACGACACTCATATAAGGTTTCAGTGATTTTAATGAGCACGCAGTTTTGGGGTGGGCCCTGAAGCAGTTGACACAGACATGCAAAAGACGGCACTGACTGAAATTACAGGAAGCGTAATTGTAGTTATTGCAAAGCTGAGCCTTGCCCAACTGTACAATGGGCCTACCTAGTTTGTCTACGGAGCTGGGAGGCTTAAAGACATCTAGGGGGCCGGCTGACGATCCGGAGGGAATGGTAGACGTACTGGAGACAGATTTGTGGCACCACTCCGCAGTGTGGAAGATAGAATGGCACAGCGAGCAAGCTGGCGCCTTCAACCCTGCAAAGTGCCTGCAGAACAACTCTGTATCCAGGTTGGACCAGTTAGTGACAAATTGAAATTGAGTCAAGGCCGCGGCGGCCTTGGCAGAGAAGGAGCAGTGGTAGTCATAAAATGAGCTGCCACCGTATTTGTACCCCAGCTCAGTTACACGGAAGAGGTAGAGGTCAAGTTCCTCCCTCCGCTCCGGTCTAACCGAGCAAATTACATGTCTAAAAAGGCTGAACGCCAGAACGAACTCAGGAATAGACAGTTTGCGGTAGAGCCTGTGGTCACGGCCCTTCAAGACCGCCGAGACCTCACCGCAAGCGATCACTTTACTCTCAGACAGGTCCCTGGACGCGATCAGCAGGGAAGCTAAGTTTACGTCCCTACCCTCTAAGATGTCCTTCCTGACGTTGGCAGGGATGAAGTGATAAGGGGAGACGGTGGGAACAGGAGGGGTAGCGTGAGCGCTGCCAGCGTTGGAGGTCTAGACAACGGGAACATCAGGTACGGGGGCAGGGGTGTCTGAGCTACGAGCTTCGAAGGACTCCATTCTCGCCTGAAGGCCATTGACGGATGAGGTGAGACTGTTCAGCATGACGTGGAGTTGCGCCAATGACGTCTGCACAGTGGTAAGGGGGACGTCATCCTGACGGGGGCCACAGAGTCTTTCAGGAGCGGTACAGCTCCGCCTTCCTGGCGGAGGCCGGGAAAGGGACACCCCTCTTATTTAACTCGGAGATGAGCCTAGAGATGGTCCAGGACCGAAGTGATTGGACGCTGCCCCCGTCTGACAAAGCCGGCACGTTCTCGTCCACAGAGGCCTCCACGATGTCAGAGGCGTGGGACATACTTGCTGAAACACAGAATGCGAACGGTCAGCAGAAACACGGTCCAGGCACATGGGGACAGATGCGGGCCACGTGAGGAAACAACCGTAACCACACCTGTGTGCCGAACGCACGGAAAAGTGGGCGAGGGGGGACCGTGGAGAAGGGGAGTGAACCGACACCAAGGAGAAACACACAGAGAAAACCACGATCTTACCAGACACAAGATGCTAATAGAAGACAGAGGAAATATCGGGAAGCTGACCAGTAGTCGAGGGAGAGACCTGAATGGAGGAACGTGGTTGAGATGGAGAAACTCGCCACTGCGCACTACCCCCCCAACAAGACTTTTCCCCCACTACCTGGCTTTGAACCAAACTCTGGACCGACTCGGGAAGCGGAGCTCACACCTGGAAGATAACAATTGTATGTTCAAGAACCGTAGACTAAGGCTGGCACGACCTTCGAGAGGCTGATGCGTACTGCGAAAAGGGGAAAACGTAATGGACGATTTAATTTGAAACGTTTTTTTTTTTTTCCCGATAACGAGACCTGAACCTGCTGAGCCTGCAGCTGAAAACACAGGATGGAAGGGACAAGGTCATTAGGGGTGTTTAAGCTGTGGGGGCTAAAAGGGGGGGAGGACACCAACGTGAAAGTGACTTATCCAAAAATCACGAAACTGACCCTCACACTAGAAAAAAGGCCTCATGACTGAAAAAACAGACCTGAAGTGGGTAGACACCGAGGCCGCCCACGTGCTTAAGTAACCGCACCGCGGCACCGTGATAAATTTATTTTATTTTTTTTTTAACTTATTTAAAAATAATTTTTTTTCCCTAATAGCGGAATCAAAACACTGGAACGGGAATGACATAGATGCCGGAATTGAACCCTTACCGTTGCTATGTGATTTTGAGCAACCCCTGACTTAGGAGACCCCCCCTTTTTTTTTTTTTTAAACACATGATGCCTATAGCAAAACACTCTAACACTGTTTCTATTACTTTACACTACGGGACCTGCCCCCTCGACACCCCAAGACCTCTAGAAAGATAACCTACACTGGAGTGCATCGAAAACCCTACCTAGCTAGAGGCACGCGGCCAGTGCCAGACATTAAAGTAATTGGGCCGACGGACGGGGATACGCTCTCCCCTGTGCCCAAGCGTGCGCCGCGTGGGAAGCAGACTCGGCTCCCAGCACGGATGTCAGTGCAGGGTGCTCACCCTCCCGGCAGCAGGGGAGCCATGACCAGCCGGCTGGAGAGCAGTGCACCGAGGGGAAACCGAGCTGCTTCCTGGCTGCCCGAAACCGGTGCGGGGGTGTCCCCCCTCACCTAAAGGAACCGACCCCCGCTGACCGGACATTGAGGAGGACTGCTAACGTGGCAGCAAACATACCTCGTGGGAACGAAGACAGGGTGTAAGACAGGGTTTCGACGCTGGGGATCAAAAGAACTTGCTATGACAGGACGCCGCTCGCTCCAAGGTACGGGAAAAAGCTGATCGCCGTACCACGAGGGGGGGGCGCAGCCATGCTTAAAAGGGGCGGCGGCGCCATGCCCACAAACCCAGGCCAATAAATCGGCCTTACACATGCAGTATGTTACGGTTTTATTGGAATATCAAAAATGCAACGTAGGCCGCTAATGTGCTATCTAGCACAAAAACTGTGTTTTTTTTAAAACAACTATGTAAATGCAGTATGTTACGGTTTTATTGGACTGTCAGAAATGCAGTGTATCATGCAAATTTTCTATCTAGCACAAAAAAAAATTGCTTTGTTTATAGCAGCAATGTAACTGCAGTATGTAACGGTTTAATTGGACTATCAGAAATGCAGAGTAGCCCATAAATTTACTATCTAGCAAAAAAGGTGTGCTTTTTTATAGCAGCAAGGTAGCTGCAGTATTTACCGGCTTTATTGGATTGTCAAATATGCAGTGCCTGTGGCAGACAGATAAAAAATCACTTTAGGTCTCAAAAATATGTGACAGACTAATGTAATTAAATAATTTTCTCTGCCAGGTATACACTGCAGGCTGCAGGGGTACTTGACCGGCCAAAAAATAAAATTTGTCCTCCAATGAGCTGCCAGAAGAAAATTAAAGTAATGTCACTAGCACACATGCAGTTCACATGCAGTTGCAAGGGCACTGCACTTGCAAAAATGGCCGCCGAAGCAAACTGAACGAGCAGATGGATTAAAAGTTATTTTTCAGTGTTACTTGGCTCAGGGCTGGGTACAAAAATGTAGCATAGCACCCTTAATTAGTGCTGTAGTTTCAAGATTGAACAACACCAAGTGCACCAGAATTCTTCCCTAATCTCTCCCTCACAGCAGCAGCATCCTATCCCTACACTGAGAAGAGCAGAGTGATGTGCGGCGCTACGTGACTCAAGCCTCTATAGAGGCTGGGTCACATGCTGCACTTGGCCAATCACTGCAATGCCATTAGTAGGCTTCTAAGGGCAGACAAGTGAAATGCTTGTTGATTAGCTGCCCTGCAGCCTTTCAAAAAGCTCCAAAAATCGCTGAACACCGAACCCAAACTTTTACGTAAATGTTAGGGTTCGGGTCCGAGTACCAAAAATCCTAAAGTTTTACAGTTTACAGTTTAGGTTCGCTCAACCCTAATCCTTACTTCTGAATTCATAGGAATATATCGCTATATTTCTCTAGACACTGGAGAAGGAAATTGAGGGGGGGGGCATTACTGTCACAACTGTGACTGATCCAGATAGGTCTGGGAAGAGAAGGTCGCAGCGACTTGCTACTCGCGATAGCTTGTGAGTTTGCTTCGTGGTTCAGGGTATGTCATCCGGGTTTTGCCTTGTGAACCTTTTTGTCCTGACTGGGAGTTTGTAGGCATTCTTCTCAGGTGAGTGCTGTCTGCCACTCCCAGCTACTATATTAGTTTCAGTTTCACTTGCAGTCATTGCCAGATATAGTCCTTACTTCCAGTGCTATTCTGACCTTTGAAGGAGATCGTTTGACAGTATTGCTGTAGAGCTCTTGTCTGGCGTGGGCTGTCGTTGTTGGGATCATCTTCTCTGCTCCTGACTGGATAAGTCTATCTCTGCTGAGGATTGTTTGTTTGTTTGTTACTGTCTTCCCCTGTTGTTCTCCTAGACATGAGTGATGGTGACTAGTGCTCCCATCTGCCTTTCCCCAGTCTAGTCTTCTTCGAGTGACTCAGGGTTTAGGCATCCTGCTCGCCGCACGGGTTCACACCCCGTCTAGGGTATCAGGGCAGACAGGTGCCAGCGTAGGGTTTGTCAGGGGTGGCCATTCTATTTCCCATCCGTAGATAAGGGTCCCCCTTCCCCTCCGTCTGGTGCGACACGACTGCAGCTGGGATAGCGTTCGTGACAGTATATCTGGCCTTTAAAAAAAAAAAAAAAAAAGTGAGATTTCCTTTTATTTTATTTTTTTGCCTGCTGTTTTGCTTTGTATTCTTCTGTTCCACTATGGATCCGGTTACGGTTTTGGCGAAACAATTACAGGGGTTATCCCTTGAAGTGGCAGGATTAAAAGCAACAGTACTGCAGCAGCAATCCTTGGGTTCCACCGTTGCTACGGGAAACCAAGGTACTCCTGAGCCAAAAGTGGCTTTTCCTGATAGGTTCTCAGGAGGGAGAGACCAATTTGTAACCTTCAGAGAAGCTTGTAAATTGTTCTTCAGGTTAAGCCCTAGATCCTCCGGCGGGGAGGAACAACGGGTGGGCATTGTAATTTCTCTCTTGCAAGGAGATCCGCAGGCTTGGGCTTTCTCCTTACCATCTGACTTTCCGGCCCGGAGAGGAAGGCTATGAAAGATTATATTTCGGAGAGTTTGGCTAAGGGACACATCAGACCCTCTTCTTCACCCGTGGCTGCAGGGTTCTTTTTCGTTAAAAAGAAAGATGGGGGCCTGCGTCCTTGCCTGGATTTCCGGGAATTAAACCGGATAACTATCCGAGATCCCTATCCTCTTCCTCTCATTCCCGACCTCTTTAATCAGGTTGCTGGTGCTAAATGGTTCTCCAAAATGGATCTCAGAGGAGCCTATAACCTGGTTCGCATCAAAGAGGGGGATGATTGGAAGACGGCTTTTAATACTCCGGAAGGGCATTATGAAAATCTGGTCATGCTATTTTGGCTTACTAATGCGCCTGCGGTGTTCCAACATTTTGTCAACGATATTTTTAGTCACCTTATCGGGAGATTTGTTGTGATATATCTTGATGACATCCTGGTCTATTCTCTGGATCTGGATACACATAAGATCCATGTGAGACAAGTGCTGCAGATATTAAGGGCCAACAAATTGTTTGCTAAATTAGAGAAATGTGTGTTCGCCGTAAAAGAACTGCCATTTCTGGGGTATGTGTTGTCAGATTCAGGTTTCCGCATGGATCCAGAGAAAGTCCGGGCAATTATGGACTGGGATCTGCCTGAGAACCTGAAGGCATTGCAACGCTTCCTGGGGTTTGCCAATTTTTATAGAAAGTTTATAAAGAACTATTCCTTGGTGGTCAAACCACTGACGGACATGACCCGAAAGGGATCCGATTTTTCCAAATGGTCACATGCAGCCAAAACTGCCTTTACATCTCTGAAGGAAAGATTCACCTCGGCTCCTATTCTCGTACAGCCAGATGTCTCGCTTCCTTTTATTGTAGAGGTTGACGCATCAGAGGTGGGGGTGGGAGCGGTACTATCTCAGGGCCCGTCCCTGGTGAATGGCGTCCGTGTGCTTTCTTTTCGAAGAAATTGTCTACTGCAAAAGGAACTATGACATTGGCAACAGGGAACTTTTGGCTATAAAGTTGGCCTTAGAGGAGTGGCGTCATTTTTTGGAGGGGGCGGTTCATCCCGTCACAGTGATTACTGATCACAAAAACAGTATATCTGGAGTCTGCTAAACGTCTCACCCCTAGACAGGCTCGGTGGTCGTTATTTTTTACTAGGTTTAATTTTGTAATAACCTATCGCCCGGGGGCAAAAAATACTAAGGCGGATGCATTGTCTCGAAGTTTTCCTGGAGGGGGTGATGATGATGTTCCAGAGCCTATTTTGAAAAAGGGGGTGGTGGTCTCTGCATTACACTCAGGTTTAGAGGGGAGGGTGTTGGAAGCTCAGGGGGACGCCCCGGCCTCCTGCCCCTCGGGTAAACTGTTTGTGCCACAAAATTTACGCCTGGAGATACTAAAGGAACACCATAACTCCACACTGGCAGGACACCCAGGTAGTAAGGCAACCTCTGAATTAGTGTCTCGTCGGTTCGAGTGGCCTAAGTGGCGCCAGGAGGTGTTGAATTTTGTGTCTGCATGTCCTACCTGTGCTCGTTCTAAGGTGGATCATACTCGTCCGGCAGGGCGTCTTTTACCTCTGGCCATCCACAACAGGCCTTGGACGCACCTATCAATGGATTTCATTACTGATCTACCAGTATCAGCGGGGAAGACTGTTATTCTTGTTGTTGTTGACAGATTCAGTAAAATGGTGCACTTTATTGCTCTGACCGCATTGCCTAATGCTAACACACTGGCTCAGGTTTTTATTGACCACATCGTGAAGCTTCACGGGATCCCTTCCGATATTGTTTCGGATCGTGGTACCCAATTTGTTTCAAAATTTTGGAAAGCTTTTAGTTCTCGTTTAGGGGTTCATCTGTCGTTTTCTTCATCTTTCCATCCACAGTCCAACGGTCAGACTGAACGTACCAATCAAAACCTAGAGACATATTTGAGATGCTTTGTTTCCGAAAATCAGGAGGAATGGTCATCCTATTTACCGTTAGCCGAGTTTGCCATTAATAATCGTCGTCAAGAATCCACCGATAAGTCACCATTTTTTGGTGCGTATGGTTTCCATCCTCAGTTTTGTACGTTTAGTGAGGGGGGGCCGTCTGGGATTCCCGAGGAGGAACGATTTGCGTCTTCACTTTTATCAGTGTGGCAGAGTGTGCAAGAAAGTTTGAAGAGAATTTGTGGTAGATACAAACGTGTGGCTGATAAGAAGCGCTCTGAAGGTCCGGACCTTGGGGTGAATGACTTGGTGTGGTTGTCTACCAGAAATATCAAGTTGAAGGTTCCCTCATGGAAATTAGGTCCGAGATTTATTGGTCCTTATAGGGTAATTAAGATCATTAACCCGGTGGCTTTTCGTCTGGAGCTACCTCAGACTCTAAGGATCCATAATGTCTTCCACAGATCTCTGCTTAAGAGATATGTAGAACCTCCTGAACCATTGCCACTACCGCCTCCACCGGTGGTTGTTGATGGCAGTCTTGAGTTTCAGGTAGAAAAGATTGTTGATTCACGATATGTTCGCCGCTCTCTTCAGTACCTGGTGCACTGGAAAGGTTATGGTTCGAAGAGAGAATGTAGGTGCCAGCATCAGAGATAAAGGCGGACAGACTCATTCGGGCTTTTCATAGGTCCCACCCGGAGAGGCCTGGTCTTGAGGGTCCGGTGGCCCCTCGTAGAAAGGGGGGTACTGTCACGACTGTGACTGATCCAGATAGGTCTGGGAAGAGAAGGTCGCAGCGACTTGCTACTCGCGATAGCTTGTGAGTTTGCTTCGTGGTTCAGGGTATGTCATCCGGGTTTTGCCTTGTGAACCTTTTTGTCCTGACTGGGAGTTTGTAGGCATTTTTCTCAGGTGAGTGCTGTCTGCCACTCCCAGCTACTATATTAGTTTCAGTTTCACTTGCAGTCATTGCCAGATATAGTCCTTACTTCCAGTGCTATTCTGACCTTTGAAGGAGATCGTTTGACGGTATTGCTGTAGAGCTCTTGTCTGGCGTGGACTGTCGTTGTTGGGATCATCTTCTCTGCTCCTGACTGGATAAGTCTATCTCTGCTGGAGATTGTTTGTTTGTTTGTTACTGTCTTCCCCTGTTGTTCTCCTAGACATGAGTGATGGTGACTAGTGCTCCCATCTGCCTTTCCCCAGTCTAGTCTTCTTAGAGTTATTTAGCGTTTAGGCATCCTGCTCGCCGCACGGGTTCACACCCCGTCTAGGGTATCAGGGCAGACAGGTGCCAGCGTAGGGTTTGTCAGGGGTGTCCGTTCTATTTCCCATCCGTAGATAAGGGTCCCCCTTCCCCTCCGTCTGGTGCGACACGACTGCTGCCGGGATAGCGGTTGTGACAAATACTTACCATGTGTATCTATGGGGCTTTATATGAGGACTATGCAGGGGAGGAAGAGGTTAACAAGTGCTAATTGTAGTGCATCCTGGGAAATACAGGTGCTTGATAAGCTGCTGCCCCACAAACAGAAGGCATGCACATCTTACAGGTATGGGAATAAAAAAAAAAATATATAAAATACCTGGGATAACCACATAACGCAGCATTCATTTTAATGGGTGTCATAACAAGCAACATTCTTTTTGAGTGGCATCTGCAAAAGAAATATTAACCTGCCCCTCCAGTGATATAACCAGTAGTGATAAGTGGCAGGGCAATATTCGAATTTGCGATTATTTTCTTGATTGTGAAAATAGGCAATATATTATACGCATATTGCGTGCGCAATACAGGCATGGGTAACTATAGCTACATTTTTCAAGCTGCTAGAATTTTCCTGAGACTGGAGAAAATGGTTGGCACTAGAGTTGTTTCGGTACCAAAATTTTGATTCGGTATCGATACCATAAAAAAGTATTGCGATACTCGATACCATTCGATACCACGCAAAAAAAATAAAAATGCCCAAAAAAGCTGCGTGCATTTCTCATTTTATGGAACGTCTGGCCAATAATACAACAGTCCGATCCTATTTTTTGGGGGGACAAGGCGATTAAAATAAAATGGCGAATTATGCAGTTTTTCTTTTCTTTTTTTTTTTTCTTTTATGGGCGTTCACCGCTTAAAAGAGGATTTTTTTTAACAGTTTGGACTTGAGACGTAGTGATATGTAATATTTTATTTATTGTTTATATATTTTATATTTAAAATTGGGAAAGGAGGTGATTTATACTTAATATTTTGGTGTACTAGGGGCTAGAACCTGGGATCTTTTCATCCTATTCACCCTAATAGAGCTCTATTAGGGTGAATAGGACTTCATCCTCTCCCTGCTGCCCTGTGCTCTGTGCACACAGCAGCAGGGAGCTGATCATGGCAGCCAGGACTTCAGTAGCGTCCTGGTTGCCATGGTAACCGATCGGAGCTCCAGCATTACACCTGAGGGGGTAACCTGAGCAGCACCTGAGGGGTTAACTGCCGCGGATCGCAGCGCCCGATCACAGGCAGGTGCCGGCAATGAGCTTCTTCTGCCTGCATCTGTATAGTAAAAGTCACTCCTCATTGGTGGCCAGTGACCCCGCCTCCTCCGCCCCTCTCGCTCTATTGGTGGAAGCAGCACAGGGGGAGGGAGAGACTGCCTCCTTCTCCCTGTGCTGCCGAGGAGAACATGGCCGTGCTGAGAGCGGCGCAGCCACGTTCTCTGATACTGGGCTGTGCAGTAGCGCAGCCCAGTATCGATAAAATACTAATCCTGGTAATGAGCTCGATACCAGAGAAAAGTATCGATTGGGTATCGAAACTCCGATACCCGAAACAACCCTAGTTGGCACGGCAGAACATTACAATAGCTTTATATGCAGATAGAGTGGTCCGATATATTGCGCAAATCGGCAATTAATGATGCGCATATTTTTGCACAATACGTGCAACTTCACAGTTTAGCAGGTCTGACTACATATTAGTGATTGGTGCACTAAGTATTGTTGTGAACTTGCCTGTAGCATGTATGTATGGACAGCAGAACCTATCACAAACACCCTGCACTGGAATCAGCTACACTATATCACAATCTCACCTACCCTGACTATCTCCCACTAACTATCTGTATTATATATATATAAGCTAACTAACTAATTTAATGTGACACAGTAAAGCACAGAGCACAACAATGACACTGCTGTCTCTCTCAGAACTGAAAATAAAACCTGCAGAAAATGGCAACTTTCCTATTGGTTGCAAGGGATGTTGCTAAGCTCAGACAAAGACATTGCAGCCTTCTCATTGGCCCACAAGCAAGAAGCAGGGAGGGATCATGAGTTCAGAGGAAACAAAATCTAGAATATTCGCAAAAATGAATATATAGCACTATATTCTTAATATTCGCGAATTGTCGAATTTGCGATATTCGCAATTTAAATTTGCGATTCGAATATTTGCGCCCAGCACTAATAACCAGATGGCCAGGGGTTTCTGTTGCTTTACCGGCAGCAGAAAAATCACCCCATGAATAACATTTTCAGACAGAATTATACAAAAATAATTTGCAATTGTACAAATGGTCCCATTTGTTGACATTTTGTGTCTAACAGCAGATTTGACTTGGGTCTACATCTACTGTAAGGGTGTTGTCTAAGTAGCATCACTGGCCTTCATCTTTAACCACTGTACAGGGATCTGGATTCTGCTGCAGAGGAACTACCAGGTTGCTACATCTTCGAGTAGTCTCTATTCGAGTGACTGCTGACCCACAGGAGATACCAGTGCAGAGCATCAAGGGATCAGGAAAAACCATAGTGAAGCAAGGGCTGAGATCAGAGGAGACAGAATCTATGCAATCAGTTAAACAGTCCTAGGTCATGGTGGGCAACTGAGGTTCAGTAAAGAGACAGGAGTCAGATCAGGCAGTGATGGGTCATGTCCAGAAGTCAAGCAAATGTCAGTACATGAAACAGGCAAATAAACTAACAGTTCACCTTAGCAGGAAACTAGCATACTGGAACCTATTGCTCAGGCACCTTAGTGGAAGATACCTTAAGTACCCCAGGATAGCCAGTCATTATTTGGGGAAGATTAAGGTGCCAGCTGGACCTTTAAGAGTTGAAATAGCATACAACCTATGGGCAGTGAGAAACATTGCCAGAAGGAAGCAGTCCTTAGCCAGAATTGAAAGACACTGTTACTCCGGGACTGACAGTCAGAGTAAGAGGGACACCAGCAAGACTGGAGCCCCGGTGCTATGGAGCAGATGAAAAAGGTGGCAGCTGATCCCACCAGCAGAAGAAGAGTGGCAGAGGGCACAGACAACAACCATAATATTCATCTTGGCATTAATTTATTCCACTTATCATGCTGTAACATAATTTAACTATCTAGCCCTATTTAACTAACAAAAAACTAAAGGGGGGAGTCATCAAAAGCGGTGTAAAGGAAAACTGTCTAATTTTCTTATACCAACAAATCAGATTTCACTTTTCATTTTTTAGAGCTCTTTTGGCAAATGATAAGTGGAATCCAATTGGTTGCTAGGGAAAACTAACATTTTTTTCACACCACTCTTGATACATCTCCCCCTAAGTGTTTTTGTAGCAGTTTCCTTCTTGTAGATTCTTTGTTTTCTTTTTGTCAAATCTTTATTTTTATTTTCATTATAATAAAATCGGTACAGGTAATGGCAGTGCCATGCATAGGTAGTAACATATAACACATAACCAACTCCAAACACATTCCAGGTCACATTTGCGTATTATCTTCATTCAGAAGCGGTGGTATAAACATAGACATATTGATACAGAGATACATAGATACATAGATATGGCTCCTTTTCCGTGTAGTAAAATAATGCTTGGTAATCCTACCAAATACTTGTGTCCTGTTCATTAATGAATACCCTGCCTACCATTCATGGGCAGTCTCAGCAAAACATATTGACCAAAATCCTCATTCCGCTCCTCTCCTATCTCTCCTAGCTCTTGTGTCTAGGTGGGGGAGCATACCAATGCTCATGTGTACAGAGGCAAGAGCCGTATGTAAATGTCTAAGTGAGAAATAAAGCTAAATGGAGTAGAGTAAAATCATTACAACTGCTATGAGCTGCGGAATTTTTTATGCCAGTTTTGCCATGGCTTCCACGTCTTTAAGTATCTATCATGTGACAGGGATTCCCAGCTTGTTAGTTCTTCCAATTGACAGATATCTTGAACTTTATTTACCCATTCCTGGATACTCGGGGTTTCTTTTGCCAGTATTTAGGTATCAACAATTTGGCCGCTACAATAAGTTGGGCTATCAAGGAGTGTTTCCTCAACTTGTAGCTCGTATCTGGCAGGTTGAGTAGTGCAAAATATACGGTAATAGCGGAGGTTATTGTGCATATTTCTTGCACTTTTGTGGAAATCATGTCCCAATATTTGGTAATAAATGGGCAAGTCGACCACATATGGTAAAGAGTGCCTGTTCCACCCCCACATCTCCAGCAATGTATTGGGTGTGAGGGATTTTTTGCATGGAGTTTGTTAGGCGTCCTGTACCATCCAGTGACTAATTTATAAGCATTTTCTTGAATTTTTATGCACCTCGAGTATCCATGGGGATTTACAAGTATTTTGCTCATCATCTCATCATCAATGGGGGAGCCTAATTCTTTTTCCCATTGATTAATAAATGGTGGTCTAGGAGATGTGTCTGTGTCTAATAGTTTATTATACAGAACGGAAATACACTCGCCTAAAGAATTATTAGGAACACCATACTAATATGGTGTTGGACCCCCTTTTGCCTTTAGAACTGCCTTAAATCTACGTGGCATTGATTCAACAAGGTGCTGATAGCATTCTTTAGAAATGTTGGCCCATATTTATAGTATAGCATCTTGCAGTTGATGGAGATTTGAGGGATGCACATCCAGGGCACGAAGCTCCCGTTCCACCACATCCCAAAGATGCTCCCTTCAGTCGGGTAGTGCTGAGAAGAAGGCTATAGCAGGGTCTAGAAGCGGGAGCTCTGCTTTCAAGCAGCCGCCATCAAGCTTGGTCAGGCCACGCCCCCGTAGACTCTTTGTTTTCAATGAATGTTACAGTTAAATAATAATGCAAAATGGAAAAAAAAATTCAAAATGTAGGTAAATATCCAAGAGGAAGTGGAGGAATTCAGCTTAATTTTTATTACTGTTAAAACCGTAAAGAACTGCTACATAAGCCTTACAATTTATCCATAAGCTTTGCATAACTAAAGTTGTGTATGGAATGACATGAGTGGAACAATATTTTATAGTAATGATATGACACCTTTTTTCTTAGGTGCGGAAGATCATTTTATTGAGAAGAAAGCATACTGTAATAGAATATTTTGTTTGCTTTATAATATTATTAAATTACACTGTAAAGAACCAGAAGACCAAGAGGAGTAATCATTCACTGCCCCAGTGGAGGAACATTCATTATAGTATCTCCTCCATCTACTGCTACCTACAGTCAATTGTAGAATTTCCTATATTCTAGTGGAGAGATCATGTATGTGGTAATCGTTGGGAGAACAGCAATATATACCTTTGATGGCCATAAAATTGATGAGATGTATACAAAGTTGTACCAAAGTGTAACTGTCATTTACCTTTAAGTTAAGCATTTTTGCAATACGTGTACGTGTTATCAGGGTAAAGGTGTTTATTTTTACTGGGAAGCAGGATATAAAGAGTTTGCTTAGCTATAGAGTTGAGCGAACACCTGGATGTTCGGGTTCGAGAAGTTCGCCCAAACTTCCCGAAAATGTTCGGGTTCGGGATCCGAGCTCGACCCAAACTTCACCCCGAACCCCATTGAAGTCAATGGGGACCCAAACTTTTGGGCACTAAAAAGGCTGTAAAATAGTCCAGGAATGGGCTAGAGGGCTTCAAAAGGCAGCAAAATGTAGGTAAATCCCCTGCAAACAAATGTGGATAGGGAAATTACTTCAAATAAAATAAATAAAAATTAACCAATATCAATTGGCAACTTGGAGGAGGAGGAGGTGGAATAGGAGGTTGGGGTGGCATCAGGTGGGAATGCTATGGGAGTTGAAGTTCTCATCACAGCCAAAAAGGATTCATGTCTGCCTGCAGTGCATCAGGCCTCATTCACAGACACAGGGCCATTGCACCCACAAAGAGGAGAGTGGTCCCGTAACAGCAACACAGGCCTCAGGTCAACCTGCAATGGAATAGGCCATTATCATTTATGTAGGCCCCTGATACCCAGACAAAGGAGAGGTCATTTGACAGTAAAAAGAGTTTATTGTCTGCCACCAAGACAGCAAGCAAGTACGTGAAATGTAGGCCAGACAATGGGGCGGTCAAATAGACAGTAAAAAGTTTTAAATGTCTGCCACCAAGACAACAAGCAAGTACGTGAAATTTAGGCCCCTGACACCCAGACAATGGGGCGGTCATGACAGTAAAAAGAGTTTAATATCTCCCACCAAGACAACAAATGATTAAACAAGATATAGGCCCCTGACACAGAGGCAAAGGGAAGGTCATTAGACAGTAAAAAAGTGTTAAATGTCTGCTACCAAGACAGCAAGTAAGTGCGTGAAATTTAGGCACCTGACACCCAGACAATGGGGCAGTCATTAGACAATAAAAAGAGTTTAATATCTCCCAACAAGACAACAAATGATTAAACGACATATAGGCCTCTCACACCCAGACAATGGGGCGGTCATTAGACAGTAAAAAGTGTTAAATGTCTGCCACCAAGACAGCAAGCAAGTACGTAAAATTTAGGCCCCTGACACCCAGACAATGGGGCGGTCATGACAGTAAAAAGAGTTTAATATCTCCCACCAAGACAACAAATGATTAAACGACATATAGACCCCTGACACAGCGACAATGGGAAGGTCATTAGACAGTAAAAAGTGTTAAATGTCTGCTACCAAGACAGCAAGTAAGTGCGTGAAATTTAGGCCCCTGACACCCAGACAATAGGGCGGTCATTAGACAGTAAAAAGAGTTAAATGTCTGCCACCAAGACAGCAAGCAAGTACGTGAAAGTTAGGCCCCTGACACCAAGACAGAGGAGAGAGGTCCCATAGCAGCAAAAGAGGCTTCATGTCACCCACCAACGGAGAAGGCCACTGTTAGTTATTTAGGCCCCAGCACCTAGACAGAGGAGAGAGGTCCCAAAGCAGAGAATCAGGCTTCATGTCACCCACCAATGGAGAAGGCCACTTATAGATATTTAGGCCCCTGGCACCCAGACGGAGGAGAGGTTCATTCAACCTTGGGTTGCCCCGCAAAATAATGGTAAAATTAAAAAAAGAGGATTCAATAAAGAAGTTCCCTGGAGTACAAGAATATATGGATAAGGGGAGGTAGTTATAAATGTCAATTCTGCACAAGGGATGGACAGGTCCTGTGGGATTCATGCCTGGTTTATTTTTATGAACGTCAGCTTGTCCACGTTGGCTGTGGACAGGCTGCTGCGTTTGTCAGTAATGACGCCACCTGCCGTGCTGAATACACGTTCAGACAAAACGTTGGCCGCCGGGCAGGCCAGCAACTCCAAGGCATAAAAGGCTAGCTCTGGCCACGTGGACAATTTGGATACCCGGAAGTTGAATGGGGCCGAACCATCAGTCAGTACGTGGAGGGGTCTGCACACGTACTGTTCCACCATGTTAGTGAAATGCTGCGTCCTGCTAACATGTTCCGTATCAGGTGGTTGTGCAGTTAGCTGTGGCGTGGTGACAAAACTTTTCCACATCTCTGCCATGCTAACCCTGCCCTCAGAGGAGCTGGCCGTGACACAGCTGTGTTGGCGACCTCTAGATCCTCCTCTTCCTTCACCTTGGGCTTCCACTTGTTCCCCTGTGACAATTGGGAATGCTCTCAGTAGCGCTTCTACCAACATGCGCTTGTACTCGCGCATCTTCCTATCACGCTCTAGTGCAGGAAGTAAGGTGGGCAATTATCTTTGTACCGGGGATCCAGCAAGGTGGCAACCCAGTAGTCCGCACAAGTTAAAATGTGGCCAACTCTGCTGTCGTTGCACAGGCACTGCAGCATGTAGTCGCTCATGTGTGCCAGGCTGCCCAGAGGTAAGGACAAGCTGTCCTCTGTGGGAGGCGTATCGTCATCGTCCTCCGTTTCCCCCCAGCCATGCACCAGTGATGGGCCCGAGCTGTGTTGGGTGCCACCCCGCTGTGAACATGCTTCATCCTCATCTTCCTCCACCTCCTCATCCTCGTCCTCCTCGTCCTCCAGTAGAGAGGGCCCTGGCTGGCCACATTTGTACCTGGCCTCTGCTTTTGCAAAAAACCTACCACGAGCCACTTCTAAGAGACTGGCCATATTGGTGGAGTACTCGAAACAGCGCAACAGGGCACACAGGTCTCGCATGGAGGCCCAGTCATTTGTGATGAAGTGGTGCTGTTCGGCAGTGCAACTGACCCGTGTGTGCTGCAGCTGAAACTCCACTATGGCCTGCTGCTGCTCGAACAATCTCTCCAGCATGTGCAAGGTGGAGTTCTACCTGGTGGGCACGTCGCATATGAGGCGGAGAGCGGGAAGGCCGAAGTTACGCTGTAGCGCAGACAGGCGAGCAGCAGCAGGATGTGAATGCCTGAAGCGTGCACAGATGACCCGCACTTTATGCAGCAGCTCTGACATGTCGGGGTAGTTGTGAAGAAACTTCTGCACCACCAAATTCAGCACATGCGCCAGACAAGGGATGCGCGTCATACCGGCTAGTCCCAGAGCTGCGACGAGATTTTGCCCATTATCGCACACCACCAGGCCGGGCTTGAGGCCCGATGGCAGCACCACTCGTCGGTCTGTTGTTCAATACCCCACCACAACTCCTGGGCAGTGTGGGGCCTGTCCCCCAAACATATGAGTTTCAGAATGGCCTGCTGACGTTTACCCCGGGCTGTGCTGTAGGTGGTGGTAAAGGTGTGTGGCTGACTTAATGAGCAGGTGGAAGAAGAGGAGGAGGAAGCTGAGTAGGAGGAGGAGGCTACAGGAGGCAAAGAATGATGTCGTGCAATCCTTGGTTAGGTGGACCTTGCCACAGATGGCGTTGCGCTGTGCACACTTGATTTTTATCAGATACTTGGTTGTGCAGGGAAGGCACGGCTCTCTTGGAGAAGTAGTGGCAGTTTAGAAATGCTGGCATTCAGGCCCAGGGCTCAAGGGTGGGTAGGTGGGAATTTGCACTTTCTCTCCAAGGTTTGTGAGATGGAGAGCTGAACGCTGCCGTGTGACATGGTGGAGATGTTTGGTGACGGAGGTGGTGGTGTTGTTGGCACATCCTCTGTTTGGTGGGCGGCAGGTGCTAACATTCCTCCAAGGCGGAGGAAGAGGCTGAGGCAGCAGCAGAAGAGGGTGCAGGGGGAGCCTGAGTGAGTTCTTTGTTTTTAAGGTGTTTACTCCACTGCCGTTCATGCTTTGCATGTAGATGCCTGGTCATGCAGGTTGTGCTAAGGTTCAGAACGTTAATGCCTCGCTTTAGGCTCTGATGGCAAAGCGTGCAAACCACTCGGGTCTTGTCGTCAGCACATTGTTTAAAGAAATGCCATGGCAGGGAACTCCTTGAAGCTGCCTTTGGGGTGCTAGGTCCCTGGAGGCGGTGGCCAGTAGCAGGCGAACTCTCTTGGCGGCGGCTGTTCTGCTTTTGCCTCCTGCTCCCTCTTTTGCTACGCTGTTGGCTCGGTCTCACCACTGCCTCTTCATCTGAACTATGAAAGTCAGTGGCACAACCTTCATTCTATGTGGGGTCTAGGACCTCATTGTACCCTGCATGGTCTTCCACACAGTCTTCCTCCCTGAGCTCCTGTTCGGTCTGCACACTGCAAAAAGACTCAGCAGTTGGCACCTTTGTTTCGTCATCATCAGAGACGTGCAGACTCCGATGAGGTGGTATTCCCATGTCCTCATCATCAGGAAGCATAAGTGGTTGAGTATCAGTGCATTCTATGTATTCCACCACTGGGGAAGGGCAAGGTGGATTCCCTTGGGAAACCCTGCCAGCAGAGTCTTCAAACAGCATAAGAGACTGCTGCATAACTTGAGGCTCAGACAGTTTCCCTGATATGCATGGGGGTGATGTGACAGACTGATGGGCTTGCTTTTCAAGTGCCACCTGTGCGCTTTCTGCAGAAGACTGGGTGGGAGATAATGTTGTGAAAGTGCTGGATCCACTGTCGGCCACCCAATTGACTAGTACTGTACTTGCTCAGTCCTTATCTTCCTTAGAAGGGCATTGGGCCCCACCAAATATCGCTGTAAATTCTGGCGGGTACTGGAACCTGAGGTAGTTGGTTCACTAGAACGTGTGGCACTGGCAGAACAGCCACATCCTCTCCCAGCACCAGAGGGTCCACTAACAACACCATGACCATGTCCGCGTCAGCGTCCCTTACTAGATGTTTTCTTCATTGTTACCGTTCATCGCTGGAGCGACTCTCTGCCCAGGCTTGAAGTCAAGGGGGCAGCGCCATTCTTTCTTTCTAGTTGCAGTGTCCACGCCCACTTCCCGACCCCTTCGCTTTGATTGACAGCGCTTATGCGGATGTCATCTCAGAACAGCCAGCTGTCAGTCACAGCGAAGGGGCCTGGAAGGGGGCGTGGTCACCGCGACTTGAAGAAAGAAGGCAGCTGCCCCCTTGACTTCAAGCCTGGGCAGAGAGTCGTGCCAGCTGGGGATTAAAGAACGGTTTTCTTACTACTGCCGCACCGGAATTTAGTAAGATATATGTGCTCAGAATCCCACTCTTGAAGGTCCTGCCGGCGGTTTAGGACCGCTGTTTCAGGTGACAGGTTCCCTTTAACGGAAAAAAAATACACTTAGAGATGCAAAACAGTGTGTGCAAATGTAAAGGAATATGCTGTAATTTAACACTTACTGTAATATACCCGTTAACGGAAAGAAATACACTTGGAGATGCACGATGAGTGTAATAAACCCTGTAACGGACAGATTTACACTTGGCCTGTAACAGCTGGAACACCAGATTTTGGGTATTGCTATTTTGGCAAATTGAATTTCACCCCAGAAAATAATATATCCTTTGACGGACACTATTAAACTTGGCCAGCCACTGCTGGGACACCAGATTTACGGTATTGCTATTTTGGCAATTGAATTACACCCCAGAACAAAATATATCCTTTGCCGGACACTATTAAACTTGTCCAGCCACAGCTGGAACACCAGATTTACGGTATTTCTATTTTTGCAACTGAATTTCACCCCAGAAAATAATAAATCCTTTGAAGGACACTATGAAACTTGGCCAGCCACTGCTGGGTCACCAGATTGACGGTATTTCTATTTTGGCAATTGAATTTCACCCCAGAACAAAATATTTCCTTTGCCGGAGACTATTAAACTTGTCCAGCCACAGCTGGAACACCAGATTTACGGTATTTTTATTTTTGCAACTGAATTTCACCGCAGAAAATAATATATCCTATGACCGACACTATGAAACTTGTCCAATCACAGCTGGAACACCAGATTTATGTTATTTCTATTTTTGCAACTTAATTTTACCCCAGAACAAAATATATCCTTTGCTGGACACTATAAAACTTGTCCAGTCACAGCTGGAACACCAGATTTACTGTATTTCTATTTTGGCAATTAAATTTTACCCCAGAAAATAATATATCCTTTGACGGACACTATTAAACTTTGCCAGCCACTGCTGGGACATCATATTTACGGTATTGCTATTTTGGCAATTGAATTACACCCCAGAACAAATATATATCCTTTGCCGGACACTATTAAACTTGTCCAGCCACAGCTGGAACACCAGATTTACGGTATTTCTATTTTTGCAACTGAATTTCACCCCAGAAAATAATAAATCCTTTGAAGGACACTATGAAACTTGGCCAGCCACTGCTGGGTCACCAGATTGAAGGTATTTCTATTTTGGCAACTGAATTTCACCCCAGAATATAATAAATACTTTGCCAGACACTATTAAACTTGGCCAGCCACTGCTGGGACACCAGATTTACGGTAATGCTATTTTGGCAATTGAATTTAACCCCAGAAATAAATATATCCTTTGCTGGACACTATTAAACTTGGCCAGCCACTGCTGGGACACCAGATTTACAGAATTGCTATTTTGGCAATTGAATTTCACCACAGAAAAAAATCTATCCTTTGCCAGACAGCAGACAGTATTACACTTGGCTGGCCACAGCTGGAACACCAGAATTAGGTGATTGCTATTTTGGCAATTGAATTTAACCCCTCAGAAATTTCTATCCTGAGTTTCTAGGGGTGACAATAAACACAGCCAAGCCCCTGAGGTAGGATATAGCAAAAAAAAAAAAACCCTAGCATTGATGGATTGATGGACTTGGTGGCAGCTTGTGCTGGTGCACCGCAAGACACAAAATGGCTGCCGATCACCCCAGAAAAAAGTGACAGAAAAGCGCTCTGTGCAGTGAGCAATTAACTAGCAGAAGTTGAATGTTTCACAGCTGTAGATCGATCACTTCATTATGTGTTTTTGCTGAGTTTTCCCTGCCTAATCTCGCCCTCACAGCAGCTGTGTCCTATCCCTACACTAATCAGAGCAAGGTGACATGCGCCGCTACGTTACTCCAGCTTAAATAGAGGCTGGGTCACATGCTGTACTTGGCCAATCACAGCTTGCCATTAGTAGGCATGGCTGTGATGGCTTCTTAGGGCAAGAAGTAAAACGCTAGCTGATTGGCTGCTGTGCAGCCCTTCAAAAAGCGGGAAGAAATCGCTGAACAACGAACCCGAACCTGAACTTTTTTTAAAATGTTTGGGTCCGGGTCCATGTCCCGAACACCCCAAAATTCGGTACGAACCCAAACTATACAGTTCGGGTTCGCTCATCCCTATTTAGCAACACTCTAAATGCTGCTCAGGAAAGCCCTTCAGTGTCTATTACTAAACGCTAAAATGAAGGAAGGTTTCTCAGCCTACCTCTTATTTTACTACCCCAGTCCCTGGCTCCCTATATGTTCACCAAACGATCCCTGCCTGTATCCCTGTTTATCTGACTTTCTAAACACTTCCAATCTTCCAATCGTATTCACTTTCAGTGCCAATCTCTGGTAATTCTGTTTTCCTTTTCCCTCTATTCATTCTGGGACACATGCACAGATCATTAGAGCTAGAGTAGAGTTGAAAAATTGGAATCGGATGATTCGCCAAACTTCGACTAGAAATTTGATTAGTGTGGGGAGTCGCTCTGGTAGACAGCGGTGCGGGTGCAGTTTAGAGGCAAAACAAGGAGTCCAGATGGTGCATCAAACAGTGTTTTATTCACACTTGCACGCCATAAAAGAAAAGCAGTCTCTTGGTGACAGTTCACACACAACGGAAATACTGTGGCAAAACAAAAACAGGCCAACACAGGGTCCAGTCACCTTGGGTGGTTTAGGTGCGGGTTCACACCTAGCAGTCGGCTCAGCCGCAGGCGATTCCACCTTCAGGTCGCAGGGAAACACCACCTTGCTGAGCTCCTTCCTCCAGGACAGAGAATTCCTCAGCCCTGTTTGCAGGCTCCAGGATAATCACACCCTCAGACACAGCTGCTGGCTGCGTTATATACCCAGCCCAAAACATGGACTGGACCGTGGGGAGCAGCCACCCACCCTACTCTTTAGCTGCTCCCAGTAAGAGCCGGCCCGGATCGGCTTTGCAGCCATGCTATTTAACAGAGCAGCACTAGCTGCTGCAGACCAAAAACCCCGGCTCTTACCTCACCGAGGCCAGCAACCTCGGTGACACGTACCTGCTATCAAATACAACACCTTGCACTCTCTTACACACCCCTTTGTTCAACCCTGAGGGGGTGAACACACGTGAGGCAGTGGACGCGGGACAGGGCATCTGCGTTGCCCTGCAAGCGGCCTGCCCTGTGTTCCACAGAGAATTTGAAATTCTGAAGAGATAGGAACCACCTGGTGACCCGAGCATTCCTCTCCTTGGCCTGACTCATCCATTTGAGGGGGAATGGTCGGTCACCAGACGGAACCTCCTCCCTAACAAGTAGTAGCGGAGAGATTCGAGTGCCCACTTGATAGCCAGGCACTCCCTCTCCACTATACTGTATCTGGACTCGGCGGGATTGAGCTTACGGCTCAGGAAGACAACGGGATGTTCTTCCCCGTTGACCTCCTGAGACAGTACCGCACCGAGGCCTACCTCCGAGGCGTCGGTCTGTACGACAAACTCCTTGTTGAAGTCGGGTGTCACCAAAACCAGGGACCCACACAGGGCCGACTTCAACGCGGCGAAAGCCTCCTCCGCCTTCTCACTCCAGCTAACCCTCCCAGACTTTCGCCCCTTCAACAGGTCTGTCAACGGCGCTGCTATTGTGGCAAAGTGGGGCACAAACCTCATGTAGTAACCTACAATCCCCAGGAACGACTTTACCTGCCTGGTGGTGACCGGTCGGGGCCAGTTACGAATGGCCTCTACCTTGGTTACCTGAGGTTTGATGACTCCCGCCCAATTACATATCCCAGATATTTTGTCTCCTCTAACCCTATGGAGCACTTCTTTGGGTTAGCGGTCAGTCCGGCTTTCCTCAGGGCATCCACTACCGCCTGCACCTTGGGTAAATGGTTTTCCCAGTCGGTGCTGTGGATGACTACATCATCTAAGTAGGCCGAGGCGTACCGACGATGTGGTCGCAGCACTATGTCCATTAACCTTTGGAAAGTGGCGGGGCGCCATGCAGGCCAAAGGGTAACACCTTGTAGTGATACAGGCCCTGCGGGGTAACAAATGCGGTTTTTTCCTTAGCCGACTCCGTTAAGGGTACCTGCCAGTACCCTTTGGTGAGGTCTAGCACAGAAAAATAACGGGCTTGCCCTAAACTCTCAACAAGCTCGTCTACCCGGGGCATGGGATACGCATCAAACTTGGACACTTCATTTAACTTGCGAAAATCGTTGCAGAACCGCAACGTCCCATCCGGCTTGGGTATTAGGACTATGGGACTGGCCCACTCACTCTTCGACTCCTCAATGACATCGAGCTTCAACATTAACTGTACTTCCTCCGCGATGGCCCGTCGCCGAGCCTCGGGTACCCGGTATGGTTTTAACCGGATCTTGGCCTGAGGCTCAGTGACGATGTCATGTTGGATGAGAGACGTGCGGCCAGGGAGGTCCGAGAACACATCCGTGTTCCGACTGATGAACTCCCTGACTTCCTGAACTTGTTTGGAAGACAGGCTGTCTGCAATTTTTACCGTGGTTACTGCTTCACAGGCCTCGAACTGTGGGGCTGGACACTTTTCACCTAGAAGCCCTGGCCGGGGGCTGTGGTCGTCGGCCGTGTCCCTATCTTTCCAAGGCTTAAGTAAATTCACATGGTACACCTGCTCCGGCTTGCGCCGCCCTGGCTGGTGTACTTTGTAATTTACTTCCCTACCTTCTCGATCACCTCATAGGGGCCCTGCCACCTAGCTAGGAATTTGCTGTCAAGGGTGGGTACCAGAACCAACACTCGATCTCCCGGATTGAAGCCCCGTACCCGAGCCTGACGATTATACACCCTACTCTGGGCTTGTTGTGCTGCCTCCATATGCTCCCGGACCAGCGGCAACACCCTTTCTATCCGTTCCTGCATCTGGGTGACATACTCAATGACACTTTTGTGGGGGACAGGCTGTTGTTCCCATGCTTCCTTGGCGATATCCAACAGGCCCCGAGGGTGTCTGCCATAAAGCAGTTCGAAGGGCGAGAACCCAGTAGAGGCCTGGGGTACCTCTCGCACTGCGAACATGAGATAGGGCAGAAGCAGATCCCAGTCCTTCCCATCTCTAGACACCACCCTCTTTAACATATTTTTAGAGTTTGGTTAAACCTCTCAACCAGACCGTCTGTTTGCGGATGGTAAACGGACGTCCGTAGCTGCTTTATACGCAACAATTTACACAGTTCCCTCATTACTTTGGACATAAAGGGGTCCCTTGGTCTGTCAGAACCTCTTTTGGCAGGCCCACACGGGAAAACATCTCCATTAACTCTTTGGCAATGAGCTTAGCTGAGGTATGTCGCAGAGGCACCGCCTCCGGATACCGAGTGGCATAGTCGAGAACTACCAGAATGTGTTGGTGGCCCCTGGCAGACTTTGGTACAGGCCCAATTAAATCCATAGCGATTCGCTCGAACGGTACTTCAATAATTGGCAGAGGTACCAGAGGACTACGGAAATGTGGCTGGGGGCTAGTTATCTGACAGGTCGGACAGGACTTACAATAATTCTCTACCTCCTTGAACACACTGGGCCAATAAAACCGCTGCAGTATGCGGTCCTGGGTTTTCTGCCACCCCAGGTGTCCCCAAGAACATGTTGGTGGGCAAGCTCCATGACAAGCTTGCGATACGCTGTGGGCACCACCAACTGTTCAACAGGTTCACCTCGGATTTGGTTCACCCGATACAACATATCCTGCAGAACAATAAATCGTGGGAACATTAATTCAGCCCCTGGTTTCTGGGGTTTACCATCAATTTCAGCACATTCTCCCAGGCCCTGGTTAGGGTTTGGTCCCGGTGTTGTGCGGTCCCAAAATTTTCCCCGGAGACATTGAGGTCTGCCAACTCAGGCCCCGGTGGCAAGTCCTCCGTGTCTCCCACCATTACACTCAGTGGGGTTGTCTCCCCACTACCGCTGCAGCAGTGGTCACCCCTACCGCTGGCCCCTCAGACTCGGGCTCCCAGGGTTCTGGCCTTCCAGGGGTATCAGGCCACTCTGCTAGGGTTACCCCTGTCTCAGGGCTATTAGTCACTTTCATCTCAGGCCACAGTGATGGAAAACCAGGAAGTCTCTCCCAATTATTAGTTCATAGGGCAGCTTTGTGGAGATCGCCACTTCACAAGTCCAGGTGCCGGCGCCGTGGATAGAGACATTACAGCCGTGGGATAGTCCTTTAAGTCTCCGTGTATACACACCACACCAACTTTCCGGCCCGTATACTGGGTGGGCTGTACCAGGGCAGCACTTACCAGGGTTACCAGGCTCCTGAGTCCAACAGCGCCACTGCCAGGTTATCCCCGATTTGCACCTGGCACAGATGTCGATTGTCTATTGTCTCGGGGGTGCCGGTCGCACACAGTCTCCGGGCATACATGGAAGCCCGGTACCCATAGTTAGTCTCCATGGGTTCCCCCCACTGTGGACAGTCGGCCCTTACGTGGCCAGGCTCGTGACACCGCCAGCAGACTACTGGGGAGGGATCTGCAAGGGGTACATCCCGGGCGGGTTTGGCCGGCCGCCGGGACTGGGGTGGAGGTTTCCGGGGTTTGACTGGCCTCCTCCCAAAAGAACCCCCCTGCAGGTTGCTGGTGGCCTCATATCGCTCCACCAGGTCGACCATCTCAAGGGCATTGGTGGGGGATACCTGGCCGATCCAGTGCTGGAGAGGGTAAGGCAAAGACCTCCAGAATACATCTGCTAACAGACGGTCGAGCATAGCAGTGGGAGTCAGTATGTCTGGCTGCAGCCATTTTTGCAACCGATGTAGCAGGTCATAGTATTGTGGTCTGGCGGGTTCAGCCGGGTTAAATTCCCACTGATGCACCCGCTGGGCCCGGACCAAAACATTCACCCCCAGTCTTGCTACAATCTCACCTTTCACGGTCGGGTAGTCAGCTGCCTGGACCTCTGCCAAATCGAAAAAAACTTGCTGGGGTCCGGCTGCCAGGAACGGAGCAACCACCTCGGCCCACTGGTCACGGGGTAACTTTTCCCTCACGGCGACCTTCTCAAAGACGGCTAGGTATGTCTCCACGCTCGTCTGCGGGGGTCATCTTTGGGATCGCCGCACGGACCGCTTTCCGGGCATCATGGACGTGGTGGGACGCTCCTGCCGCCTGTAAGGCCATCACCTGCTGTAGTAGTAGCTGGTTGGTCTCCTGCTGCTGCTTGTTGGCCTCCCGCTGCTGCAAGTTAGCCTCCACAAGGACTTTTACAACCGCCTCCATTTTGTCCGGGAACACAGGCTGCAACTTCGCCGGCCTAATATAGGACATACACTTTTGCTCAGCAAACAAAGTTCGGCGTTCACGCCAGCCTCACTGCGCTTGCCCGCATCCTCCACCAAATGTGGGGAGTCGCTCTGGTAGACAGCGGTGCGGGTGCAGTTTAGAGGCAAAACAAGGAGTCCAGATGGTGCATCAAACAGTGTTTTATTCACACTTGCACGCCATAAAAGAAAAGCAGTCTCTTGGTGACAGTTCACACACAACGGAAATACTGTGGCAAAACAAAAACAGGCCAACACAGGGTCCAGTCACCTTGGGTGGTTTAGGTGCGGGTTCACACCTAGCAGTCGGCTCAGCCGCAGGCGATTCCACCTTCAGGTCGCAGGGAAACACCACCTTGCTGAGCTCCTTCCTCCAGGACAGAGAATTCCTCAGCCCTGTTTGCAGGCTCCAGGATAATCACACCCTCAGACACAGCTGCTGGCTGCGTTATATACCCAGCCCAAAACATGGACTGGACCGTGGGGAGCAGCCACCCACCCTACTCTTTAGCTGCTCCCAGTAAGAGCCGGCCCGGATCGGCTTTGCAGCCATGCTATTTAACAGAGCAGCACTAGCTGCTGCAGACCAAAAACCCCGGCTCTTACCTCACCGAGGCCAGCAACCTCGGTGACACGTACCTGCTATCAAATACAACACCTTGCACTCTCTTACATTAGTTACAAATTAACGTGTCACAAATAGTGATAAATCAGGTATACCCAGCCCATGCTTGAAAAAGGCTAGTTGGGCCAAAATGTTGGATCTTCAAGTATACCCAGGCCACTCTGCCTAATCATATTCATCCCACTTAGTGGCCCAATCTGTGAAATGGCGTGGAACAAATTAGTGGAACAAAATAATGAAATTGAGGCAGTGCCAATAAAGTAGTGGAGAAAAAAAAAGGTCTTTTAACCCCTTCAGTACTGAGACACTTTTCATCTTAAATCCCAGGTCGATTTTTGCAAATCTGACATGTGTCACTTTATGTGGTAATAACTTTGGAACACTTTTACTTATCCAAGCCATTCTGAGACTACTTTCTCGTGACTCATTGTTCTTCATGACAGTGGAAAATTTGAGTCAATATATTTCACCTTTATTTATAAAATAATCCTAAAATTACCAAAAACTTGGAAAAAAAATGACATTTTTCTAAACTTGAATTTCTCTACTTTTAAGACAGATAGTAATACCTCATTAAATAGTTATCATCAACATTCTCCATATGTCTGCTTTATGTTGCCATAATTTTGTAAACAATTTTATTTTTTTTAAGACGTTAGAAGGCTTAGAATTTTAGAAGCAATTTTTCAAATTTTCAACAACATTTTCAAAACCATTTTTTTAAGCAACAATTCAGTTATAAAGTGGTTTTGAGTAGCTTCCATAATGGAGTCCACCTATAAATTACAGCCATTTTAGAAACTACTCCCCTTACGTTATTCAAAACCGATGTTACAAACATTATTAAGCCTTGAGGTGTTCCACAAGATTTAAAGGAAAATGGAGGTGAAATTTCAAAATGTAATTTTTGTTGTTGATTTTTTTATGTTAATCATTTTTTTCTTGCAACACAGCAAGGGTTAACAGCAACATAAACCTCAATATACATTACTCTGATTCTGCAGTTTACAGAGATATCCCATATGTGGTAGTAAAATGCTGTCAGGGCACATGGCAGTGGTCAGAAAAAAAAGGAGGGCCATATGGTTTTTGGAGGCAGATTTTGCTGAAATAGTTTTTTGCCATTGTTTTGTATTTGAAGAGACGCTGACATATCCCTACAGTGGAAACCCTCAAAAAGTAACCCCATTTTGGAAACTATACCCCTCAAAGAATATATTATGGGGTGTACTGAGCACTTTGACCCCCTAAGCGTTTTACGGAATTTGAAAACACTTGTCTGTCAGGTGACAAAAAATGAATGTTCTGGCATAATTTTTATTTATCTTATTTTTACAGTATTCACCTGACAGAGTATATCATGTGAAATGATTTAGAGCAGGTTGTTACAGATGCGGCGATACCTAATATGTCTATTATTTTTATTTTTGCTAAGTATTACACAGTGAAAGCATTTTTGAATAGCATAAAATCTTGTTTTTGTGTTGCCATGTTCTGAGAGCCAAATATTTTTTTTATTTTTCTGGTGATTGTCTTAGGTAGGGTCTAATTTTTTCTGGGATGAGATCATTTGGTATTAAACTTTTAATGAGGCAAGGTGACCAGAAAATGGCTGTTTTGGTACTTTAAATTTGACAGGGTGGATCATTTGATATTTTTATAAAGCCGATTTATATGGACACCAAGATACCTAATGTAGATGCCTAAACTGTTCTTTTTTTCCCTATTTTTTACAAAAAAATTGTACTTAATTTTGGGAAAAGGACTTTTTTTTTCCTTAAAACTTTTCAATTTTTATTATGTAAAACTTTTTTTAAACTTTTTTTTTTTTACTTGTTTTTTGTCCCATATGGGACTTCAACTTTTGGGGGTCTGATCCTCTATACAATGCATTACAATACATCAATATAATAATACATTGGCTATAAGTGCATTACACAGTGCTGGATCTCACGGGCTTACATGGAAGGCAGCACAATGCCTAAGGAAGGCATCGAGCTGCCTTCCCAGCTATCGCGTCCCCATCACCGCAGTGACCTGATAGGAATGGGGAGCCGACAGGGATACTGCACATGCCGTGACCAGTGCTGACCACAGCATAGCGTGGGTAATGCGCCTGTATTAAAACAAGGGCCCAGCTATCAGTGACAGCTGGACCCCTGCCACTGGTCAGTGTGCTGCAGCTGTACAGTGCTCGAATTTAAGGCACAGTTCCCAGCTTCGTACATCTGCGGCGCTGGTATCCTATGGGTAAATCCATTTTTTGTCCAAACCACATACTTTTTATTCGCTTCTGTTAGATGTCGATTTACTATGCATCTTTATTACAGGTCACTGTTACCATAGGTCTAATTTATTGCTGTGGACTTAATCATGTAGTGCCCCAAGATTCAAGTAGTGGCCGCATGACAGAGTGGGTGGAGAGGCAGCAATAGCATCTTTAACAATGACAGTAGTAGAGGGGGGAGGGGGGCAGCAGCATTGACATTAACAGTGACATTAGTGGTCCCATGACAGAGTGGGGAGGGTGGGCAGCACCCTTTAGTTTTCAGCAGAACTGAAAATTAAAAAAAAAAAAAAAAAAAAAACAATCTGCGACTTTTTCCTGCTCATGCCAGAACTAAAAGGGTGGTGTGGGATGGGCAGGAAACAGTAACGGCACAGTTAGATCGTCTCATTTATTTCCTATGCCTGTTTTAGGTGTAGGAAAGGGTCTAAAATGTCATGGAAATATTTTCATCTCTTCTGTGTTTTGGACCCACTCCTGCTTTTAGCTTACAAATACTGATTAAATACTGACCGTGTAAAAGAGGCCTTACTGTTACACTACTCTAAATACAGGATCCTTTTTTCTTTTCTTTTCTGTTCTTCTGACAAATAAGAAGGACAGAAAAATAAGCAGTGATGTCAACACGATTAAATAGGGACAATAATGGCCCCATAACAGAGTAAGGATGGGGGCAAACAGCCGTGGCGGTAACAGGGACAATAGTGGCACCCTAACAGAGTAAGGATGGGGAGGATCAGCAGTGACAGTGGCAATAGCTATCCCATGACAGAGTGTGGGGGGTCAGTTGTGGCATACAGCACAAGATGGTGGCAGATTACAGTAGTAACAGAGCCCAACAACATCAGTGTGATTGCAAGGCTCAGTGGCATGCATATCCTTTTAAAAATGTAACCTATACATATCAGTAGGCCAAGAAGCCCTATTGTAGGAATGGCAGTACAGGCAGTAGGCGGGTGGAATCAAACTGGTGGCAGCATCAGAATGGCGGAGGCAGGACGTGACCTGAAGTAAAAGCCTATTTTGTAGATTATTCCGCTGTGGCAGCATGATCATTAGTGGTGTCTGATCCAGGGGCGTAACAAGGTGGGGGGGGGAGCATATGTGGTTCCCCAGGATGTAGAGGCTGGGGGAAATGCTCTCCGTGCAGAGTTCACTGTTCAGTTGAGCTCTGGCGTTCCCACCACAGGCTGCACATCACACTGCTGGCTGTGTGGCAGGAGTGCCCATAAAAACTGGGGATTAGCCTCCTGCACAGCCATCAGCAAGATACTGTATGTGTGAGGGAGCATATTGTGCTGCTGGATGTGCCAATCATCAGGAAAGCAGGTATTTGTTTTATTTTATTTTTTTCATGGAGCTGGAGAGGGCACTATGGGTTAAAGGGGGGGTGGCACAGGTAGCACATAACCAGTGTGAAATGGCACAAAAGTGGCATAACTTCATTGAAGGAGCACAAAGGAGGGCATAACTACTGTGAAGGGGCACAAAAGAGGGCATAACTACAAAGAGGAGCCACAAGGAGGACATAACTACAGTGAGGGGGCACAAAAGTGGGCATAACTTCTGCAAGGGGGCATAAAGTGGGCATAACTACTGTAAAGGGGCTACAAAGTGGGCATAACTACTAGTGTTGTGGCGAGCATGCTCGGCCGAAGACTAGTTTGGCTGGAGCATCGTTAATTTAGCATCTATTTCTAAAAAGCTTCTTCCGTGATTTGAACTCCCAACGTTGTACGTTGCACAGTTTAGCATTCAGCTTTATAGCTGAGTGGATAAGGTCCTTGCCTCTGATGTACAAGGTTAGGAGTTTAAATCATAGCAGAAAATTAGATTTAAATACACTGGGATGTCAAAAAGCACTGACTCCATATATTCAGAGCAGAGGGTGCCAGGTTTAATGCTCGGGCTCTCCCTAGTGATGAGCGAGCATGTTCGGCTCAAGCATCGCTATGCTCGGCTGAGCACCACACGTATTTGTTGCATTGCTCGAGTCTCCTCCCCGCACGTTTGGTGCCTTCTAAGCAGCCAATCAAGGTCCAGGTAAGTAATTCCCCTCTGTGTAAGGCTATAGCCATGTTAGCTGTAAGCCTTACACTGATTGGCTGGCTTGGCCGGAACATGTGATACCATTTCATATAGGAGCTCAGGTCTGGCGCTCAGCTCATTCAGGGAGAGCAGACAGTAGGCAGGGACAGATAGAGTTTTGCTCTAAATTTACTGATTTCACTCCAAAAAGCTTATTGAAAGACCTAACAGTCCTTTTAAGGACTACAGTGTGTGTTTGACAGCAGTGCAGCACATTATTTTATTTTTTTTAAGAAGGGGTTTGCTTCAGCATTATCAGGGACAGGCGTCACCAGGAAGGGACAGATAGTGCAGGGCTTGAAAATCATTTTTAACTTCTAAAAGACAGAAAGATTTCAGATTAGAGACATCTACAATATGCCATCTGAAAGCAGTGTGTTGGACAGATATTATAAAAAGGGGCTTATTCACTACAGTGTGCCTGGTACTGAGATATACACTGCACCATTATAAAGCAATGTGTTGGGCAGACATTATAAAAAAGGGGTTATTCACCACAATGTGCCTGCTACTGAGATATACACTGCACCATCAGAGAAATTATTTGTGCCACATCTGTGTGTGTATTCAATCCGCAATCATTATATTAATTACTCCAGCAGAGAGTGATTTATATTTTGGCCATAGTTAAATAGTTTTGGGCACATCTGTGTGTGCGTTTAGGCTGCAACCGTATATACAGTATTCCAGCAGAGAATACATTTTATTTGGGACAAATTTGTATCCAATATACGAATACAATGTGTATTGTCAAAAATACTCTGGGTATTAACCCCTCAGGTGCGGCACCTGAGGGGTTAATTGTTTCTGATCGCAGTGCTGGGTCACAGGCAGGTGCCGGCAGCGTGTGTCTTCTGCCTGCATTTATATATGAAACGTTACTAGGCATTGCTGGCCAGTGCTCCCGCTCCGCCCCCCTTCCTCTCCCTCTATTGGTTGCAGTGGCAGCACAGGGGGCGGGAGAGACTGCCTCCTTCTCCCTGTGCTGCCGAGGAGAACATGGCCGCGCTGAGAGCAGCGCAGCCACGCTCTCCTTTACTGGGCTGTGCAGTAGCCTGGTACTGTACAGGATTACAGCAAGCCAAGGATTACAGTACATTACAGCAAGCCAATACAGTGTGTAGTGTAAAAATTTCATTATCTGTGGCCTAGCGTAGTGCCGGAAATGTATATTTTTCTCTCTCCACTACATTATGGCAAGCCAATACAGTGTGTATTGTAAAAATTTCATTATCTGTGGCCTAGTGTAGTGCCAAAAATTTGTATTTTTCTGTCTCCAGTACATTAGAGCAAGCCAATACAGTGTGTATTATAAAAATTTCATTATCTGTGTCCTAGTCTAGTGCGACAAGTTTATATTTTTTCTGTCTCCAGTACATTATAGCAAGCCAATACAGTGTGTATTGTAAACATTTCATTATCTGTGACCTAGTGTAGTGCCGAAATTTTGTATTTCTCTGTATCCAGTACATTACAGCAAGCCAATACAGTGTGTATTGTAAACATTTCATTATCTGTGGCCTAGTATAGTGCCGAAAATCTTTATTATTCTGTAACCAGCACCTTACTGGAAGCCAATAGAGTGTGCATTGTAAAAATTACATTATCTCTGGGCTAGTGTAGTGCCAAAAATCTGTATTTTTTGTATCCAGTACTGTCCTGCATCAGAAAACTGTGTCTTTAGCCAACAGTAAAACAATCTACGCCACATCTACAGACAAAACCATTAAAGTGAAGAAGGCGAGCACAAAGGGAGGGGGAAATAGGCGTGATGCTGATGGTGCAAGCAGAGGCCGTGGCCCTGGGCACAATAAAACTGTGCCTGCTGCTACTGCACCAGAAAAAACTAAAAAATCCACTTTACCCAGCTTCATGTCCAACTTAGCTGGGCGGCGCAGGATATTAGGACAACACTGTCCAAGTCGGATCAGTGTGAACAAGTGGTCGGTTGTATTGCAGAAGTTAATGCTTCTAGTCGGTTAAGCACCCCCCTCTCTTCCACGAAGTCCAGTCTCTGTGGCCAAGAGTCTGGTCCACCAAATCCTCACTCTGATCCTCCTTCCTCCCACCCTGTCTCGTCTGGCCAAACAATTGATCCCACACTCGGATATTCACATGACCTCTTTTCATCGCCAGTACTTGGTTTGGCTCTCTCGCCATGCACGCTTGAAGAGGTACCTGAGATATTGTGCCCTGTTTCCCACCTCTTGAGCCTTCACAGTCTCAAGAAGATGACAGTGGTGAACGGCAATCATTCGTTCACGAGGTGGATGATGATGAGACACAGTTGGCAATAATTGAGGTGATGGTTAGGTCAAGTCAGGAGGATAAACAGAGAGATGAAGTGGAAGAGGAGGTGGTGGATAATGAGGTCACTGACCCAACATGGGAAGGTGTAAAGCCGAGCGAAGACAGCAGTACAGAGGGGGAGGGATCCGAAGCACCGCAACAGTCTGGAAGAGGTAGTGGGTTTGCAAAAGGGAGACGTCGGCCCACACCAAACAGGCTTGCAACCGTTACACCGAGCACCCTCATGCGTAAATCTACCTTGCCAAGGGTTAGGTGTTCCGCAGTATGGCGCTTTTTTGAGGAAAGCGCAGAAGAAAAAAGAATGTTAGTTTGCAACCTGTGCTGTACCAAAATGAGCCAGGCCGTGAACACTAGCAACCTCACCACCACCAGCATGATCCGCCACATGGCATCCAAGTACCCTAATAAGTAGGACGAACGCCTGGGTGCACATGCTGCGTCCGCGGGTCCCACCACTGCCTCCACTTCCCCTGTGTTACGCACTGCTCGTCAATCCCCTGTCAAAGTCACAGGCCCAGATGCTCCTCGCCCTGCATCTGGACCTTCGCATGAACCTGTTCCTGCGAAGCATACAAATTTCTATAATACAAGCATTTGAACGCAAGCGCAAATACCCACCCACAGGCCATAGCACTAAATGCGCAACTTTCGAAATTACTGGCCCTAGAAATGTTGACATTTAGGCTTGTGGACACTGAGGCCTTCCGCAGCCTGATGTTGACGGCCGACCATCGGTACGCAGTCCCCAGCCGCCACTATTTTTAATAGTGTGCCGTGCCCGCCTTACACCAACATGTGTCCCAGAACATCACCCGTGCCCTGACCAACGCACTTACTGGGAAGGTCCACCTTACCACGGACACATGGACAAGTGCTGGTGGCCAGGGACGCTACATTTCCCTGACCGCACCCTGGGTGAATATTGTGGAGTCTGGGAGTGAGTCGTAACCTGGGATGGCACAGGTGCTACCCACGCCCAGGATTGACGGCCCTACATCCATCAGGGTCTCTGCCAGCAGCTATGTTACTGGCTCAAACCCCCACTTCCCCTCCTCCACTGCCTCCTCCTCCACTTCCACCTTTAACAGCAGTCAGCCATCAGTAGCTAGTTGGAAACAGTGTAACACTGCTGTGGGAAAGCGTCAACAGGCCGTGCTGAAGCTGATCTGTTTAGGGGACAAACGACACACCGCCGCAGAGCTGTGGCAGGTCATAAGGGACCAGACCGAGCTGTGGCTCTCGCCACTCAACCTACAGGCATGGTTGTGTCCGATAATGGCCGTAACTTGGTGGTGGCTTTGGAGCTCGGCAACCTGACACACATTCCATGCCTAGCCCACGTCTTAAACTTAGTGGTTCAGCGATTTATCAAAACCTACCCCAATTTGCGGGAGCTACTAGTGAAGGCGTGCTGCTTGTGTGCCCATTTTCCGAAAGTTGTCCACGGCTTCAACCGGTCTGTCAACGCTGCAGCAGCGCTTACGGCTTCCAGCTCACCGACTGTTGTGCGGCGTGAGCACGCGGTGGAACTCTACGCTCTACACGTTGGCCAGGCTTTTAAGCAGCAGAAGGCAGTTGTGGAATACCAGCTGCAACATGGTCGCCGCCTTTCCAGTCAACTGCCACTATTCACAAGCGAGAAGTGGGCATTGATGTCAGACCAATGTGGGATTTTAAAAACTTTGATGAATCCACACAGATTGTTAGTGGCGATAACGCTATTATCAGTGTAACCATCCCAATACTGCGTCTACTCAAAGGATCGCTGCTCACAATTAAGGAGGATGCTTTGAATGTGGCAGACGAGGTAATGGGGGAGGAGATGACACTGGGTGATAGCCAGATCTCCCCCAGTTCGTCTTCTCTGTGGGAATTGGGCCATGAAGAGGAGGAGGAGTTGGAGACACTTGTCTCTTCTACATATGCTAGTACCCATGAAACTTTAATTCCATCTGTTCAGCGTGGATGGGCAGAAGAGGAGGAGGATGAAGGTAGGTAGAGTCATCCTGAAGTTGACATCGACGTCTTGCCCGTTGGTACTCTGGCACACATGGTTGGCTTCATGTTGGGCTGCCTTTCGTGCGACCATCGCGTTACACACATTTTAGGTAACACAGCTTACTGGGTGTTTACACTTCTCAACCCCCGCTACAAAGATAACTACTCATCTCTCATTCCTGTGGTGAAAAGGATGAGTAAAACTGTGCAATACCAGAAGGTACTTGTTGACAGATTCCTCCAAAATTAGGCAAACGAGAAAGGGAGACAAGAGGAACACACAGTAGTTCCAACAGAGGCAGGGCACCACTTTCCAAGGCATGGGACACTTTCATGAAACCCCGCCAGCAACCTCACCCTGAAGTGCGACCTAGTGGTACAAGGAGGGAAAGGTTTTGGAAGATGGTGAAGGAATACATTTCACACCATGTCAGTGTCCTAAATGATCCCTCAGTGCCTTACAACTACTGAGTGTCCAAGCTGGACACGTGGCACGAACTTGCGCTCTACGCCTTGGAGGTGCTGGCTTGCCCTGCCGCCAGCCTATTATCTGAGCGTGTATTTAGGGCTGCTGGTTGCATTATAACAGATAAGCATATCCGCTTGTCTACTGGCAATGCTGACAGGTTGACTCAGATTAAAATGTAAAAGGCCTGGATTTCCCACTCCACCAAAGGAAAGCTGAGCTAATGAGGACCAAAAATGCTATTTAAATGTATGCTTTATAATGTACTCAATCCACAAGATTCAGATGCACCCTTTTCACCACAAAAAAAAAATGGTATTGGTTTGAATCTTGTTTTCTCATCCGCCTCCTCCTCCGCCTTCTCTTCCATACTGAATATATATGCCCTCACTACAATATTTTGTAGTGTTTCCTAGGCTTCAGGCCCTCACCTCCAATGCTTTATACGATCTGCTCACCTGAAGGCCATCACTGGGACAATATGGTTCCCAGCAGCAAAATTGGAGTCCAAGATTCACCCAGACATGGTCCCCATGCTGTTCCAGATCCATTTCCGTGCTGTTTCTGTCACTTTCTGACCTTTTTCAATGGACCAGGCACCCTCTCCTCATACGAGTAGAGGGTGCCTGGTTGTCTCTCTTTGACTTCCATTATACTCGGGTGCTCGGCCAAGCGCACGAATATCGCTATGTGTTCGGATCGAGTACCCGAACACTTTTGTGCTCTCATCACTAGTTCTCCCATTGACTTCCATTGTGCTCGGTAGAGCACCTGAGCATTGCAAAGTGTTCGACTCAAGCACCCGAGTACACGAGCACCTTGGTGCTTGAACAACACTAATAACTACTCTAGTGGCAACAAATGTGGGTATTACTACTGTGAAGCAGCAAAAGGTGGGCATAACTACTATGAATGGCCATAAATCTGAGCATAACTACTAAGAAGGGGCACAAAGGTGGGCATAACTACTGTGAAGGGTGATAGTTTTTATTAGGTGGGACTTGGTGAGTTTAGTTATGCATTGGGCGGAGTTAGAGTAGTGGCTTAGTGTAAAAAAAATGGCCAAGACGTGCATAACGTGATCCTGATCCGGATGCAGTAAAGGCTAGCAACACCTCTGGTTTGATCCATGCCTAATCCGTATTTATGAAGGTTAGTCTCTCAAAATTTAGGGAGGAAAGGTGAGTTCTCATAGCGGAATTATGCCCCCCACAGGGCACTCCGTTCTGTTGCCACACTACTGGCTGGGCAGGAAAACATGCCCATAGCAAACTTGGCCAGTTACAGCCTCACTTTAAGTTTACATGCCCAGTAATCCAGGGGATTTTGGATCATAGGTGAGTAGTGGCAGTCCAAGTATGCCACCAACTGCTGGTTGAAGTTCTGCTGAATGTCCTGCTGCTGGATGGTTTCTTCAGTAGTCATCATAGACTCCAGACTAAAGTTGCTGCATATGATCTGGTGTTTCTCCCCACCCCCCAGTTACTGCAGTGGACTGTGAGCACAGAGTTTCCCCCCAATAAGACCTTCCTGAGGACAGGCGATGGCGTTCATAGGCAGCGACCAATTGAATGCACAGCATGTCTCTATAGTAGTCCATTTTTGCATCCCTCTGAGAAGGTCTAAAAAATGCCCCATTTTTGACCTGTATCAAGGGTCTAACAATGTGGATAGCCAGTAGTCATCCCTCTTATGAATCCTGACAATGCAGCTGTCACTGCACAAACATGACAGCATGCATCTGGCCATTTGTGGAAGGGACTTGGATGGCCTCCTTGCCTCAATCTCCACTGCATACTGCTACGGTCTGTCAGGGTCAATACTTGGGCAAATAAACCACCTAGCTGTGTACAAAATTCCTGAGTGTTTATGTCTTCCTCCATTTCGTGTTAATCCTCTTTAGGGCTCAGGTGGTCATGCCATGTCTTCTGTCCTCTCGCCTATCCGATTTGTCAGCATGTCCACCAGGACATGAAGGAGTGGAATAACATAATTTATACATTAGTTCTGCTTACTGAAAATAAAGTGACCTCTCTAAGGGGTCTAAGCAAACAGCAAGTGTCACGCATGAGCTGCCACTGGCTAAGGTAGAATTTACTCCGGGGAGTAGACCTGTCCATCTAGAGCATTAAGGCATAATTGACCGCCTTCCTCTGCTCATACAGGCGGTCTAACATATGGAGTGTGGAGTTCCAATGGGTGGAAAAGTCGCAAATCAGGCAATGTTGAGGAAGAGCATTTTGCCTTTGCAGCTCAAGAAGGGTGTGTTTTGCATGGGAAGAGTGATTGAAGTGCATGCACAGTTTCCTGGACATTTTTTAACAGCTTTTGCAGTTCAGTGGAAGACTTGAGGAACCAGATGACAATTAAATGAAAGATGTGCGCCATGCAGGGCACATGGGTCAGCCCTCCCTGATGCAGCACAGACAAAATTTATCTCCCATTATCAGTAACCATGGTTCTTATCTCCAATTGGCAAGGAGACAGCCAGTGTTCGATTTGTTTATTGATGACACCGAGCAGTTAATCGCCCATATGGCTCCGTTCACTTGAAAGGCTGAACAGGTGCAAAACTACATGACAATGCCGTGCTTTGTATAGGTGTTATGCTGGAAGAATACTGTGAACTGTGCCCAGAGAGGAGGGTGAGGGCAAGGACATTGGCGCAGAAATCCCAGCATTACAATCATTGCCATCACCTGGCCAAGTTGCTGGTGTGTCTGGTCCGGAACAACATTTAACCAGCAGGCCAAGGTATTCGCTGAGGGGCATAGTGAGTCCATGAAAAATTAAACTTTTAGTTAAAAGTTAGCGGAAAGGGAGACTTTGTGAGAAAAAATAATAAAAAATCAATTTCCGCTAACTTGTGCCAAAAAAAAAATCTTCTATGAACTCTCCATGCCCCTCATGGAATACCTTGGGGTGTCTTCTTTCCAAAATGGGGTCACATGTGGGGTATTTATACTGCCCTGGCATTTTAGGGGCCCTAAAGTGTGAGAAGAAAAATGCGTAAAAATGCCCTCCTAAAAGGTACTCATTGGAATTTGGGCCCCTTTGCGTATCTTGGCTGCAAAAAAGTGTCACTCATGTGGTATCGCCATACTCAGGAGAAGTAGGGCAATGTGTTTTGGGGTGTATTGTTACATACACTCATGCTGGGTGAGAGAAATATCTCTGTAAATTGACAACTTTGAATAAAATTTTTTAAAAAGTTGTCATTTACAGCGATATTTCTCACACACAGTATAGGTATATGTAAAAATACACCCCAAAACACATTGCCCTACTTCTCCTGAGTACGGTGATACCACATGAGTGACACTTTTTTGCAGCCAAGATGCGCAAAGGGGCCCTAAAACCAATGAGTACCTTTAGGATTTCACAGTGCATTTTTACGCATTTGGATTCTCACGCTTTAGGGCCCCTAAAATGCCAGGGCAGTATAAATACCCCACAAGTGACCCCATTTTGGAAAGAAGACACCCCAAGGTATTCTGTGAGGGGCATGGCGAGTTCACAGAATTTTTATTTTTTGGCACAAGTTAGCGGAAATTGATATATATATTTTTTTTATAAAGTCTCATATTCCACTAACTTGTGACAAAAAATAAAATTTTACATGAACTCACCATGCCCCTCACGGAATACCTTGGGGTGTCTTCTTTCCAAAATGGGGTGACTTGTGGGGTATTTATACTGCCCTGGCATTTTAGGGGCCCCTAAAGCGTGAGAAGAAGTCTGGAATCCAAATGCTTAAAAATGCCCTGTGAAATCCTAAAGGTACTCATTGGAATTAGGGCCCCTTTGCTCACCCAGGCTGCAAAAAAGTGTCACTCATGTGGTATCGCCGTACTCAGGAGAAGTAGGGCAATGTGTTTTGGGGTGTATTTTTATATATACCCATGTTGGGTGAGAGAAATATCTCTGCAAACGACAACTTTTTAAATTTTTTTATACAAAGTTGTCAGTTTACAGAGATATTTCTCTCACCCAACATGGGTATATGTAAAAATACACCCCAAAACACATTGCCCTACTTCTCCTGAGTACGGCGATACCACATGAGTGACACTTTTTTGCAGCCTGGTTACACAAAGGGGCCCAAATTCCAACGAGTACCTTTAGGTTTTACATGGCTGCTCACAATTTAGCCCTGCCCAAAATGCCAGAACAGTAAACACACCCCACAAACGACCCCATTTCGGAAAGTAGACACCCCAAGGTATTCACTGAGGGGAATAGTGAGTCCATCTGAGATTTTATTTTTTTTTGCCAGAAGTTAGCAGAAATGGAAACTTTATTATATATATATTTTTTTCCTCAGAAAGTGTAATTTTCTGCTAACTTGTGAAAAAAAATGAAATGATACATGAACTCACCATGCCCCTCCGCGAATACTTTGGGGTGTCTTCTTTCTAAAATGGTGTCATTTGGGGGGTATTTATACTTTCCTGGCATTCTAGCACCTGAAGAAACATGACAGGTGCTCAGAAAATCAGAGCTGCTTCAAAATGCCGAAATTCACTTTTTTGCACCATAGTTTGTAAACGCTATAAGTTTTACCCAAACCAATAAATATACACTTATTGGATTTTTTTTATCAAAGACATGTAGAACAATACATTTAGAGAAAAATTTATATAGAAATGTAGTTTTTTTTTTAAATTTTACAACAGAAAGTGAAAAATGTCATTTTTTTGCTAAAATGTCGTTAAATTTTTATTAATAGCAAAAAAAGTAAAAATGTCAGCAACAATGAAATACCACCAAATGAAAGCTCTGTTAGTGAGAAGAAAAGATGGTAAAATTCATTTGGGTGGTAAGTTGTATGACGGAGCAATAAACGGTGAAAGTAGTGTAGTGCAGAATTGTAAAAAGTGGCCTGGTCATTAAGGGTGTTTAAGCTAGGGGGGCTGAAGTGGTTAAATAAAGAAAAATACAAAAAATGCTTAACATTTATACAACATATTAAAAATTAACTGAAATGACTGTTACACCTATATGTCATTGGTCACAAAAAATATTTGATCCTTCTTAGATTTTGAAAGATAAAATTTTAGACTAACCTAAAAATAATAAAAAATGCTGCATGAGAAAAGTAATATGCCACTTCTGTCTGGGTAAACACTTCTGTGGCATTTTGAGAAGAATGTTTGAAATTTCAATATTTGACATTCTTTATTTATTTGAAGAATTAACAGAACAGCCTTTTTGGATTTGTTTCCGAATTTGAATTCAAAGAAATTAATATTCTAAAGAAAATATGTTGACTTTGTTACAAAATTTATTTTCCTCAAAGTCTCTGTAAGTCTCTGTAACAGTGCTCTACTATTACTTAATAGATTCTGATACTGTGCAGGTTGCTATATTCTTTTTAAGATAGCTTTTCAGCTCACATATAACAACCTAACAATTCAAGACGATTTTAAAGAAAACCCATAGTTTAGAAACTGTGCAGTCAGAAACTGATCTCATATTGCTTTTCCTTTTCTATTTTTTGCATACCCCCCACCCTCCCCTCTCCAGGAACTGAAGAGTTTCACTCTGTTCATTTTATTCTTTATACACTGTGAATGATGACTTCTGTCTTTCATTTGTATCTAATCGATATGTCACTGAAGAAATCCACGGCACTCCTCTATAAAACGTAAATAAAAATGTGTCCTTTGTTCACACATGTCACAGCAGCGACGTTTCGGCTCTCACTGAACCTTTCTCAAGCAAAGTGAGACAAGGACACATTTTTTTCACGTTTTACAGAGGAGTGCCGTGGATTTCTTCAGTGTATACCTACACCCGTGATCAAGAGTTTAACACAGGCACCCGCTGCATGATTGAAGGAGTGTTGCCCCATTTCCACGTTTATAATCTATATGTCATTTATTTTATGATTATTGTTCACCATTTAAAGTCCGATGATTTGGAAAGTGTGAGACTAATGAAATAAATACCTTAAAAGTCTAAATGCAAGAGTCCTGTTTCCAGGGATTAATTAAGGTGGATGGATGTCCCGTCCAATTCTAAAATTCAAACTCCCCAACTGCAGCCACAGCTCGCAAAGGTGGCTGCAAAAAATACTTTGCAAAAAATTTGGGACAGCAGTCATAAATACGCCCTTAGGAGTTAAAGCCAGTCATACATAAAAATCGACAGCTATTCAGAGTTGTCTGTTCATATGAACGATTCCACCATCAACAGGAGATCATTTTTAAAATCAGCTGACTTCCTGCAGCTTGCATAAAGTGGTAAATGATCAGCCACATTTGGCCTCTCATACACATGTAATTTTGGCCAACCACTGGCAAAATTTTCCAACCGGGCTGATAGTGAATTATCGAGAGCATTCATTTTCACACGATGGTCATCTAAATAGCTTGAATTTGACTTTTTTGGCCACCTTTAGGCTGGGTTCACACGAGCGTGTCCGGATGCGTTGCGGATGCGTTGCGGATGCGTTCAGTGAAAACTGAGCGTTTTCACAGGCAAAGCCATTCAGTTTTGCCTGCGATTGCGTTCAGTTTTTCAGTTTTTTCCGCGCGGGTGCAATGCGTTTTGATGCGTTTTTCACGCGCGTGATAAAAAACTGAAGGTTTACAAACAACATCTCCTAGCAACCATCAGTGAAAAACGCATGGCACCCACACTTGCTTGCGGATGCAATGCGTTTTTAACGCAGCCCCATTCACTTCTATGGGGCTGCGGATGCGTGAAAAACGCAGAATATAGAGCATGCTGCGATTTACAAGCGTTGCAGAAGTGATGCGTGAAAAAAAACGCTCATGTACACAGCCCCATAGAAATGAATGGGTCAGGATTCAGTGCGGGTGCAATGCGTTCACATCACGCATTGCACCCGCGCGGAAATCACGCTCGTGTGAATGCAGCCTTAATCTTGTGTATAGACAACTTATGTGGACTTGTAACCACAGACTGCAAAACGCTGGGCTCCAACCAACATCTACTATGAAAAATGTAATCTCTTCAATGAAATCTCAATTTAAAGTGGTGTCCACAACTTCAAGAAAAAAAAAAAAAAAAACTCAAGTAGAACAAGTATATTTACAGCATCCTTTAAAAAGTTACCAAATTTTTTGCCCTATAAGACGCACCGGCCCGTAAGACGCACCTAGGTTTTTGAGGAGGAAAATAAGAAAAAAATATTTTGAACCAAAAGGTGTACTTTTGTTTAGTTTTTTTTTACTAATGGTGTTCTGTGCATGACACTATTATGCTGCACTGTTATGGGGGATCTGTGGATGACGCACTGTTATGGGGATTCTGTGGATGATGCACTGTTATGGGGGAATCTGTGGATGATGCACTGTTATAGGGGCATCTGTGGATGATGCACTGTTATGGGGGCATCTGGAGATGGCACTGTATAGGGGCATCTGGGGATGGCACTGTATGGGGGCATCTGTGGATGGCACTGTATGGGGGCATCTGGGGATGGCATTGTATGGGGGCATCTGGGGGGAAAAAGTGTGTCTTATACGGTGAAAAATACGGTAAATAGAAATATGCATTTTTTAATTTTTTTATTGCAAACATGCAAAGCCATTTCTATTTTATACAAACATAAATAATATTTACATTAGTCAAACAAGGTCATGAAGAGCAAAATACAAACCACCGCACTTGCAAGCCTAAAAAAAATATCCAGATCTTAAGCTACTTAAAGGGCTTGTCTCACTTCAGCAAATAGCTTTTATCATGTAGAGAAAGTTAACACAAGACACTTACTAATATATTGTGATTGTCTATATTGCTTTCTTTGCTGGTTGGACTCATTTTTCCATCACATTATACACTGCTCTTTTCCATGGTTACGACCACCCTGCAATCCAGTGGTGGTCGTGCTTGCACACTATAGGAAAAAGCAATAGTCTATGTGTACTACCACGGTTCTGGCCATCAGAGAGGATGCCATTTTTTCCTAAAGTGTGCAAGCACGACCACCACTACTAGATTGCAGGGTGGTCGTAACATGAAAACGAGCAGGCCATAATGTACAGGAAAAATGAATCCAGTCAGCAAAGGAAGCAATATGGACAGACTACATTGGACACTGGATCACAATACATTAGTAAATGCCTTGTGTTAACTTCCTCTACATCATCATAAATTATATTTGCTAAAGTGAGACAACCCCTTTAATTTATGACATCAAAACAAATCTTTTAAGTTTATTGTTATTTGAAAAAAATAAACCAGGGGTCCCAAAAATGATCTATCCTACAAAATCTAATGGCATTGGTTTTTCTCTGCAAGCCAATGCAAATAATTAATTTTAGAATATAAGCCGTAGGAAACCTCAATCTCACAAACGTACCAACCAACCACCCTAAAGGGGGACAGAGAGAGTAAAAAAAAAAAAACATGGGGTAAACCAGGCTCAGGAACAACCAGCATCAATGTAGCAAATTATCTGCTTTTGCGAATGCATTTCTCAATTTAATTAGCACTTCCTATTATATCACTTTTTTAAACAGATTACTGGAGACCTTATTTATTCCAAGTCTCAAATGATGGTTTCGACGATGACGTCATGGCCTGTAACAAGAAAAACCTGGCTGACATCAATGGCCTGCAGAAAAATGTAATTTCACTTCCATATAGGTTGTAAGTCTTCGGGCAGGGCATTCTGATACATGATACTAGCACCATGTTAAATGTGAATAGTTCATAAATAAAATTATTTTTATGATGGTAATTATTTATATGTCTATACACATGCAGTTTTTGCCTTTTTTGTATTGTTAAACTAAAGCTGGAGGTGGATCCAAATGGAAGACGACTTGTAAAGAAAATACTTTTTTTCTCCTTTTTTATATCAATAGTTGTTATGTGCTGCTGTAAATATGTTGTAGTGCTATATATGAAAAGGGGAGGAAGGCCTCATACAACATACACAGAAAAAAATTTATGCAGCCATAATATGACATATACAGTGCATTCGGAAAGTCTTCAGACCCTTTCACTTTTTCGCATTTTGTTATGTTGCAGCTTTGTGCTAAAATTAAAAAAAAAAAAAAAATCAATCTCCAAATCTCTATCAATCTGCACTTAATTCATCTTAATTAAGAAAATCAAAACAGAATTTTGGAAATGTTGCAAGTTTATTAACCTCTTCCCAACTGCCTCACATAAATTTATGTAGATGGTTGGGTATTTAAAACAGAATGCTACTTTGTGCCTTCTGTTTTAAAAAACAGGCACCTGGGACTAATATATGTGATCAACAACAACGTCACTCTCATAATTTAACCCCTCAGATGCCATGGCATATGGGAGGTCAAAAGATGGAAGCACGCTTACGGTCAGACTCTGGCTCCCTCTAGCAAGGATCGGGGGAGCAAGAGCCTGTGTGCAGCAGCCTCTGTACTCCTGAGTAGAGATGAGCGAACTTTAAAAAAAAGTCCGGTGTTCGGCGTTCGGGTTGTAGTAAGTCGCGCATCCCGTTATGGATTCCACTATAGCGGCATATGGAATCCATAAGGGGCGGCTGCCACCAACCCGAACTGTTGAACAGCCGAAGGACCTGGGTTGACGTCACTGTCATGTGATCAGTGCAGGGGGGCGTGGCTCAGCACTGGATTTGATCCCGTGCTGAGCCACGCCCCCTGCACTGATCACATCATGGTGACGTCACCCCAGGTCCTTCGGCTGTTCAACAGTCACAACTGCCACACACAGGACTCCATAGGAACATTGTGTATTTCTGATAGACTTCAATGTTAATGCGTTGGGGTCTATGAGAAAAGCAATCTAATGATTGCTTGTTATAGTTACCTATGTGAACTATTAAAAAGTGTAAAAGTAAAAAAAAATATTATTATTTTTTTTTTAATTTAAATCATGCAAATTCAAATCAACCCCCTTTCCATAAAATAAAAATACATAAACAATTTGCAATGCCACATGCAAAAACGCCCGTGCTATTAAAATATAAAACTACAGTATTAATCCCTTATGGCAAATAGGAAAAAAGTCAAAATGGCCAATGCTTCACCTCCCACAAATTTTTTTATTAAAAACGTCCACCAACCCCCATCCAACCTTACAAAGGTTAGGAGGATCTGTATAGAAGAATGGCAGAAAATCACCAGATCTAGGTGCAAACCTTGTGGCATCATACCCATGAAGTCTGGAGGCTGCAATCACTTCAACCAAGTCTTGAATAAAGGGTCTGAATACTTATGTCAGTGCAATATTTAGTTTTTTTCAATTTCAATAAATTAGAAAACATTTCTAACATTCTGTTTTCATTATGTCATTATGGGGTGTAGACTGCAGCATGATAGAGAAAATTAGATTTTAATTTTTATTTATTTTAGCATAAGGCATCAATATAAAACGTGAACAAATTGAAAGGGTCTGAAGACTTTCCAAATGCACTGTATTAAAGTATATTGAGCAAAACTCTACCTCCACACACCTTTGATTTTATACAGTCACATGATGGTATGCTTGATAATTATATTGTGGAATATATTTTTTCCATAGAAGTATAGAATTGTCCTCCCTTAAATTTTCTCTTGGCTTGATGTAAAAAATCGCAAAATGTGAAGCATTAGATGACATAGGCTCCATCGGGGTCAGAGTGGCCGATCAGAGTACCAGAGGATCCCCTTGTGTGCCCAAGTTTGGACACAATAATGTACAAAACAGCTGAAAGGTGGCATGAAGCAGGATAGACCATATCAGCCAGTCTTGGGTGGGGCTCACAGCCTTCTCCCTCCTCCCATTGCAGGCATGGTTACATGCTGGAGGTAACTGAGGAGGTTGATGCGAGTTGGCCTTTACATTCCTTTAATTTAGCCCACTGGCCCCTGGTATTGCCCATACGGCACAGGTAGGTGAGTGTTAGGTCCCGAGCTACTTGAGAAACCTTGGCATGGTGCTCGGGCTTAGACATGTCCTCCACAGCAGGACATGTTGATTAATCTCTCAATTTTAACATCAGTTTGAGGGCTTAGTAAGACCGCAGTGTGCACCTGTCTTGTCATTTGTTATCACAATAATGGACTCCTAATAAAACCGGACCCTAAAAGTCAATTTGAACTGACTGGATATACCATCTTATGAAGAAAACACTAATGCTTCCTTATGTCTATTTTCTTGCAAGCAAAGTACTGTTAACTATTGCTATAGGTTTTACTGATGCATAACAAGGAGCCACATACTTTTCTTGCACATGTCCTGTACACGTGGGGAAAGGGCCTCAAGAATTTTTTTCCTGGTGGGAAAGGAACTTTATTCTGATGTATGAGCATCATGTTAAAAAGATGTATGTGGAATCTGAGATGAATGAATCCAACAGATGCTACCTGTGGCGCTTAGGCTTCTGTGTTAAAAAATAAATAAAATAGGATTAATGTTTACATTTTTTAATGAATGGTTATGATGGATTACGATGGCATTTATTGGCTATTCAACACCTTTAGGTTCCCATGTTTTATTTTAGTGGATGGTAGGAGAATGTATTGATGCTGAGAAATTGAAATTGAGACCTTAAGAAAATTTAAGGAAAATTAAGAGTGGGCAAATTTGTATGGCTTATAGGAGAGAATACTTATGTAATATGGTGCCATATGGAATGTGGTTGCTAAAACTAAGAGATTCATAATATTTGTAATATTCATAACTGAATATTGGTACAAATAACAGCTCTTTCCTATTATAGGGTCACTGGCGGTTGCCAAGGTTTCCTCTTCTCCCTTGAATTAACATATACTGTATTACTGCTCCCTTGTAGTCATTTGTGTGTGTGCAGTGATCCACTACACTTAGTGCTTTACAGTAATACAATAGAGCAAGTGTATTAACTAATAATCACACACAAAGCATCAAACAGCAAGCTAGAGATAATTATTAATATTATAGTATAATATCTGTAAACTTGATACCTATGATTCCCGTACACTAAATTACAACTACAAAAAAATCCCAGTTATATGCCTTTCACTCACACACTCACTGTATACACATGCACACACAACCCCTCCAAACTGGCAAATGGGTCTGGAATGGTGCAGAAGATAATAAACTTACTATCCAGGAATGATAAGGTTAATGCAGGAATTGTCTTTAGAAGGAGGACTAAAGAATACACAGCCAGGAAAGATTTAGATACCACAGGAGGTGGGCTTCTTCTGATAATGTGGATCCAGTGCCTTCTTGTGTGGTGAAGCCCAGTGTTCTGGTCTCTGTGGTATATTAACACTGACACAGTGGGTTACCTAAACAAGGTGGATACTTCCCACACATCCACTGTGATCAGCACAGTGATATGACATCACAGAGATGGTCATGCATATGCAGAGGAACACGTGTTGAGAACATCCTTGGTTGTAAGAATACAGCACAAGATGCCACAAACCAAAACAGCCACCAACCAAAACAGTCGGTCCAGTGCAGCATGAGGAGGCGGGGGATCAAGGGAGATCCTATCAAAGCAGGAAGAGAGGGCAGGAGTGGTATTAGATTGAGGTGGTGGTAGTTCTCACAGTTGCGGATTTCATGTTTCCTCACTCCCTGGGCCGTGCAGTAAATATGGGGTGCACCTGATGCTGGTATTCCTTCATGACACACCCTGTTGGGGGTCTCCTGCCTGAAGGAAGGTGGAATGCCCTTGTTGTTGCTGGTGGTGTGGTATAAAGAAGGCTCATACTAAAAGTGAAAAAAAAAAGGTTAATCTCATTGTCTTTACTAAGTTGAATAGTACAATTATTTAATAAACAAATATTTTAAAGATCAAAAGAATAGTACACCTATCTTCAAGATGTAAATGGAGGTACAATGCTTGAACAGTTCTAATGGCATCCTGGCTGACATGGCTCCCAGCTCTTTGCAGCTCAATATGAAGGATTTATCACAAATCCAAGACTCTGTCTGTGAATCATTCTGTGGCAATGACTTATTTTGCAAGCAGCAGGGATACGAAAGGGGGCCGGCATGAATACTTTACACCTAAACAAGTGCCGCAACTCTGTATGACCAGGTGCTGAGGCCTTTCACCTGGACAAATGCTCTGAGGTCTATTACTAAAGCATTACTCTCAAAGTCTAATCATTGCACATCTTCCAAAGCTATATGCAGGTTACATAAGTACCCTGGATATGCTTAGTAAACAAAAATGGTGTCTTTTTCTGTATTCCCAGCTGCAGTCCTAAAAACAAAGGAAGATAGGTCCACACTTTCAAAATAGTCAGAAAAATAAATATCCACATATTAACAGGGACCAGCCAGTGGTATCACTCTAACCACTTCATGGTTTTATTAACATGCTGTCCGGTAAAAATATTTCCATGATCATTTCTGTCACAATGTTTTTTCTTGCCTCAGATCAGATCTTACAGCCTACTTTCAGGAGTCATGATTTCCTAATGTTCTTTTCCGGCACATATTGTTTATTTACTTTTATTCTTTTATTCACAGAAGACCTCCGACAATACAGATGACATCTAAATTATGTTTACATCATACATACAGATTTAACATCCCAATCTATATTAAAACCTTTTGGCTGGAGTGTTTTCATATTATATATCCACTCCACCTCCTTTTTGTTTATTTGTTTGATCGGGTCCCACCTCTCCATTGTTTCTGAACATGTTCCACCCCGATAAACTTTAAACCTTTTGGATTTTTTTGGTGTACAGTTTTGAAGTGTGCAGACACGCTATGGGATTCAAGACTTTTTTTAATATTTCTTATATGTTCTCCAACTCTCACTTTCAATTTTCTGAGGGTCCTACCCACATATTATAGCTTGCAGGGGCACTCCAAAACATATAATGCCCGTGCATTTTTCTAGCCAATATTGTAAGTACATTGGAGCCTTTCGGGAACCAAAGCTGACTGGACTGACAGGCTGGACTGTCAAGCAGGTCTTACTCCCTCAACAGTCTGCACTCCTCACTCCACGCTTCCCAACTGTAATTCAATGTTACACTTTCCTTTTACAGTGGTGCACATAGTGCCTATAGCTTTATAGAGTCTTTATATTAACCCCTTAAGGACCCAGCCCTTTTTCACCTTAAGGACGAGGCCATTTTTAGCAAATCTTACATGTGTCAGTATATGTAGTAATAACTTTAAAACACTTTTACATATCCAGGACATTCTGAAATTGTTTTCTCGTCACATATTGTACTTTATGACAGTGGTAAAACAGTCAAAAAATTTCATTTTTATTTATAAAATAATACCAAATTTACCAAAAATTTGGAAAAATTAGCAATTTTGCAAATTTAAATTTCTCTACTTTTATAATAGATAGTAGTAATAACTCCAAAATTTGTTATTACTTTACATTCCCCATATGTCTACTTCATGTTTGGATCATATTGGGAATGCTATTTTATTTTTTGGAGACGTTAGAAGGCTTAGAAGTTTAGAAGAAAATCTTGAAATTTTTCAGAAAATTTCCAAAACCCACTTTTTAAGGATCAGTTCAGGTCTGAAGTCACTTTGTGGAGCTTACATAATTGAAACCACTCAAAAGTGACCCCATTTTAGAAACAACACCCCTCAAGGTATTCAAAACTGATTGCAAGCTTTGTTAACCCTTTAGGTGTTCCACAAGAATTAATAGAAAATGGAGATGACATTTCAGAATTTCCCTGTTTTGTTTCCATTTTAATTATTTTTTTTCAGTAACAAAGCAAGGGTTAACAGCCAAACATAACTCAATATTTATTGCCCTGATTCTGTAGTTTACAGAAACACCCTATATGTGGTCGTAAACTGCTGTACGGGAACACGGCAGGGCGCAGAAGGAAAGGAATGCTATACAGTTTTTGAAGGCAGATTTTGCTGGATTGTTTTTTTAACACCATGTACCATTTGAAGCCCCCCTGATGCACCGTAGAGTAGAAACTCCAAAAAAATTACCCCATTTTGGAATCTACGTGATAAGGTGGCAGTTTTATTGCTACTATTTTAGGGTAGATATGATTTTTGGTTGCTCTGTATTACACTTTTTGTGAGGCAATGTAACAAAAAATAGCTGTTTTGGCTCAGTTTTTATTTTTTGTTATTTACAGAGTTCATCTCACAGGTTAGATCATGCAGTATTTTTATAGAGCAGGTTGTTGCGCACGCGACAATACCAAATATGTGTACTTTTTTTGGTTGTTTGTTTCAGTTTTAAATAAAAAATAATTTCTGTAAAAAAATCATGTTTTTATATTCTATGGGCGATTGTCTTAGTTAGGGTCTCATTTGTGCATAATGAGATGACGGTTTGATTGGTATGATTTTGGGGTGTGTATGATTTTATGATCGCTTGGTATTACACTTTGTGTAATGTAAGGTGACAAAAAAATGGCTTTTTTGACATTGTTTTTATTTTTTACAGTGTTTACCTGAGTGGTTAGGTCATGTGATAATTTTATACAGAAGGTTCTTACATACAAATCGATACCTAATATGTATACTTTTTTTTATTTATTTACGTTTTACACAATAACAATATTTTTGAAACTAAAAAAATCTTTGAGTGTCTCCATATTCTGAGTGCCATAGTTTTTTTTTTATTTTTTTGCCGATTGTCTTAGTTAGGGTCTTTTTTTTTTTGCGGACTGAAATGTCGGTTTCATTGGTATGATTTTGGGGTGCGTATGACTTTTTAATGGCTTGGTATTACACTTTTTGAGATGTAAGGTGACAAAAAATGGCTTTTTTTTACACTTTTTTTTTTAACGGTGTTCACCTGAGAGGTTTTTTCATGTGATATTTTTATACAGCAGGTTCTTAGGAATGCGGCGATACGTAATATGTCTACTTTATTTTTATTTATTTACATTTTACACAATAACATCACTTTTGAAACAAAAAAAAAATCATATTTTAGTGTCTCCATAGTCTGAGAGCCATAGTTTTTTAATTTTTTGGGCGATTGTTGAGTGTAGGGGCTCATTTTTTGTGGGCTGAGGTGACAGTTAGATTGGTACTATTTTGGGGGGCATACACATTTTTGTTTGCTTGGTGTTGCACTTTTAGTGATGTAGGGTGACAAAAAATTGCTTTTTTTTTACATTGTTTTTTTTTTTTTTACGGTGTTTACCTGAGGGGTTAGATCATGTGACATTTTAGCCGGTCGATACAGACATTTTATGGAGCCGGTCGATACGGACGCAGCGATACCTAAATACTTAATAATAATACTTTATTTTGGGAAATGGGCGCTATATTTTTTTTACTTGAAACTTTAAAAAAAAATTTATACTTTATTCTTTTAACTTCTTTTTTCACTTTAGGTTTTGTCCGACTATGTGACTTCAAGATTTCAGGGTCTAATCCCTGTTTCAATACAGCACAATACATCTTTGTTGTGCTGTATTGAGATGTTAGTGTCTTACACTGTAAGACGCTAACAGTTGCCTAGGAGACCGAGCCCAGCATTGGGGCTGCCATAGCAACCATCGGGTCCCCGTCACCGCAGAACGGGGACCCGATGGGGATATAGAAATGGCCGCAAACTTCCTGTATGCCGCGGTCAGCTCGACCGCGGCATACAGGGGGTTAATCCACCGTCATCTGTGTTTTCACTGATACAGCAGGGTGGATACAGCAGGGGTCCGGCTGTCAGTATCAGCTGGGCACCTTCTGCTGATAGCGGCAGGAGGCGGGGGGCAGCAGGTTAATCCTAGGACGAGAGTGCTCGTCCTAGTGCATTAAGTAGCCAGGACTACTCCCTTCCGAGATCCAAAGGAGAAGGCAGTAGGAATGAGGTATCTTCTATTTTCAAGCTCGGCGTACAAGGTTTGGGTTCCCGTTATTTAAGAATTCTGTTATACATTCCGATACCATGGACGATAAAACCCGAACCTTGTACGCCGAACTTGATAACAGAAGTTCGCTTAACACTAGAAGGCAGGTATCTTTAAGAAACAGGAACTTGGAGATTTTATTCCCTTGGATTGCATTTGTCTTATTTGTGATCAGTAAAGTCTAGTATAATAAAGATACAGAATATTTCCCCCTTTTGTGTTTTGAAAGATAAAGAATATAGCCTGTCGCTTTCTTCCTGTTATCATTATGTCTTTCCTAATTTAAAGTCTCTTACAGTACAACCTTCGAGCCTGTAAATCTCTAAGCATACTTATTTTTATATAACTACCAGGCATATGTAGTTATAAAGCAAAAATACCATTTGTAAAAATCACAATGCATTTTGCAAGAAAATGGTTGGGAGAAAACAACTTTTAATGTAATTTTTTTCTATCATAGGGCTTGAGTCTTTGATAACTTAATTCCTTTTCAATTATGTCCTCGCCAGCCTGCAATCCTCAAACACTTCCACAGCTCCTGACAGGGTTAATGAGAGGATTTAGAACTTTCTAATGTGAGATACAGTGTCCTTGCTTCCCATAACAAGCCTGCCATGAATTGGTTCCTCCTTGAGATCTCCACATGAAGCTGCCATTTTGCAGTTTCTTGATCTGTGGTTCCTGCTGGTTCCAGCTCATGTCTGTTAAGTCTAAAACATTAAAACTCTAAGTCACCTCATATGCAAGTAGTGAAAATCTTGTAGGACAGCTAATATTTCATATTTCTAAATAAAGTAGAATTTATCTTAATAGTATGTGTACTATAGTGGAATAATATGTATTGTCTAGTGTAACTTAGTGCCAAAATTAAAACCATAAAAGGGATGGATTCAAGGTTAAAAATAATAGCAATGACAAATAATAAACTCATAAATTGCTTGTTTTATCAAATAAGTTTTCTGGTTGTATGTAAAAAACACTTATCAGTAAAAAAATAAAATAAATACATATGGGTTTATGGTCCCAGGTTGAAGAAATGAGTAGGCAGATCTTTGGATCCATGTGAGGAACAGGGCTAGTTCTAGCTATGTTACAGTTTTTTTTTACATATCTTAGGTATTTCTGGTAGTCTGTTCCCACAGAAAAGTAGACTACTGGAGTTACAGTATCCAGCATAGCAAATATAATGGGATCCTGGAGGTTTACGGCATAAATCCTGGCTTTCTGCCTGAAAAAAGGTCTGCATGCAGTGCTGTTTTTCCAGCAGAAATCTGTCATTTATACGGAAACCTGCTGTTTCCCAGCTGGATCCCATTATAGTCAATGGGGATTTAGTGGTCCCTGGCAGTGTCTGGCTATACAATCTGCCCTCTGCCCTTCTGTGTGGTGTTGTCTGGTAAAGCATTGATGTTATTCCCTTGTCTCATCTTTGGTACCTGTTCTCTTTCTTGATCCACTCTCTTTCATGTTTGGCCTAGCAGTGCTCTAATTGCATCTGATAGCTTGGCAGTGCTAACTGCTTCTGTTCCAGTCTGTTCCATGTCTTGTCTGCAGTGCCTTACTGCTTCTGTTCCTGTGTATGTCCTGCCTAGATAGGAGGGCTGCTGGGTTCTCTGGAGAGAGGATCTCTAGTCTGTGTGCAGCTCTGTCTGATACCACCATGCTTCCATTCCTCATGGGCTCCAGGCATCTGCTTGTGTGCTGGTTCCCATTTGTTACATGTTGTGTGTTTGCTTGTGATTCAGTTCTGTTGTCTGTTCCGCTGGTGCTTGCACCAGTGTGGTTCTTTGCAGGTAGGGGCCAAGTTTACCTGGACCTTCTCGGTGCGACCTGGGAGCCCTTGGCCAAGTTCATTCCCACCACCAGGGGTTCTGTGAAAAACGGGGCTCACTAGCTCTTTGCCCTTTGGGTTTTGCCTCTGGTCTGCCTTTGCACTTGGTTCTGTGGTACTTCTACCACTATTGCCTAACCTGCATATTATTACATTTGTAATAAAGTACTCTTTTGGTCCCTTATCTGTATTTGCCTGTGTCCTGTTTGCAATATGGCCCTGAGGTCTGCCTTGGGCCTCCAGAACGTGACAGGCTGGAGGGAGGGGCTCAAAGCTTACCTGTGTGGAGCATGAAGTATGTATAGAGTATGAAATTCTTTATGGCAGCTCTGGCTCCAGCAGCAATAAGAAATATGATGAGCAAAGCAAATTATGTTGATGCTTTATCTCTGGCTCAAAATTCAAACTCTTTTTATCAGGTTTGTTTCTTAAAATTCAAAGTATGCATAAATGTTTGTCTTTATCACCAAATAGAAAAACATAATAAACAGAACAAACGAGCTGTGTACCGAAAGCACTTTGGTCACTTTTGAACCAGCATTTTATCTGATTGGAAAACCGTCACCAATTTGTTTCAATGGACTTTGGAATGAATTGCACTTCTGTGTTTTAATGAATGAAAAAGTTATCTGTAAATTACTGCTTTGATTGTGTTCCTGTATTATAAGATCAAAGTGAAACAAGCCACAGTGCAACAGATTGTAAATTGGGCAATTGCAAGCATAAAATAACTACTTGGAGTTAGACAAAATAATCTACATTTTTTGTGAATGCATCATTACTAGCTTCGTGAGATTAGCAAAATGATAGTCACTACCAGAAAAATATTGATGATGCTTTATTTCTTTAGACAATGAATGCCACTAGTCAATGTTTTAACTCAGCCTATTTGAGTCAGATAGTTCGAGTTGGGATGGACAAAAGTCTACTTTTGGCCTTGAATATAGTGCACAATGTTGCCAACATACTGTAGGCCCACAGTTCTGTGTGAGGATCCATATCCTAGAACAGGTTTATCCCTAGAGAAGCCTCTATGAACAAGTATTAACATGTATTCTCTAAGGGCCCATCGAGTCAAAAAGGCATATGCCCCCCAAAATAGTACCAATCTAACCGTCACCTCATCCCACAAAAAATAAGCTCCTACCTAAGATAATTGCCCAAAAAATAAAAAAACTATGGCTCTCAGAATATGCAGACACTAATACATCAATTTTTTGGTTTGAAAAATGCTGTTATTGTGTAAAACCTAAATAAATTAAGAAAAGTATACATATTAGGTATCACCATGTCCGTAAGAACCTGCTGTATAAACATATCACATGACCTAACCCCTAAGTTGAACACCGTAAAAAATAAAGTAAAAAATGTGTCAAAAATGGTATGTTTTGTCACCTTATATCACAAAAAGTGTAATATCAAGCAATCAAAAAAAGTCATATGTACCCTAAAATAGTATCAATCGAACAGTTATCTCATACTGAAAAAAAAGAGCCCCTACATAAGACAGTTGCCCAAAAAAGAATAAGAATTACTAGTGATGAGCGAGCACCAAAGTGTTCAGGTGTTCGTCCCGAATACATTGCTATATTCGTGTGCTCAGCCAAGCACCCGAGAATAATGGATGTCAATGGGAGACAACCAGGCACCTGCTGCTCTGAAGAGGGGAGGGTGCCTGATCCATGAGAAAAGGACAGAAACGCCACTCAAATGGAACAGGGAACAGTATGGGGACAATGTCTGGATGCATCTTGGACTCCCAGGTCGCTGCTAGGAACCATGTTGTCCGAGTTGTACGCACTCGCGTTCAAATGCCTGTGTTATCGACATTTGGACGCTGGATGTTGTTGCTGACAGTTCATGCGAAGTTCCAGGTGCAGGGTGAGGGGCATCCGGTCTGCACCTTCGACAGGGGATTGGCCAGCAGTGCGTTATACAGAGGAGGATGCAGTGGTCTGACCCGCAGACCCAGATTGTGGACCCAGGCTATCGGCCCACTCATTAGTGTGCTTGGATGACATGTGGTGGATCATGCTGGTGGTGGTGAGGTTGCTAGTGTTCACGCCCTGGCTCATTTTGGTACGGCACAAGTTGCAAACCACCACTCTTTTGTTGTCTGCACTTTGCTCAAAAAGCGCCATACTGCGGAACACCTACCCCTTGGCAAGGTAGCTTTACGCATGGGGGTGCTCGGCCTGTTTGGTGTGGGCCAACTTTTTGCTTTTGCAACCCCACTGCCGCTTCCAGACTGTTGTAGTGCTGCAGATCTCTCCCCCTCTGTACTGCTGTCCTCGCTTGGCTTTTCATTTTCCAATGTTGTGTCAGTGACCTCATCGTCCACCACCTCCTCTTCCACTTCCTTACTCTGCTCATCTTCATGACTTGACCTAACCACAACCTCAGTGATTGACAATTGTGTCTCATTATTATCCACCTCGTGAACAAATGATTGTAGTTCACCACAGTCATCTTCTTAAGACTGTGAAGGCTCGAGAGGTTGGGAATCAGGGCACAATATCTCAGGTACCTTGTAACGCACCAAATTGATCAGTTAGGATCTCAACTGCGGTGTCCTTTGACATCCACTTTTGGCACACTGATTGAGTGTTGGTGGTGTCTTTGCGGCTGCTCAGTGTGTACCCCAGGCGGCTCTCTCAGTCTTAAGCGGAGAGTATGGGGTTAACAAAATCATGTACCGCGTACTAAAGATAGAGTGTAAAACTAATTGTGAGGAAAGTTTGTTTTAGGAATGAGAGTTCAGATTAAAGTTCATGTGAATAACAGCTCTTGGCAACGTTCAGGAATCCCAGGCCTGCAGTACTAATAACCACCAGCGCGAGTCCCTTCCTTTCAGTGAGCAATGTCAGTGAAACAAAATGACAGGGTTGATACTTGCTGTTGGAAGTCATGCAGGGATCCTGCAGTGGTGGAGCCGGGTAAGGTAGGTGAGGGTTTCTCCTGGAGGTTCAGAGTTGCAGGTAGTTAGGATCTTGAGTCCTCGTGGTGAATGGAGCAGGCAGGGTGCGCACTCCATTAGTGGAACCCCTGTGCAGCACCTGGCTCCTATTTATTGACCAAGTGTGGGTGGGCGGAGCCACCTTAGACGGCCCAGCGGCCACTGCTTCCAGCCTGGGAGGCAAACAGCGATCGTTGTCATGGTTACACAGGGCATGATCCAGGCTGGAGCGCAAACCACCGTATCCTTACAGTACCCCCCTTAAGGGGACCCTCTCCGGGTACCCCAGTAGGGAGGGTCGGTCGGGAAATCTCCTGTGAAACAACCTTTGGAGTCTGGGTGCATGGACGCCTCGCACATCTTCCCAAGAGTCATCCTGAGACCCGTAACCCTTCCATCTAACGAGGTACTGGATCCTCCCCGTCTTCTTCTGGAGTCGAGAAGCTGCTCAACCTCAAATTCCTCCTCACCTCGGACATTTATCGGGGGGAGGGTTGAGGAACCCGTGAGGGGAACGGGCTAGGTCTAAACGGTTTTAGCAACGATACATGGAATGTGGGATGTACCTGTAGTCGAGGAGGAATGGTAAGTCTCACCGTGTTGGGGTTGATAATTCTTTCTATCACAAAAGGACCCAAAAATTGCCTACCCAGTTTCTTAGCAGGTACCCCCAACCGAAGGTTTCTCGTTGACAGCCATACCGAGTCTCCAACCTGATAAGAAGGATTTTCTCTTCTGTGACGATCGTAGTAGATCTTCTGCCTTTCCTTTGCCCGTTGGAGGTTGTCTTTCAGCATCCTGAGGGTTGTTTGCAAGGTAGTTACAAAATCATCTGTGGCAGGAACGTTTGTAGGAAGGTTGATTTCAGGGAGAGACCTAGGTGGAATCCATAATTAGCAATGAATGGACTATGTAAAGTGGAGGAATTCACAGAATTGTTGTAAGCGAATTCGGCAAGAGGGAGTAGGCTTTCCCAGTCATCTTGAAGGAATGAGCAGTGACATCTGAGAAATTGTTCCAGACATTGGTTCACCCTTTCCGTCTGCCCGTTAGTTTGGGGGTGGTAGGCGGTAGACATTCTATGGTCGATTTGGAGTCTAAGACAGAGTGCTCTCCAGAATTTGGATACAAATTGTAAACCCCTGTCTGATATAACTTGGCTAGGGATTCCATGTAGTTTTATGACATTGGACAGAAAGGCCTCGGCAGTTTCACTGGAGGAAGGTAATTTTTTGAGGGCGATGAAGTGTACCATCTTAGTTAGTAGGTCTACTACAACCATGATGGTGTTGTTACCTCTGGAGTGGGGGAGTTCTACAATGAAGTCCATTGAAACCCATTCCCAGGGTCTGTTAGGGATAGGAAGACTCATAAGAAGGCCATATGGTCGATTTCTATCACTTTTGCATGAGGCACATGTCTCGCACGTGGAAACATATTGCTTAATTTCTTTGGTCATTTTTGGCCACCAGAAGTTCCTGCGTATCAAGTTTATGGTTTTGGCAATGCCAGGGTGTCCCGCGAGGGGTGAGTCATGGCAGAGTTTGATTACCTGGGTGGTGAGAGGAGTTGGTATGTACAGTAGGTTGTTTTTGTAGAGGAAACCCCGTTGGTCTTTCAGAAGTCCCGGGGATGTTAGCACAGTCAATTTTCAGAGCATCCTTAAGCTGGGTTTCCAATTCGATGGTGGCGAAGATAATTTTGTTAGGTGGTATAATGCATGTGGGGGCTGTGACTGCGGCGCGGCATTCAGCCAGACGTGATAAGGCATCAGCCTTCCCATTTTTGAGCCTGGTCGGTAAGTAATTTGAAAGTCAAATCTGTCAACAAAAACTCCACCGTACCTGACGTGCTGACAGTGTTTTACTGGTTTTCAGGTATTGTAAATTACGGTGATCCGTGTATATTGTGATGGGGTGTGTTGAACCTTCAAGTAGGTGCCTCCAGTTCTCTAGGGAACATTTTATGGCAAGAAGTTCCTTTTCCCCTATGGGGTAGTTGATTTCAGCGGTGTTTAGAGTCTGGGAGTAGAACCCGACAGGATGTAATGGGGATGAGAAGGAGCTCCGCTGGGACAGAACAGCTCCTATGGCTGCCTGTGATGCATCTACTTCCAGCACAAAGTGATAGTTTGGATTCGAATGGTCAGAATTGGTGCTGAAGTGAATTTGTCTTTAAGTAACTCAAAAGCTGATTGGGCCTCCATGGACCAAACAAATTTCGTGTTGACACTAGTTAATCTGGTTAGGGGTTTGATGGTAGCGGAGAAGTCTTTGATGAATTTCCTGTAGAAGTTCGAGAACCCTATGAAACGCTGGAGGGCTTTCCTGGAGTCCGGAATCGGCCAGTTTTGGATGCAAGTGATCTTTGACTGATCCATCTGAATTCCCTTGGGTGAGATTATATAACCAAGGAACGGAAGGGTAGTAGTCTCGAATATACACTTTTCTGGTTTGACATATAAGTGATGGACGCTTAATCGCGCAAGTACCCAACGGACGTGTTTCCTGTGATCTTGTAGGTTATCGGAGTAGACCAATATGTCATCTAGATAGATGACAACACATACATCTAGTAGATCCCTAAATATGTCGTTGATAAAGTTTTGGAAAGTGGCAGGGCATTGCACAAGCCGAAAGGCATTACCATGTACTCAAAGAGTCCGTACCGGGTGCGGAAAGCAGTTTTCCATTCATCCCCGGTTCTAATCCTAATCAAGTTGTATGCGCCTCTCAAGTCCAGTTTAGTGTAGATAGTTGATGTTTGAAGTCTTTCAATAAGCTCGGATATTAGCGGCAGGGGGTACCGGCAGCAGGTCTATGGGGCAATCGTAGGGTCTATGGGGCGGTAGGGATTCCGCCATCTTTGCACTAAATACCTCCGAGAACTCTGAGTATTGGGTAGGGACCTGGTTCACCCCTACATGCATCTGTCAATGGTGGTGACCTTCTGCATCAAGGCGTCGAGTGTATGTGGCAGCTCTCCGCGGGCTAACTCATCTTTCAGGGCCTCAGATAGACCGAGACGGAACTGATTTCTAAGAGTGAGATCATTCCATTCCGTCTCACGGGCCCAACGAGTGTATTCCGCAATAAAGTCCTCTACGGGTCGTCTCCCTTGCTTTAGGGTGTGAATGGCGGTCTCCGCAGTCAGCTGCTTGTTGTGGTCCTCGTAAAGGAGGGCCATTGTTTCAAGAAATTGCGGAAAGGAATTCAAGACCGGGTCTTCCTTTTCTAAATAGGTGTTAGCCCATGCTCTGGGCTCCCCTGAGGTACGAGATCATGGTGAGTACTTTGGTTCTATCGGTAGGATAGGTCCGGGGCGTAACTGAAACATCAGTTTGCACGCATTCAGGAATTCGCTGAACTGCTTCCGGTCTCCTGAGAAAAGTTCAGGTGGACTGACCTTGGGTTCCGGTCCATCGTGGGGGTGTCCTAGCGCGACGTGACGAGATCTCGCAACGTCTGATTTTCCAATTGGAGATTCTGTACGGTCACGTTAAGGGTTTCCACCCTCTCAGTGAGGGCGACCATATGCCGCGCGAGCTCCGCTGGATCCATGGGGGTTCCACTAATATCTAACGCACCAAATTGATCAGTTAGGATCTCAACTGCGGTGTCCTTTGACATCCACTTTTGGCACACTGATTGAGTGTTTGTGGTGTATTTGCGGCTGCTCAGTGTGTACCCCAGGCGGCTCTCTCAGTCTTAAGCGGAGAGTATGGGGTTAACAAAATCATGTACCGCGTACTAAAGATAGAGTGTAAAACTAATAGTGAGGAAAGTTCGTTTTAGGAATGAGAGTTCAGATTAAAGTTCATGTGAATAACAGCTCTTGGCAACGTTCAGGAATCCCAGGCCTGCAGTACTAATAACCACCAGCGCGAGTCCCTTCCTTTCAGTGAGCAATGTCAGTGAAACAAAATGACAGGGTTGATACTTGCTGTTGGAAGTCATGCAGGGATCCTGCAGTGGTGGAGCCGGGTAAGGTAGGTGAGGGTTTCTCCTGGAGGTTCAGAGTTGCAGGTAGTTAGGATCTTGAGTCCTCGTGGTGAATGGAGCAGGCAGGGTGCGCACTCCATTAGTGCAACCCCCTGTGCAGCACCTGGCTCCTATTTATTGACCAAGTGTGGGTGGGCGGAGCCACCTTAGACGGCCCAGCGGCCACTGCTTCCAGCCTGGGAGGCAAACAGCGATCGTTGTCATGGTTACACAGGGCATGATCCAGGCTGGAGCGCAAACCACCGTATCCTTACATACCTCTTCAATCGTTCTGGGCGCGAGGGCCAAATCTAATAGTGGCGCTGGATAGAGCTCCTCTGAATAGTCAGTTACCTCTTCAAGCGTGCTGGGCGCGAGGGCCAAATCTATTAGTGGCGCTGGAAAGACCTCCTCTGAATATCCCAGTGTGGGATCAGTCGTTTGGCAAGCCTCTCTATGGTGGGTGGATTCGGTTGACCAGAGTCTTGGCTACAGAGAATGGACAAGAGTTTGGTGCTTAACCAACTGGAAGCATTATCTTCATTAATCCAACCGACCAACTTTTTGCACTAGTCTGACTTGGACAGTGTTGTCCTGTTCTGTCCAGCTAAGTTGGACATGAAGCTGGGTACAGTGGATGTTCTTCCCCATCCCTTAGTGCTCGCCTTCTTGATATTAATAATTTTGTCACTAGATGTGGTGCAGATTGTTTTACTGTCCGCTAAGGACACCGTTTTTGAACGCAGGACAGTATATGTCACAGAAACCCACAGAATATGGACACTGTATTAGGCCCAGATTATTGGAATTTGTAATGCAGACACTGTTTGCAGATATTCTAAAGTATTGGTTACAGAACATCACAGATTATGGACACTAGATTAGACCCAGATTATTGGAATTTGAAATACAGACACTGTTTGCAGATGTTCTACAGTATTGGTTACAGAACACCACAGATTATGGACACTAGATGTGGCCCAGATTATTAAAAACATAGTCTGCGGATGATGTACAGTATATGTCACTAATAGGTATAAAATTAAAATATCTTGCTGCTTTCAAACACACACAGGAATCCATAAAATGACTTTGGGGTAGTTGAAAAACTTTTGATAGTAAAAAATACAAACTGTGAAAATCGCTCCCTACACTGTCTTTCCCTTCCTATGCTTTGCTATCCCTGTCTATATCTGATTCGAACATGCGTCATCGGGTGTAATATAGCACCCGATGACGCGTTTTGGCCAGCCAATCACTGTAATTCCAGCAGCCAACATGGCTACTGGCATTATAGTGAGGGCAGTACTTACCTGCACCTTTATTGGCTGCCTAAAACACGTGAAACGTGCGGGGCGGAGACTCGAGCATTGCGCTCGAGCACATGCGGTACTCGGTCAAGTACTGACATGTGCCGAGCATAGTGATGCTCGAGCCGAACATATATTCACCGAGTATGCTCGCTCATCACTATGACTTTCAGAATGTGGAGACGGAAAATTTTTTATTTTTTTCAAAAATGCTTAATTATGTAAAACTGAAACAAACAACAAAAAAGGCATACATATTTGGTATTGTCGTTTCCATTACAACCTGCTGTATAAAAATACCACATGATCAAACCAGCCAGATAAACATTGTAAATAACAAAAAATAAAAACAGTGCCAAAACAGCTATTTTTTGTTACCTTGCCTCACAAAAAATGTAATATAGAGCAACCAAAAATCATATGTACCCTAAAATAGTACCAACAAAACTGCCACCTTATCCCGTAGTTTCCAAAAAGGGTTAATATTTTTTGGAGTTTCTACTCTAGGAGGGCATCAGGGGGTCATCAAATGGGACATGGTGTCAAAATACCAGTCCAACAAAATCTGCCTTCCAAAACCCATATAGAGTTCCTTTCCTTCTGTGCCCTGCCGTGCGCCCGTACAGCAGTTTTCGACCACATATGGGGTGTTTCTATAAACTACAGAATCAGGACAATAAATATTGAATTTTGTTTGGCTGTTTACCCTTGCTTTGTTAGCAGAAAAAAAAAAAGATTAAAATGGAAAATCTACCAAAAAGGTTAAATTTTCTATTAATTCTTGTGGAACACCTAAAAGGTTAACAAAGTTTGTAAAAATCAGTTTTGAATACCTTGAGGGGTGTAGTTTCTAAAATGAGGTCACTTTTTTGGAGGTTCTACTCTAGGCCTGCATCAGGGGGTCTTCAAATGTGAGATGGCAGATTAAAATTATCCCAGTGAAATCTGCCTTCCAAAAACCATAAAACGTTCCTTTCCTTCTGCGCCCTGCCGTGTACACGTACAGCAGTTTACGACCACATATGGGGTGTTTCTGTAAACTACAGAATCAGGGCAATAAATATTTAGTTTTTTGGATGTTAACCCTTGCTTTGTTATTGGAAAAAATGGATTAAAATGGAAAATTTGCCAAAAAAATGAAATTCTAAAATGTCATCTCCATTTTCCATTAATTCTTGTGGAACACCTAAATGATTAACAAAAGTTTGTAAAATCAGTTTTGAATACCTTAAGGGATGTAGTTTCTAATATGGGTTGGTTTCTATTATGTAAGCCTCACAAAGTGACTTCAGACTTGAACAGGTCCTTAAAAAGATTTGCTTCTAAAGTTCTAAGCCCCAAAAAACAAAATGATATTCACAAAATTATCCAAACATGAAGTAGACATATGGGGAATGTAAAATAATTATTTTTGGAGGTATTACTATCTATTATAAAAGTAGAAAAATTGACATTTGGAAATATGCACATTTTTTAAAATTTTAGGTACATTTTTTTATAAATAAAAATGAATTTTTTGACTCAATTTTACCATTTTCAGGAAGTACAATTTGACAAGAAAAAAATCTCATAATGACCTGGATTAGGCCTCTTTCAGACTTGCGTTCTGAGGATCCAGTGGGCAATTCCGTCCTGCCAGATCCGTCAGAACACAAGTCGCCTAAAAGCATTTGAAGACTGATCAGGATCCTGATCAGTCTTCAAAATGCTTTCAGGTTACCATGGCAGCCAGGAAGCTACTAAAGTCCTGGCTGCCATGGTACTCCGCAGCAGTGTACTTACCTGCGCTGCGGCCGCCGGGTGCTCCTTCGTGATGTCACAGGTCCCTGCGGCGCATAGATCAATGTGCCGCCTGAAACTGTGATGCCATGAAGGAGTGCCCGGAGGCCGCAGCGCAGGTAAGTACACTGCTGTGGAGTACTTACCATGGCAGCCAGGACTTCATTAGCGTCCTGGCTGCCATGGTAACCGATCAGAGCCCCAACTTACACTGGGGCCCTGATCGGAACTGCTGCTGCACATGCGCAGAGCTAAACGTTGGATCCAGCGATGCGCCGAAACAACGTTTAGCTTAATATCCGGATCCGGATTAATGCACTTCAATGGGCATTAATTCCGGATCTTGCATTACGGCATGTCTTCCGGATTTTTGGACAGAGACAAATCCGCAGCATGCTGCGGTTTTGTCAAAGTCCAAAAAATGTTCACATACTGAGTGGAAGACATCCTGGTGCATCCTGAACGGATTTCTCTCCATTCAGAATGCATTAGGATTATCCTGATCAGTATCTTACCGTCCTAGAGCCCCGAGGACGGAACTCTAGGACGGAAAGCAAAAACGCAGATGTGAAAGAGGCCTTAGTAAAAGAGTTTGAAATTTATCACCACATAAAGTGACACATGTCAGATTTGCAAAAAATAGCCTGGTCCTTAAGGTGAAATATGGCAGGGTCCTTAAGGGGTTAAACACAAATGGTGTTATGGTAAAAAAAAAACACTGGCTTGTTGGTACCAAACAGCCAAAAATATATGTCTTAACGGGGGTAGACCCCTGCCCCTTTTCATACACACTAGTTAATGTCATGAGAAACAGCCATGTTAAATACCCACCCTTCAGAATACATAGGTGATACCTATTGCTATGCTGCCTTCTCCTTAACCCTATATATGCTGGTCTAAAATGTATGTAACACATCATCCTTCAATATAAATATAAATCACTTCTGTAAATCATACCTAAGGGGTATGTAGTGTTTAGGCCTCTTTCAGACGGGCGTTGCGGGTGCATTCCGTCAAACAGTGCGGGTGCGTTGCGGGAATCGCCGCGATTTTTCCCTGCGAGTGCAAAGCGCTGTCATGCGTTTTGCACGCGCGGGAGAAAAATCGGCACTTTTGGTACCCAGACCCGAACCTGCACTTCTTCACAGAAGTGCATGTTTGGGTCAGAAATTGTCCCGCTGGTATTATTTCACATTATAACATAGTTATAATGTAAAATAATACCCTTGGCCATCTCCCTAATGTTTAAACTGGTGCAGAATGGGTTAAAATAATAAACTAATAATTACTTACCTGTTCCATTTGCTCGCGAAGCCCGGCCTCCTCTCCGTTAGCTTGAAAGATGTAAAGGACCTGTGATGATGTCACAGCATCACATGGCTCAATCACCTGCTCCATCACTATGGTGATGGAGCATGTGATTGGTCCATGTGACCATGTGACATCATCCAAGGTCCTAACCACTATCCACAGCCTGAGGATAGTGGTTAAGGACCTTGGATGATGTCACATGGTCACATGGACCAATCACATGCTCCATCACCATAGTGATGGAGCAGGTGATTGGGCCATGTGATGCTGTGACATCATCACAGGTCCTTACATCTTAGATGCTGCAGGAAAGAGAGGAGAGATCGCGACTACGCGATCAAGTGGCTAAGGTAAGTTAACTTTTATTATTTTTATCCCCTTCCTCATCATTTAACAATGCATTCTTTATTAAGAATGCTATTATTTCCCTTATAACCATGTTATAAGGGAAATAATAGAGATTGGGTCCCGTTGCTAAGCAACAATGCGGGAAAATCGCAACGCATCCGCACTTGGTTGCGGATGCTTGCGATTTTCCCGCAGCCCCATTCACTTCTATGGGGCCTGCGTTGCGTGAAAAACGCAGAATATAGAACATGCTGCGATTTTCACACAACGCAGAAGTGATGCGTGAAAAGCACCGCTCATGTGCACAGCCCCATAGAAATGAATGGGTCCGGATTCAGTGCGGGTGCAATGCGTTCTCCTCACGCATTGCACCCGCGCGGAAAACTCGCCCGTGTGAAAGGGGCCTTAGGGTCAGGATCCATCATGCTTCTCTAAAGCTCAATTTTCTTTTCCATTCACCTCCCATTAAAGGGTTTATCTGCCTCCTCAATCACCACAACTCTGAATGACTCAACACTGAGTTGATGTATATGCACAAAATGTTTTGCAGCCCCTGACAAATTTCTCACAGTATGATTTACAATATCTTACTAATGTTCCTCTATTTGTTTTCTGATTGTCTTAACAGTATTTGTATCATGTAAACCACATGTGCGAAATCACATGTGAAAAAAATGATCTAATCTAAAATATCTTACCAGTGTAAACACCTGTGTTTTTACAATATATCTGCAGGTTTCATATTCTTCCCACAGTGGAAACAAAGATAAGACAATGAGACAAAGATAATAGAAGATAAAAGAAGCATATTGGATTCAGACCCTAAACACTAGATACCATTCAGGTATGAATTATAGGAAGCAGCATAACATTAGTTATCACCTGTGTAGCTTGAAGGTTGGCAATTTAACATGTCTATACAGGATTTATTTTTATGTCATGAATAAGACCCAGTGCCCAAGGGTTTGAAATGTATAGGTGAAGTGTTTTTTTCATTCATAGATTGTGTCACATGTTTCTTATACTGGAATAATAAAGGACTGATTTCATGGACGTGTGGCTCAAGTGAGTGCTGGAGATTTTCTTTCAACAATTTAATTTTACAGAGGAATTCAATTTTGGTGAAGGTGTGGTACTACAGACACCAAGTAGTAAATGGCAAAAACTGTAGTTTATGGTTCAAAAAAGAAATAGATTTTTGAAAATAGTTAAATTGTGGGAAATTTTTTATTTCAAACACAATTTTTTTGGGAACATTGATGGGTGAATGTAGACGTCCTTTTGCTGTATGGACTGAATTACGTAGTGGTGACATTTTTTATGTGAAACAGGCTTTTTTGTGGGGAAAATTGATGGGTGATTGTAGACTATCACTCTCACGCTGTTCTGCACGTGGTTTGCCTGGGCAAGTGGAGTCACAAAGGGGAGGAACTACTCTGTGTCCTTTAGCAAATAATCGAATCCTGGCTTTCTCCGTGACAACTCAAAATCGGAACCATGGTGACCGACAAAGAGAAGAACATGGTGTCAGTGCTGCGTCAAGGAGGGCAGAGCCATGCACCCTGCTTGGCACACTTGTTCAATCTGGTTGTCAAGTGGTTCCTGAAGTCTTCCACCCATCTGCAAGGCATTCTAAAAATGGCCAGGAAACTTAAGCCAATCACACCCTCCTTGAGCTGTAGCGGCAGAGCGGCATCCCACAACATAGGCTAATATGCGACTTTTCCACCCATTGGAATTCCACCCTTCATATGTTGGACCGACTATATATATAGGGAAAGACCATCAATAATTTCTTGATGATCCAAGCAGACAGGAGTACTCCCCTGTGTAATTTTGATGCCAGCCAGTGGCAGCTCATGCATCACACCTGCCGTTTGCTCAGGTCCTTTGAGAAGGCCACATTATTTGTCTGTCAACAGGAGTACGGGATGAACAATGTTATTCCACTGCTTCATGTCCTGGAACAGAGGATGGTAAATCTGGCAGGTCAGGGGACTGGAGACGTGGTGGAGGACATTGGAGCACAAGCAATGTGTAGTGAAAATGGGTGGTTTTTACACACAGGTGACAGGAGAGGAGGAGCAGGAGCAGCCAGTGGAGCTACAGGGTGATAAGGAAGACAAGGCAAAGGACCCAGACACACCATGGCACTATGCAGTGGAGATGGAGGCAGGGAGCATTTCCAAGTCACTTGCACAAATGGCCCGATGCATGCTCACTTGCTTGAGTTGTGACAGCCGAAATGTCACCATTCTTCAACTCTTCAACTTATTGGTCCCTTGCTACCAGTCAAAATTGGGGGCCTTTTTTACATCCGCTGAGAGGGAGGACAAACTGAACTACTATAGAGACATCCTATATAGTCATTTGGCTGCTGCTTATCTGCGTCATCATACAACCTCTCGCTGGTCTGACCGGGGGACCCTCTGCGCTCATGTTCCTCTGCCATGGCTGCTGTAGCAGGGTGGGGGGTAGGAGAAGTTCCAGTTCCATCAGCAGCAACTTGAGTCTAGAGTCGCTGAGGAGCAGCTTTTTTCACCCACCTAGTGAAAAAACTACTCAGAAGCAGCAGCAGGTAGACCTGGAGCAGGACCTGAACCAGCAGGGGTGGCCCTGGAAAAGCTGTCCTGCCCGGCCACTAGTGTGGCATCAGAGCGGGTGTTTAGTGCTGCGGGGGCCATAGTTACCGCAAGAAGATGTCGCCTGTCCACCCAAAATGTGGAGAGACTGACCTTTGTCAAGATGAATCAGGCATGAATCAGGCGTGGATCAGCCAGGATTTCCACCCACCAATGCCTGATACATCAGACTAGATCATCCATGGTGCCACACCAACAAAAGAGACAGGTTTCTTCTGGCTACCTGCCTCAGCTACTATTCTGATGCGGCCACCTGTCTAATTGCACACATCAGATGCCAAGTGCTCCCTCTTTTACCCAACATCTTCAGCTGGTACTGTTATTGCCACTCACCTCCCCACTCTGTCACTGGGTCACTCCCTGGCCTCCTGATGCTTCTGCCACCTCCACACTCCGTCATTTTGACACTCTGTGGCCTCCTGATGCTGCCACCACCTGCAGACTCTGTCATAGGGCCATCTGTCATTTTTTTGGGCATTAGCAATACTGATGGATTACTGACCAAATGCTGTCCATGTAAAGGCGGATGCTCAACAGACAGGATCCGTTTTTGGGGGTTATTGTTCTGACGGATCAGAGAAAGGGCAAAATAATCAGTCACATCAATACAAACTTACTTACAAAGGACCCAGACACACCATGGCACTATGCAGTGGAGATGGAGGCAGGGAGCATTTCCAAGTCACTTGCACAAATGGCCCGATGCATGCTCACTTGCTTGAGTTGTGACAGCCGAAATGTCACCATTCTTCAACTCTTCAACTTATTGGTCCCTTGCTACCAGTCAAAATTGGGGGCCTTTTTACATCCGCTGAGAGGGAGGACAAACTGAACTACTATAGAGACATCCTATATAGTCATTTGGCTGCTGCTTATCTGCGTCATCATACAACCTCTCGCTGGTCTGACCGGGGACCCTCTGGGCTCACGTTCCTCTGCCATGGCTGCTGTAGCAGGGTGGGGGTAGGAGAAGTTCCAGCTCCATCAGCAGCAACTTGAGTCTAGAGTCGCTGAGGAGCAGCTTTTTCACCCACCTAGTGAAAAAACTACTCAGAAGCAGCAGCAGGTAGACCTGGAGCAGGACCTGAACCAGCAGGGGTGGCCCTGGAAAAGCTGTCCTGCCCGGCCACTAGTGTGGCATCAGAGCGGGTGTTTAGTGCTGCGGGGGCCATAGTTACCGCAAGAAGATGTCGCCTGTCCACCCAAAATGTGGAGAGACTGACCTTTGTCAAGATGAATCAGGCATGAATCAGGCGTGGATCAGCCAGGATTTCCACCCACCAATGCCTGATACATCAGACTAGATCATCCATGGTGCCACACCAACAAAAGAGACAGGTTTCTTCTGGCTACCTGCCTCAGCTACTATTCTGATGCGGCCACCTGTCTAATTGCACACATCAGATGCCAAGTGCTCCCTCTTTTACCCAACATCTTCAGCTGGTACTGTTATTGCCACTCACCTCCCCACTCTGTCACTGGGTCACTCCCTGGCCTCCTGATGCTTCTGCCACCTCCACACTCCGTCATTTTGACACTCTGTGGCCTCCTGATGCTGCCACCACCTGCAGACTCTGTCATAGGGCCATCTGTCATTTTTTTGGGCATTAGCAATACTGATGGATTACTGACCAAATGCTGTCCATGTAAAGGCGGATGCTCAACAGACAGGATCCGTTTTTGGGGGTTATTGTTCTGACGGATCAGAGAAAGGGCAAAATAATCAGTCACATCAATACAAACTTACTTACAAAGGACCCAGACACACCATGGCACTATGCAGTGGAGATGGAGGCAGGGAGCATTTCCAAGTCACTTGCACAAATGGCCCGATGCATGCTCACTTGCTTGAGTTGTGACAGCCGAAATGTCACCATTCTTCAACTCTTCAACTTATTGGTCCCTTGCTACCAGTCAAAATTGGGGGCCTTTTTACATCCGCTGAGAGGGAGGACAAACTGAACTACTATAGAGACATCCTATATAGTCATTTGGCTGCTGCTTATCTGCGTCATCATACAACCTCTCGCTGGTCTGACCGGGGACCCTCTGGGCTCACGTTCCTCTGCCATGGCTGCTGTAGCAGGGTGGGGGTAGGAGAAGTTCCAGCTCCATCAGCAGCAACTTGAGTCTAGAGTCGCTGAGGAGCAGCTTTTTCACCCACCTAGTGAAAAAACTACTCAGAAGCAGCAGCAGGTAGACCTGGAGCAGGACCTGAACCAGCAGGGGTGGCCCTGGAAAAGCTGTCCTGCCCGGCCACTAGTGTGGCATCAGAGCGGGTGTTTAGTGCTGCGGGGGCCATAGTTACCGCAAGAAGATGTCGCCTGTCCACCCAAAATGTGGAGAGACTGACCTTTGTCAAGATGAATCAGGCATGAATCAGGCGTGGATCAGCCAGGATTTCCACCCACCAATGCCTGATACATCAGACTAGATCATCCATGGTGCCACACCAACAAAAGAGACAGGTTTCTTCTGGCTACCTGCCTCAGCTACTATTCTGATGCGGCCACCTGTCTAATTGCACACATCAGATGCCAAGTGCTCCCTCTTTTACCCAACATCTTCAGCTGGTACTGTTATTGCCACTCACCTCCCCACTCTGTCACTGGGTCACTCCCTGGCCTCCTGATGCTTCTGCCACCTCCACACTCCGTCATTTTGACACTCTGTGGCCTCCTGATGCTGCCACCACCTGCAGACTCTGTCATAGGGCCATCTGTCATTTTTTTGGGCATTAGCAATACTGATGGATTACTGACCAAATGCTGTCCATGTAAAGGCGGATGCTCAACAGACAGGATCCGTTTTTTGGGGGTTATTGTTCTGACGGATCAGAGAAAGGGCAAAATAATCAGTCACATCAATACAAACTTACTTACAAAGGACCCAGACACACCATGGCACTATGCAGTGGAGATGGAGGCAGGGAGCATTTCCAAGTCACTTGCACAAATGGCCGGATGCATGCTCACTTGCTTGAGTTGTGACAGCCGAAATGTCACCATTCTTCAACTCTTCAACTTATTGGTCCCTTGCTACCAGTCAAAATTGGGGGCCTTTTTTACATCCGCTGAGAGGGAGGACAAACTGAACTACTATAGAGACATCCTATATAGTCATTTGGCTGCTGCTTATCTGCGTCATCATACAACCTCTCGCTGGTCTGACCGGGGGACCCTCTGGGATCACGTTCCTCTGCCATGGCTGCTGTAGCAGGGTGGGGGTAGGAGAAGTTCCAGCTCCATCAGCAGCAACTTGAGTCTAGAGTCGCTGAGGAGCAGCTTTTTTCACCCACCTAGTGAAAAAACTACTCAGAAGCAGCAGCAGGTAGACCTGGAGCAGGACCTGAACCAGCAGGGGGTGGCCCTGGAAAAGCTGTCCTGCCCGGCCACTAGTGTGGCATCAGAGCGGGTGTTTAGTGCTGCGGGGGCCATAGTTACCGCAAGAAGATGTCGCCTGTCCACCCAAAATGTGGAGAGACTGACCTTTGTCAAGATGAATCAGGCATGAATCAGGCGTGGATCAGCCAGGATTTCCACCCACCAATGCCTGATACATCAGACTAGATCATCCATGGTGCCACACCAACAAAAGAGACAGGTTTCTTCTGGCTACCTGCCTCAGCTACTATTCTGATGCGGCCACCTGTCTAATTGCACACATCAGATGCCAAGTGCTCCCTCTTTTACCCAACATCTTCAGCTGGTACTGTTATTGCCACTCACCTCCCCACTCTGTCACTGGGTCACTCCCTGGCCTCCTGATGCTTCTGCCACCTCCACACTCTGTCATTTTGACACTCTGTGGCCTCCTGATGCTGCCACCACCTGCAGACTCTGTCATAGGGCCATCTGTCATTTTTTTGGGCATTAGCAATACTGATGGATTACTGACCAAATGCTGTCCATGTAAAGGCGGATGCTCAACAGACAGGATCCGTTTTTTGGGGGTTATTGTTCTGACGGATCAGAGAAAGGGCAAAATAATCAGTCACATCAATACAAACTTACTGCTGACACCCTCTCCACTCTGTCAGGGGGCTCTACTTGTATAAGCATTTTATAGAACTGGTTCTGTAGACATCTATGTAGAATCAGCTGACGACAGTGTAAAAGTAGTGCGTGTCTTCTTGGAGCTAAAATTAACCTGTAAGGCTGAGTTCATACTTGAGATAGTTGGTCAAGTGTGCAGTGATTCTAAGAGCAATGCCTGTCATCTGCATGCCATACGGACTCACAGTATTACTTCACTACCAAAGCAGACTCCCTATGCCTGTTACTTAAAGGCACAGTGTTCTACACCACTATAAAGGCTTTCTGCAGCCAGGAAATGCACATTTTTTTAAGTGATTCGCAAAATATTCAGCGAACTGGTGAATCAAATTTTTGAAAATTTCGCTCATCTCTAATTATTACACTACAGAAATACATCCAGGCCCCACTTGGACTCCTTTAATGAATTCACATCACCACCTCCTCAGGCAGAGTGTTCCATAGTCTCAACACTCTTACAGTAATGAATCCTCTTTTATGTTTGTGTAGAAACCTTCTGTCCTCCAGAAACAGAGGATGTCCCCTCATCACAGTCACAGTCCTGAGAATAATGGAAGTCAATGGGAGAACCCGAGCATTACACCAGGTACCTCCTGCTCTGAAGAGGGGATGGTGCCTGGTTCATAGGAAAAGTACAGAAATTGATTGAAACACCACGAAAATGGTTCATGAAAAGAATGAGGAGGATGTCTGCATGCATCTTGGACTCCCAGGTCTCTGCTGGGAACGATGTTGTCCGAGTAGTACCCCAATTTTGCAGACTGACAGTAATTAACACAAAGCCAAAGATAAAATCGATTTTAGAGGAAAAATTGTACGGAAACATTCTTTCCTGTATATTTACTTGTCTATAAAGTGCAAGTGCTGCCAAAATTTAGAAGCAAGAGGCACTCTGATACAACCTGTATATCACATAAAGGATGGCCTCATTCACATTGTGGTACAATTGTTCATGTAGTGGGACTCCTACACTCATAAAGCCTATGCACTAAGTGAAAGGGCTGCCAAAAATTACAAGGGACTCCAATACACTCTTTGTTACACATAAAAGAGGGCATCATACACACCCTTGAAAAATTATGATTGGTGGCCTGCCGGTGACCCTCAAAAACATTTTCAGCAAGGGCCTGCTGATCTGACCAACTAAAACATTGGGAGCGAAGGCCTGCTGGTGAGCTGACCATCTAAAACATTATGGCTGAGAGCCTGCTGCTGAGCTGACCATCGGAAAAATTATGGTTGAGGGCCTGCTGCTGAGCTGACCCTATAAAACATTATGGCTGAGGGCCTGCTGTTGAGCTGACCCTCTAAAAGGTTGAGGTGAGGGCCTGCAGGTGAACTGACCTTCTAAAACATTTTATGTGAGGGCCTACAGGTGAGCTGACCCTGTAAAACATTATATGCAAGGGCCAGAAGGTGAGCTGACCTGTAAAAGATTGTATGTGAGGGCCTGCAGGTGAGCTGATCTTCTAAAACATTATAAATAAGGGCCTGTAGGTGAGATGACCCTGTAAAAGATTGTAGGTGAGGGCATGCAGGTGAGCTGACCTTCTAAAATATTATATGCGAGGGCCTGCAGGTGAGCTGACCCTGTAAAACATTATATGCGAGGGTGTGTAGGTGAGCTGACCCTATAAAAGATTGTAGGTGAGGGCCTCCAGGAGAGCTGGGTTCTAAAACATTTTATGCGAGGGCCTGCAGGTGAGCTGACCCTGTAAAAAAATGTAGGTGAAGGCCTGTAGGTGAGCTGACCCTGTAAAAGATTGCAGATGAGGGCCTGCAGATGAGCTGACCTTCTAAAACATTATATGCGAGGGCTTGCAGGTGAGCTGACCCTATAAAACATTATATGCCAGGGCCTGTAGCTGCGCTGACCCTGTAATAGATTGCAGGTGAGGGCCTGTAGGAGAGCTGACCTTCTAAAACATTATATGCGAGGGCTTGCAGGTGAGCTGACCTTGTAAAACATTATATGCGAGGTCGCGTAGGTGAGCTGACCCTGTAAAAGATTGTAGGTGAGGGCCTGCAGGTGAGCTGGGTTCCAAAACATTATATGCGAGGGCCTGTAGGTGAGATGACTCTGTAAAACATTATATGCGAGTGCGTGTAGGTGAGCTGACCCTGTAAAACATTATATGCAAGGGCATGTAGGTGAGCTGACCCTGTAAAATAATGAAGGTGAGGGCCTGCAGGTGAGCTGACCTTGTAAAACAGTATATGCGAGGTCCTGCAGGTGAGCTGACCTTCTAAAACATTATATGCAAGGGCCTGTAGGTGAGCTGACCCTGTAAAAGATTGTAGGTGAGGGCCTGCAGGTGAGATGACCCTTTAAAACATTATTTGTGAGGGTAATGCCAACGCAACTCAATCACAATGCAATGCTTAACTATACAATACATCACCAAATAGCCATAAAGGGACACACAATAAAAATTTCAAAGCTTTATTAGTTGATAAAAAGACCAACAACAGATATATATATATATATATATATATATATATATAATGTCAATATCATAGAATATATGGCGGAAGTACAAATGGTAGCCAAGATATGTGGCTCCCCTCCCATGCACAGAAGACCCCGATTTTATCTCCCATATAGGGTAAATGGAAACCCTATCACAGTGCTAATAAAGATAACACCCTCTATATAGGATGGAAAAGAAAAACAGTGCCTAACTATACTAGCCAAATGGGCAATTATGCACATATAATAAAGCTACAAGGCACATTATTTCACAATTGGTATACCTGAGGGACACTTGAAAAGGAAGACATGGGCTTCTAGCTGAGAGAAGAGCCCACCCCAACATACGTTTCGCTCCACTTTCTCAAGGGGCTTATCTGAATCACTCCCTCTAACCACTTAAAATATCCATATGACTCAAGTGAAATATAACACAAATGTGTGTAATTGGACTAACCTAACAGACGTGTATTGGGGACTTGACATACTAGTGCTCCATCCCGCTGCCACTGATGACATCATGTTAACGCGAGATGACGCCTACCAGATAGTTAGTCGGCTGCATAGTCTCGCGACATCACGCCGTCATCGCGGGAGTACGCGCACAATGAAAAGCATGTACGGTAGATCGCCGCATCGATGACACTGCAGGGCAAGCCCCACAAAAATACTCACGAGATTTCACCCGCATCTACATGGAGGCACATGAGGCCCACCAAAACTCTCGAGATTAAACCCGTACCTGTATGGGGTCACATAGCATCAAAACACCGGAGGGCTAAAGCCATAATAAATAGGGGGCCAACATAACCAACTCATTATATAATATAGAATAATGCCATCAAACAAAGTGCATATTATTATAAAAATATGTCAGTATATAATCCTATACTAAAAGGTCCTATGTCATCTGTCATCTATTCCTTACATGAAGTTATAATCAAGGTGTAAGACAATGGATATACTTATCATAAAATATTGTTAATTTATACAAAAATATATATATCGTGACATACACAAAAAAGTGCTAGTGCATAAATGGACAAAAAGTGACAAATGCCAAGTGCTTAGAGTAAAAACAATTGCACGGAGGTAAGTAATAGTACATTTACAAATATGAATACATATGACCATCCAAATGGTATATATCATATAGAAAAAACGTAGTACATAAATATATATTGTGAGGCAGTGACAGGCCTCATGGCTGATAGAAGAGAGGAATGGCAGGATTATCCATCTCTTTCCCATCAGTGGGCAGGTCTGAGGCAGCAACAGGTGCCACAATCAAGAGAGCATAAAGCTGTCCTCACAGTGAGATGGGTGGGTCCTGTGAGGTACAGAAGCCTGGAGTGGTTCTGTGTGTGGTTTGATCTGGGAGCGCTGAGAGACCACAAGGCTGGGAGTAGCCTGAAGTTTGGGGGGTCCCGCGACGCCTAGGGATAAGGGTCGCATGGTCAGCGTCGGGCGGACGACTGGACCACAATCCCCCAAAAGACACCGGTGAGGTAACAGCCAGGAGGCTGATGGACATTGGGCTGGGAAAGCCGCATGGGTGCCGTGTGTGTGAACATGTGAACAGTGTCTTAGGTGAGTCAGGGACACACTGTGTTAAGTTAGAGCCCAGCCGGGCAGGTGTTTGTTTTGAATTTCATTTATTTATGTTGATGCTGGGACAATAAAGCGATGTTTTGGCCCCTAAAGCTGCGGTGGACGACTATCTGTATGTGAACGATCCTCGAGACCAGAGCTAACCCCCCACAATATAAAAATATTAGTTCATATACGTAATAGATGCCACCCCACCATCTCAAAGGTTACGCCCCCAAAATTAAGCTATATAAAAAGTCCCTCATCCATTTAAATACACGTATATTCAATGTATAGAAATGTAAAAGATGACACGTTTGCCCAATCCCATAGTCCAAACAAAGGTCCTTCATGTGTCCAAAAAGGATCTCCAGTTTATCATCCTATCAACAACCAAAATGATCTGAAAAATATGGATATATGGAGTTAGAACAATACAATATATATGTTGTATTAAAACCATACAAAAAATAAAAGTTGGAGAATAAAAACAAAACAAATATCTGTAAACATCAGTGTATATCCCCAGGCCACAGGACAACAAGCGAGAAGGAGGACCAGGCCAGCATAGAAATCTACGCCAACAAAACTATATATAATAACACGCCCCAAAAAAGGGGAAATTCACAAAATAATGAAGGCCAAACAGACCAAAATGTGGGATACAAAGTATATACTGGACGTCCCCAGAGTAAAATACAAATGTCATCCCATATCTACAAACGATGAACATCTATAAGAAGGAGGTATAGCTAATACCCTCATTTAGACCATGAGGTGATATTGTATTGAGGAGAAAAATCCACTTTATTTCTCACTGAGCAAGGATCTTCTTTAAATTACCTCTTCTTGGTGACATGATGATCCTATCAATTCCTCTGACTTGCAACAGAGATCCATATGATTCGTGCCTTTCATTAAAATGACGGGGGAGGGTTTTCAAAGATGTTAAAGTCTTTGGCTGCATATATAGATAAGACATGTTCTCTCACCCTTCTTCTCAACTGCCGTGACGTCATCCCTACATATAGGAGGTCACATGGGCAGATAGCCCAATATATGACACCCACCGTGGCACAGTTGATGGAATGTGTAATTTTAAATGTTTTTTCATGATTAAAATTATGGAATTGAGAACCTCTTTTCATGTTCCTACAAGCTACGCACTTCCCACATGTGCTACTCCCCCATGGAGTTCCTTTTGAACCAAAACGGTTGGGGACTTTGCGGGTATACAGGCTCTGAGTCAGGTGGTATGTTATAGATGGACAATCCGGTATGACATCTTGAAGTTGTGGGTCCTGTGTGAGAATATCCCAGTATTTGGTCAGGGCAGCATTAACCGCCTTCCACCTGGAGTTAAAATTCGTAAAAAAATCTGACCACTGGTTTATCCTCACGTCTCACCTTTTTATGGAGTAAATATCTTCTACTGGTAAGTTTTGCTCAGTTGTATGCCCTCTCAATGCATCTTTTTCCATAGCCTCTATCTTGGAATCTCCTCAAATCTTCTGCCTGCAACTCAAACGCAACACCCGATGAGCATATTCGACGCGCCCGCAGGAACTGGGAAATTAAAATAAAATAAAATAAATAAAAATTAACCAATATCAATTGGAGAGAGGTCCCATAGCAGAGAATCAGGCTTCATATCACCCACCACTGGAGAAGGCCACTTTCAGTTATTTAGGCCCAGCACCCAGACAGAGGAGAGAGGTCCCACAGCAAGGAATAAGGTGTCATATCACCCACCACTGGAGAAGGCCACTTTCAGTTATTTAGGCCCCAGCACCCAGACAGAGGAGAGAGGTCCCACAGCAAGGAATAAGGCGTCATATCACCCACCACTGGAGAAGTCCACTTCCAGATATTTAGCCCACGGCACCCAGACAGAGGAGAGAGGTCGCATTGCAGAGGTTCAGGCTTCATGTCACCCACCATTGTAACAGGCCACTTTCAGTTATTTAGGCCCCGGCGCCCAGATTGAGGAGAGATTCATTAAAATTTGTGTTGCACCGCAAGATCATGATAAAGTTAAAAAATTGAGGATTCAATAAAGAAGTGACCCGGTGTACAAGAATACATGGGATCCATGCCTGGTTCAACTTTATGAATGTCAGCTTGTCCACGTTGGCTGTGGACAGGCAGATGCATTTGTCAGTAATGACGCCCCCTGCCGTGCTGAATACATGTTCAGACAAAACGCTGGCCGCCGGGCAGGCCAGCACCACCAGGGGATAAAATGCTAACTCTGGCCACGTGGACAATTTGGAGACCCAGAAGTTGAATGGGGCCGAACCATCAGTCAGTACATGGAGGGGTGTGCAGACGTACTGTTCAACCATGTTAGTGAAATGCTGCCTCCTGCTAACACATTCCGTATCAGGTGGTGGTGCAGTTAGCTGTGGCGTGGAGACAAAACTTTTCCACATTTATGCCATGCTAACCCTGCCCTCAGAGGAGTTGGCCGTGACACAGCTGCTTTGGCGACCTCTTGCTCTTCCTCTGCCTTCGCCTTGGGCTTCCACCTGTTCCCCTGTGACATTTGGGAATGCTCTCAGGAGCGCGTCTACCAGCGTGCGCTTGTACTCGCGCATCTTCCTATCACGCTCCAGTGCAGGAAGTAAGGTGGGCACATTGTCTTTGTACCGGGGATCCAGCAAGGTGGCAACCCAGTAGTCTGCACACATTAAAATGTGGGCAACTCTGCTGTCATTGCGCAGGCACTGCAGCATGTAGTCGCTCATGTGTGACAGGCTTCCCAGAGCTAAGGACAAGCTGTCCTCTGTGGGAGGCGTATCGTCATCATCCTCTGTATCCCCCCAGCCACGCACCAGTGATGGGCCTCAGCTGTGTCGGGTGCCACCCACTGTGAACCTGCTTCATCCTCATCCTCCTCCACCTCCTCCTCATCCTCCAGTAGTGGGCCCTGGCTGGCCACATTTGTACCTGGCCTCTGCGGTTGCAAAAAACCTCCCTCTGAGCCACTTCTAACAGACTGGCCTGAAAGTGCTAAACATGATCCCTCATCCTCCTCCTCCTCCTCTTGGCCCAACTCCTCTTCCATCATCGCCCTAAGCGTTTTCTCTAGGAGACATAGAAGTGGTATTGTAACGCTGATAACGGTGTCATCGCCACTGGCCATGTTGGTGGAGTACTCGAAACGGCGCAACAGGGCACACAGGTCTCGCATGGAGGCCCAATAATTGGTGGTGAAGTGTTGCTGTTCCGCAGTGTGACTGACACGTGCATGCTGCAGCTGAAACTCCACTATGGCCTGCTGCTGCTCACACAGTCTCTCCAGCATGTGCAAGGTGGAGTTCCACCTGGTGGGCACGTCGCATATGAGGCGGTGAGCGGGAAGGACGAAGTTCCACTGTAGCGCAGACAGGCGAGCAGCGGCAGGATGTGAACGACGGAATCGCGCACAGACGGCCCCCACTTTCTGCAGCAGCTCTGACATGACGTGGTAGTTGTGAATGAACTTCTGCACCACCAAATGCAGCACATGCGCCAGGCAAGGGATTTGGGTCAAACCGGCTAGTCCCAGAGCTGCGACGAGATTTCGCCCATTATCGCACACCACCAGGCCGGGCTTGAGGCCCACCGGCAGAAACCACTTGTCGGTCTGTTTTTCAACCCCCCGCCACAAATCCTGCGCAGTGTGGGGCCTCTCCCCCAAACATATGAGTTTCAGAATAGCCTGCTGACGTTTACCCCGGCCTGTGCTGAAGTTGGTGGTGAAGTTGTGTGGCTGACTGGATGAGCTGGTCGAAGCAGAGGAGGAGGAAGGCGAGTAGGAGGAGGAGGCTACAGGAGGCAAAGAATGATGCACTGCGATCCTTGGAGGCGGAAGGATGTGCGCCAAGGAACTCTCCGCCTGGGGCCCAGCCGCGACTACATTTACCCAGTGTGCAGTTAGGGAGGTATAGCGTCTCTGGCCGTGCTTACTGGTCCACGTATCTGTGGTTAGGTGGACCTTGCCACAGATGGAGTTGCGCAGTGCACACTTGATTTTATCGGATACTTGGTTGTGCAGGGAAGGCACGGCTGTCTTGGAGAAGTAGTGGCAGCTGGGAACAACATACTGTGGGACAGCCATGGACATCAGCTGTTTGAAGCTGTCTGTGTCCACCAGCCTGAATGACAGCATTTCAAAGGCCAGTAGTTTAGAAATGCTGGCAATCAGGCCCAGGGCTCGAGGGTGGCTAGGTGGGAATTTATGCTTTCTCTCCAAGGTTTTTGAGATGGAGAGCTGAACGCTGCCGTGTGACATGGTGGAGATGCTTGGTGACGCCGGTGGTGTTGTCGGTGGCACATCCTCTGTTTGGTGGGCGGCAGGTGCCAAAATTCCTCCCGAGGCAGAGGAAGAGGCTGAGGCAGCAGCAGAAGAGGGAGCAGGGGGAGCCTGAGTGAGTTCCTTGTTTTTAAGGTGTTTACTCCACTGCAGTTCATGCTTTGCATGTAGATGCCTGGTCATGCAGGTTGTGCTAAGGTACAGAACGTTAATGCCTCGCTTCAGGCTCTGATGGTGGAGCGTGCAAACCACTCGGGTCTTGTCGTCAGCACATTGTTTAAAGAAGTGCCATACCAGGGAACTCCTTGAAGCTGCCTTTGGGGTGCTCGGTCCCTGGTGGTGGTGGCCAGTAGCAGGCAAATTCTCTTGGTGGCGGCTGTTCTGCTTTTGCCCCCTGCTCCCTCTTTTGCTATGTTGTTGGCTCACCACTGCCTCTTCCTCTGAACTATGAAAGTCAGTGGCATGACCTTCATTCCATGTGGGGTCTAGGACCTCATCGTCCCCTGCATCGTCTTCCACACAGTCTTCCTCCCTCACCTCCTGTTCGGTCTGCACACTGCAAAAAGACGCAGCAGTTGGCACCTGTGTTTCGTCATCATCAGAGACGTGCGGACTCCGATGAGGTGGTATTCCCATGTCCTCATCATCAGGAAACATCAGTGGTTGTGCATCAGTGCATTCTATGTCTTCCACCACTGGGGAAGGGCTAGGTGGATTCCCTTGGGAAACCCTGCCAGCAGAGTCTTCAAATAGCATAAGAGACTGCTGCATAACTTGAGGCTCAGACAGTTTCCCTGATATGCATGGGGGTGATGTGACAGACTGATGGGCTTTGTTTTCAGGCGCCACCTGTGCGCTTTCTGCAGAAGACTGAGCGGGAGATAATGTTGTGAATGTGCTGGATCCACTGTCGGCCACCCAATTGACTAGCGCCTGTACTTGCTCAGGCCTTACCTCTTTAGAACGGCATTGGGCCCCACCAAACATCGCTGTAAATTCTGGTGGGTACTAGAAACTGAGGTAGTTGGTTCACTAGGACGTGTGGCTGTGGCAGAACGGCCACGTCCTCCCACAGCACCAGAGGGTCCACTAACAACACCACGACCATGTCCGCATCCGCGTCCCTTACTAGATGTTTTCCTCATTATTACCATTCACCACAATAAGAAAAAAACTATTTGGACCAATATATTGAATTCAAATTCAGGCCTTTTTTTTACAGGAACCTAATACTATCTGGCTATCTATTTATGTACCGTATTACACTAATCCAGGCACAGCAGTAACCACAGATTTAGGGGAATATCAATTGTAGGCCTAGTATTTAGGCCCTGGATGAAAGGTATCCTTTTATGGACAGATTTACACTTGGAGATGCACAGTAGCGTGTGAGAAATTATGTAGGATTATGCCTTCAGCAATTGTATTTTACCCCTGTGTGTAACCTACCCTTTAACGGACAGAAATACAATGGGAGACTCACTTTAGCGTGTGAAGTTATTGAGGATGACCCTCTCAGCACTTGTATATACACCTTGAGTGTAATATATCCTTTTACGGACAAATTAACACTTGGCCTGCAACAGCTGGAACACCAGATTCAGGTTATTGCTATATTGACAAGTGAATTTTACCCCAGAACAAAATCTATCCTTTGACGGATACTACTAAACTTGTCCAGTCACACCAAATTTACTGTATTTATATTTTGGCAACTGAATTTCACCCCAGAACAAAATATACCGTTTTACGGACAGATCTAAACTAGGCCTGCAACAGCTGGAACACCAGATTCAGGGTATTGCTATTTTGGCAATTACATTTCACCCCAGAAAAAAATATACCCTTTAACGGACAGATTTAAACGAAGCCTGCAACAGCTGGAACAACAGTTTTACTGTATTTCTATTTTTGCAACTGAACTTCACAGCGGAAAATAATATATCCTTTGCTGTACACTATTAAACTTGGCCAGCCACTGCTGGGACAGCAGATTTACTGTATTTCTATTTTTGCTACTGACTTTCACCCCAGAAAATAATAAACCCTTTTACGGACAGATTTAAACGAAGCCTGCAACAGCTGGAACAACAGTTTTACTGTATTTCTATTTTTGCAACTGAATTTCACCGCAGAAAATAATATATCCTTTGCCGGACACTAATAAACTTGGCCAGCCACAGCTGAAACCACTGATTTATGGTATTGCTATTTTGGCAATTAAATTTCACCCCAGAACAAAATATATCCTATGCCGGACACTATTAAACTTGGCCAGCCACTGCTGGGACACCAGATTTACGGTATTGCTATTTTGGCTATTGAATTTAACCCGTAGGGGAGCACATCCTGCACTTGTAGTCCGTTGCTAATGGCAATCACCAGCAAAAAATGCATACAATGGATGATGCCAGCAACGGACTACAAGTACCACAATGGACATCCTACATAAGATGAAATTTATGTGGATGTGGCAAGAATTCAAAACAAACACAGAACCAGAGATAGGTGCACACTGCCGTGACACTAAACCCTCACACTGATGCCAAAAATTGAGAGTTAGTTCGACATATCCTACTAGGAGGACGTGTCCTAAGCCTCGGGCACCAGCGTCAAGGTCTCTCAAGTAGCCCGTGGGCCCTAACACTCACCTACCTGCGCCATATGGGCGATATCAGGGCCAGTGGGCAATTACAGGAGCATTAGGACGACTCACAAACATCTCCTCTGTTACCTCCAGCATGTGGCCATGCTTGCAATGGGAGGTGGGAGGTGTCTATGAGCCCTACCCAAGACTGACTGATATAGCCCAAGACCAAGCAGGTGCACCCAAATGTGACCTGAAGATGAAAAGCAGGCACATTTAAATTGGAGTTTTATACACCTCCATACATATATATATATAAACCATCAAAAGTGTGGTGATAAGAAAGCAGGATGTGCTCATACCCATATGCAGTTGTGCATTTCTGTAGGGAGCACATCCTGCATTGTAGTCCGTTGCTAATGGCAATCACCAGCAAAAATGCATACAATGGATGATGCCAGCAACGGACTACAAGTACCACAATGGACATCCTACATAAGATGAAATTTATGTGGATGTGGCAAGAATTCAAAACAAACACAGAACCAGAGATAGGTGCACACTGCCGTGACACTAAACCCTCACACTGATGCCAAAAATTGAGAGTTAGTTCGACATATCCTACTAGGAGGACGTGTCCTAAGCCTCGGGCACCAGCGTCAAGGTCTCTCAAGTAGCCCGTGGGCCCTAACACTCACCTACCTGCGCCATATGGGCGATATCAGGGGCCAGTGGGCAATTACAGGAGCATTAGGACGACTCACAAACATCTCCTCTGTTACCTCCAGCATGTGGCCATGCTTGCAATGGGAGGTGGGAGGTGTCTATGAGCCCTACCCAAGACTGACTGATATAGCCCAAGACCAAGCAGGTGCACCCAAATGTGACCTGAAGATGAAAAGCAGGCACATTTAAATTGGAGTTTTATACACCTCCATACATATATATATATAAACCATCAAAAAGTGTGGTGATAAGAAAGCAGTTGCACTTGTAGTCCGTTGCTAATGGCAATCACCAGCAAAAAATGCATACAATGGATGATGCCAGCAACGGACTACAAGTACCACAATGGACATCCTACATAAGATGAAATTTATGTGGATGTGGCAAGAATTCAAAACAAACACAGAATTCTTGCCACATCCACATAAATTTCATCTTATGTAGGATGTCCATTGTGGTACTTGTAGTCCGTTGCTGGCATCATCCATTGTATGCATTTTTTGCTGGTGATTGCCATTAGCAACGGACTACAAGTGCAGGATGTGCTCCCTACAGAAATGCACAACTGCATATGGGTATGAGCACATCCTGCTTTCTTATCACCACACTTTTTGATGGTTTATATATATATATGTATGGAGGTGTATAAAACTCCAATTTAAATGTGCCTGCTTTTCATCTTCAGGTCACATTTGGGTGCACCTGCTTGGTCTTGGGCTATATCAGTCAGTCTTGGGTAGGGCTCATAGACACCTCCCACCTCCCATTGCAAGCATGGCCACATGCTGGAGGTAACAGAGGAGATGTTTGTGAGTCGTCCTAATGCTCCTGTAACTGCCCACTGGCCCTGATATCGCCCATATGGCGCAGGTAGGTGAGTGTTAGGGCCCACGGGCTACTTGAGAGACCTTGACGCTGGTGCCCGAGGCTTAAGACACGTCCTCCTAGTAGGATATGTCGAACTAACTCTCAATTTTTGGCATCAGTGTGAGGGTTTAGTGTCACGGCAGTGTGCACCTATCTCTGGTTCTGTGTTTGTTTTGAATTCTTGCCACATCCACATAAATTTCATCTTATGTAGGATGTCCATTGTGGTACTTGTAGTCCGTTGCTGGCATCATCCATTGTATGCATTTTTGCTGGTGATTGCCATTAGCAACGGACTATAGTGCAGGATGATGCTCCCTACAGAAATGCACAACTGCATATGGGTATGAGCACATCCTGCTTTCTTATCACCACACTTTTGATGGTTTATATATATATATGTATGGAGGTGTATAAACTCCAATTTAAATGTGCCTGCTTTTCATCTTCAGGTCACATTTGGGTGCACCTGCTTGGTCTTGGGCTATATCAGTCAGTCTTGGGTAGGGCTCATAGACACCTCCCACCTCCCATTGCAAGCATGGCCACATGCTGGAGGTAACAGAGGAGATGTTTGTGAGTCGTCCTAATGCTCCTGTAATTGCCCACTGGCCCCTGATATCGCCCATATGGCGCAGGTAGGTGAGTGTTAGGGCCCACGGGCTACTTGAGAGACCTTGACGCTGGTGCCCGAGGCTTAGGACACGTCCTCCTAGTAGGATATGTCGAACTAACTCTCAATTTTTGGCATCAGTGTGAGGGTTTAGTGTCACGGCAGTGTGCACCTATCTCTGGTTCTGTGTTTGTATTGAATTTAACCCCAGAACAAAATATATCCTATGCCGGACACTATTAAACTTGGCCAGCCACTGCTGGGACACCAGATTTACGGTATTGCTATTTTGGATATTGAATTTCACCCCAGAACAAAATATATCCTATGACGGACACTATTTAACTTGGCCAGCCACAGCTGAAACCACTGATTTATGGTATTGCTATTTTGGAAATTGAATTTCACCCCAGAACAAAATATATCCTTTGCCGTACACTATTAAACTTGTGCAACCACAGCTGAAACCACTGATTTATGGTATTGCTATTTTGCCTATTGAATTTCACCCCAGAACAAAATATTTCCTTTGCTGGACACTATTATACTTTGCCAGCCACTGCTGGGACACCAGATTTAGGGGATTGCTATTTTAGCAATTGAATTTCACCACAGAAAATAATCTCTCCTTTGCCTGACAGCAGACAGTATTACACTTTGCTAGCCTCAGCTGGAACACCAGATTTATGGGGATTGCTATTTTGGCAATTGAATTTAACCCCTTAATAAAATATAGAAATTTCTATCCTGAGTTTCTACGGGTGACAATAAGCACAGCCAAGCCCCTGATGTAGGATATAGCAAAAAAAAAAAAAAACTAGTATTGATGGATTGATGGCAGCTTGTGCTAGTGCACCACAAGTCACAAAATGGCCACCGATCACCCCAGAAAAAAGTGACAGAAAAACGCTCTGTGCATCCTAAAAATCAGTGAGCAGAAGTTGAATCATTCACAGCTGTAGATCGATTACTTTATTAGGTGCTTTTGCTGACTTTTCCCTGCCTAATCTCGCCCTCACAGAAGCTGCGTCCTCTCCCTACACTAATCAGAGCAGTGTGACGTGCGGCGTTACGTGACTCCAGCTTAAATAGAGGCTGGGTCACATGCTGCAGTTGGCCAATCACAACCATGCCATTAGTAGGCATGGCTGTGATGGCTTCTTAGGGCAAGAAGTAAAACGCTAGCTGATTGGCTGCTGTGCAGCCCTTCAGAAAGTGGGAAGAAATCGCCAGACAACGGACCCGAACCCAAACTTTTTTTAAAATGTTCGGGTCCGGGTCCATGTCCCGAACTCCCCAAAATTCGGTACGAACTATGCTCAAACTGTTCGCTCAACACTATCTGTCACAGATACATTTTTTAAACGCGCACGTTACACTTTAGATGTGTGGCCCGCCATCTCCCTTTTGCCATTCCACTGCACTGGTAATGTAACTCTCAGAAGCGGACACCGTCTACTGAAAAAGTACACTGTCACAGATGTCACAGATACATTTTTTAAGCACACACGTTGCACTTTAGATGTGGCCCTGGCAATGTCACTCTCAGAAGCGGACACCATCTATTGAAAAAGTACACTGTATGTCACAGATGAATGTTGTAAACGCACAGGTTACACTTTATATGTGGCCCTGGTAATGTAAGTCTCAAAAGCAGATACCGTCTATTGAAAAATTACACTGTATGTCACAGATACATTTTTTAAATGCACACGTTACAGATGTTCCGCAGATAATGTCAATGCTGTCACCAGCGGCTAATAATAGATTACAGAGCATGTCACAGATATTTGGGATGAGGAAACGATATATTGGAGAGGTACCACAGGTAATGTCACTGTTCGCAGCGTCTACGTAAAAAGTACTCTGTATGTCACAGATAAAAAATTTTAACGCACACTTTACTCTTTAGATATGGCCCTGGTAACGTCACTCTCAGAAGCGGACACAGTCTATTGAAAAAGTACACTGTATGTCACAGAAAAAAAAAAAATTACGCAGACATTACACTTAAGATGTGACCCTGGTAATGTCACTGTCAGAAGCGGACACCGTCTATGGAAAAAGTACAGTGGATGTCACTGATATTTTTGGGATGCTCACACTTTACACACGAGATGTGACGCGTAAAATTTAACTGTCCTCAGCGGACACCGTCTACGGAAAAAGTACACTAGATGTCACTGATATCTTTTGGATGCGCACACTTTACACAGAAGATGTGGCGCGGATAATTTAACTGTCCGCAGCGGACACTGTCTACGGAAAAAGTACACTGGATGTCACTTATATTTTTTGGATGCGAACACTTTACACGGGAGATGTGGCACGGATAATATAATTGTCTGCAGCGGAAACCGTCTATGGAAAAGTACACTGAATGTCACTGATATTTTTGGGATGCGTACACTCTACACAGAAGATTTGACGCAGATAATTTAACTGTCCTCAGAAGCCTATTAGACACTATTTAGACGTTGTCACACACAATAGTCCTTAAAAGGACTTTTGGGTCTCTGAAAAGTTTTTGTAATAAAAATCTTCCAATAACACTCCCTACACTGTCTGTCCCTTCCTATGCTCAGCTGTCCCTGACTAATACTGAGCCGAACACGTGTCATCAGATGCTATATAGCATGACTACGGTATTGCAGTGCATGTCAGTACCTTCGTGCACGTTTATTGGCTGCGAAGCAGCCAAGAAACGTGTGGGGAGGAGACTTGAGCATTGCGCTCGAGATGCATGAACCAAACTGGTGTTCGGCCGAGCATGCTCGATCAACACTATAGTCCACCCATTCAAGTTATTACTTTAGTTGCCCTTCTCTAAACCCTCTCCAGCTCATCTATGTCTGCATTGTTCACAGGAGCCCCGAACTGTACACAGTACTCCATGTGGTCTGATTTGTAAAGTGACAGGACTAAGTTCTCATGAGGGGCATGTTTGCCCCTTTTGATGCAACCCATTATCTTATTGGCCTTGGCAGCAGCTGCCTGACATTGGTTTCTAGAGCTTAGTTTGCTGTTCATTAAAATTCTTAAGTCCTTTTCCATGTCAGTGTCACCTAGTGTTTTACCATTTAGTAGGTATGGGTAACTTGTATTATTCCTTCCCATGTGCACAACCATACATTTGTCAGTGTAAAACCTCATCTGCCACTTCTCTGCCCTAGCCTCCAATCTAACCAGATCGCTCTGTAGCAGTATACTGTCCTCTTCTGTGTTAATTACTTTACACAGTTTAGTGTTATCTGCATTAATAAATATATTGAAGAGAATCCGGCCTAATACTGACCCCTGTGGTACCCCACTCATGAAAGTGAGACAATTTCAATGTGTACTGTTAATAACCACCCTCTTTTTTTCTATCACTGAGCCAGTTACTTACCCACATACAAAGTGAAAGTAAACCCCGGCAACTGCTTGGATATGCTGAATCTTCTTTTTATTTCTTTTTGTATATACAAAGATGTAGAAATAACGTGTTTCGGCACACTGCCTTTTTCAACAGGTACATTTCACAGGTGTTACATTTAAATATATATAGGCAAGTCAATCACTGGCACAAGTGACGTCATCCTCCCACTATTGGGCGGGTATTCACTATCTACCAATCAATCACCTAGTTTCTAGTTTCCATTCATCAGGAGGAGCACCAGGGACCAAAGGATACCCAGTATCAGAGAATAGAAGTCAGCAAATCTGCTGTGTCTAAATAGAGAAAGAAAGTAAAGGGAAGAAAAGAAAAGAAAAAAGGAAAGGAAGAAACGTATATCATTAGTAATATTATAAGTTACAGTCTAGCAACCTCATAATCACGGTTTAGACCTTTTGGATACAATGTATCCAGCGTATGTATCCAATAGGCTTTGCGGCGGAGGAGGAGTTTTTTAATATCCCCTCCTCTCCTTGGTCTCATCACCTGTTCCAGAACCTGAAATCTCAACTGCGAAATTCTGTGCCTGCACTTATGTTTACAAATCCTGTCCCTCACTGTCTGCATTGTCTCTCCCACATAGCCCAAACCACATGGACACTTAATCAAGTAAACTACGTTTTTCGATTCACAGGTATAATACCCTCTCACTTTAAATGCTTGACCTGTGCGTGGGTGTTGAAATTCAGGGCCTTTAATAATATGGGAACACTGCAGGCAGTGAAGGCACGGGAACGTTCCGTTTTTCACGGTTCTCAATATGCTTTGTCTAGGGGTCTCTTTCCCACTACCTAGATCCGCATGTACCAGTTTGTCCCTCAAATTTAGATTTTTCTTGTTACAAATCAGAGGTGGACATTTAAATTCATCAACATTCGGATAGGCCTTGGCTAGGATATGCCAATGTTTCCTGACCACATGATCTAAAGGTATCAGTCATCTCATCTAGTCTCTGCTTCTGTGTCTATGGATCGGAGACTATGCACTTAATCCTCTGGAATTGAGCTTGTGGGATCGCCTTTTTAAGTGAGGGTGGGTGGGCACTAGAGAAATGCAAAATGCTGTTTTTTGTCTGTCCACCAACTTATATAGGAAGGAGACCTAAACCCAAAACCCTCCTAGGACTAAATAACAGAGAGTGGCGTTCATATACAAATTCCACCCGTATACTGCACATTTAGATCATGTGGTCAGAAAACATTGGCATAACCTAACCAAGGCCTTTCCGAATGTTGATGAATTTAAATGTCCACCTCTGATTTGTAACAAGAAAAATCTAAATTTGAGGGACAAACTGGTACATGCGGATCTAGGTAGTGGGAAAGAGACCCCTAGACAAAGCGTATTGAGAACCGTGAAAAACGGAACGTTCCCGTGACTTCACTGCCTGCAGTGTTCTCATATTATTAAAGGCTCTGAATTTCATCACCCACGCACAGGTCAAGCATTTAAAGTGAGAGGGTATTTTACCTGTGAATCGAAAAACGTAGTTTACTTGATTAAGAGTCTGTGTGGTTTGGGCTATGTGGGAGATACAATGCAGTCAGTGAGGGACAGGATTTGTAAACATAAATCCACGATTAGGACTAAAAATCTCTTACTGCCACTACCCTATCTTTTTGACAAGTGCAGGCACAGAATTTCGCTGTTGAGATTCCAGGTTCTGGAACAGGTGATGAGACCAAGGAGAGGAGGGGATATTAAAAAACTCCTCCTCCGCCGCAAAGCCTATTGGATACATTCACTGGATACACTGTATCCAAAAGGTCTAAACCGTGATTATGAGGTTGCTAGACTGTAACTTATAATATTACTAATGATATACGTTTCTTCCTTTCCTTTTTTCTTTTCTTTTCTTCCCTTTACTTTCTTTCTCTATTTAGACACAGCAGATTTGCTGACTTCTATTCTCTGATACTGGGTATCCTTTGGTCCCTGGTGCTCCTCCTGATGAATGGAAACTAGAAACTAGGTGATTGATTGGTAGATAGTGAATACCCGCCCAATAGTGGGAGGATGACGTCACTTGTGCCAGTGATTGACTTGCCTATATATATTTAAATGTAACACCTGTGAAATGTACCTGTTGAAAAAGGCAGTGTGCCGACACACGTTATTTCTACATCTTTGTATATACAAAAAGAAATAAAAAGAAGATTCAGCATATCCAAGCAGTTGCCGGGGTTTACTTTCACTTTCTTCCACGTGGAGCTCCGCTCCTCCCTGCAGCAACGCTGACCTTTAGCAGCTAGCGCTGGCTGGTTTTGCCTTCACTTACCCACATACAGACATTTTCCCCCAGTCCAAGCATTCTCATTTTATATACTAAACTTTTATGTGGTAGAGTATCAAATGCTTTGGAGAGGTCAAGATATACAACATCCATTGTTTCGCCGCGGTCAAGTCTAGAACTTACCTCCTCATAGAACTGATTAAATTAGTTTGACATGACAGATCCCTCATAAAGCTATATAGATATGGCATTATTCAGTTATTTTCATTGAGGTACTCCAAGTTAGCATATCTTAGAAAACCTTCAAACAGTTTACTCACCACAGATGTTAAACTTACCAGTCTATAGTTTCCAGGCTCTGTTTTTTAACCCTTTTTGAACATTGGCACCACATTTGCTCTGCGTCAATCCTGTGGAACACTCCCTGTCAGTATAGAATCCTTAAATATCATAAATAAGGTTCTGGCTATGACATTCCTTAATTCTATTAGGATACGGGGATGTATGCCACCTGGTTCCCGCTATTTGTCAATTTTAATCTTTTTAAGACGCCACTACATTCTGCATTTCATCTGACAGTTTATTTTCCTCAGTGAATACAGGGAGGAAAAAAATATTTAATAGCTTTGCTTTCGTCTCATCACTGTATGCAATTCCCCCCTCATCACTCTGTAAAGGGCCGACACCTTCATATTTGTACTTTTTACCATTTATATAATTGAAAAACATTTTAGGGTTAGTTTTACTCTATTTGGCAATGAATCTCTTTGTCTCTAGTTTGGCTGCTTTTATTTGTTTTTTACATATTGAATTTTACCCTTATAGTTTTTCAATGCTTATTAGTTACCCTCCTGTTTTAGTGATTTAAATGCTTTCTTTTTGTCATTTATTGCTTTCATTACAATTCTATCTATCCACGTGTTTTTTTTTTTATTCCTGTCAGGTATGTACCTCTCACAATTAGAGTTTAGGATGCTTTTAAAAATATCCCATTTTGTAGCTGTATTTTTATTTTTGAGGACTTTGTCCCAGTTAGTTAGGCCAATGGCCTCTCTTACTTGGCTAAATTTTGCTTTTTTTGAAGCTTAGTATTTGTGCCTCCCTGAAGAAACAATTTTTTTGAATAACAATTGGAAGGTTGTTTTTTTGTGGTCATTATTTCCCTTGCATAACAATGGGAATGTATTTGAACAATGCATTTGAACTACATGCTATGCTCTGATGCAGTAATGTGTTCAATAACATGGATATAACAATGCAATGTTTGTGGTAAAGTATCTTTGAACTACAGTCCCTTTGGAATGATATGGATTTCTGCACAAATTGGTCATAACATGTGATTTGATCTTCATCTAAGTCATAACAATTGACAATAACAGTCTGCTTAAACTAATAACACACAAAGAATTAAATGTTACCATTAGTGATGAGCGGCAGGGGCAATATTCGAATTTGCGATATTTAGCGAATATTTGGACGAATATTCGCCATACCTTCGCAAATTCTCAAATTCGTAATCTCCAGTCATTATTTTCTGGTAGCGAAAATTCGCATAAAAATTTTTCATAAATGTGCATAAAAATTTGCATAAATTTGCGTAAAATTTGCATAAACTGGCATTTAAAAGATACCTTTACAATACCAGTTTATGCAATTTTTTATGCAAATTTTCGCAATCAGAAAATCATTACATTATCTTCTTGCTTGCGAAAATTTGCATATAAAAAATTCGCATAAAAACGAATATTCCGATATTCGCGATTAAAATTCGCAATTCGAAAATTCGTGATCAACACTAGTTACCATGTTTTTATTGAACACACCATGTAAACATTCACAGTGCAGGTGAAAATAGTATTTGAGCCCTTGGATTTAATAATTGGTTGAACCTCTTTTGGCAGCAATAACTTCAACCAAACGTTTCCTGTAGTTGCAGATCAGACGTGCACAGCAGTCAGGAGTAATTATTGACTATTCCTCCTTACAGAACTGTTTCAGTTCAGCAATATTCTTGGGATGTCTGGGGTGAATCACTTTCTTGAGGCCATGCCACAGCATCTCAATCGGGTTGAGGTCAGGACTCTGACTGGGCCACTCCAGAAGGCGTATTTTCTTCTGTTTAAGCCATTCTGTTGTTGATTTACTTCTATGCTTTGAGTTGTTGTCCTGTTGCAACATCCATATTCTGTTGAGCTTCAGCTGGTGGACAGATGGCCTTAAGTTCTCCTGCAAAATGTCTTGATAAACTTAGGAATTAATTTTTCCTTCGATAATAGCAATCCATTCAGGCCCTGACGCAGCATAGCAGCCCCAAACCATGATGCCCCCACCACCATACTTCACAGTTGGGATGAGGTTTTGATGTTGGTGTGCTGTGCCTCTTTTTTTCCACGCATAGTGTTGTGTGTTTCTTCCAAACAACTCAACTTTGTTTTCATCTGTCCACAGAATATTTTGCCAGTACTGCTGTGGAACATCCAGGTTCTCTTGTGCAAACTGTAAACGTGCAGCAATGTTTTTTTCAAAATCAGTGGCTTCCTCTGTGGTATCCTCCCATGAAATCCATTCTTGTTTAGTGTTTTACGTATCGTAGATTTGCTAACAGGGATGTTAGCATATGCCAGAGACTTTTGTAAGTCTTTAGCTGACACTCTAGTTTCTTCTTCACCTCATTGAGAAGTCCGCACTGTGCTCTTGCAGTCATCTTTACAGGACGGCCACTCCTAGGGAAAGTAGCAGCAGTGCTGAACTTTCTCTATTTATTAATAATTAATAATTTATTATTAATTTGTCTTACCGTGGACTGATGAACAGCAAGGCTTTTGGAGATACTTTTATAACCCTTTCCAGCTTTATGCAAGTCAACAATTCTTAATTGTAGGTCTTCTGAGAGCTCTTTTGTGCGAGGCATCATTCACATCATGCAATGCTTCTTGGGAAAAGCAAACCCAGAACTGGTGTGTGTTTTTTATAGGACAGGGCAGCTGTAACCAACACCTCCAATCTCATCTCAATGATTGGACTCTAGTTGGCTGACACCACACTTCAATTAGCTCTTGGAGATGTCATTAGTCTAGGGGCTCATATACTTTTTCCGCCTACACTGTGAATGTTTACATGGTGTGTTCAATAAAAACATGGTAACATTTAATTATTTGCGTGTTATTAGTTTAAGCAGACTGTGATTGTCTATTGTTGTTACTTAGATGAAGATCAGATCACATTTTATGACCAATTTGTGCAGAAATCCATATCATTCCAAAGAGTTCACATATTTTTTCTTGCAACTGTATGTGTTCAATATGACAGGTATGACAATGCAATTTTGTGGCAAATTGTTTTTTAATTACATGATCTGAAGCTCTAATTGTTCAAGAACACAGATATAACAATGCAATGTTTGTGTTAAAACTATGGGGGTAATTTACTATACTGAAATATGCCTAAATTAGGTGTATTTCAGGTGCAGATGGCTGCGCAATAGTTAGTTGCGCCGCTATCTGCTACTTCACCCTGATCACGCCATGTCTAAAATTGTGGGCATGGAGTGGGCGGGGAAGGGGATGGGCCGGCAGGCTAGTTTTATTCACCATTTTCTAGGCCTGCTTTAGGCATAGAAAATGGTCTAAATGTATGACAGCTAGGAAGCTGTCTTACATTTAGAACTACAAGAAAATTTTGACTAGCACATTCATAGTTGCTGGTGCACATCCATAAAGCTAGCATGCATAAAGCAAACAAACAAAAAATGTATGGAAGCACAACATTACACATACAAACAATAAAACTGGGGAATAGGGTTTATTCTGAATTAAAATGGTATTATACTTAAAGTACTATGAAAAAGAAGATGTTTGCGCACATTTTTGATAGTGTAGTGTCCCTATCACACTACATTAGTAGCTTGTGTCCATAGACAGAATGACAAATCTGTTGTTTTGCTTTGAATTCCTTTAGTTTATGCCATATCATAATGCTGTATATAAAACAGATTAGTTTATATAAAAGGTACACTTCCATCAGCAAAGTAATTTTTTTTAAAGAATTCAACATTCTTAGAATACACTGTTCAGAATTGTATTTTATTTTATTTTTTCATTTTGGCAGTATTATTCCATTGAAAATGGAATGCTAAATATTGTCCTTCTGTAGCAGTCAATACAAAGAAATACAACTCCTATATATAGGGAACTCATTGCTTTTTTACTGTCGCTATGATGAGAAGATTGTGCCAATGTGATAGCATCTGCTAGTAAAATGGTAAATTGCAGAATTAGGATATCACTATGACAGCTCTATCGTTCTCTTGATAGACCTAGATATAAATATCCTTAAAAAAGTATTACTATAATGCATGCTGCTAATTAAGTCATTAGTCCTCCTTCCCTCTCTGGTTGCAGTGAATAATCTGATTGGGAAAGTCCAGTGAGGCTATTTTTCATGCTAAAAGTCCAACAAAGGAGAAAGTTAAAGAGCCAGGACAGGAAGTAGAATACATAGACATAGACTTCAAAAATGATATCCAGATAAGCATTGATCTGTTTTTGTAAAAAATAAACAAAAAATATTACATAAACTATTCACATATAACTTAATACTTGCTTAAAAATCATAATGGAAGTGTCCCTTCCATGCAGTAAGCCCTGCTAGTACAACAATAATAATTCTGGTAAAGCTGATAAGACTCAACAATTCCAACCATCAAGTAGCCTTTGATCATAAAAGATTTAAACAGGATATTTCAACAAAAGAAACCTAGATCCATATTACATTTTATGAAAATAGACATTAAATACAAAGCTAGATATTGGGGTTAAAACTTATACCAAAGGGAGGTTAGATCAAAGGAAGTTTTCATGGAAGCACATGGTACTGAAGACAAAAGAATCCAATTGCATTAACTGCAGAGGTGAAAAAAAAAATGTTTAGCCCAAAGCCCTCATATAGACACATACAGTAGGGGGAAATGTTTTGCTTGAGTCTGCGTTGGTGTACTTTATGTCACATTTATCCTATGTTGCATGTTGTTTGAAAAATTTGTCTTAACCTTAAACCTTCTGGCTAGAAAACCTACACCAAATGTCCTATTTTATCCTCCTACTAGAATGAAATATTTGCACAAATGAGCCCAAAAAGTCAATAAACACCAAATTTTTGAACTTCTGGAGGGAATTCTGGAGTGAAGGTTTTGTATGATAAATCAGGACAATAGTGTGTGAGTTTACCAAACATTGTGTTTTCCTATGTTTTACTTGCTAATTAAAAAATTATGAACACTATTAGGGGAATTTTTGTATTGCATTCTTCATATCGTGGGCTAAAAAAAATAATTCTTCCTATTGGAAATTATTTCCTGTTGGAATTTATTAAAAATGTTCAGTAGTTTTCTTCCTTTACAGCCTTCACTTTCAGTGCAGGATATTTCAACAAAACAAATCTAGATCCTTATTACTTTTTATGAAAATAGACGTGAAATACAAAGCTAGGTTTTGTGGTTAAAATTAGAGATGAGCGAACACCTGAATGTTCGGGTTCGAGAAGTTCGGCCGAACTTCCCGAAAATGTTCGGGTTCGGGATCCGAACTCGACCCGAACTTTATCCCGAACCCGAACCCCATTGAAGTCAATGGGGACCCGAACTTTTAGGCACTAAAAAGGCTGTAAAATAGTCCAGGAAAGGGCTAGAGGGCTGCAAATGGCAGCAAAATGTAGGTAAATGCTCTGCAAACAAATGTGGATAGGGAAATGAATTAAAATAAAATAAAATAAATAAAAATGTAACCAATATCAATTGAAGAGAGGTCCCATAGCAGAGAATCATGAGTCATATCACCCACCACTGGAGAAGGCCACTTTCAGTTATTTAGGCCCAGCACCCAGACAGAGGAGAGAGGTCACACAGCAAGGAATAAGGCGTCATATCACCCACCACTGGAGAAGGCCACTTTCAGCAGCATAAGAGACTGCTGCATAACTTGAGGCTCAGACAGTTTCCCTGATATGCATAGGGGTGATGTGACAGACTGATGGGCTTGTTTTTCAGGCGCCACGTGTGCGCTTTTTGCAGAAGACTGGGTGTGATATAATGTTGTGAACGTGCTGGATCCACTGTCGGCCACCCAATTGACTAGCACCTGTACCTGCTCAGGCCTTACCTTCCTTAGAACAGCATTGGGCCCCACCAAATATCGCTGTAAATTCTGGCGGGTACTACTGGAACCTGAGGTAGTTGGTTCACTAGGACATGTGGCTGTGGCCGAATGGCCACATCCTCTCCCAGCACCATAGGGTACACTAACACCACCACGACTGCGTCCGCGTCCCTTACTAGATGTTTTCCTCATTGTTACCGTTCACCAAGCACAACAATAAGAAAAAAAATATTTGGCCCAATGTATTGATTTCAAATTCAGGCCTTTTTTTAAAAGGCACCTAACAATATCTGCCTATTTATTTATGTAGCGTATTACACTAATCCAGGCACAGCAGTAACCACTGATTTAGGGGAATATCTCTGTTAGGGCTACTATTTAGGCCCTGGATGAAAGGTATCCTTTTATGGACAGATTTACACTTGGAGATGCACGGTAGCGTGTCAAGTTAATGAGGATGATCCTCTCAGCATCTGTATATACACCTTGAGTGTAATATACGGACAGATTAACACTTGGCCTGCAACAGCTGAAACACCAGATTCAGGGTATTGCTATATTGGCAATTGAATTTCACCCCAGAACAAAATATATGTTTTGGCGGACACTATTATACTTTGCCAGCCACAGCTGTGACACCAGATTTATGGTATTGCTATTTTGGCAATTGAATTTCACCCCAGAACAAAATATACCCATTTACGGACAGATTAACACTTGGCCTACAACAGCTTGGACACCAGATTCAGAGTATTGCTATTTTGGCAATTGAATTTCACCCCAGAACAAAATATATGTTTTGGCGGACACAATTATACTTTGCCAGCCACTACTGGAACACCAGATTTATGGTATTGCTATTTTGGCAATTAAATTTCACCCCAGAACAAAATATACCTTGTTACGGACAGATTTAAACTAGGCCTTCAATTGCTGGAACACCAGATTCCGGGTATTGCAATTTTGGCAATTGAATTTCACCAGAGAACAAAATATATGTTTTGGCGGACACTATTATACTTTGCCAGCCACAGCTGTGACACCAGATTTATGGTATTGCTATTTTGGCAATTGAATTTCACCCCAGAACAAAATATATGTTTTGGCGGACACTATTAGACTTTGCCAGCCACAACTGGAACACCAGATTCAGTGTATTGCTATTTTGGCAATTGAATTTCACCCCAGAACAAAATATACCCTGTTACGGACAGATTTAAACTAGGCCTGCAACTGCTGGAAAACCAGATTCAGGGTATTGCTATTTTGGCAATTGAATTTCACCCCAGAACAAAATATATGTTTTGGCGGACACTATTATACTTTGCCAGCCACAGCTGTGACACCAGATTTATGGTATTGCTATTTTGGCAATTGAATTTCGACCCAGAACAAAATATATGTTTTGGCGGACACTATTATACTTTGCCAGCCACTACTGGAAAACCAGATTCAGAGTATTGCTATTTGGCATTTGAATTTCACCCCAGAACAAAATATATGTTTTGGCGAACACTATTATACTTTGCCAGCCACAGCTGTGACACCACATTTATGGTATTGCTATTTTGGAAATTGAATTTCACCCCAGAATAAAATAAATGTTTTGGCGGACACTATTATACTTTGCCAGCCACTATTGGAACATCAGATTCAGGGTATAGCTATTTTGGCTATTGAATTTCAACCGAGAACAAAATATACCCTGTTTCGGACAGATTTAAACTAGTCCTGCAACTGCTGGAACACCAGATTCAGGGTATTGCTATTTTGGCAATTGAATTTCACCCCAGCAAAAAATATACCCTTTTACGGACAGATTAACACTTGGCCTGCAACAGCTGGGACACCAGATTCAGGGTATTGCTATTTTTGTAACTGGATGAAGTAGTCCAGCACAAACCACGGATGTAGATTGCCAAATTTCCTTTATTTTCGTTGCATTAAAATACAGAAACAGCTTAGCTTGATGTTTGGTACACTCACTCCCAGTGTCTACATGTTTCGGACACAGATGTCCTTAATCATGACCGAGATCAACACAGGAGGAAAAATTCCTTGGATACACATTCATCGCAGGTGAGCTGGTTTATCCAAGTTATTGCTATTTTTGCAATTCAATTTCACCCCAGAACAAAATATATGTTTTGGCAGACACTATTGTACTTTGGATATAGTATTATTTTATATATTTTCCCCGTCACATCCTTAAAGCTTGTAAAAAAAGCGGGATCTTGACATAGGGGCCACTTAATATGGTGGATTTGGTGATCTCTGTAATGGAGACATCCCTTTGCTCGGTTTTCCTTCCTTTGAGGGATATCTGGCTTTCATTGTGTTGTAGACCGATAACTGGGGCTCCACATTTATTTTGCATATTCCTGTTTCCCAAGTACTTTGCAATTCGGATTGCTGTGTTGAGACTCTTAAGTGAGGCTCCGCGGTGTTTTTTGTAGCTGTTCTCCCTGAGATCAGCTATTGTTGTGTTTGATATAGTATTATTTCAGCTCACCTTTTCAGCCCAATAGTGCACGGAAACAGCCGAGTTAGACTTGTACAGACATCAAGTGGAAGAAAAAGCATTCCAGCACTCCTTGGATGAAGATAAAACAATTTTCCATTCTTTACTTGGTAAAATAGCATGACATCGGGCATAATTCACATAGCAGGCAGTGCAATTGCGAATGTTTAGGACGCGTTTCGAACTCAAGGTTCGTTATATTTGCGATGCTATTAACTATTGTACTTTGCCAGCCAGTGCTGGGACACCAGATCCAGGGTATTGCTATTTTGGCTATTGAATTTCACCACAGAAAATGATCTATCCTTTGCCAGACAGCAGACAGTATCACACTTGGCTAGCCAAAAGCTGGAACACCAGATTTAATGGATTGGTGTTTTGGCAATTGTATTTAACCCCCTAATTATAGAAATTGCTATCCTGAGTTTCTAGGGGTGAAAATAAGCACAGCCAAGCCCCTGATGTAGGATATAGCAAAAAAAAAAAATAGTATTGATGGATTGATGGACTTGGTGGCAGCTTGTTCTGGTGCACCACAAGACACAAAATGGCCGCCGATCACCCCAGAAAAAAGTGACAGAAAAACGCTCTGTGCAGCCTAAAAACCAGTGAGCAATTAACTAGCAGAAGTTGAATCATTCACAGCTGTAGATCGATCAGTTCATTAGGTGCTGTTGCTGACTTTTGCTTGCCTAATCTCGCCCTCATAGAAGCTGCTTTCTCTCCATACACTAATAAGCGCTGTGTGACGTGTGGCTCTACGTGATTCCAGCTTTAATAGAGGCTGGGTCACATGCTGCACTTGGCCAATCACAGCCATGGCATTAGTAGGCATGGCTGTGATAGCTTCTTAGGGCAAGAAGCAAAACGCTAGCTGATTGGCTGCTGTGCAGCCCTTCAGAAAGTGGGAAGAAATCACCGGACAACGGACCCGAACCCGAACTTTTTTGAAAATGTTCGGGTCCGTATCCCAAACACCCCAAAATTCGGTACGAACCCGAACTATGCTCGAACTGTTCGCTCAACACTAGTTAAAATGTATAACAAAGGGAGATTAGGTCAAAGGATGTTTCATGAAAGCACATGGTATTGAAGACAATATAATTCAATTTCAGTAACTTCACAGGTTAAACACATTGAGCCCAAAGTTCTCACATAAACACATAAAGTATATAAAATAAAAATTCATGGAGGTGCCAACCCTATCCACATACAGAGAAAGCTCTATGTGTAAATAGTATTAGGGCCCTTGCAGACAATCGGATGCACTCCGTGTTATCCGCAGTGAGAATAAGAGCCAGGCTGCGCGGTGGACATCAGAGCCAAGAAGCTGTAACATGATAGATACTGCTCCATGACTCCCAGTGACCCTTTTACTTCAAAATCATAGTGAAATAAAATTGTCACAGTGATTTTGTAGTAAAAGGGTCACAGGGAGGCACAGAGTGGTATCTATCATGTTACTGCTTCGTGCCTCTGATGTCCACCGCGTAGCTTGGCTCTCATTCTCGCTGCGGATAACACGGAGTGCATCCGTTCGTCTGCAAGGGCCCTAATTCTGATTCCACCAGGAAAAGTGGGTTGAAAGATATAGCTCAAAACACTTGCAAACCCTCTCCTACTGCAACAAGGTTACCTATAGGGATCAAATATGCAGCACATCCAGAGGTCTACAGAAGGGCTTCATTTGTGTAGAAATATGTAGAAAAATGATTTAGCCTGCATATGTAAAATGTAATAATAATAACAATAACAATAATAAAAATAATAATAATAAATGCCCCAAAGGTGTACATAACCTTAAAAAATGGGCTGCCCAGAACTCACACTTCTTACCGATTCACAGGGTAAGTGATAAAAGTTTCCGCAATGATTTGTGCAGTGAGGATGAGTGTGAATAGAGCATTTTCATTGCTGGCCCTTTCAAAGTCTTAGGGACTAACGAGGTTATAGCAGTACACTATACAGGGACAAGATGAAGAGAATAACCCCCATTTTAGTTGCCAGTGGAAGTCACATAAATCAGTCATTTATTTACTATCCTGGGAATAGTTGATGAATTTTGATTTAAAGGGGTTGTCCCATGAAAAATAGTCAACATTTTCAAACCAACACCTGAATCTGAATACTTTTGTAATTGCGTGTAATTAAAAATTTAGTATAGCCTCTAAATTATTCAATAACATGTATATGTATAGCGCCATCTGCTGTGTGTTATTTTTCTTATTTCTTTGACCTGCTTACTGAGATGGCCAGTCATGCTTAGTTTCATCTTTCAACTGCCTCCTGAGCTATGATAGGGAGATCATGGACAAGCCCCCTGAGCTGCAGCAGAAAAGAAGCTGCAGCTTGATATAAATGTAGCAGAGCAATGAATCAGGAGATCTCTGGATCCATGTGAAGTACAGGGTAGGTTCTAGCTTTGGTAGAAAGAGATTATCATGTACTGTATAATGCCTAATTTTACTTTTTTACTTTAGTTATTAGATAACCCTTTCAACACTAGAAGGGACTTATTCTCCTTATCTTCTTGATGTTAGGATTCCGCAGGGTTCAGTCCTAGGTCCTCTACTCTTCTCTCTCTACACAGCCCCGACCAGAAGAGGCAAAAATAGTGTTTAAAGAACGAGCCACCGAGTTTTTACCTTTATTGGAAAATGGGTCAGTTGTTGCTTTTGATGTGGTTTTCAGTATCATCTCTATGCTCATGGCACCCAACTTTACACCTAATCCCCTGAAATCACCCCTACTCTACTGCAAAACACTAGCGATTGTCCTAAACTTGATATTTCTATTTCAGTGTGTGGTACTATCATAACTCCTGGGCAGCACACCCGAAGTTGGGATTATGTTTGACTCAGATCTTTCCTTTGTTACCCATATTCAATCACTTGGACGCTCTTGTCGCCTGCACCTCAAGAACATCTCCAGAATCTGAGCTTTTTTCAAGGTAAAAATGATTAATACTCTTGTAGCTTTCATTCATTCTTATCTTGACTACTGTAACTCATTATTTTAACTCATTACTAATCGGTCATCCTCTCACTAAACTCTCCCTCCTTCAGTCTGTCCTAGAGGCTGCACCAAGGCTTATATATCTATCCAACCACTACACTGATACGGCTAGCCTATGCCAGTCACTTCACAGGTTGCCCATCCACCACAGAATGAAGTTCAAACTCCTCCCCCACAAAGCCCTCCACAGTGTTAAACCTCCATAAATCTCCTCCCTCATCTCTGTCTAACTACTTACTTGCACTCTCCATTCTGCCAATGATCTAAGATTAACATAATTCATGATCCATACCTCTCACTTTCATCTTTAAGTCTTTTTTTGAGCTGCACCTTTCCCTGGAATGCTCTTCTCCGGACAATCAGGTTAATTACTAACTTCCCTACCTTCAAATGTGCTTTAAAAACACATCACATAAGCAGGCTTATGTTATCTAAACTGACTCTCTACAGTTCACACTACCAGCCCCCTACCCAACCCTTATTCTTCAGAAGTGAACGCCATGTTCTGACAGTAATCCCACACCCTAATAGAGATGGCCCGAACTATCCGCCGGCGAACAGTTCCCGGCGAACATAGATTGTTCGCGTTCGCCTCTGCCGGGCGAACATATGCGATGTTCGGTCCGCCCCCTATACATCATCATTGAGCAAACTTTGACCCTGTACCTCACAGTCAGCAGACACATTCCAGCCAATCAGCAGCATACCCTCCCTCCCAGACCCTCCCACCTCCTGCACAGCATCCATTTTAGATTCATTCTGAAGCTGCAGTCTTAGTGAGAGGAGGAAGAGTGTAGTTGCTGCTGATTTAATTGGGAAATTGATAGCTAGGCTAGTGAATTCAGTGTCCACTCCAGTCCTGAAAGACTCATCTGATCTCTGCTGTAAGGACAGCGTCCTGACAGCACCCCAAAAAGCCCTTTTAGGGCTGCAACATTAGTCTGCTTTTTTTTTTTCCTTTATATACATATTGCAGTTGCCTGGCCTGCCTGTGTGTGAGGAGCTGCAGGCCCACAGACTGTAGTGTGCCCACTGCCAGTGCCCACCCCTGTCATTCCGTGTGGCACAGGACTTTGCTTAAAAAAAGGCACTTAATTTTTACACTTTAATCTAAGGTTAGTTGCCTGCCAGTGTGTGTCAGGCTGACTTCAACTGACTGTAGTGTGCCCACTGCCAGTGCCCACCCCTGTCATCCCGTGTGGCACAGGACTTTGCTTAAAAAAGGCACTTAATTTTTACACTTTAATCTAAGGTTAGTTGCCTGCCAGTGTGTGTCAGGCTGACTTCCACTGACTGTAGTGTGCCCACTGCCAGTGCCCACCACTCATACCGGCTGGCACAGGACTTTGCATAAAAAGGCTTTTAATTTTTACACTTTAGTGTAATTTCAGCTGCTTGCCTGCTGCTAGTGTGTGTCAGGCCGACTTCAACTGACTGTAGTGTGCCCACTGCCAGTGCCCACCCCTGTCATCCCGTGTGGCACAGGACTTTGCTTAAAAAAGGCACTTAATTTTTACACTTTAATCTAAGGTTAGTTGCCTGCCAGTGTGTGTCAGGCTGACTTCCACTGACTGTAGTGTGCCCACTGCCAGTGTCCACCACTCATACCGGCTGGCACAGGACTTTGCATAAAAAGGCATTTAATTTTTACACTTTAGTGTAATTTCAGCTGCTTGCCTGCTGCTAGTGTGTGTCAGGCCGACTTCAACTGACTGTAGTGTGCCCACTGCCAGTGCCCACCCCTGTCATCCCATGTGGCACAGGACTTTGCTTAAAAAAAGGCATTTAATTTTTACACTTTAATCTAAGGTTAGTTGCCTGCCAGTGTGTGTCAGGCTGACTTCCACTGACTGTAGTGTGCCCACTGCCAGTGCCCACCACTCATACCGGCTGGCACAGGACTTTGCATAAAAAGGCATTTAATTTTTACACTTTAGTGTAATTTCAGCTGCTTGCCTGCTGCTAGTGTGTGTCAGGCCGACTTCAACTGACTGTAGTGTGCCCACTGCCAGTGCCCACCCCTGTCATCCCGTGTGGCACAGGACTTTGCTTAAAAAAAGGCACTTAATTTTTACACTTTAATCTAAGGTTAGTTGCCTGCCAGTGTGTGTCAGGCTGACTTCCACTGACTGTAGTGTGCCCACTGCCAGTGTCCACCACTCATACCGGCTGGCACAGGACTTTGCATAAAAAGGCATTTAATTTTTACACTTTAGTGTAATTTCAGCTGCTTGCCTGCTGCTAGTGTGTGTCAGGCCGACTTCAACTGACTGTAGTGTGCCCACTGCCAGTGCCCACCCCTGTCATCCCATGTGGCACAGGACTTTGCTTAAAAAAAAGGCATTTAATTTTTACACTTTAATCTAAGGTTAGTTGCCTGCCAGTGTGTGTCAGGCTGACTTCCACTGACTGTAGTGTGCTCACTGCCAGTGTCCACCACTCATACCGGCTGGCACAGGACTTTGCATAAAAAGGCATTTAATTTTTACACTTTAGTGTAATTTCAGCTGCTTGCCTGCTGCTAGTGTGTGTCAGGCCGACTTCAACTGACTGTAGTGTGCCCACTGCCAGTGCCCACCCCTGTCATCCCGTGTGGCACAGGACTTTGCTTAAAAAAAGGCACTTAATTTTTACACTTTAATCTAAGGTTAGTTGCCTGCCAGTGTGTGTCAGGCTGACTTCAACTGACTGTAGTGTGCCCACTGCCAGTGCCCACCCCTGTCATCCCGTGTGGCACAGGACTTTGATTAAAAAAAGGCACTTAATTTTTACACTTTAATCTAAGGTTAGTTGCCTGCCAGTGTGTGTCAGGCTGACTTCCACTGACTGTAGTGTGCCCACTGCCAGTGCCCACCACTCATACCGGCTGGCACAGGACTTTGCATAAAAAGGCATTTAATTTTTACACTTTAGTGTAATTTCAGCTGCTTGCCTGCTGCTAGTGTGTGTCAGGCCGACTTCAACTGACTGTAGTGTGCCCACTGCCAGTGCCCACCCCTGTCATCCCGTGTGGCACAGGACTTTGCTTAAAAAAAGGCACTTAATTTTTACACTTTAATCTAAGGTTAGTTGCCTGCCAGTGTGTGTCAGGCTGACTTCCACTGACTGTAGTGTGCTCACTGCCAGTGTCCACCACTCATACTGGCTGGCACAGGACTTTGCATAAAAAAGGCATTTAATTTTTACACTTTAGTGTAATTTCAGCTGCTTGCCTGTTGCTAGTGTGTGTCCGGCCGACTTCAACTGACTGTAGTGTGCCCACTGCCAGTGCCCACCCCTGTCATCCCGTGTGGCACAGGACTTTGCTTAAAAAAAAGGCACTTAATTTTTACACTTTAATCTAAGGTTAGTTGCCTGCCAGTGTGTGTCAGGCTGACTTCCACTGACTGTAGTGTGCCCACTGCCAGTGTCCACCACTCATACCGGCTGGCACAGGACTTTGCATAAAAAAGGCATTTAATTTTTACACTTTAGTGTAATTTCAGCTGCTTGCCTGCTGCTAGTGTGTGTCAGGCCGACTTCAACTGACTGTAGTGTGCCCACTGCCAGTGCCCACCCCTGTCATCCCGTGTGGCACAGGACTTTGCTTAAAAAAAGGCACTTAATTTTTACACTTTAATCTAAGGTTAGTTGCCTGCCAGTGTGTGTCAGGCCCACTTCCACTGACTGTAGTGTGCCCACTGCCAGTGCCAACCACTGATACCGGGTGGCACAGTAGCTTGCCGATAAATTAGGCATTTAATTTTTAGACAGTAGTCTAAATTCAGTTGCTTGCCTGCTGCCAGTGTGTGTCAGGCCCTCTTCCACTGACTGTAGTGTGCAAACTGCCAGTGCCAACCACTGATACCGGGTGGCACAGTAGCTTGCCGATAAATAAGGCATTTCATTTTTAGACAGTAGTCTAAATTCAGTTGCTTGCCTGCTGCCAGTGTGTGTCAGGCCCACCTCCACAGACTGTAGTGTGCCCACTGCCAGTGCCAACCACTGATACCGGGTGGCACAGTAGCTTGCCGATAAATAAGGCATTTAATTTTTAGACAGTAGTCTAAATTCAGTTGCTTGCCTGCTGCCAGTGTGTGTCAGGCCCGCTTCCACTGACTGTAGTGTGCCCACTGCCAGTGCCAACCACTGATACCGGGTGGCACAGTAGCTTGCCGATAAATAAGGCATTTAATTTTTAGACAGTAGTCTAAATTCAGTTGCTTGCCTGCTGCCAGTGTGTGTCAGGCCCTCTTCCACTGACTGTAGTGTGCCCACTGCCAGTGCCAACCACTGATACCGGGTGGCACAGTAGCTTGCCGATAAATAAGGCATTTAATTTTTAGACAGTAGTCTAAATTCAGTTGCTTGCCTGCTGCCAGTGTGTGTCAGGCCCTCTTCCACTGACTGTAGTGTGCCCACTGCCAGTGCCAACCACTGATACCGGGTGGCACAGTAGCTTGCCGATAAATTAGGCATTTAATTTTTAGACAGTAGTCTAAATTCAGTTGCTTGCCTGCTGCCAGTGTGTGTCAGGCCCTCTTCCACTGACTGTAGTGTGCCCACTGCCAGTGCCAACCACTGATACCGGGTGGCACAGTAGCTTGCCGATAAATAAGGCATTTAATTTTTAGACAGTAGTCTAAATTCAGTTGCTTGCCTGCTGCCAGTGTGTGTCAGGCCCTCTTCCACTGACTGTAGTGTGCCCACTGCCAGTGCCAACCACTGATACCGGGTGGCACAGTAGCTTGCCGATAAATTAGGCATTTAATTTTTAGACAGTAGTCTAAATTCAGTTGCTTGCCTGCTGCCAGTGTGTGTCAGGCCCTCTTCCACTGACTGTAGTGTGCCCACTGCCAGTGCCAACCACTGATACCGGGTGGCACAGTAGCTTGCCGATAAATAAGGCATTTAATTTTTAGACAGTAGTCTAAATTCAGTTGCTTGCCTGCTGCCAGTGTGTGTCAGGCCCTCTTCCACTGACTGTAGTGTGCCCACTGCCAGTGCCAACCACTGATACCGGGTGGCACAGCAGCTTGCCGATAAATAAGGCATTTGATTTTTAGACAGTAGTCTAAATTCAGTTGCTTGCCTGCTGCCAGTGTGTGTCAGGCTTGCTTCCACTGACCGTAGTGTGCCCACTGCCAGTGCCAACCACTCATACCGGGTGGCACAGTACCTAGCACGCGTAGTACCACTTATCTAAAAAAAAAATGACAGGCAGAGGCAGGCCACCCCGCAGGGGCCGTCGTGGTCGTGGTGCTGTGATTTCCACTGTCCCTGGAATAATGCCCAGTTTTCAGAGGCCACGGACCCTGAACCTGAAAAATTCAGAGGACGTAGTTGACTGGCTTAGACAGGACACCCAATCTTCAACAGCTTCCGCTAAGAACCTTGACGCACCATCCTCCTCCAGCTCAGCTTCGGTCACCTGCTCTCAAGTTACCACGCACCCGCCTGTCGCCACCACCAACACTACCACCACAGCCACCACAGCCGCTTCACTTGATCCGTCAGAGGAGTTATTTACACATCAGTTGGATGCAATTAGTGATGCGCAACCATTATTGCCAGATGATGTAGATTACGGGGATATGTCTCAGTCAGGCAGGATTACACACATGGACGTACAGTGTGATGATGATGATGATGTTGTACCCGCTGCTGCTTCCTTTGCTGAGGTGTCAGATACAAGTGAAGCGGTTGATGATGACGATGTGTCCACGGATGCCACGTGGGTGCCTGCTCGAGAGAAGAAGAGGGGGAAAGTTCTGAAGGGGAGACAGAGAGAATGAGGAGACGAGTTGGAAGCAGGGGAGGTCGTCGCAAGGAGTTAGTGGCACAGTCAGACAGCATGTATCGGCACCTGGGGTCAGCCAGACAGCACGCCAGTCAACGCATGCTGTTGCCACCACTAGAATGCCGTCATTGCAAAGCTCAGCAGTGTGGCATTTTTTTTTGTGTGTCTGCCTCTGATAAAAGCAATGCCATTTGCAACCTGTGCCAAAAGAAACTGAGTCGTGGGAAGTCCAACACCCACCTTGGTACAACTGCTTTGCGAAGGCACATGATCTCACATCACAAACGCCTATGGGATCAACACATGAGTACAAGCAGCACACAAACTCAAAGCCACCATGCTCCTCCTGGTCCAGCATCTTCAGCCACGTCAATCACTGCTGTCCTCCCTGCCCCCTCTCAACCACCCGCCACTCCATCTCTCACCTTCAGCAGTTCCTGCTCATCTGCCCACAGTCAGGTGTCTGTCAAGGACATGTTTGAGCATAGAAGCCAATGTCACAAAGTCACCCCTTGCCCGGCGACTGACAGCTGGCTTGACGGAACTCTTAGCCCGCCAGCTTTTACCATACCAGCTGGTAGAGTCTGAGGCCTTCAAAAATTTGTCGCTATTGGGACACCACAGTGGAAGGTACCCGGACGAAATTTTTTTCAAAAAGGCAATCCCAAACCTCTACCATGTCATTGAAAAGGAAGTCATGGCATCTCTGGCATACAGTGTTGGGGCAAGGGTCCATCTGACCACTGATACCTGGTCTGTAAAGCACGGTCAGGGCAGGTATATCACGTATACTGCGCATTGGGTCAACCTGCTGACGGCTGACAAGCATGGAATGCGTGGCTCCGCAGCGGAGTTGGTGACACCACCACGACTTGCAGGCAGACCTACTGCCACCTCCTCTACTCCTACTCCATCCTCTTCAATATCCTGCTCGGCTGAGTCCTCTTCTGCTGCGGCGTCTGGCTGCACATCAACTGATTCCCCCCAGCTCCCCAGGGGCTATTCCACATCCCGGATACGACAGTGTCACGCTATCTTGGGGTTGACTTGCCTGAAAGCAGAGAGCCACACAGGACCAGCACTCCTGTCCGCCCTGAACGCACAGGTGGATCAGTGGCTGACCCCGCACCAACTGGAGATCGGCAAAGTGGTGTGTGACAATGGAAGCAATCTGTTGTTGGCATTAAATTTGGGCAAGTTGTCACATGTGCCGTGCATGGCACATGTGCTGAATCTCATCGTACAACGTTTTGTGTCTAAGTACCCAGGCTTACAGGACGTCCTCAAGCAGGCCAGGAAGGTGTGTGGCCATTTCAGGCGTTCCTACACGGCCATGGCGCACTTTTCCGATATTCAGCGGCGAAACAACATGCCAGTGAGGCGCTTGATATGCGACAGCCCGACACGTTGGAATTCAACACTCCTAATGTTCGACCGCCTGCTCCAACAAGAAAAAGCCGTCAACGAGTATTTGTATGACCGGGGTGCTAGGACAGCCTCTGCGGAGCTGGGAATCTTTGCCACGTTACTGGACACTCATGCGCAATGCCTGTAGGCTTATGCGTCCTTTGAGGAGGTGACAAACCTAGTCAGTCGCACCGAAGGCACCATCAGCGACCTCATCCCATTTGTTTTCTTCCTGGAGCGTGCCCTGCGAAGAGTTCTGGATCAGGCTGTAGATGAGCGTGAAGAGGAAGAGGAAGAGTTGTGGTCACCATCACCACCAGAAACAGCCTTGTCATCATCGCTTGCCGGACCTGCAGCAACGCTGGAAGAGGAGTATGAGGAAGAGGAGTCAGAGGAGGAATGTGGCGGCTTTGAGGAGGAGGAAGACCAACCACAGAAGGCACCCCAGGGTGCTCGTTGTTGTCACCTATCTGGGACCCATGGTGTTGTACGTGGCTGGGGGAAGAACAGACCGTCAATGACATCAGTGAGGACGAGGAACGGGAAATGAGTAGCTCTGCATCCAACCTTGTTCAAATGGGGTCTTTCATGCTGTCATGTCTGTTGAGGGACCCACGTATAAAAAGGATAAAGGAGAACGATCTGTACTGGGTGGCCACGCTACTAGACCCCGGTATAAGCAGAAAGTGGCAGAAATGTTACCAAATTACCGAAAGTCGGAAAGGATGCAGCAGTTCAAAACCAAACTAAAAAATATGCTTTACACAGCTTATAAGGGGAATGTCACAGCACAACGGGAATCTAACAGGGAAGAGGTGAGTGTAATCCTCCTCCTACCACGGCGGCAAGGACTGGACGATTTACAGATGTGTTGTTGATGGAGGACATGCGGAGCTTTTTCAGTCCTACTCATCGCCACAGCCCTTCGGGATCCAGCCTTAGAGAACGACTCGACCGACAGGTAGCAGACTACCTCGCCTTAACAGCAGATATCGACACTCTGAGGAGCAATGAACCCCTTCACTACTGGGTGTGCAGGCTTGACCTGTGGCCTGAGCTATCCCAGTTTGCGATAGAACTTCTGGCCTGCCCTGCTTCAAGTGTCCTGTCAGAAAGGACCTTCAGTGCAGCAGGAGGCATTGTCACTGACAAGAGAAGTCGCCTCGGTCAAAAAGTGTTGATTACCTCACCTTCATAAAGATGAATGAGGCATGGATCCCGAAGGGACTGACAGTGGGGATACGTTTGACTAACAAAAGGCCTGATTACATGCCATGGCCTCAAAATGGTCCCCACGCTGCTGTATTTAATGTCTGCATACCGGATGACTTTCGTGAATTCTCCACCACCAACTAGGGTTCAAGCCGCAATGTTTTAGTCACTTTTCTGCCTGGAAAACATAAATTTTTCCGGCCGCTGCTACAATAGCGGCTGCAACAGTGCCATTATTTTTCAGGCATGTGTACATGCCTAATTTTTCTGTCCTATGGTGCAGCACTGTGGCTGCAAAAACAAACCAAAAAAAAGGCACATACAAGTGTCAATTCCCCTTCGTGATCGTTACCTTGTTGTGGTGAAGGGGCTTGCGTATCACAATGAAGCAATCATCATCACCTCTATAAGTGTGTTGGCAATGTTGCCACACCCCAGATGATAAGGCCGTTGCTTCATTATGATCAGACCAAAAGCGATCGGGTGGCCACGCTACTAGACCCCGGTATAAGCAGAAAGTGGCAGAAATGTTACCAAATTACCGAAAGTCGGAAAGGATGCAGCAGTTCAAAACCAAACTAAAAAATATGCTTTACACAGCTTATAAGGGGGATGTCAATGGGGATTCGACAATGGTTAATCAATTCGACCGGATAGGGTCCGTAACAGGGATTAAACTGATAGCAATAGTACTAGTTAAGACACCACTCATATAGGGTGTCACAGCACATTGCTCTGTGCACGCGCAGTGCCCCAATTTGGGAGTAAGAGGACCGACCAAGCTGCTTTTTCCATCTCCCGGTTCCTGAAATCAATTCAGTTTAGTGTACGAGAGTTTGGTCTGTCACTGTGAAGGCAGTCGAAGGTACCCGGCCTAAATTTTTTTTCACAAAAGGCAATCCCTGATATGGGACGTAACAGGGATTTAACTAATGAGAATAATACTACAGAAAATACCACTCATATCAGTGGAGGGAGCCAGCGTTTTTTTAACCATCTCCCCGTTCAAAAATCTATTTAATAAATGGCCCCCAGATTGGGGAGTCGGGGACGTTAGAGGGATTAAACTGATGAGAATAGTACTACAGAAAATACCACTCATATCGGGTGTGACAGTAAATGGCACGGCGCAGACGCAGTGACCGTGGTTTAAAACAGAGTGGAGGGAGCCAGCGTTTTTTAACCATCTCCCGTTCGAAAAATCTATTCAATAAATGGCCCCCAGATTGGGGACGTTAGAGGATTAAACTGATGAGAATAGTACTACAGAAAATACCACTCATATCGGGTGTGACAGTAAATTGCACGGCGCAGGCGCAGTGACCGTGGTTTAAAACAGAGTGGAGGGAGCCAGCGTTTTTAACCATCTCCCGTTCGAAAAATCTATTCAATAAATGGCCCCCAGATTGGGGACGTTAGAGGGATTAAACTGATGAGAATAGTACTACAGAAAATACCACTCATATCGGGTGTGACAGTAAATTGCACGGCGCAGACGCAGTGACCGTGGTTTAAAACAGAGTGGAGGGAGCCAGCGTTTTTTTAACCATCTCCCCGTTTGAAAAATATATTCAATTATTGGCCCCCAGATTGGGGACGTTAGAGGGATTAAACTGATGAGAATAGTACTACAGAAAATACCACTCATATCGGGTGTGACAGTAAATTGCACGGCGCAGACGCAGTCACCGTGGTTTAAAACAGAGTGGAGGGAGCCAGCGTTTTTTTTAACCATCTCCCTGTTCGAAAAATCTATTCAATAAATGGCCCCCAGATTGGGGACGTTAGAGGGATTAAACTGATGAGAATAGTACTACAGAAAATACCACTCATATCGGGTGTGACAGTAAATTGCACGGCGCAGGCGTAGTCACCGTGGTTTTAAAACAGAGTGGAGGGAGCCAGCGTTTTTAACCATCTCCCGTTCGAAAAATCTATTCAATAAATGGCCCCCAGATTGGGGACGTTAGAGGATTAAACTGATGAGAATAGTACTACAGAAAATACCACTCATATCGGGTGTGACAGTAAATGGCACGGCGCAGACGCAGTGACCGTGGTTTAAAACAGAGTGGAGGGAGCCAGCGTTTTTAACCATCTCCCGTTCGAAAAATCTATTCAATAAATGGCCCCCAGATTGGGGACGTTAGAGGGATTAAACTGATGAGAATAGTACTACAGAAAATACCACTCATATCGGGTGTGACAGTAAATGGCACGGCGCAGACGCAGTGACCGTGGTTTAAAACAGAGTGGAGGGAGCCAGCGTTTTTTAACCATCTCCCGTTCGAAAAATCTATTCAATAAATGGCCCCCAGATTGGGGACGTTAGAGGATTAAACTGATGAGAATAGTACTACAGAAAATACCACTCATATCGGGTGTGACAGTAAATTGCACGGCGCAGACGCAGTCACCGTGGTTTAAAACAGAGTGGAGGGAGCCAGCGTTTTTTAACCATCTCCCGTTCGAAAAATCGATTCAATAAATGGCCCCCAGATTGGGGACGTTAGAGGATTAAACTGATGAGAATAGTACTACAGAAAATACCACTCATATCGGGTGTGACAGTAAATTGCACGGCGCAGACGCAGTCACCGTGGTTTAAAACAGAGTGGAGGGAGCCAGCGTTTTTAACCATCTCCCGTTCGAAAAATCTATTCAATAAATGGCCCCCAGATTGGGGACGTTAGAGGATTAAACTGATGAGAATAGTACTACAGAAAATACCACTCATATCGGGTGTGACAGTAAATTGCACGGCGCAGACGCAGTCACCGTGGTTTAAAACAGAGTGGAGGGAGCCAGCGTTTTTAACCATCTCCCGTTCGAAAAATCTATTCAATAAATGGCACCCAGATTGGGGACGTTAGAGGATTAAACTGATGAGAATAGTACTACAGAAAATACCACTCATATCGGGTGTGACAGTAAATTGCACGGCGCAGACGCAGTCACCGTGGTTTAAAACAGAGTGGAGGGAGCCAGCGTTTTTAACCATCTCCCGTTCGAAAAATCTATTCAATAAATGGCCCCCAGATTGGGGACGTTAGAGGATTAAACTGATGAGAATAGTACTACAGAAAATACCACTCATATTGGGTGTGACAGTAAATTGCACGGCGCAGGCGCAGTGACCGTGGTTTAAAACAGAGTGGAGGGAGCCAGCGTTTTTAACCATCTCCCGTTCGAAAAATCTATTCAATAAATGGCCCCCAGATTGGGGACGTTAGAGGATTAAACTGATGAGAATAGTACTACAGAAAATACCACTCATATCGGGTGTGACAGTAAATTGCACGGCGCAGACACAGTGACCGTGGTTTAAAACAGAGTGGAGGGAGCCAGCGTTTTTAACCATCTCCCGTTCGAAAAATCTATTCAATAAATGGCCCCCAGATTGGGGACGTTAGAGGATTAAACTGATGAGAATAGTACTACAGAAAATACCACTCATATCGGGTGTGACAGTAAATTGCACGGCGCAGACGCAGTCACCGTGGTTTAAAACAGAGTGGAGGGAGCCAGCGTTTTTAACCATCTCACCGTTCGAAAAATCAATTCAATTCATCTTTTGGGGACCCTTGGTGTTGTACGTGGCTGGGTGGAGGAAGAAACCTTCAATGACATCACCGGGACGTGGCTAGCTTGGTATCCAACCTTGTGCAAATGGGGAGTTTGCGGTTGTGCAAATGAACTGTTTGCGGTGCATTAAAAGGGAGTTTGGTCTGTCAATGTCAGTGAAGCGGGCGTAACCCTTACACTACCTGATCGATACAACATCATACCTGATCGTATACACACACTGGATGTTTTAAAGCACGTTATTCCAAACAATTTAGGAATGTTAGTTGATTTATGCCCTTTATGGATTAAAACCCGACTCTGCGTCCACTACGTAATTTTCCATGGGAGTTTTGCCATAGATCCCCCTCCGGCATGCCACAGTCCAGGTGTTAGACCCCTTGAAACAACTTTCTCATCACTATTGTGGCCAGAAAGAGTCCCTGTGGGTTTTAAAATTCGCCTGCCAATTGAAGTCTATGGCGGTTCGCCCGGTTCGCCCGTTCGCGAACATTTGCAGAAGTTCGCGTTCGCTGTTCGCGAACTGAAAATTTTATGTTCGCGACATCACTACACCCTAATCACTAGCTCACGCAGCTTGTCTTGCACCACTCCTTTTAGTACAATATGGCTGGACCACTTCATATAACAATCAACTTTACCTTTTGTCTCACCCCCACTTCATCAGAGATGGTAAGCTCTTGTGAGCAGGGTATTAAATAGTAGCAAAATTGCAAGTGTTTTTTTTTTTTTAAATGCACAATTAAATGTCCCCTACTAAGGTTACACTGCACACTGACATTGACAATTTACAATAGCATATTGATGAAGTAAAATGCAGTGAATTAAACTGGTGTAATGATGCAATAAAATCAGTTGAACTGTGCAAATATTAATGGTAACAAAATTGCAACTTCTTTTTGGAAAAAAAAAGGTGCACCTGTGCAGCATACCCAGCAAAATACATATATACTGCTGGAGGTGCTGGTAATAAGCCTATAAAGCACTAATGAACAGTATAAACTTGATATATATATATATATATATATATATATATATATATATATATATTTTTTTTTTTTTTTAAAGGCTGGCTGTTCATGCAAAGAAATAAAAAAATATGAGGGATTTTATGCTCTCCCTCTCTACTTATCTACTCCCAATCTACATTTTTATATCCCTAAACTATCCCTGCAGCATCCTAAAATGGCTGGCTTGAGTCTGTAATTGGTGTTTAGTAGTGCAGCCAAACACATGGCACACACATCCTCTCATATTGCTGGCTGAGTGCACAATGGCATATGTGCTTCTGGGCTAGCAAAGAGTTTGAAGGACCAGCCAATATTGTGCCCATTGACAGACTGCCTGAAAAGCATTGTGGGCAAGTTTGACAGCCAGAGCCCCTCCCAGGGCCATGTGATCATCTGTCTTCATTCTCCCTAGCATGATAACAGTAAAATAGCAATTGTAGTTTTCCATGATTTGTCTAAAGAAAATTGACAAAACTTTGGATTTACAGTTTTTGGCAGAAAAAATCTAGTAAAATAATTTAGAATTGTTTTAATTATCTTTAGAGAGAAAAAAAAACTTATAGGAGATTTATGAAGTGAGCACTGTGATGTTTACGTTTGTTGAAGCACAAGGACAATCACATTGTGTAACTAGTGAGTCAGCAGAGATAAGACATTTAGCTAATGGTTTGTTAAAAAGAAACTGTCACCACAAAATGCAATGTGCTGTAAATCATGTTATAGATTAGGAGATGATGAGCAGAAGTAAAACTTGTAATTTATACAGTTAAATGTCTGACTTCATTGTTTATGGGGGAAGTGTTATCAGTGATTGATAGCATTTGAGCCACAGGAGAGCAAGATAGGGTCACTTGGCAACAAATGATAATATCTTGGTGCAGAGTGGCGGTGCAGGCAAAAATAATACCATGTTTAGGCTACTTTCACACTTCCATTAGTGATAATATGACTATCTACATTTATTATGAACGGATCCGGTTGAATTATGTTTAACATAGCAATGACGGAATCGTCATGAACACCATTGAAAGTCAATGGGGCACGGATCCATTTTCTATTGTGTCCATTTTGCTCTGTATCCCATGACGTAAAGAAAACTGCAGCTTGCAACCAAACGGAACGCAATGCATTATGGAGCATTTTGTTCTGTTCAGTTACATTTTGTCCCCATTGATAATGAATGGGGACAAAACAGAAGCGTTTTTCTCCGGTAATGGGATCCTATGATGGATCTCAATACCAGAAAATGTAAACACAATTGTGAAAGTGAAAGCTGGAATACAAAGTGAAAGTAAAAACCAGTGGAGAGGGGTGACAGTACACACTCTGGATAAACAGCAGAGGTAAGAAACATATGTTGCTCTGTTTTAATGTGGGACGCCAGTAGGAGCTACATACCCGGCATCAAGACAACTAACTAGTGAGTACATTTACCATATCCCAGCCAGCATCAATACCTTGTTGTGTCCACGGATGTGCTTAGCTTTTAGAGCGAACTTACTAACAGTCTAACTCTATTGGTACTAAGTCTCTATTAGGAACTGTGTTATACAGTATATGGTCATGAACAACCATTAATATGGGAAGAATATGCCCCGTTCTTTTTATGAGAACAACTAATCATATAAATGACTAAAGCCACTCTGCAAAAAAAGTGGACATTCACAACTGAATGTTGATATTCATGCCATCTACACATTTAGTGAATATAAGAACGATCAATATCCACATGCTCCACACTGTGTTTGTGACTCGCAGCTATATATATAACTATTGACTATTTGAATCAGTATCTGGGAAGCTCCAATTCCAGGGATTTATTTTAATTTAACTTATTTTAATGTATTGTTTTATCTGATGTTACAGGATGGTCATTATATTGCAGCTGTATAGATAGTTGTGATATATATCTTTTGTAGTTTTGGATGATATATGGTTTCTGCATATTGCGATATACAGGGTGGTCCATTTATATGGATACACCTTAATAAAATGGGAATGGTTGGTGATATTAACTTCCTGTGTGTGGCACATTAGTATATGTGAAGGGGGAAACATTTCAAGATGAGTGGTGACCATGGCGGCCATTTTGAAGTCAGCCATTTTGAATCCAACTTTTGTTTTTTCAATAGGAAGAGGGTCATGTGACACATCAAACTTATTGGGAATTTCACAAGAAAAACAAAGGTGTGCTTGGTTTTAACGTAACTTTATTTACGAGTTTCTCTTTGTTTACAGCCATTGATATGTCGCCGAGGTTAACACGTGAGGAGCGGATAGAAATTGTGTTGATGTCTGGTGAACTCAGTAACCGGGTCATTGCAGCAGATTTCAATGCAAGACACCCTACAAGACCACCCATTTCCCTTGCTACAGTTAGCAAACTTCTTGCTAAGTTTTGTGAAACTGGTTCAGTGTTGGATTTGCCAAAATGTGGACGCATGAAATCTGTCACTAATGAAGAAACATCAGTGGCTGTCCTAGCTTCATTCAGCAAGAGCCCACAGCGTAGCACTCGCCGCATGTCACTGGAGAGTGGCATTAGTCGAACATCCCTTCGGCGGATATTAGCTACTCACTAATGGCACCCTTAGAAACTCCAGCTACTGCAGCATCTCAACGAGGATGACCCAGATCGGCACACTGAATTTGCAGAATGGGCAAAACAAAAATTGGAACAGGACCCTCAGTTTAAGCAGAAGATTTTGTTCAGTGATGAGGCAAACTTTTATGTGAATGGTGAAGTTAACAAACAAAACCACCTCTATGGGTCTGACACTAACCCACATTGGATAGATCCCTCCAAGACTATTGGAACAAAAAAATTAATGGAACGGTGTGGTATATGGGGTACAAAGATAGTGGGGCCATTCTTCATCAATGGAAACCTCAAGGCCACTGGATATGTGAAATTGCTACATGATGATGTGTTTCCCTCTTTATGCACTGAAGCTGGCACGTTCCCTGAGTTTTTCCAGCAAGATGGTGCACCACCACATTATGGGTGTCAGGTCTGAGCATTTCTAGATGAACAGTTTCCTGGAAAGTGGATTGGTCATTGTGGGCCAGTTGAATGGCCCCCAAGGTCTCCCGATCTGACCCCCTTAGACTTTTATCTTTGGGGTCATCTGAACGCAATTGTCTATGCTGTAAAGATACGAGATGTGCAGCACCTGAAACTACGGATACTGGAAGCCTGTGCTAGCATTTCTCCTGCGGTGTTGCTATCAGTGTGTGAAGAGTGGGAGAAGAGGGTTGCATTGACAATCCAACACAATGGGCAGCACATTGAACACATTTTATAAGTGGTCAGAAACTCAAATAACTCATGAAAGAATAAAGGTGCATTAAAACCAAGCACATCATTGTTTTTCTTGTGAAATTCCCAATAAGTTTGATGTGTCACATGACCCTCTTCCTATTGAAAAAACAAAGTTGGATTCAAAATGTCCGACTTTAAAATGGCCGCCATGGTCACCACCCATCTTGAAAAGTTTTCCCCCATCACATATACTAATGTGCCGCAAACAGAAAGTTAATATCACCAACCATTCCCATTTTATTAAGGTGTATCCATATAAATGGACCACCCTGTATAGAGATTTATGCTTTGCTATCATTTTTAATTATAATTCTTTGTTTTATAAGATTAATAAATTGATACAAATTTATACAGTGCTTGTTATATACTCTAGGTGCTTGAGTTCCTGTCATATATGTATATATATACGATTGTGAAAGTAGCCTAACAGCAGAATGGTTCTTTATTGAAGAATTAAGTTCAGTTACATTAGGCAAAGTTCTGAGCATGTATTGTCAGTTCTTACAGGTAGAGTTGAGCGAACACCTGGAAGTTTGGGTTCGCCGGGTTTGGCCGAACTTCGTCGCAAAGTTCTAGTTCGGGACCCGAACTTGACCCTGAAGCCGAACCCCATTGAAGTCAAATATATTTTAAAAAATGGATCAAAGGAAAAAATATCAAAATTTATTGATCCGCAAGGTGGTCCGAGACTCTTAATTATTGTGTACAATCAGTAAAGAACTAGGTACAATTCTCTTTGCATAAATATATAGGAATTTATTGTACAATTGCTGGATACAAATCAACATAATTACAAGAGATAGACAATGAAATGTCATACCAAGATGTGCCACAAGATGGTGCCGACACACCTCAATCTACCAACACTATTTAGTTTTAAAACTAAATATGAAAACTATGCAAGCAATTGATTTATGCACAGAAAATCAATAAAGGAAACGATTATATATGAACCCTTTGCTCTGCTACAATTATGACCTAATTTTTTGGTATATGGCGATATTACACCAACTATAAATTCTTTAGCTCGGTATGAGGCTAGAGAATATGAAACTCCCAAGTGACTGGGTCTTAATGTCTGATCTTCTTGGCAATATGCATCTTTGCCAAGAGAACGAACAGCATTGACCAGGTGTCTAATACTATGTATCCACACATTACGGGGATATTTGGCTATATACCAGGCTAAGAAATTTATCAATACCACAGGCAACAAACAATATATACGTTACCAAGATTTGCTTCTCCTGGCCATGTATCTGTTGAGCCTGTTTTTTTCTTGGTAGTTTTTTTTTCTCTCCTCTATGTGGTTTCTTAACCACAAGTTTATCAGAAGACCCCGCCCTCCTTGTTTGGAGTTTTCCAATCACTTTTGGATGGGTGTGTACATTGATAAGGAATGTGACGTCATAACACTACCCAAAATGCATCTGGGCTACTTATGTGGTGTCATCTACTCATAACTAGGTGGCACTATTGTATAAGCTGTTAGCAACTTACTCATGCCTAACATTTTCACACTACACACTTCTGACATCTGGAGACCTTGTCTTAGAGCAGAAGAACAAACTTTGATACAAAATGTATCCTGTGAGGAACATCGAGAGCTTCTCATGCTGTTGAATACATGTTCAAAGATAAAGAATACAATAAGGTTTCAACTAAACACAGGTGTCGTGTATCTTCTACTGTATAAATGTATCTTTGATTAATAAAATAAACACTAGCTTCTTTGAGCTTCACTAGCTAAAGCTCATAATTAAATCCTTCTACAACATGAATATAAACAAGCATTGCTCTTAAAGGCAATGAATATCCATTATAGCTAAAGTAAGTAGACATCCATGTTTTATACCCATGAAATAAGCATATATAACGGTTTATAATTATGAAAAGCATGACACCATGCTTACTGGTCCATGTATCGGTAGGTATGTGGACTTTGCCACAGATGGCGCTGCACAGTGCACACCTGATTTTGCCCCCTACTTGTTTGTGCAGGTAAGGGATGGCTCGTCTGGAAAAATATCGGTGGCTGGGAACGACGTACTGTGGGACAGCCAACGCCATAAGGTTTTTAAAAGTCTCCATCTCCACCAGACAGAATGACAGCATTTCAAAGGCCAGGCATTTTGAAATGCTGGCATTCAGGGCCAGAGATCGCAGGTAGGTAGGGGGGCACTTCCTCTTTCGCTCCATTGTTTGGAAGATGTACAGCTGAACGCTGCCATGGGACATTGTGGTGATGCTTGTTGAAGGTGACAGATGTGACAGTGTTGCTGACACATCCTCTGTTGCGTGGTGGCCGGTGCCACTGTCACTCCAGAGGTGGAGGAAGAGGCCGAGACTGTAGCAGAAGAGGGAGCAGGAGGAGCCTGAGACCTTTCTTGGTTTTGGAGGTCCACTGCAGCTCGTGCTTTGCACTTAGTTGCCTGGTCATGCAGGTTGTGCTCAGGTTTAGAACGTTTATGCCTCGCTTCAGGCTCTGATTGTACAGCGTGCAAACCACTTGTGTCTTGTGGTCTGCACATTGTCTGAAGAACTGCCATGCCAGGGAACTCCTTGGCACTGGGGGCTGATGGAGAGGCACTGGGGGCTGATGGAGAGTCACTGGGGGTTGGTGAGAGGCACTGGGAGCTGATGGAGAAGCACTTGGGGCTGGTGGAGAGGCACTGGGGGCTGATGGAGAAGCACTGGGGCTGGTAGAGAGGCACTGGGGGTTGATGGAGAGGCACTGGGGGCTGATGGAGAAGCACTGGGGGCTGGTTGAGAGGCACTGAGGGCTGATGGAGAGGCACCAGGGGCTGGTGAGAGGCACTGGGGGCTGATGGAGAAGCACTGGGGTCTGGTGGAAAGGCACTGGGGGATGGTGGAAAGGCACTGGGGGCTGCTATGAGGCTACTGGGGGCTGTTATGAGGCTACTGGGGGCTGATATAAAGAATTTGAATCTTATCTGAGGTCTGATTGGGGGTCATTCATATATGGGTCTGAGCTGAGGTGTGATCTGAGGTCTTACTGGGGTCTTATTAACATTGGTGATCTTATCGGGGCTGTTAGCTGAGGTCTGATTAACAATGGGGGTCTGATTGGTGGTCTGACCTGAGTTGTAATGAAAAATATTTTTTTCTTATTGTCCCCCTCTAAAAGCTAGGTGCGTCTTATAGGCCGGTGCTTCTTATAGGGCGAAAAATACGGTACTTGCTTGCTCCTCCTCCCGACCTCCCCTGCCGCTTGTGTACGTCGCGCGCTATGATGTCATGCGGAGGCACTGGATCTTGGGTGAGTTCCCACATTTCTTTTCCCAGGACTTGACCCCTGTTGGCACCTGTGTTTCGTCATCATCAGACACATGCTGCGGTGGTCTTCCCATGTCCTCATGCTCAAACATAAGTGGTTGGGCATCGGTTCACTCAATCTCTTCCACTTCTGGGGCAGGGCTAGGTGGATTGCCCTGGGAAACCCTGCCAGCAGATTCATCAAAAAGCATAAGAGACTGCTGCATGACTTAGGGCTCAGACTGCTTGGCTGATTTGCAAGGGGGTGTGGTGCTAGATAGATGCCCATGGCCCGCACGTGCCAACTCTGAGCTTTCAGCAGTGGACCGGGTTGGAGACAATGTGAAGGTACTGGAGGCACTGGAAGCCACTAGTGATGAGTGAGCATGCTCGGCCAAGTATTTGTTCAGCTCAAGCATCGATATGCTTGGCGCTCAGCTTTACTCGGCCGAGCACCACGTGTATACGTCGCATTGCTTAAGTCTCCTCCCTGCTCATTTGGCACCTTCTAAGCAGCCATTCAAGGTCCAGATAAGAAATTCCCCTCAGTGTAAGGCCATAGCCATGTTAGTTGTAAGCCTTACACTGATTGGCTGGCCGGAACACATGATACTATTTCATATAGGAGATGAGGTCTGGCGCTTGGCTCATTCAGTGTCAGGGAGAGCAGACAGTAGGCAGGGACGGAAAGTGTTTGCTCTAAACTTACTGATTTTACTCCAAAAACCCTATTGAAAGACCTAAGAGTCATTTTAAGGACTACAGTGTGTGTTTGACAGCAGTGCAGCACTTTTTTTTTTTTGTTTTTTGTAAGAAAAGGTTTGTTTCAGCACTATCAGGGACAGGCTTCACTAGGAAAATCACTTTTTAAACTACCCAAATTTCTAAAAGACAGAAAGAATTCAGATTAGTGACCTCTACAATACGCCATCATAAAGCAGTGTGTTGGGCAGATATTATAAAAAGGGGCTTATTCAATACAGTGTGCCTGGTACTGAGATATACACTGCACCATCATAAAGCAGTGTGTTGGGGAGATATTATAAAAAGGGGATTATTTACTATTCCTACAGTGTGCCTGAACTGAGATATACCGTTATATTAATTACTCCAGCAGAGAGTGATTTATATTTTGGCCATTGTTAACTATTTTTGAGCACATCTGTGTGTGCGTTTAGGCCACAAACATATATACAGTATTGCAGCAGAGAATACATTTTATTTGGGACAAATTTGTATCCAATATAAAACTGCATCCGAATACAGTGTGTATATTAAAAATTACATTATCTCTGGGCTAGTGTAGTGGCCAAAATCTTTATTTTTCTGTATCCAGTACCTCACTGCAAGTCAATACAGTGTGTATCGTAAAAATGTCATTATCTCTGGCCTAGTGTAGTGGCCAAAATCTGTATTTTTATGTATCCAGTACCTTACTGCAAGTCAATATAGTGCGTATCGTAAAAATTACATTATCTCTGGCATAGTGTAGTGCCCAAAATTAGTATTTTTCTGTATCCAGTACCTTACTGCATGTTAATACAGTGTGTATCGTAAAATTACATTATCTCTGCCCTAGTGTAGTGGCCAAAATCTGTATTTTTCTGTATCCATTGCTGTCCTACATCAGAAAATGGGGTCTTCAGCGGACAGTAAAACACTGCACCACATCTACTGACAAAACCAATAATATGAAGACGGCGAGCACAAAAGAATGGGGAAGTGGGCGTGATGCTGATGGTGCAAGCAGAGGCCATAGCCCTGGGTGTGATGCTGATGGTGCAAGCAGAGGCCGTGGCCCTGGGCGCAATTAAACTGTGCCTGCCACCAGTGTACCAGTAAAAACAAAAAAATCCACCTTACCCAGCTTCATGTCCAACTTAGCTGGGCGGCGCAGGATATTAGGACAAGACTGTCCAAGTCGGATCAGTGCGAACAGGTGGTCGGTTGTATTGAAGAAGTTAATGCTTCCAGTCGGTTAAGCACCACCCTCTCTTCCACTAAGTCCAGTCTCTGTAGCCAAGAGTCTGGTCAACTGAATACTCTTCCTCCCACCATGTCGCGTCTGGTTAAACAAGTGATCCCACACTTGGATATTCAGATGACCTCTTTTCATTGACAGTACTTGGTTTGGCTCTCTCGTCAAACAAGCTTGAAAAGGTACCTGAGCTATTGTGCCCTGATTCCCAACCTCTTGAGCCTTCACAGTCTCAAGAAGATGACGGTGGTGAACAGCAATCATTCGTTCACGAGGTGGATAATGATGAGTCACAGTTGTCAATCACTGAAGTTGTGGATAGGTCAAGTCAGGAGGAAGGGCAAATTGAGGAAGTGGAAGAGGAGGTGGTGGACAATGAGGTCACTGACCCAACATGGGAAGGTGAAAAGCCAAGTGAGGACAGCAGTACAGAGGGGGAGGGATCCGCAGCACTGCAACAGTCTGGAAGAGGCACAGGGGTTGCAAAAGGGAGACTTCGTCCCACACCAAACAGACCCGCAACCGTTACACCGAGAAACCCCCATGCGTAAATCTACCTTGCCAAGGGGTATGTGTTCCGCAGGATGGCGCTTTTTTGAGGAAAGCCCAGACGACAAAAGAGTTACATATAGTTACAGATAGTTTACAACCTGTGCCGTACCAAAATGAGCCGGGACGTGAACACTAGCAACCTCACCACCACCAGCATGATGCGCGACATGGCATACAAGCACTCTAATAAGTGTTTGCCAAACGCCTGGGTCCACACTCTGGGTCTGTGGGTTCCACCTCTGCCTCCTCTTCCCCTGTGTTAAGCACTGTTGGCCAATCCCCTTTCGAAGGCGCAGGCATGGATGCCCCTCGCCCTGCACCTGGACCTTCGCATGAACCATCAGCAACAACATCCACTTCCCTGTCCCAGTGCAGCGTCCAAATGTCGATAACACAGGCATTTGAACTCAAGCACAAATACCCACCCACAGGCCATAGCACTAAATGTGCAACTTTCGAAATTACTGCCCCTTTAAATGTTGCCATTTAGGCTTGTGGACACTGAGGCCTTCCGTAGCCTGATGTCAGTGACTGTCCCTCGGTACGCAGTCCCCAGCCGCCACTATTTTTCATGGTGTGCTGTGCTCGCCTTACACCAGCATGTGTCCCACAAGCACAGGTGCTACCCACGCGCAGGATTGTGGGCCCTACGTTCGCCAGGGTTTCAATGTTACTGGCTCCAACCCCCACTTCTCCTGCTCCGCCGCCTCCTCCTCAACTTCCAATCCAACAGCAGTCAGCCATCAGTCGCTAGCTGGAAGCAGTGTAGCACTGCTGTGGGTAAGCATCAACAGGCCGTTCTGAAGCTGATCTGCTTAGGGGACAAACAGAACACTGCCACAGAGCTGTGGCAGGGTAGAAGGGACCAGACCGAGCTGTGGCTCTAGCCACTCAACCTACCAACAGGAATTGTTTTGTCTGACAATGGCTGTAACTTGGTGGCGCCTTTGGAGCTCGGCAACCTGACACACATTCCATGCCTAGCCCACGTCTTAAGCTTAGTGGTTCAGCGGTTTATCAAAACCTACCCCAATTTGCATGAGTTACTAATGAAAGCGAGCTGCTTGTGTGCCCATTTCCGAAAGTCGTCCACAGCTTCAGCCGGTCTGTCAACGCTGCAGCACTTCATGCGGCTTCCTGCTCACCAACTGTTGTGCGATGTAAGCATGCTGTGGAACTCTATGTTCTACATGTTGGCCAGGCTTTGTGAGCAGCAGAGGGCAGTTGTGGAATACCAGCTGCAACATGGTTGTGACCTTTCCAGTAAACTGCCACCATTCACATGCGAGGAGTGGGCATTGATGTCAGACCAATGTGAGGTTTTAAAAAACTTGATGAATCCACACAGATGGTTAGTGGTGATAACGCTATTATCAGAATAACCATCCCACTGCTGTGTCTACTCAAACGATCGCTGCTCACAATTATGGAGGATGCTTTGCATGTGGCAGACGAGGTAATGGGGGAGAAGATGACACAGGGTGATTGCCATATCTCCCCCAGTTCGTCTTCTCAGCGCAAATTGGGCCATGAAGAGGAGGAGAAGGAGGAGGGGCTGAAGACACTTGCCTCTGCTACAGAGGCTAGTACCCATGGAACTTTAATTCGATCTGTTCAGTGTGGATGGGCAGAAGAGGAGGAGGAGGAGAAGGATGAGGGTATGAAGGGTCATCCTGAAGTTGACATCGACGTCTTGCCTTTTGGTTCTCTGGCACACATGGCTGACTTCATGTTAGGCTGCCTGTCCCGTGACCCTCACGTTATACGCATTTTAGGTAACACATTACTGGGTATTCACCCTTCTCGACCCCCACTCCAAAGAGAACTTCTCATTCCTGTGGTGGAGAGGACGAGTAAAATGGTGGAATACCAGAGGGTACTTGTTTACAGATTCCTCCAAAATTTTCCATCTGACAATGCGGCCGCCAGAGTCCATACTTCGTTAGGCAACCGAGGAAGGGAGACAAGGGGAACACACAATAGTTCCAACAGAGACAGGGCAACACTTTCCAAGGCATGGGACTCTTTCATGACACCCCGCCAGAAACCTCACCCTGAATTGCGGCCTAGTGCTACAAGGAGGGGAAAGTTTTGGAAGATGGTGAAGGAATACATTGCCTGACAACTACTGGGTGTCCAAGCTGGACACATGGCATGAACTTGCGCTCTATGCCATGGAGGTGCTTCGCCTGCCCTTCCGCCAGCGTTTTGTCTGAGCGTGTATATAATGCTTCTGGTGGGATTATAACAGATAAGCATATCCGCTTGTCCACTGACAATGCTGACAGGTTGACTCAGATAAAAAGGATCAAGGCCTGGATTGCCCCTGACTTCTCCACTCCACCAGAGGAAAGCTGAACTAATGAGGAACAAAAACGCAATTTAAATATATGCTTTATAATGTAGTCAATCCATAAGATTCAGATGCACGCTTTTCACCGCAAAAAAGGGTATGTGTTTGAATCTTGTTTTCTCATCCGCCTCCTCTTCCATACAGAATATATATGCCCTCACTACAATGTTTTGTAGGGTTCGCTCAGGCCCTCACCTCTAATGTTTTATTCTGTCTGCTCACCTTTAGGCCATGACTGCAATGTTTTATGGGGTTGGCTCACCCTCAGGCCCTCAACTCCAATGTTTCATACGGTCTGCTCACCTGTAGGCCATCACTTCAATGTTTTATGGGGTTCGCTAACCTTCAGGCCCTCACCTCCAATTTTTCATATGGTCTGCTCACCTGTAGACCACTACTGTAATGTTTTATGGGGTTTGTTCACCTTCAGGCCCTCATCTTCAATGTTTTATATTGTCTGCTCACCTGTAGGCCATTACTGCAATGTTTTATGGGGTTGGATCACTTTAGGCCTTCACCTTCAATGTTTTATACAGTCTGCTCACCTGTAGGCCATTAGTGCAATGTTTTATGGGGTTGAATCACTTCAGGCCCTCACCTTTAATGTTTTATACGGTCTGATCACCTTTATGCCATCACTGCAATGTTTTATGGGGTTCGCTCACCTTCAGGCCCTCGTCTGCAATGTTTTATACTGTCTGCTCATATTTAGGCCATTACTGCAATGTTTTATGGTGTTGGATCACTTCAGGCCCTCACCTCCAATGTTTTATACGGTCTGCTCACCTTAAGGCCAACACTGCAATGTTTTATGGGGTTCGCTCATCTTCAGTCCCTCACCTCCAATGTTTTATACAGTCTGCTCACCTGTAGGCCAATACTGCAATGTTTTATGGGGTTTGCTCACCTTTAGGCCCTCTCCTCTGATGTTTTATATGGTCTGCTCATCTGTGGGCCATTACTGCAATGTTTTCTGTGGTCTGCTCACCTTCAGGCCCTCCTCTAATGTTTTATATGGTCTGTTCACTTTTAGGCCATTACTGCAATGTTTTATAGGGTTCGTTCGGCTTCAGGCCCTCACTTTTATGTTGTATATGGTCTGCTCACCTGTAGACCATCACTGCAATGTTTTATGGGGTTTGCTCGGCTTTTCACAGCAAAAAAAGGATTTATGTTTGAATCTTGTTTTCTCATCCGCCTCCTCTTCCATACAGAATATATATGCCCTCACTACAATGTTTTGTAGGGTTCGCTCGGCTTAAGGCCCTCACCTCTAATGTTTTATACGGTCTGCTCACCTTTAGGCCATCACTGCAATGTTTTATGGGGTTCGCTCACCTTCAGGCCCTCACCTTTAATGTTTTATACGGTCTGCTCACCTGTAGGCCATTACTGAAATGTTTTAAGGGGTTCGCTCACCTTCAGGCCCTCATCTTCAATGTTTTAAACTGTCTGCTCATCTATAGGCCATTAGTGGAATGTTTTATGGGGTTCGCTCATCTTCAGGCCCTCACCTTCAATGTTTTATACGGTCTGCTCACCTGTAGGCCATTACTGCAATGTTTTATGGGGTTCGATCACCTTCAGGCCCTCACCTCCAAAGTTTTATATGGTCTGCTCCCCTTCAAGCCCTCACCTCCAATCTTTTATACTGCCTGCTCACCTGTATGCCATCACTGCAATGTTTTATGGGGTTAGCTAGACTTCAGGCCTTCACCTCTAATTTTTTATACGGTCTGCTCACCTGTAGGACATCACTGCAATGTTTTATGGGGTTTGCTTGGCTTCAGGCCCTCACCACTAATGTTTTATATGGTCTGCTCCCCTGTAGGCCATCACTGCAATGTTTTATGGGGTTCGCTCAGCTTTAGGCCCTCACCTCTAATGTTTTCTATGGTTTGCTCACCTGTAGCCAATCACTGCAATGTTTTATGAGGTTTGCTTACCTTCAGTCCCTCACTACAATTTTTTATAGGGTCCGCTCACCTTCAGGCCCTCAACTATAATGTTTTAGAGGGTAACCAGCACGCCCTTCCTTCTAATGTTTTTGAGGGTCACCAGCAGGCCATCAATTTTTCAAGGGTGTGTATGATGCCCTCCTTTATGTGTAATAAAGGGCGTATTGGAGTGCCGGTTCCTTGTAATTTTTGCCAGCCCTATCACTTAGTACATAGGCTTTATGAGTGTAGCAGTGTACCTGAACAATTGTAGCAACATGTGAATGATGCCCTCCTTTATGTGATATACAGGCTGTATTGGGGTGCTTCTTCCTTGTAATTTTTGGCAGCATTTGCACTGTATACAATTGAATATATAGGAATAAATGTCTCCTAACAATTTTACCTCTAAAAAAAAATGTTTCTTTTTTTTTTGTTGAGGGGGCTGGATTTTGGGCGGGATTTTGTCGCTATGTAAAAGTGGCAGACAAATGGGACAATATGGTTCCCAGGAGCGACATCGGAGTCCAAGATGCACCCAGACATGGTCTCCATGCTGTTCCAGATCCATTTTCGGTGGTGTTTCTGTCACTTTTTGACCTTTTCATTTCCAGGCACCCTCACTCATCTGAGCAGGGGATGCCTGGTTGTCTCCCATTGACTTCCATTATACTCGGATGCTCGGTCAAGTGCACGAATATCGCTATGTGTTCGGACCCAGTACCCGAACAGCCGAACACTTTGGTGCTCTCTCATCACTATCAGCCACCCAATCTACTAACGACTGTACTTGTTCTGGCCTCACCATTTGTAGAGCGGCATTCGGGCCTACTAAATAATGCTGAAGGCTATGCGCACCTGGGGAAGGTGTTTCATTTGGGCGTGTAGCTGGCACAGATCAACCACGTCCTCTCGCTGCAACAGGAGCTCAACCAACACCAGCAGCACCACGACCAGGGCCACATCCCTTATTTGATGTTCTCCTCATTATATGCATTCACCCACCAAACTAACAGATGGTTTATCTCAGGTGACAATTTAACTGCCCATAGTCAACAATTTAGTTCACAAACAGTAAGGCAGTGCCCGTGTCATAAAAAGAATACATTGCTTTATGTCACACAACACTGTAATGGAGCAATTCAATACAATTACTTCACTATCACAAAAAATTTAAATTTTCCAACCAACAATGTAACAGCCGAAGTTAACGGTTTAATTGAACTGTCAGAAATGTAGCGTAGGATCCAAATGTGCTATCTAGCACAAAAATGGTGTTTTTTGCAAACAACAATAAAAATGCAGTATGTTGTGGTTTTATTAGAATATCAGAAATGCAGCAAAGGATCCTAATGTCCTATCTAGCACAAAAAACAGTGTTTTTTGCAAGCAACTATGTAAAAGCAGTATGTTACGGTTTTATTGGAATATTCGAAATTCAGCGCAGGATCCTAATGTGCTATCTAGCACAATAGAAACATAGAAACATAGAATGTGTCGGCAGATAAGAACCATTTGGCCCATCTAGTCTGCCCAATATCCTGAATACTATGGATAGCCCCAGGCCCTATCTTATATGAAGGATGGCCTTATGCCTATCCCATGCATGCTTAAACTCCTTCACTGTATTTGCAGCTACCACTTCTGCAGGAAGGCTATTCCATGCGTCCACTACTCTCTCAGTAAAGTAATTCTTCCTGATATTACTTTTAAACCTTTGCCCCTCTAATTTAAAACTATGTCCTCTTGTAGCAGTTTGTCTTCTTTTAAATATTCTCTCCTCTTTTGCCGTGATGATTCCCTTTATGTATTTAAAAGTTTCTATCATATCCCCTCTGTCTCTTCTTACTTCCAAGCTATACATGTTAAGGTCCTTTAACCTTTCCTGGTAAGTTTTGTCCTGCAATCCATGTACTAGTTTAGTAGCTCTTCTCTGAACTCTCTCCAAAGTTTCAATATCCTTCTGCAGATATGGTCTCCAGTACTGCACACAATACTCCAAATGAGGTCTCACTAGTGCTCTGTAGAGCGGCACGAGCACCTCCCTCTTTCTACTGTTAACGCCTCTCCCTATACACCCAAGCATTCTGCTGGCATTACCTGCTGCTCTATGACATTGTCTGCCCACCTTTAGGTCGTCTGATATAATGACCCCTAAATCCCTTTCCTCAGATACTGAGGTTAGTACTGTATCACTGATTTTATATTCAGCTCTTGGGTTTTTACGCCCCAGGTGCATTATCTTGCACTTATCGACATTAAATTTTAGTTGCCAGATTTTTGACCATTCCTCTAGTTTTCCTAAATCCTTTTCCATTTGGTGTATCCCTCCAGGAACATCAACCCTGTTACAAATCTTTGTGTCATCAGCAAAAAGACACACCTTACCATTGAGGCCTTCTGCAATTTCGCTGATAAAGATAACAATACCATGGTCTGAATATACTCCATTGACTACAACCCTCTGTTTTCTGTCCTTCAGCCACTGCCTAATCCATTCAACAATATGTGAGCTCAAGCTCAAAGACTGCAGTTTATTGATAAGCCTTCTATGTGGGACAGTATCAAATGACTTACTAAAGTCCAGATAAGCGATGTCTACTGCACCTCCGCCATCTATTATTTTAGTCACCCAATCAAAAAAGTCAATAAGATTAGTTTGACATGATCTCCCTGAAGTAAACCCATGCTGTTTTTTATCAATCAACCCATGGGTTTTTAGATGTTCCACAATCCTCTCCTTGAGTATGGTTTCCATTAATTTCCCCACTATTGATGTCAGGCTTACTGGCCTATAGTTGCCTGATTCCTCTCTACTACCTTTCTTGTGAATTGGCACAACGTTTGCTAATTTCCAATCTTCTGGGACGACACCTGTTACCAGTGATTGGCTAAATAAATCTGTTAATGGATTTGCTAGTACACCTCTAAGCTCTTTTAATAGCTTTGGGTGTATCCCATCAGGCCCCTGTGATTTATTTGTATTAATTTTGGACAGCTGACTTAGAACCTCTTCCTCTGTAAAGACACATGCATCAAAGGATTCATTAGTCTTCCTCCCTAACTGAGGTCCTTCTCCTTCATTTTCCTTTGTAAAAACTGAACAGAAGTATTCATTGAGGCAGTCAGCTAGTTCTTTATCCTCTTCCATATACCTTCCTTCTTTTGTTTTTAATTTGGTAATTCCTTTTTTTAATTTCCTTTTTTCATTTATGTATCTGAAGAATGTCTTATCACCTTTTTCACTGACTGAGCTAATTTCTCTTCTGCCTGAGCTTTAGAAGCTCTTATAACTTGCTTGGCCTCATCTTATAGATTTCCGGTCATCCTCGTTTTGGGTGTTTTTATACTTGCTAAATGCCATCTTTTTGTTTTTAATGATTTTGGCCACTTCTGCTGAGTACCACAGTGGTCTCTTCCTTTTTGCCCTTACTGACAAGCCTAATGCACTTTTCTGTTGCCTTCAGTAGTGCCAATTTTAAGTAGTCCCATTTCTCTTGGACTCCATTGAAATTGTTCCAGTCTGATAGGGACTCGTATACCACTGATCTCATTTTAGAAAAGTCTGTTTTCCGAAAATCTAAAACTTTTGTTTTTGTGTGGAGTGACTCAGTCACTGTACTTATAGTAAACCTCACTGACTGGTGATCACTGGATCCTAAGCTTTCCCCTACAGTGATATCAGATACCAAATTGCCATTTGTGAACACCAAATCTAAAATGGCCTCCTTCCGGGTTGGTTCCTCAACTACTTGCTGTAGAGATAATCCCAGTAGGGAATTTAGAATGTCTGTACTCCTGGCAAAACTAGCTATTTTGGTTTTCCAGTTTATATCAGGAAGATTAAAGTCTCCCATAATGACAACTTCCCCTTTCAATGTCATTTTTCAATTGTCAATAAAAATGCAGTATGTTACGGTTTTATTGGAATATCAGAAATGCAGCATAGCCCGCTAATGTGCTATTTAGCACAAAAACTGTGTTTTTTGCAAACAACAATAAAAATGCAGTATGTTACGGTTTTATTGGAATATCAGAAATGCAGCGTAGGATGGAAAATTGCTATCGGGCACAATAACTGTGTTTTTTATAGCAGCATTGTAACTGCAGTATTTAACGGTTTAATTGGACTTTCTGAAATGCAGCGTAGACATCCAATTTGCTATCTAGCACAAAAACTATGTTTCTTTTATAACAGCAATGTAACTGCAGTATTTAACGGTTTTATTGGAATGTCAGAAATGCTGCGTAGGACGCACATTTACTATCTAGCACAAAAACTTGTTTTTTTTATAGCAGCAATGTAAATCCAGTGTTTAACGGTTTTATTGGAATGTCAGAAATGCAGCGTAGGATGCAAATTTACTATCCAGCACAAAAAGTGTGTTTTTTATAGCACAAATGTAAATGCAGTATGTTACGGTTTTATTGGACTGCCAGTATAATGAAGAGGAACGGCACTTGCATGGAGCACCAACTCCTCTTCAAACAGCTGATTGGCAGGGGTTCCTAGTGTTGGACTCCCGTATATCAGATTTTAATGACCCATACTGGCGAGAGGTCATGAATATTAACTCCTGGACAACTCCTCTTAGTCCTGTCTGTTTTGGTCACTTTCTAAACTATTTTTCTAATTTTATTACATTTGTCTTTTTATAATTCAGTCTGCTGCTTGTGTATTAGTCTCTCTCAATCCTAAAGTAACTCATAGGGTTAAACTTGAAATTTACTTATTTTTTCTTTTTGTACCACAAGCCAGTATTATGGCCCAGAGCTGCGTTCCCAGTTCTACTGTTAATGGAACTCATCTCCCTGTTAAAAGAACACTTAGGAAAAAATGGATATTCCTCATAATGGATCATTAGGAGAAATTACTTTCAGATTCATCTAAGTTTAAAACGGACAGGAGTCTGACTGGACACTGACACGTCAAAGTCAATGACTCCATGGTGAAAAATCTCAAAGCATGTGCCATTCATTTCATTTTTCATCACATGACTTAAACCCTCAAGCAAATGGGTCTGCAAGAAAAACGGATGCCACACAGATGCCATCTGTGTGTGGTCCATAAAAAAAACTTGTCCATGTTTACTAGGAAAATCCTCGCTTGTTCGTTGCTAAGTGCTGTAACTACTACTGACAAGGACAACTTAGTACAAGAACCCTTACTACAAGAACACTAAGTAGCGCCACCTGTCATACTGCATAGGGAATACTACACATAATAAGGTGGCCATGGTAAGCAGATTCTTCAGTTGTGTTCTAAAATGGCAGCATTCAGGTAACTAAGGGTTCAAGAGCTGCAATTAGCATGGTGAACTTTACTTGATTTACATGGGGCAACACGCTTCATGTTTCCAATAGTCTTTTAACAGTTTGCTTTGAGGCAACAGATCAATTGGTCATACTGGGGGACATTTATGAAGACTGGCATTCCCATATGTCATTTTTGATCCCCTGTACACTGGAGTAAGATACATTGGTCACATATTTGGCCCTCTGTGCCGCAGAAACTCAAATCTATGCCAGCTAAGGGCTGGTGTAGACTTCAGATATGACTTACAGATGTAGCATCGCTAGCGCTCCCACGGACATCGGGTGGGCACGTTGCGGCATCGTATTCCCTTAGGTAGTAGATCGTAGTAAAAGAATTGCGAGAAAAATCAGTTTCAGACCAGTTTCTGCAGCAAATTATAATAAACCCAGCTGGCCTTGATAGGCTCTGCCCCTCCATTAAACACCTCCACTTTTCTGAAAACTTTAAAAAAGTGGTGAGAATCTCAAAAAGTCACAATTGTGGTACAAATGTTGCATGTAAACAATTATCAAAAGGCAGATAGTTTTTTACTTGTAATAGAGTTACTGACAATACTTTAATTGATTAAATCAAAGGAATTGATACAACTATCATGAGTAGATATATTACAAGTGAAAACTATGATTTAACCTGACTTTTAATTATTGCTTGGACATTCAAGTGTTGTGGGCTTGAACCAGGTAAAGCGCATAAAAATGATTGGCATACTGTATATACTGTACATTATATGAAACAAATATGGGGTGTGCCATAATTTTCATCTTTTTAATGCCACAATAGCGACATAAATAGATTGATAAATTTCCTGCAATGTGGGGATCATTTACTATACTGAATATGCCCAAACTATTTCAAGCACAGATGCCTGCACAACGGTTAGTTGCACCGCTATCTGCAAATTCGCCAACGACCAACGACGAGATTGCGGAGGTGGCAGCAGCATAAGGAGGTCACAGAGGGCATGATGACGAGAGATTGCGGAGGTGGAAGCAGCATGAGGAGGCCAGACGACAAAGTGTGGAGGTGGTAGTGGCATGAGGAGGTCACGGAGGGGTACAATTACGAGAGATTGCGGAGGTGGCAGCCGCGTGAGGGGGCCACAGAATGGCACAAATACAAAGTGTGGAGGTGGCAGCAGCATCACAAGGTCACATACTGGCAATGTGACATAGTGTGGAGGTGGGTGGCAATACCAGTACTCGATGAAGATGGTGGGTGAAAGACGGAGAACTTGCCATCAGATGAGTGGCGACATCAGAATAGTAGCTGAGTCAGGTGGTCAGAAGAAACCAGTCTCTTTTGTCTACATGTTGTTGTGACACCGTAGATGATCTATTTTGATGCATCAGGCATTGGTGCGTGGAAATCCTGGCTGATCCATGCCTAAATCATTCTGACAAAGGTCAGTCTCTTCACATTTTCGGTGGACAGGCGAGTTCTTCTTGGGATGGGCAGGAGAGGGTTTCCAGGGCACAGAGTAGCATGACGACAAAGTGTGGAAGGGGCAGCAGCATGAGGAGGTAACAGAGTAGCACGATGATGAGAGATTGCGGAGGTGGCAGCAGCATGAGGAGGCCACAGAGTGGCATGACGACAAAGTGTGGAGGTGGCAGCAGCATGAGGAGGCCACAGAGTGGCACGACGACAAAGTGTGGTGGTGGCAGTAGCATGAGGAGTTAACAGAGTGGCACAATGACGAGAGATTGCGGAGGTGGCAGCAGCATGAGGAGGCCACCGAGTGGCATGAGGACGAGAGATTTCGGAGGTGGCAGCAGCATGAGGAGACCACAGAGTGGCACCACAATGAGAGAATGTGGAGGTGGCAGCAGCATGAGGAGGCCATAGTGACTGCTTCATCTATTCATTTATAGAGAATATGGAACAGAACATAAGGTTAACATTTCTCAACTTTATAAAGTGTTACTTAAAACACGATTTTATAATACACATTCTCCTGCACTAAAGGCTTGGCACATTGATTGTCCGGGAATTTCCCTCGAAGATTGGGATAATATATTGCCGAATTTAAGTTTACTTTCTTATAATTTTAATCAAGTTTTGGTTCAATAATGTTAGCTATTTAATAAATTTAATAAAAAAAAGATGTTGCCTAAGACAGGAGAGAATTGGCCAATCTTTGGTTTATTCAACAATGTGGTTGCGATGGAGAAAGCATTACAAAAACAATTTCTCTCCACCTGGAGACAAATCCTGTCAAGATTGATGCAAGTGGGTATTGGCTGCTCATCGATACTTCTGCGCGAACCTGTTTGGCATGAAAAATACTCTAGTAGCTACAGACAAAGAGAAGACAAAGCTTCAAGATTGCTTGGAGCCCGGAAGAATTGCGAACTTCATCAAGATTCAAACCATCTCTAGCAGCCCCTGGTCTCTTCACTAGGGAAAACCTCACGAGTTTCCAGTCATTATGGATGGGAAGGAGGATATCCTGTGGTGCACGTAGATGGAGAGGGACCTCAGATTTCCCTGCACTATACGGACATCTCAGAAATGAACTATTGCTCCTGACAGCAACTCCTGGGAAGTTCATGGAGCGTCCCGATTATTCGGCTTTTATTCGAACCATGAAAGGATTATTTTGAAAGTGTGTAGTAGCCACATGGGGCCCCTGCATTGCAGATTTATCATGGAGACACCGGATTTTAAATATTACATTATTATAATTATAATTACCCAGTTTGACATCTCCCCTTTTGAACCTCGTTCTACATAAATGCTCTGGAACGACTCCTCCCTATCCTTTCCCTGCACTTATAAATAATTTTTTCACCACAATGAAGTCTTTCCTATCACTTTCCCTAGCGCCCGCAGACACGTCTCCCTGCACTAAGTACGCTGGTGAATGGCAGAATCTAAGATGGTTGCTGCTATTTATAGGGCTTTGACATTACAGGGCTGGCTGGGTGCTGATTGGCTGCATGCATGTCAGTATGGGTGATCCCGCCTTCTCAGAGTTCCTTTCTCCATGTCCTCAAACGTGCAGCGGCCATTTTTGGAAAAAATGCGATTCGTTACCACGAAGCATGAGGAAATTCATATTTGGTGCGAATCGAAAAATTCCTTAAATTCGGATTGAATTCCACTTCGTCAAGTTCGATTTGCTCATCTCTACAAATAAGAAGTGTTCAAATTAATCTAGCAGGCAAAGGAAGCAATATGGATAATCGCAAAATATTAGTAAGTGGCTCGTCTTAACTTCCTCTACATAATAAATCGAGATGAGCGAATCGAAGCTGACGATCCGAATTTCAGGAATTATTCAATTTGCACCGAATCTAAATTTCCTTTCAATTCGTGGTAATAAATCTAATTTTTTCCTAAAATGGCTGCTGCATGTGTGAGAACATGGAGAAAGGAAGTCTGGGAAGGCAGGATCACCAATAATGCCATGCATGCCATGCAGGGTCCACCTACTGATAGATATCTAAGTATCCCCTCCCCCCCCCCAGTCTTACCCGAGCTCAGTGACAGGCCATCAGGAGGTTCTGTGTGGGCGGAGGAAACATAGCCCCGCCCCCAGCCTTTGCCTGCACTTGCTCTAGGCTGCAATGCCCAAACATCAGACTGGGTGACTGGGCCTTCTGCTGCATCTGACCCACAAGCTCTGACCTCAGCTTCCGGACTGCCGGAGCTCCCAGGACCTTTCTATTAAAGCACCTGGTAAGTCCATCTAGTAAGAAGCAGGCAGCAGTGTTTGTGGAGGAGGGGGTGCAGGGCTGATGGGGTCTCACTCTCATTGTAGCCGCCCTGAAATGCCCTCAAGTACTAATGGTCACTAACCTGTGAGTTCCCACTGTCAGCTCTGTATTTTCCCTGTGCCCCTTAGGCCTCTGTGTGAGCTTCTTGTGTCCTGTGGGCTCCCTGTGACTGCAGGGCACAACAAAACGACATGCTTGTGTGGTGCTAGTGATGTGGCTGTTCTGTGTTCAATTACCACATGGCTGTCTGGGCCATAGAGGACTCTAGTTAAACTAATAAAGACAACATTGTTTAGGTGGTCTGCATTGTTAATGGAGGGGGCGGGGGAGGCTCTACTTGTATGAGTGTTAAATTGAACAGGTTCTTTAGACATCTATGTGGAATCAGCTGACAACAGTGTAAAAGTAGTGCGCTTCTTCTTATTTGGACAGTTTTGGCCCCATGACTCCCCAAATAAATGAAGTGAGCAGTGATTCTAATAGCGATGCCTGTCATATGCATGTCATACTGACTCACAGTATTATTTTACCACCAAAGCACACTCTCTATGCGTGTTACTGCAAGGCCCAGTGTTCTACATCCCTATAAGGGATCTCTGCAGCCCGGAAACGGACGTATTTTTAAGCGATTCACCATGAATAAATTCATATTGAAGCAAATTTTTTCAGAAAATTCGGCAAACCAGCCAAATCGAATGTAATCCTCCTGGGCAGTGGTCTCTTCAGAGTTGAGGCAATGAAGATGGTTGTCCAGTTTTTATCACAGTTCCATGTTGCACAATACTGTTCTATCCGCACAGTCTCAGTCAGTTGTGTTATCCCTTCCTTGTGACACAGAATTTCACACAGTGTTCCTTACACACAGCAGAATGTTCAGACAAGGTGGCTTCTTTCTGATTCTCAGCTCTGGCTTCTAAACTTCCTTGCAAAGCTCTGCTGCTCTGTGGTCCTATTTATGCTCTAAGAGTTGTGCCTTTATTTATAACAGGAGCAGCACTCTCTTCAACTGTAAATTAGCAGATGCTAGATGTTAGTTCTGCACCCTGCTGCCACAGGACCAATCACACCCAAGAACATAGAGAAATAAAACACAGCACTCCAGACGTTTTGCTTTAAATATGTATTCCATATATCCCATCAGAGTTTCATGACAGTGACACTAAAATGGCAGCAATGCTCCATCTCAATGGTCCTTGATCAGATTTTGTTGTGTAGGAAACTGGAGAATGTTGGAACCCTGTACAAACAGGTGTTGAAGTAGTATAAGTGGAAAGTATGCAGTTTTGCTTTAAATATGTATTCCATATATCCCATCAGAGTTTCATGACAGTGACACTAAAATGGCAGCAATGCTCCATCTCAATGGTCCTTGATCAGATTTTGTTGTGTAGGAAACTGGAGAATGTTGGAACCCTGTACAAACAGGTGTTGAAGTAGTATAAGTGGAAAGTATGCAGTTTTCACTTCTGGGATGTCATCTCCACAGGATAGGGGAAAGCTATTAGATTATTGGGAGTCCAACCATTTGGACCTCTACTGATCACAAGAACAGAGTCCAATAACCACAGAATGAGCATGTACACTGCCACTTCATTCCTTTCTATTGGACTGCCTGAGATCGTTGAGTACAAATATTAGGTTATATTTGGTCCCTATTCTCACAATCGGTGGGGTTCTCATCGGTTGGACACCTCCAGGTCCAATAGTTATTTCATATTTTGTGGATAGAGAATAACTTGATGTAGCCTGAATATCCATTTAAGTGCAGGAAGATATAATATTAGTTATTATTAGGCCCAAAAGTAATATTTTGACTAAGATCTCCCGTGTTTAAAACAAATTCAAGCACACTTTGCATATTTGCTGAAAGGTGTTCTTCCTTTTGGAAAATTCCTCTTTGTGAAGTAGAGTCCCCTGACTTTTAGCAGACCAAGGAGTGTTCTGCTACTGGGAGCCTCTGGGGAGGGGAATCGGAGAGTAGGGTTCAATTCCCCAGCCCATAATACTTCAGGAGAAATGGGGCATTACCAAGTTCTCATTGAAATGAATAGACTGCTTTCAAAGCAAGAGACTTTTGTAGCTCCTCTCAGCTTGACTAATAAATGAGGGTTCCCAAAGAAAGACTATTAAGTCAAAATTTCCTAACAGGATATTTTAACCTCACAACACTAAGTAGTTTGAGGAAATAATATAAAAGTAGATTCTGGAAAATTAAGGTTAAATATGTTTGCATACACTGATTAAGCCAAAGGTTATACTTTTTAGTGCAGGGCTTTCCTTATTGTGTAACATCTCTCATCTGTAATATCACTTGGGTGAACAAAGATGTGTCTTATTAAGAGAATGTTAAAGTCATCAATATTTCCCACAAAATAAATCAAACAAAATAACAATTTAGCTTGCTCTATCTCCTGCCGACAACTTTATGCTATGATAGCCAATGCTGACTTTATTGACAGAATGACTGATGATTTTAATTATTATTTCCAGCTTCCAGTTCTGTAGTTCTGTATAATAATTTTCAGAGGCTTATTTCATTTATACAGAAATGTTATTGTCACTTATAATACTAAAAGATGGATGGATGAACAGGTGAACAATTTGTAAAACAAATGGTGTCAGAACACAACATCTGAATGGCTATTAATGAGGAAAGAACATTGCAGGTTTTACCTGGGCACTGACAGGACAATCATACGACTATTCTCTTTGAGTCTCAGTTATATTAATTTTAAACCAATTACTGCATTCTCCATTTCTTCTTTCAATGTATAATTTCTACTAACACTGTAACATGCTATCATTGTTAAAAAATTGTCCAGAGTTTTTTAATCTTAAGTGCACACAGCCCGAACAGCTCCAAAAACAAATCCATGTAGTTAGACAATATTCATATATTTTTGTGCTACTGCAATGCACACTGAGCAAGAAGTTAATGCTTGGAAACGTGAGCTCGAAAATCAGCAGAATTGTAAGTGCTGCGGTTGTGGACGAGGATCGGTTATGAGTACAAGATTAGTGATTGAATGGGGCACATTCATCAATACAATCATGTCAGTTTTTAATTGCATTCTCAAATGATTTCACCACCACATTTATTTATTTATTTTAATGAAAAACTGGGTATGATATGAAATATTTCCCAAATTTTCAATAAATGTGAATGGAATAGTTTAGTGTCTGTGACTGTGATAATACAGTACATTCTCAATGGAAATACATCCCATCTTTCTTTCTCTTTCTTTCTTTCTTTCTTTCTATTCTTTCTTTCTTTCTTTCTTTCTATCTATCTATCTATCAAATTAGTAGATATTAGTATATAAATCTGAGCAACGCTGTTCATGTTAAAATAGTGTGTACATACATACATACAGTAAGTCAATAGGCATGCGTCAGTAGAATAGGTTTCTGTATTAAGCAGAAGCTTCTATGAATGTCTCTGGACAAAATATTTTTTAGATTGTGATGATAAACATACACATTTTATTAGATACAATAAGCCAAATTTCCTTGTGCCTCATGGTAACAAATCGATTTCCCCTAAAATGGCAGTAAAAAAAACACCACATACCCACCTCTTTCATTTGTGTGTGAAGAGTCTGCCGTGGCCATCTTAATTGAAGATCCTGCACAAAATCTTATGACATCAAGATTTTGCACTGGATCTTCAATCAAGATGGCCGCAGCGGAATCTTCACAAGCAAATGGATAAGGTGTTTAAAAGAAAAAAAAAATTAACCCCAACAGCCCTCAATGAAAGCGGCATCTGAGGGTTTAATGACAGGGGTGGCACTATTGCTGTTCCCAGTTATTGCACCTGCTAGTCACAAAGAAATGCGCTTTGTGACCAAGTAATTCTCTTTTCTCTTGAATCGAATGACCTAAGATTCTGATTCTGTAATAGAACCGAAATGTTATGAAAAATTCAGGTCCAATTTTGATTCTATATAATCAATTTGTTTATCTCTAGTAATTAATCATGTTCAATAATTGAATACTCATCACAAAAATTTGTGAATCTGTAATGGAGTCAGTAGAAGAAAATATGCCAAAAAAAAAATGAAGCTAAAATCTACCAATAGGTAACTGTACTAATAAAACATCAATGGGATTGGGGATGTGAGTTGCCTGCCACAAACTAACCTCAGCTGGACAGTACTTTAAAGAGGACCTTTCATCAGTTTTGACATAGGCAAACTATGTCAAAACCTTGTAGTGCGGTCCCCACTGATGCTATGTGTGTGGGCCGCACAGGCGGTGAGCGGTCCACTCCGATTGGATCGCGATGAAAGCAAGGGAAAAGGAGATGCCCACAGCAGAAGACTGCTGCACTAGAAGGTTTTGACATAGTTAGCCTATGTCAAAACTGATGAAAGCTCCTCTTTAACCGCTTCAGCCCCCCTAGCTTAAACACCCTTAATGACCAGGCCACTTTTTACAATTCCGCACTACACTACTTTCACCGTTTATTGCTCCGTCATGCAACTTACCACCCAAATGAATTTTACTTCCTTTTCTTCTCACTAATAGAGCTTTCATTTGGTGGTATTTCATTGTTGCTGACATTTTTACTTTTTTTGCCATTAATACAAATTTAACGACATTTTTGCAAAAAAATGACATTTTTAACTTTCTGTTGTATTTTTTTTTTAAAAAAGCTACATTTCTATATAAAATTTTCTCTAAATTTATTGTTCTACATGTCTTTGAAAAAAAAAAGTTCAATAAGTGTATATTTATTGGTTTGGGTAAAAGTTATAGCGTTTACAAACTATGGTTCAAAAAAGTGAATTTCGGCATTTTGAAGCAGCTCTGACTTTCTGAGCACCTGTCATGTTTCTTCAGGTGCTAGAATGTCAGGATAGTATAAATACCCCCCAAATCACACCATTTTAGATAGAAGACACCCCAAAGTATTCGCGGAGGGGCATGGTGAGTTCATGTATCATTTTATTTTTTTTCACAAGTTAGCGGAAAATGACACTTTCTGAGAAAAAAAAAAAAAGTTTCAATTTCTGATAACTTCTGGCAAAAAAAAAAAAAATCTCACACGGACTCACTATGCCCCTCAGTGAATACCTTGGGGTGTCTACTTTCCGAAATGGGGTCATTTGTGGGGTGTGTTTACTGTTCTGGCATTTTGGGCGGGGCTAAATTGTGAGCCGCCATGTAAAACCTAAAGGTACTCGTTGGAATTTGGGTCTCTCTGCACCCAGGCTGCAAAAAGTGTCACTTATGTGGTATCGCCGTACTCAGGAGAAGTAGGGCAATGTGTTTTGGGGTGTATTTTTACATATACCCATGTTGGGTGAGAGAAATATCTCTGTAAATTGTCAACTTTGTATAAAAATTTTAAAAGTTGTCGTTTACAGAGATATTTTTCACACAAAGTATGGGTATATATAAAATACACCCCAAAACACATTGCCCTACTTCTCCTGAGTACGGCGATACCACATGTGTGCCACTTTTTGCAGCCTGAGTGCAAAGGGCCCTAAAACTAATGAGTACCTTTAGGATTTCACACGGCATTTTTACGCATTTGGATCCCAGACTTCTTCTCACGCTTTAGGGGCCCCTAAAATGCCAGGACAGTATAAATACCCCACATGTGACCCCATTTTGAAAAAGACACCTAAGGTATTCCGTGAGGGGTATGGTGAGTTCATGTAGAATTTTATTTTTGTCACAAGTTAGTGGAATATGAGACTTTATAAAAACAAAATAAAAAAACATATCAATTTCCGCTAACTTGTGCCAAAAATAAAAATTCTGTGGACTCGCCATGCCCCTCACGGAATACCTTGGGGTGTCTTCTTTCCAAAATGGGGTCACATGTGGGGTATTTATACTCACCTGGCATTTTAGGGCCTCAAAGCGTGAGAATCCAAATGCATAAAAATGGCTCGTGAAATCCTAGAGGTACTCATTGGTTTTAGGCCCCTTGCGCACCCAGGCTGCAAAAGTGTCACTCATGTGGTATCCCCATACTCAGGAGAAGTAGGCAATGTGTTTGGGGTGTATTTTTACATATACCCATGCTGCGTGTGAGAAATATCGCTGTAAACGACAACTTTTTACATTTTTTTATTCAAAGTTGTCAATTTACAGAGATATTTCTCTCACCCAGCATGGGTGTATGTAACAATACACCCCAAAACACATTGCCCTACTTCTCCTGAGTACCACGATACCACATGAGTGACACTTTTTTGCAGCCAAGATGCGCAAAGGGGCCCTAAAACCAATGAGTACCTTTAGGATTTCACAGGCCATTTTTACGCATTTGGATTCTCACGCTTTAGGACCCCAAAAATGCCAGGGCAGTATACATACCCCACAAGTGACCCCATTGTGGAAAGAACTCCCCTCCAATCAAAGAACATTCCTGGTTGACGCTATGGAATTCATACTTACACACAACTATTTTAAATATGAAGAGGAGTTCTACCTCCAGAAATGCGGCACAGCGATGGGGACGAAATTTGCCCCATCGTATGCAAATCTATTCATGGGGGCTTTTGAGAAACAACAAGGCTTACTAGACCATACTGACATCTGCCTTTACAAACGCTTTATAGATGATATAATTTTGGTATGGAAAGGTGATCCCACCACCATATTGGCCTTTCTAGACAACTTAAACCAAAATGAGTGGAATCTCAAATTCACTGCCCATTTCAACCCACACACGGTGGTCTTTTTGGACCTGAATCTGAAAAGCAGTGGAAAATATATCAAAACAAGCACCCACTTCAAAGAAGTGGATGCAAACAGCTATTTAGACTTCAAGAGCTGTCATTTCCATAAATGGAAAAAAAACATTCCATATGGTCAGATGAGGCGTGTAAGGGGGAATTGTTCTGACAGCAACAGCCTGTCCGAACAATTGGACATTCTACAGAAAAGATTTGAGGCTAAAGGCTACCCCGAGAAATTAATTCATGACTCCCGTTCTCGAGCCATAAGGACTAGCCAAGAAGATTGCCTCGCACCAGGTAAAACTAAAATTAAAATTAAAGGGCAAGAGAAACCACATGAATTCCAATTTAACTTCCTCACCCGTTACAATACTAAACATAGCTCCATCCAACAAATAATACAGAAACATTGGCCAATATTGAACCAGGACCCAATAATTGGAAAACTTCTTCCGAAAAAAACAGGTATAACATACAGACGTGCGCATACTCTGAAAAATATTCTGGCACACTCCTGTCCAAAATTAAATATCCCAAAACCCAACTTCAAGAAAAGCATTGGTGAGACCCTTCCCACAGGGTCCTTTCGCTGTGGGTCCAGACGGTGCCTGTGCTGCCTTAGTATAACGGACCAGACCACATTAGTGACTGTCTCCAATACACAAGAGACCATTCCTCTGAGACATCATATGACGTGTAGCTCAAGAAATGTTGTATATATTTTGGAATGTTCCTGCCATCTACAATACGTGGGTAGAACCACCCAGACATTGCGCGAAAGACTTAATACACATCGTGCGAACATCCAAAAGCAGTTTTTGAAACATGGAGTCTCCAGACATTTCTCCGAGGCACATGCTGGGGATTTCTCTTGCTTGAAAATCACCCCTATCGATTGGGTCCCAAAATCTTATTCCCAGCTGTGCCGACGAGAAATGTACTGGATTTATAGATTCAATACCCTTGCCCCAGCAGGCTTGAATGAAGCCCTCGAATACGGCCATTATTGATGGAGCCTCCAGTACACTAAATAAACCCCCCCCCCCTTTTTTGTAGTATACAGGTTTTTATCCATATAAAATTTATTTATCCTTCACTATATATTTATAGTTTTATACGATCAATATCGGTGGAGCCCCCAGTAACCCTAAACCCCCCCCCCCCTCACTTCCCACTCTGTTCATACTATTATTATATTATTTTCATCATAGTATATAGGTTTGTGTATTTTTATCAAATTCATTTTTCCCTATATATGTATTTTTATTCACATATGATATTCTTTGTATATACCCTTCTATCGATATATCGATCATCCACAAACCCATCGAATTTTAGTGGTTAAATACAGTCTACACCCGTAATATACATGTGGATATAACATAAAATCTCTCTGTATGTATGTATATGTGGGGGTGTGTGTATATAGATATAGAGATATATAGGTCTTTAAGTATATTTATATCCAGTTTATTTTTATACAAAAGTTGTAAACACCTACCTGTAGGGATACCTCTTTTACCATGAATTTTATATCAATTTTATAGGAAACATATTTATTATACACAATGAATATCAATTAATTATATACATACAATTTATACTTTTTTATCTTTATTATTATTATTATTTTTTCAATGCCCCCATATATAGGGATAAATTTGCCTGTCCAGAAGAGACTAATCAGTCTATATAACTTTGGAGATTTGGCCACGATCAATTAATCATTTTTTATGATCGGAAGCCCCATCGATCTCTAGGGTTACTAAGGATCGGCACCAAGGGAACAAAGGGAAAGACCACTCCACGATATTTGAAAGTATTTTATTTTATTTTATATTACATTATATTATATTATATACTTGAAACTGTGAAATATTTATCTTGTATTGACCTGAACAATATTCACTTCCGGTCCGGAAGTCACATGACCGGAAGTGAATGGATACCACGTGCAAACCAATTAGTTACCAATTGTATATTTAAGTTGTGCATGCACACCACTGTTTTTATATGCTCCTGAGGAAGGGGTTTTATATATACCCCGAAACGCGTCGAGCTTGAATAAAAGGAACCCTTTACAATCCAGAAGGTCTCCCGGGTCATCCTTTTGAGAGACTTCGTGGATTGAATCCAACTGAAGGCAATCTCGGCGAGGGGGTAGTGGGCTCCAAGTGTCTTGAGCTTATCTTGACCCACCCCCTGGTGAAGTGAGTAATATTTATTGATCACTTATATATCACCTCAAGTGTATTTTTTGGTGAAAACCTAGAAACCTCACCACCTGAGGAGCCTTGTCTCTGCACCAACCTGATTTTATTTCCCATCTGGCGCTCCATCTATTTTCTTTCTTCAATTCATTTGTCTCCACGGCCTGGTAACACGCCGTCCCTTGTGAGCCGCCTTAACACCTTCCATTCCATCAGTCGTTTTGTGTGGGTATCCCCTGGCGCCCGTCCTTCTCCCTTTTCCCTTTCCCATCCTCCCCTATCCATATTCCCTTCCTTAACCCATTTTCTTCTGCTCCTTTTTTTCTGACCACATGTATTGTGGAAAGAAGACACCCCAAGGTATTCTGTGAGGGGTATGGCGAGTTCACAGAAAAAAAAACAAAAATTGGCACAAGTTAGCGGAAATTGATTATTATTTTTTTTTTACAGTCTCATATTCCACTAACTTGTGACAAAAAATAAAATTTTGCATGAACCCGCCATACCCCTCAGCGAATACCTTGGGGTGTCTTCTTTCTAAAAAGGGGTCACATGTGGGGTATTTATACTGTCCTGGCATTTGAGGGTCTCCGCAATCATTACACGTATGGCCAGCATTAGGAGTTTCTGCGATTCTCCTTATATTGAGCATACGGGTAATGAGATTTTTTTTTTCCGTTCAGCCTCTGCGCTGAAGAAAAAAAAAATGAACGGCACAGATTTTTTCATTCGCATCGGTCAATGTGGATGAAAAAATCTCTGCCAAAATCAGTGACTGCAGTGCGGTGGGCTGGGTGCTAACTACCTAACAAGTAGCTAACTAACTGGCGGTGATAAGGGACCCTTATGCCCCATTCACACGTCCGAAATTCTGTTTGCGGAACGGAATTGCGGACCCATTTATTTCTATGGGGACAGACTTTGTCCCGCTCGGATCCGGAATTACGGATCCGCGCTTCCGGGTCTGCACTTCCGTTCCGCAAAAATATAGAACATGTCCTATTCTTGTCCGCAATTGCGGACAAGAAAAAGCATTTTCTATATAGTTCTGGCAATGTGCGGATCTGCAAAATGCGGAAAGCACATTGCCGGTGTCCGTGTTTTGAGGATCTGCGGATCGGATCTGCGGATCGGATCCGCGGATCTGTGAATCCACGGATCCGCAAAACACATATGGACGTCTGAATGGAGCCTTACAAGGGGTGTGATCAATGACAGGGGGGTGATCAGGGGGTCTAGATGGGGTGATCAAGGGGTTAATAGGTGAGGGGGGGGAGTGGGGAGGGGGTTAGTGTAGTGTTTGGTGCAACTTTACAGTGTTACCTGGTCCTCTGGTGGTCGATCCCAGCAAATGGGACCACTAGAGGACCAGGTAGCAGCTATATCAGACGCTGTTCACAAAACAGCGTCTGATATAGCTGTTTGATGCGATATAATTCGCATCTACAGCCTGCCAGCGATGGATCATCGCTGGCAGGCTGTAGCCTAACTGCCGAGACGCGCTTCTCTGTGATTTCACAGGAAATCTCGGCTCTCACGAGATGACGCGCCGACGCGTCATCTCAGAGCTACAGGACCGCCCGTAGGACGCATCCCTGTGTTAGGCGGTCCTGTACTGGTTAAATGAAACTTTTCACACATTGCTAAAAATTTACGTGCACCAGGGATTTCTCTTTGAAGTTAGCAATAACTAGAACACATACTTCACAAGCACCTTCCACTACTTCACAGGATTATATATTGGGAGTAAAGATGAGCGAACCTTTTAAGATTTTTATTTTTTTCAAGGTCACTAATTTCTTCAAAAACTTTGGTTCAGACCCAAATCAATTCTACCCGAACCAAAGCAACTTCAATTGGCCTGGGAATTGATATATAACAATTCTCAGGCTAATTTTATTTTTTATTTTTCTCTTCCCTCTCCCCCTGCTTATGCTATTGAACTCAATGACAGCAATAGTAAATCATGTCTGAGTGACACTGACATACATAGCTATGGGTAAATGCGTCGCCACATGTGTTATGCTTTTTCATTTTACAAAGCTTAAAAAAATTGGCTTTTATTGAGGAAGATGGTGTTTAAATGCACACAGTGTTAGGCTGGCTAAACCCGGACGTGAGCAGTCCATGAAAAAAATCCAGTCTACATTACCACGGACTGCTCACGTCCGGGTTTAATGGACGTGTGAAGCCAGCCTTATGGTGGAAAAAAAACTGTTGCTTGTTGGGGGGCAAAATGTCCAAAAAGTATGCCATAAGGTCAGAATGCATGCACAAGTGATAAATGTCAGAAGAAAAGGTGACTCATTCTGAATGAGCCTAGAAATATTTTCCCATTTAATTCAGAGCACAGGAGCGCATTATGGAAAGAGTATGCTAATAGCAGCATGTGGCCACTACAGCAGTGGCAGCGGTAGCAGGATATCAAGGAACATACAAGGCAGTAGATCAGCTGTTTATGGGCACTAGTAATTGTAGTAGTAGTGGTGGATGCGTAGTGTTATTAGTGGTGGCAGTAGGGGATTAGTAGTGAGTAGTAGTAGCTTCGAACATGGCAGTAGCTGTATGGTATATTTTGGCAGGCAAACAGACAGCATCAGTGGCATGATGACAGCAACAGCAGTTGTACAGAACATAATGGTAGACAGATACCATGATGGTAGTTAGGCAGGCAGGCAGACAGCAACAGTGGCAAGTAAACCCAAATCATCCTGGGTCCATGCCTTAGTCATTTTGACAAAAAATATTGAACACTGACGGAGGACAATTTGATCTGTTTGGGTGTCACTACAACCCCTGCCACAATGAAAATCCTCTTCAAGATAACACTGGAGGCAGGAAAAAAAAAAAAAACAGAGAGAGAAACTGGGCCATTGTTATAGTCTACTTGCGCAAAAGTCCATAGGGTCAGGGAACAGGGTATGCTCCAAAGGCCAGAGTCCAAATAGAACTGAACTTGAGCATTGAAGCAGTTTTTCTCTGGTTGCTGATTTGCCTCAACCTGGTGCAGCACATGGGGAAACTGTCCCATCATGTTGAGGAGACTGAACTGGCGTCAGCTTCTCCTGCTTGTGGCAGCAGAGATGGTGGGGGTAGGTTGTCTTTGTGCAGGGGGAGAGGGGCATCCCTTTCAGACAAGCGGAAAGCAGGTATCTGCTCTCCAAAAGTTACGGCAAACTGCACGCATATGTTTACTAGTAATAAAGTAACTTGGCCTCCCTTTTGGTAGGAGGAAAACAATCCCTCATTGTGCTTTGAAAGCGAGGTTCTAAAAGTATGGTATCTAGTAATCATTAGTGTTGATCGTGAATATTCTAACCGCAAATTTTTATTGTGAATATCGGCACTTTAGAATATAGAATATAGTGCTATATCTTCATAATGGTGAATGTTCTAGATTTTTTTTTTCATCAGTACCCTCACTGCTTCTTGCTTGTGGGCCAATGAGAAGGCTTCAGTATCTCTGTCTGAGCTTAGCAACATCCCTAGCAACCAATAGGAAAGTTGCCTATGCCTTACTATATAAGAACCTCCCCAGCAGCCATTGTCTGCTGTTTTTTGCAGTTCAGAGAGAGACAGTAGGGTCATTGCTGTGCTCTGTGCTTTGCAGAATCATCTGGATCCTTATTCACTTACATTAGATAGTTAGTTAGCTCATATATATAATACAGATAGTTAGTGGGAGATAGTCAGTGTAGGTTAGATAGTGATATAGTGTAGCTGACAGGTTCCAGTGCAGGGTGTTAGGTAGTGTGATAGGAATTGCTGTGCTGTGATAGGCATAAGTGTCTAGCAGCTTGAAAAATATAGCAAAAGTGAGCTACGCCTGTATTGCGTACGCAACATGCGCATATTACTTTGCTGATTTTCGCAATCAAGAAAATAATGACTAATGAATAATGAAAATAATGAATTTATGAATTTATGGCGAATATTAGGCCAAATATTTGTGATGATGTAGAATATAGTGCTATATATTTGTAATCGCGAATATTCAAGATTTTTTTTCATCATTAACCTCTCTTCTTGCTTGTGGGCCAATGAGAAGGCTGCAATATCTTTGTTAGAGCTTAGCAACATCTGTAGCAACCAATAGGAAAGTTGCCTACCCCTTTACTATATAAAAAACTCCCCAGCAGCCATTTTGCTGTTCTGAGAGATAGAGTAGTGACATTGCTGTGCTCTGTGCTTTTATCTGGATCCTATTCCTTATCCAATTACATTAGATAGTTAGTTAGCTCATATATATTATACAGATAGTTAGTGGGAGATAGTCAGTGTAGGTTAGATATTGATATAGTGTAGCTGGTTCCAGTGCAGGGTGTTAGGTAGTGTGATAGGAATTACTGTGCTGTGATGGGAATTAGTGTCTCTGTTAGACACAGTGCTGTGATGTCACAACAATATTTAGTGCACCGATCAGTAATATCTACACAGACCTGATAAAATGTGAAGTTGCACGTAATACACAAAAAATTGTGCATCATTTGTGCCGATTTGCAAATAATAACTGGACATCAAGAATTCTGGAATTTGCGAATTTTATGAGAAAAATTTGCGAAATATCGCAAAAACTAATATTGGCTATGCCGCTCATCACTAGTAATCAGCAGACTGCTTTATGTGAATGATAAGCCTGTCAGTGAGTAAGTAAGCAAGCATACAGCTCGCCATTCTGGCCAGGAGCTAGTTCTTTCCTGCTCTGCCTCCACTGTAATGATTGCATATTGGCCAGGATGGAAGGCCTGTGAAAAACATTGACCCACTGGTCCATGAAAGATATGTACTGTCCCTCCCCGTAACAGTTGGTACTGCACCTTGCTGCACAATGAGAATTGCAATTTTAAACAATAGTTTGGAGAAAAAAAATTGACAGCTGGTCAAAAGTATGAATATCATACAGAACTGAGCCATTATTACTAAAAACTAAGTGACAGTGACATAGTAACAACTGCAACACCTGCAACTTGGCCAGGTGGAATTTCAGCTTGCACACTGGCTATCCTATAAGACACACTTGCCCATAAAAAGCACCTAGGTTTTAGAGGATAAAAATAAGAAAATAAAAATTCATCAGACTTCAGTTCAGACTCCCAATCAGACAGCAGCTCAGACCCCCAATGTTAATCAAATCTCAGCTCAGCCCGCAATTAGACCTCTAATATTAATCAGACCTCAGATCAGACCCCCAGCATCAATTAGACCTCAGCTCAGACCCCCAATGTAAATTAGACATCAGCTCAGCCCAAAAAAAAAGACCTCAGATCAGACCCCAAATGTTAATTAGACCCCGGTTTAGAGCCCAATCAGACCTCAGACCAGATCCCCAATGTTAATAGGACCTCCGATCATATCTCAGACCCCCAATAAGACCTCAAATCAGAGCTCAAATATTAATCAGACCACTCAACAGACCTCAGATCATAACCCTAATCTTAATTAGACCCCAGCTCAGACCTCCAAACAGACCTGAGGTTAGACTCCCAATGTTAATTAGGCCCCAGCTCAGACCCACAATCAGACCTCAGATCAGACCCCTAATCTTAATCAGACCTCAGATCAGACAAAAAATACTATATCAGCTCACCTCTCCTGTTCCAGATTTCACCCCTGATCTTGAGCTCTAGTGCTCTTCCTAGCACACTGTGCTGAGACCCGACATCGCACAGCATGAGGTCACATAGCACGCCTACATTCTCAAGCTGTACGTAGGTCACAGCACAGCTTGCGACGACAGCAGATGAAGGCAAGGGAATAGCAAGTACAGAGCCAGCACAGGGAGCACTGTATTCACCACTCCCCAGTCCCACTTTACTAATGAGGCATCCATAATGGAATAAATCATTAGTATACACTCTATAAGATGCACTGACAATGTACCCACATACATACATATGTTTTATAGAGCAAAAAATACAGTAATTGCTTGTTGAGAATAATTTTCTCATGACCACACATTCTGTTATAGATGTCTCACAATGAAGTGGAGGACAAGCCGCAACAAAGAAGACCAGGAGAAGGAGCACAGACTGGCTCCGATTTAAAATTCTGGCCAGTTCTATTTCCCCACAAGATCTGGTGATTAGAGATGTCGCGAACATAACATTTTACATTTACGAACGGCGAACGTGAAATTCCGCGAATGTTTGCGAACTGGGCGAACCGCCACAGACTTCAATAGGCTGTCGAATTTTAAAACCCACAGGGACTCTTTTTGGCCACAATAGTGATGGAAAAGTTGTTTCAAGGGGACTAACACCTAGACTGTGGCATGCCGGAGGGGGATCCATGGCAAAAATCCCATGGAAAATTACGTAGTTGACGCAGAGTCGGGTTTTAATTCATAAAGGGCATAAATCACCTAATATTCCAAAATTGTTTGGAATAACGTTCTTTAAAACATCCAGTGTGTGTATACGATCAGGTATGATGTTGTATCGATCAGGTAGTGTAAGGGTTACACCTGCTTCACAGTGACAGACCTAACTCTGACAGACCAAACTCCCCGTTTAATGCACCACAAACAACCGCAAACAGTCCATTTGCACAACCGCAAACTCCCCATTTGCACAATGTTGGATACCAAGCTAGCCATGTCCCGTTCCTTGTCTTCACTGACGTCATTGAACGTCCCTTCCTCCACCCAGCCACATACAACACCAAGAGTCCCCGAAAGGTGAGAACAAGCCCCCTGGGATGCCTGCTGTGGTTGGTCTTCCACCTCCTCAAAGCCCCCTTCCTCCTCTGACTCCTCTTCTTCAGACTCCTCTCTCTGCGCTGCTGCAGGTCCAGCAATCGACGACGACAAGGCTGCTTCTGGTGGTGATGGTGACTGCAACTCTTCCACTTCATGCTCATCTACGACCGCAGTGCACGCTCCATGAAAACCGCATATGGGATGAGGTCGATGATGTTGCCTTGGGTTTGACTGACCAGGTTTGTCACCTCCGCAAAAGGACGCATAAGCTTACAGACATTGTGCATGAGCATTCAGTAACGCGGCCAAAAAATACCCAGCTCCGCAGAGGCTGTCCTCTTTTTTTTAAATAAAAAAAATCTGTTCTTACCAGTTTAATCTCTGTTTTGTCCCCTATCAGGGGCCAGTGTATGGAATAAATTTTAGGAACCGGGAGATGGAAAAAGATGGCTGGTCGGGCCTCTTCCTTCCAATTTGGGGCACTGTGTGTGCGCCGCACAATGTACTGGGACACCCTATATGAGTGATGTGTTAAGTAGTACTATTCCTATCAGTTTAATCCCTGTTACGTCCCCTATAAGGGGACGTGTATTGAATAGATTTTAGAAACCGGGAGATGGAAGAAGATTATTGGTCGGTCCTCTTACTTCCAATTTGGGGCTCTGAATGTGCGCCGCACAATGTACTGTGCCACCCTATATAAGTGGTGTGTTAAGTGGTACTATTCCTATCAGTTTTATCCCTGTTACATCCCCTATCAGGGGACGTGAATAGATTTTAGGAACCAGGAGATGGAAAAAGATGATTGGTCGGTCCTCTTACTTCCAATTTGGAGCATTGCGCAAGCGCCGCACAATGTACTGTGACACCCTATATGAGTGATGTGTTAAGTAGTACTATTCCTATCAGTTTAATCCCTGTTACGTCCCCTATAAGGGGACGTGTATTGAATAGATTTTAGAAACCGGGAGATGGAAGAAGATTATTGGTCGGTCCTCTTACTTCCAATTTGGGGCTCTGAATGTGCGCCGCACAATGTACTGTGCCACCCTATATAAGTGGTGTGTTAAGTAGTACTATTCCTATCAGTTTTATCCCTGTTACGTCCCCTATCAGGGGACGTGAATAGATTTTAGGAACCAGGAGATGGAAAAAGATGATTGGTCGGTCCTCTTACTTCCAATTTGGAGCACTGCGCAAGCGCCGCACAATGTACTGTGACACCCTATATGAGTGATGTGTTAAGTAGTACTATTCCTATCAGTTTAATCCCTGTTACGTCCCCTATAAGGGGACGTGTATCGAATAGATTTTAGGAACCGGGAAATGGAAGAAGATGATTGGTCGGTCCTCTTACTTCCAATTTGGGGCTCTGAATGTGCGCCGCACAATGTACTGTGACACCCTATATGAGTAGTGTGTTAAGTAGTACTATTCCTATCAGTTTAATCCCTGTTACGTCCCCTAAAGGGGACGTGTATCAAATAGATTTTAAGAACCGGGAGATGGAAAAAGATGGTTGGTCGGTCCTCTTCCTTCTAATTTAGGGCACTGCGCGTGTGCCATGCAATGTACTGTGACACCCTATATGAGTGGTGTGTTAAGTAGTACTATTATTATCAGTTTAATCCCTGTTACGTCCCCTATCAGGGGACGTGTATCGAATAGATTTTAGACAACCGCAAAGAGTTGACACACTCATGACATAAATTTTATTCTTCTATGCATCAATCTTGGTGTAGTGATGACTGTGCTCGCGCGCACGTTTGGGAGACTGCAGGTGATGGCAGTTTTTCAAAGCCTATGATAGTGCTGAGGTAGTTCAGTGACAGTTAAGTGACCCAGAAAACAATGATTCTGCAGTTTGGGCCCATTGTTGGTCTAGTAGGCTTTAATGATCACCTTAGATGATCACAAAGAAAATTTATGTTTTTTCTATGAAAAATTATCCAGCCGATCGCTTTTGGTCTGATCACAATGAAGCAACGACCTTATCATCTGGGGTGTGCCAACATTGCCAACACACTCATAGAGGTGATCGTTTCATTGTGATACACAAGCGCCTTCACCACAACAAGGAAACGATCACGAAGGGGAACTGACACATGTAGGGGCTTTTTTTTTGTTTTGTTTTTGCAGCCACAGTGCAGCACTAGAGGCCAGAAAAATTAGGCATGTACACATGCCTGAAAAATTAGGTATTGTTGCAGCCGCTGCTGTAGAAGCTGCGGGAAAAATTTATGTTTTCCCAGCAGAAAGTGTACCAAAACATTTAGGCCTTGAACCCTAGTTGGTGGCGGAGAAGTCACGCAAGCCACCCAGCATGCAGAGATTAAATACAGCAGCGTGGGGACCATTTTTAGCCCAAGGCATCTAATCAGGCCTTTTTTTAGTCAAATGCATCCTCCACTGTCAGTCCCTTTGGTATCCACGCCTCATTCATCTTAATAAAGGTGAGGTAATGTATACTTTTTTGACATAGGCGACTTCTCTTGTCAGTGACAATACCTCCTGCTTCGCTGAAGGTCCTTTCTGACAGAACACTTGAAGCGGGGCATGCCAGAAGTTCTATCGCAAATTGGGATAGCTCAGGCCACAGGTCAAGCCTGCACGCCTAGTAGTCAAGGGGTTCATCGCTCCTCAGAGTGTCGATAGCTGCAGTTAAGGCGAGGTAGTCTACTACTTGTCGGTCGAGTTGATCTCTGAGGGTGGACTCTGAAGGGCTGTGGCGATGCGTAGGACTTAAAATGCTCTGCATGTCCTCCATCAACAACACGTCTGTAAAACGTCCTGTCCTTGCCGGCTTGGTCGTGGTAGGAGGAGTATTACTTTCCCCTCTTCCCCTGTTAGATTCCCATTGTTCTCTGACATCACCCCTATACGCTGTGTAAAGCATACTTTTTAACTTGTTTTGGAACTGATGAATCCTTTCTAACTTCCAGTAATTCGGTAACATTTCAGCAACTTACTGCTTATACCGGGGGTCTAGTAGCGTGGCCACCCAGTACAGTTCGTTCTCCTTCAAGCTTTTTAATCGAAGGTCCCTCAACAGGCATGACAGAATGAAAGACCCCATTTGAACAAGGTAGAATGCCGACTTATCTCCCGTTCCTCGTCCTCACTGATCTCATTGAATGTCTGTTCTTCCCCCCAGCCACGTACAACACCACGGGTCCCAGATAGGTGACAACAACGAGCACCCTAGGATGCCTGCTGTGGTTGATCTTCCTGCTCCTCAAAGCCACATTCCTCCTCTGACTCCTCTTCCTCAGACTCCTCTTCCAGCGTTGCCACAGGACCAGCAAGCGATGATGATAAGACTGTTTCTGGTGGTGATGGTGACCACAACTCTTCCTCTTCACGCTCATCTACGGCCTGATCCACCACTCTTCGCAGAGCCCCCTCCAGGAAGAAAACAAATGGGATGAGGTCGCTGATGGTGCCTTCGGTGCGACTGACTAGGTTTGTCATCTCCTCAAAAGGACGCATGAGCCTACAGGCATTGCGCAGGAGCGTCCAGTAAGGTGGCAAAAAAATACCCAACTCCACAGAGGCTGTCCTAGCACCCCAGTCATATAAATACTCGTTGACGGCTTTTTCTTGTTAGAGCAGGCGGTCGAACATTAGGAGTGTTGAATTCCAATGTGTCGGGCTGTCACAAATCAAGCGCCTCACTGGCATGTTGTTTTGCCGCTGAATATCGGAAAAGTGTGCCATGGCTGTGTAGGAACTCCTGAAATAGCCACACACCTTCCTGGTCTGCTTGAGGACGTCCTGTAAGCCTGGGTACTTGCGCACAAAGCCTTGTACGATCAGATTTAACACATTTGCCATGCACGGCACATGTGTCAACTTGCCCAAATTCAATGCCGCCAACATATTGCTTCCATTGTCACACACCACTTTGCCGATCTCCAGTTGGTGCGGGGTCAACCACTGATCCACCTGTGCGTTCAGGGCGGACAGGAGTGCTGGTCCGGTGTGACACTCTGCTTTCAGGCAAGTCAACCCCAAAACGGCGCGACACTGTCGTATTTGGGATGTGGAATAGCCCCTGGGGAGATGGGGGGTGCAGTTGATGTGGAGCAAGACGCAGCAGCAGAAGAGGATTTAGCCAAGGAGGTAAGCGAAGAGGATGGAGTAGGAGGAGTAGAGGAGGTGGCAGAAGGCCTGCCAGCAAGTCGTGGCGGTGTCACAAACTCCACTGCAGAGCCACGCATTCCATGCTTGGCAGCCGTCAGCAGGTTTACCCAATGCGCAGTGTATGTGATATACCTGCCCTGACTGTGCTTTGCAGACCAGGTATCAGTGGTCAGATGGACCCTTGCCTCAACACTGTGTGCCAGACATGCCATGACTTCCTTTTCCACAATAGAGTACAGGTTGGGGATTGCCTTTTGTGAAAAAAAAATTCGGCAAGGTACCATCCACTGCAGTGTCTCAATAGCTACAAATTTTTTGAAGGCCTCAGATTCCACCAGCTTGTATGGTAAAAGCTGGTGGGCTAAGAGTTTTGACAAGCCAGCTGTCAGATGCCGGGCAAGGGGGTGACTCTGTGACATTGGCTTCTTACACTCAAACATTTCCTTGACAGACACCTGACTGTGGGCAGATGAGCAGGAACTGCTAAAGGTGAGAGTTGGAGTGGCAGGAAGTTGAGAGGGGACAAAGAGGACAGCAGTGGTTGACGTGGCTGAAGATGCTGGACCAGGAGGAGGATGGTGGCTTTGACTTTGTGTGCTGCATGTACTCATGTGTTGATCCCATTGGTGTTTGTGATGAGAGATCATGTGCCTTCCCAAAGCAGTTGTACCTAGGTGAGTGTTGGACTTCCCACGACTCAGTTTCTTTTGGCACAGGTTGCAAATGGCATCGGTGTTATCAGAGGCAGACACACAAAAAAAATGCCACACTGCTGAGCCTTGCAATAACGGTATTCTGGTGGTGGCAATAGCATGCGTTAAATGGCGTGCTGTCTGGCTGACCCCAGGTGCCGATACATGCTGTCTGACTGTGCCACTAACTCCTTGCGACGACCTCCCCCTGCTTCCAACTTGTCTCCTCCTCCTCTCTGTCTCCCCATCTGAACTTTCCCCCTGTTCTTCTTCTCTTCGAGCGGGCACCCACATGACATCCACGGACACATCTTCATCATCAACCGCTTCAATTGCATCTGACAACTCAGCAAAGGAAGCAGCAGCGGGTACAACATCATCATTATCACACCGTACGTCCATGTGTGTATTGCTGCCTGACTGAGACATATCCCTGTTATCTACATTCTCTGGAAATATTGGTTGCGCATCACTCATTTCTTCCAACTGATGTTTAAATAACTCCTCTGACTGATCAAATAAAGCGGCTGTGGTGCTAGTGTTGGTGGTGGCAGTGGGCGGGCGAGTGGTAACTTGAGAGCAGGTGACCGAAGCTGAGCTGGAGGAGGAGGGTGCATCAAGGTTCCGAGCGGAAGCTGTAGAAGATTGGGCGTCCTGGGTAAGCCAGTCAACTATGTCCTCAGAATTTTTCGAGTTCAGGGTATGTGGCCTCTGAACACTGGGCATTATTCTAGGGCCTAAAGGAAATCACAGCACCACGATGGCCCCTGCGGGGTGGCCTGCCTCTGCCTATCATTTTTTGGGGGATTAGTGGTACTATGCGTGCAAGGTACTGTGCCACCCGATATGAGTGGTGGGCACTGGCAGTGGGCACAGTACAGTCTGTGTGGGCCTGACACACACTGGCAGGCAACTGAAATTATATTAAAGGGTAAAAATTTAATGACTTTTTTTTATCTGCAAAGTACTGTGCCACCCTATATGAGTGGTGTGCACACAGTACAGTCTGTGGGCCTGCGGCCTCTTACACACGGGCAGGCAACTACAATATAATATATACAGTCGTGGCCAAAAGTTTTGAGAATTACTCAAATATTGGAAATTGGAAAAGTTGCTGCTTAAGTTTTTATAAAAGCAATTTGCATTTACTCCTGAATGTTATGAGTGATCAAATGAATTGCATAGTCCTTCTTTGCCATGAAAATTAACTTAATCCCAAAAAAACTTTCCACTCCATTTCATTGCTGTCATTAAAGGACCTGCTGAGGTCACTTCAGTAATCGTCTTGTTAACTCAGATGAGAATCATGACGAGAACAAGGCTGGAGATCATTATGTCAGGCTGATTGGGTTAAAATTGCAGACTTGACATGCTAAAAGGAGCGTGATGCTTAAAATCATTGTTCTTCCATTGTTAACCATGGTGACCTGCAAAGAAACACGTGCAGCCATCGTGTTGCTTAAAAATGCCTTCACAGGCAAGGATATTGTGGCTACTAAGATTGCACCTCAATCAACAATTTATAGGATCATCAAGAACTTCAAGGAAAGAGGTTTAATTCTTGTTAAGAAGGCTTCAGGGCGTCCAAGAAAGTCCAGCAAGCACCAGGATCGTCTCCTAAAGAGGATTCAGCTGCGGGATCGGAGTGCCACCAGTGCAGAGCTTGCTCAGGAATGGCAGCAGGCAGGTGTGAGCGCATCTGCACGCACAGTGAGGCGAAGACTTTTGGAAGATGGCCTCGTGTCAAGAAGGGCAGCAAAGAAGCCACTTCTCTCCAAAAAAAACATCAGGGACAGATTGATCTTCTGCAGAAAGTATGGTGAATGGACTGCTGAGGACTGGGGCAAAATCATATTCTCTGATGCCGCCTCCTTACGATTGTTTGGGGCATCAGGAACAAGTCTTGTCCGAAGAAGAAAAGGTGAGCGCTACCATCAGTCCTGTGTCAACAGTAAAGTATCCTGAGACCATTAAATGTGTGGGGTTGCTTCTCATCCAAGGGAGTTGGCTCACTTACAATTTTGCCCAAAAACACAGCCATGAATATAGAATGGTACCAAAACACCCTCCAACAGCAACTTCTTACAACAATCCAACAACAGTTTGGTGAAGAACAATGCATTTTCCAGCATGATGGAGCACCGTGCCATAAGGCAAAAGTGGCTCGTGGACCAAAACGTTAACATTTTGGGTCCATGGCCTGGAAACTCCCCAGATCTTAATCCCATTGAGAATTTGTGGTCAATCCTCAAGAGGCGGGTGGTCAAACAAAAACCCACTAATTCTGACAAACTCCAAGAGGTGATTATGAAAGAATGGGTTGCTATCAGTCAGGAATTGGCCCAGAAGTTGATTAAGAGCATGCCCAGTCGAATTGCAGAGGTCATGAAAAAGAAGGGCCAACACTGCAAATACTGACTTTTTGCATAAATGTCATGTAATTGTCGATAAAAGCCTTTGAAACGTATGACGTGCGTGTAATTGTAGTTCACTACATCAAAGAAACAACTGAAACAAAGATCTAAAAGCAGTTTAGCAGCAAACTTTGTGAAAACTAATATTTGTGTCATTCTCAAAACTTTTGGCCACGACTGTATATATAAAAAAAAAAAAAAAGCAGACTGATGTACCAGCCCTAAAAAGGGCTTTTTGGGGTGCTGTAAGGACGCTGTCCTTACAGCAGATGAGTCTTTGAGGACTGGAGTGGACACAGAACACTAGTAGCTAACGCTTTCCCTATAATCCCTATCAGGGGCGTAGCTAAAGGCTCATGGGCCCTGGTGCAAGAGTTCATCTTGGGCCCCCTTCCCTCAGTGCTTTGTGTGTCTTCTTATGCAACACAAGGTTCTTTGGGCCCCCTCAGGCTCCCGGGCCCGGTAGCGACTGCTACCTCTGCACCCCCTATAGCTACGCCCATGATCCCTATATTAATTCAGCAGCAGCAGCACTCTCCCTGTTCTAACTAACACTGCAGCTTCAGAATGAATCTAATATGGATGCTGTCCTTGCTTTTTGATAGGAGGTGGGAGGGTCTGGGAGGGAGGGTATGCTGATTGGCTGGAATGTGTCTGCTGACTGTAAGGTACAGGGTCAACGTTTGCTCAATGATGATGTATAGGGGGCGGAGCGAACATCGCCGGCGAATAGTTCAATACATATCTACTGGAGATGCCACCTCATGTGCTGCAATAGAGCCCTGGTACACACGTTTGTGTTTGAATGCAGATCTATGATTTTGTGTGCTGGTATTGTGGAGAAAGAATGCTATTCAGGTGTTACTCGCACAGATCTAGTGGCAGAATAGCTTGGGGTAAGTATGGTATGTTTTATAATCAATCGTTTTTATTGATTTTTCAAGAAAAGCAAAAAGATATGCAATGCAACACAGGAATTCCCTGAGACCTGTCACAGCAGGCGAAATCAGGAATACAAGAATACAAAAGTATAAGAGTACAAGAGGGTGAGGCACAAAACCCTCAATTAGCCTCAGTACACGGTAAAGATCAGGTACATAAGACACAAATATATACTAAATAAGGGGAAACAAAATAAGCAAGAGGGATAATAAGGACAGCGACAAAATCAGTAGGCACAAAATAAACAAAAGAAAGAAAACTAGTGAGCACCAGCGAGCACCACAGCAGTCAATACCTAGGCTAATATCAGACTATTCAAGGTTGATATCCGGGGTACAACTTCCAAGGGGACCATGTTTGATCTCTCACTTTCGGGTTCAATATAGTTGACGGAAGGACATGTTCATAGCGACATGTGGAGTTCAGGGACTGTACAATTTCGGAGAAGGAAGGGGAGTGAACCGACTTCCAATGCCTCGTGAGAACCAACTTAGCATTGAGCAATATATGCCCTACAAGGCGTCTGTATGCCACAGGAAATCGTGAATGTTCAAAAATAAAAGAGCAAGAGCCGGGGATGCTTCAACTTGTAATCCAGTGATTTGTGACACAAGTGCAAATACCGACCTCCAATAGGGAAGGATTTTTGGGCATGACCATAATATGTGCAGCAGGGACCCGGTAGATCCACACTGTCTCCAACAGCACGCGGAAGTGGTGGGATACATAATGCTTAAGCGATAAGGGGTGAAATACCAACGTAGGACAGTTTTTACACCTGCTTCATAATGGGTTACACATTTGAAAGTAGATCCAATGAAACCTATTGCCCTTTCCCAAGAGTCGGAGGAGAAAGTGCAATGGAGGTCAGATTCCCACTTCGCAATAGGTGGAGACTTGACAAATTTGGTTTTTGCTTGGAAAGCATCATAAATGAAACGTGTGGTTTGTCTTTTGAATAGACACGGGAAGCGAAATAATCTGAGAACTTCTAGGTGTACTATAGGTGGTGAAGACAGAATTGCCTGAATGCAATGCCTCAATCTCAGATAAGCCAAAAATTGCGAAGGTGGAATCCGAAAGTTATGACATAGGTGTTCAAAAGTAACCACTTTCTTGTTGCTCAATAATTGGTTCAATGACCCAATACCTGCAGTGTACCACGAAGATAGATCAATGTCTCCAATAAGCGCAGCTAGAGTGTGTAACGGGATATAAGTAAGAAACTGAGTATCACACGACCCTTGAGTTTTATGAAGTAGCGACCATATTTGTAGAGCATGATTAGCTAAGATAAGAGGGTGTTTCACCGCCTCGGCAGATATCAGAGACAGATACATAAGATCTTTCAATGGTAACCCAGGAGACAGATGAGCTTCCAAACCTAGCCACGCTTTCTCAGAAGAGTCATTCCACCATTCCCTGAGGAAGGAAAGGCAAATAGCCTTATGGTAATCTTTAATGGAAGGAAGACCTACCCCGCCAGCTTGTTTGCGTCTAAACATGATAGGTTGCGCCACTCTTGGACGTCCCCCTTCCAAATGTACTTATTCAAGATGGCTTGGGCCTCTTTAAAAAATAACTCAGGAGGCGGGATTGGTAATGCTCTGAAAATATAAATCAACTTGGGCAGGGTCATCATTTGAAAGGAGGCAATTCTCCCAACCCATGAGATTTCTTGCATATTAAACTGAGCGAGGTCAGTCCTCATAGTCGAAAGCAAAGGTAAGTAGTTAACCTGATATGCGAGTGAACCGGGGTACGTAAGTCTAATCCCTAAGTACGGTAGGGATGATTCCTGCCAGTCTAACGGGAATAGATTTTGCAAAGTCCTCCACTCCGCTCTAGGGATATTAATTGGCAAAGCTTGAGATTTAGAGTTATTGATTTTATAATAGGAAAGGCTACCAAAACATGTTATAATATCAAAGGCATGTTTCAGGGAATGCTCAGGATTTGCCACTGTGATGATAATGTCATCTGCATACAGTGAGATCACATGGGACACATCTCCAATACATACCCTTTCGATGTCAGGAGATAATCGAATGTGTTGCGCCAGGGGTTCCAATGCCAGAATGAAAAGCAATGGAGAAAGGGGACATCCCTGTCGCGACCCATTAGATATGTGCAGGCTCTCAGACAACACCCCGTTTACAAAAATCTTTGCCACAGGATTAGCGTAAAGGCCATGTATGGCATGAATAAAAGAACCCGCAAAGCCCATGTGTTCCAACACAGAAAAGGCGTATGTCCAATGGAGGCGGTCGAACGCCTTTTCAGCGTCAAGTGTCACAGCAACCAGAGGTGTGTTTCTCAGTTCTGCTGCATTAAAAATATTAAATAAACGCCTGGTGTTGTATGAGGCCTGTCGGTGTTTAACAAATCCCGCCTGGTCTTCTTTAATCAGATAGGACAAAACAGGGTATAGTCTAGATGCGAGAATTTTTGCGAACAGCTTAATATCAGAGTTAAGAAGGGAAATAGGGTGAAAATTCTGGGGTGAGTCAGGGGATTTTCCCGGTTTGGGCAGCGTTACAATTAGGGCCATTAACATGTCCGATGGAAACGGGGTTCCAGACATGGTTCGTTGGTATATATTAAGTAAAAAGGGGGCAAGGATCGTGTAGTTCAGTTTATAATATTCTTTAGAGAGTCCATCAGGACCAGGGGATTTGCCTGAAGGGAGAGAATTAACTAATTTTTGCAGTTCTGCATCGTGGATGGGGGCGTTTAACGTCTCTAATTGAGAAGTAGATAGTTGGGGCAAGTCAGCTTTCTGTAAAAAATCTCGAATTAGGGTTTCGTAATCTAATGGTGGGGAAATGTGATCCTTTAAGTTATAAAGTGCCTCATAATATAGGCGGAACTGTTCGGCTATTTCCCTGGGATCTATCAATTTGATTCCAGTAGTGGGGTGGAGGATATACGGTATTTTAGATTTAACCTGTTGCTGTTTGAGTTTGGACGCTAATAACTTCCCCGCCTTATTACCCTGGGCATAGTACTTAGCTTTAGAATATAGGAGTTTTTTATGATAATCCTTATCCAGGAGGTACATGAGTTTGTCTCTAGCAGCTTTAAGGTCGTTCCAAGTAGAACTATTTGGATTGCATTTATTGCTGACTTCCAATTCCTTAATCTTATCAACTGTGGCTAACAATTCCCTTTCACGGTTTCTCTTTCCGTAAGACCTAGCTTAATCAAGATCCCTCGGATGTAGGCCTTATGGGCCTGCCATACTACTAGGGGATCAGAGACGGAGTCTTTATTATGTTGGAAATATTCCACTAATGCTTTCTCTATAGTTAACTTGTGTTTAGGATGGGAGAGTAAGTATGTGTTATTCCTCCATATCGGAGGTGTAGAGTGTTGGTATTGATCCTCAAGCTGTAGTATAACGGGAGCATGGTCTGACCATTTAATCAGGCCAATAGAAGACGTACGGGAGTGAAATAGGGCAGTCTGATCTACCAGAAACATGTCGATCCTAGAGTAGGATTGATGTATGGGAGAAAAGAAGGTGAAATCCTTCTCTTGGCCGTGTTGAGCACGCCATACATCAAACAAACCTTCGGAATGCAAGAGGAGGGAAAAGCTGGGGGCGAAACGTCTGTTTGGATTGGTAGAATCAAGTGATGGGTCTAAAATAGTATTAAAGTCGCCACAGATAATCAGTTTACCTTGCTGAACAGGGCGGATCTTCCGTAACACTTTACGCAGAAAAGAGACTTGGCGGACGGCGGGGGCATAGATATTTACAATAGTGTACTGGATGTTGTTCACTTTGCATACCAGGATCACATACCTGCCATGAGGATCAATAACCTGGGAGATCAGAGAAAATGAGACAGTATTTTTAATTGCAATAAAGACTCCCCTTTTTTCTTATCAAAATGAGAGTGAATGACCACTGGAAATAAGCGGTGTTTAATCCGGTGCGCATCAGACCGCAACAGGTGGGTCTCCTGGATGCAGATTATATCAGCCTTACCAGACAACGCTTCTTTCCAGAGATAATACCTCTTTTGAGGGCAATTCAATCCCTTGGAGTTGAGGGATAGTATTGTCAATCCCATGACCTCGCTAAAAGTCGCTGATGTAGACTGCCGCGGTGCTCGCAGGACACTAAAAGATAAAGCAATATATTAAACACAATATAAGGAAAAATAAAACAAGGTTGTGGATAATGCCAGGAGAAAAGATAAAGAAGGCAAGATAGAGCAGGAACTCTATCTGCTCCTTGAGGCACAAAAATCTGCATGAAACCAGGTGTAGGAGCAGTGTGTGGAAAAGAACGTATAGCAGAACACGAACTGCACTTTATGAAGGCAAACAGAGTAACGCAACTTAGCCTTATTGAAAACCTCCTGCCAAGGAACGTGACGGAGACTTTTGAACAGTCAATAAAGAACTGAAGAAGTCATGTAGATTCAGAACACTTGGGGATCACAATCCATGTGGTCTTCTCGGCTTGACCACGACGGTGTCTTCCCAGGAACAGGCATAGAAGGAAAGGTCCAAACAAGGTATACGACACCCTCGAATCACCTCATGTTACTACGGAAGAGCCCGTTGTAGAGGAGGGCGAGTCTCAATAGCAGTGGCAGAAATGTGCCAGGAATGGAGTAGAGATTTACCATCTTCAAGGGATCTTATAGGGTATGTGCGGTTATCCTTGAAACAAGCAGCTTCATGGGATATCCCCATTTATAGGGTATACCGTGTTTCCGCAGGGAAAGAGTAACTGGAAGCAGGTCTCTGCGTAACTTAAGTGTGGCAGCAGACAGGTCAGTGTACAACTTCACAGATTGATAAGGGGTAGGAAGGGGCCCCATCTTCCTTGCAGCTGACATCACAGCTTCTTTGGTGGAATAAAAGTGGACTCTTGCCAAAGTGTCCCTGGGAACTTCAGCGTCTAGGTACTTGGGTTTGGGTACCCTATGAGCCCGGTCTATAATAAGATCTTGTGGAGAAAGGTCAGGCAGCAAGGTTAAAAACAACTCTTGAATGTATGAGGACAGTTCAGAACTGGAGATATTCTCTGGAATGCCGCGGAATTTAATATTGTTCCGACGCGATCTGTCCTCCATGTCAGCGATTTTCAGCTTAACACTTTCCATCTCATCAGCAAGATTGTTATGTGCATCAATAACCTCATTCTGAGAGGAGGCAAACGACGCCATTTTTGATTCGACATGTTGAATTTTATGATCCACCTCTTGCACTTTAGAGGACAAAGGGGCAATCATGGCTGCTAAATCCCCTGCATCGATGCTCTTAGCGCTAACAGCATTTGCTTCAGAGTGTCTTCTGACACTAGCTTGTCTGAGGCAGGATAGTTAGAGAAAAAGTCCTCAGGTGGGTGATGAGGTGCTGCACTGACCTGAACTGCCGTGGTGAAGTCTGTCCTCGGCTTCCTTTTCACAGGGCTGGAAGAAGGTGAGTGAGCCACGGTCCCTGCATGTCCCTGCGCCGCTCCGTTAACAGAAGATGCATCCCCTAAGTCCTCTGGTGTGGCTGGGAGCGAAGGGTGTGGAGAGTATGGAAATTCTGCAGGGTTCTGAGGAGAAGGTGAAGGGTGCGGATCGGGGATTGCAGCAGGAGACATAGGAAGAAGCGGTGAGGCAGCAGACGGAGTATTACTGCCATGAGGCCGGGCGCCATCTTGCAATCCTCCTCGGTCAAAATATTTCTCCAAGCCCTCAGTATTCACTCTCGGGAGTACTCTCTTCGACTTCCCCATCTCAACAGGGTAGCAGGCAGACAAAATATCCTTCAAAAGAAGCTGCTGGGCAGTTGCTTTGCTGAGCACTAGTCGCTGGTGTGCAGGAGCTGCACGTTCAGGCGTCCATTACACTCGGCGGCCAAACCACGCCCCCAGTATGGTATGTTTTGAGTCTGCACCCACAGTTTCAGAAGCATCATAATTTCCAAGGCTGACCACAATATAAGCAGATCTGGCCCTGGCAGTTCCTTTAGAGGTTTTGGCGTACATTGCTTCCAATCTTTATTGCCATCACACTCACCACCATTCTCCTTAAATGTATCCTCTTCCTCCTCAGCACCTCGCTTCGGCTCCCAGGTCCTGTTCAATACACATTCATCATCATAGTCGTCATCCTCCTAGCCACTTTTAGCAGACTATAATATATCATGGTGGGCTACTTGGACCCCGTCCAATTTCCAACTCTGTATTTTCCCCTACTGCCACTTTTGCTACCTCAACTGCCAATACCATGGCTATGGGTGCCGCTACTACCACTACTAGTCAAAGGGCTGGGACTGCTAATAAACACGTTCTGACTATTGGAAGATGAGGTATTGGTATTTCATTTTTCACTCATTCATTTTTCAGATATTTTATTATGAGGCCTAATGAAAACTCACACTTTTCCTAAATGAAAAGTTAGGACACAGTCACACAAAGTATGAAATGGCTACAGCTAAATTTCTAGTGTGTTGTCAGCAACTTAAAGACAGAGGCAGAATGTTTTGCCCTAACATCTACAAACATAGTGAACACTGCTATTGACAATTTACTTTGGGAATAATGCAGTATTGGCACAGGTAAGATTAATGCCAAATTTGTTACAGTATTTTTGTTTAAATACACAAATTCCAAAAAGACCTTTCTCTATTGTTCTTTACTTGTTGTTGCAAACCTGGTAGGTCTAAGATTATTCCCCCCACAACAGTGATATTATGATGTAGTAAAGACCGGCAAAAGATTTCCGCCTACTGTGTTATGTGTTTTAAGTACAAAGATTCCAAAAATAAATCTTTCTATTATAAAAATACATTGTAGCAAACCTGATATAAGATCCCCCCCAAAAAAAAAACAAAAAAAAACCACAGCAATATAACTGTGCAGTTGAGGATGGTAAAACAGTTCTGCCTTCTAGTATAAAAAAGAAAAACATTGTAAACCTGGTATGGGGTTATTCCCGCCTTCCCCCAACAACAGCAATATAACAAGTTGGTAAAATTTCTGTCTACGGTGTAATTTGCATTTAATTTCACTAGTATAAAATGTACATTATCGCTATAAATACTTTTTCTATAATGCAACACATTTAACACTTGGCAGATATATTGTGTAGTAACATGGTGACAGTACATAAGGCCGAAAAAAGACATCTGTCCATCCAGTTCGGCCTATCATCCTGCTAGTTGATCCAGAGGAAGGCAAAAAAAAAACCTGTGAGGTAGAAGCGAATTTTCCCCACTTGAGGGGAATAAAATATTCTTTCCCGACTCCAATTAGGCAATCAGATAACTCCCTGGATCAATGACCTATCTCTAGTAGTTATAGCCTGTAATATTATTATTCTCCAGAAATACATCCAGGCCCCTCTTGAATTCCTATATTGATCTTACCATCACCACCTCTTCAGGCAGATAGTTCCATAGTCTCACTGCTCTAACCATAAAGAATCCTCTTCTATGTTTGTGTGCAAACCTTCTTTCCTCCAGACGCAGAGGAAGTCCCCTCGTCACAGTCACAGTCCTGGGGATAAATAGATGATGGGACAGATCTCTGTACTGACCTCTGATATATTTATACATAGTTATTAGATCCCCCCTCAGTCGTCTTTTTTCTAAAGTAAATAACCCTAATTTTGATAATCTTTCAGGGTACTGTAGTTGCCCCATTCCAGTTATTACTTTAATTGCCCTCCTCTGAACCCTCTCCAACTCTGCTATGTCTGCCTTGTTCACAGGAGCCCAGAACTGTACACAGTACTCCATGTGTGGTCTGACTAGCGATTTGTAAAGTGGTAGGACTATGTTCTCATCACGGGCATCTATGCCCCTTTTGATGAAACTCATTATATTATTGGCCTTGGTGGCAGCTGCCTGACACTGGTTTTTGCAGCTTAGTTTGCTGTTTATTAAAAATCCTAGATCCTTTTCCATGTCAGTGTTACCGAGTGATTTGCCATTTAGTATGTACGGGTGACTTGCATTATTCCTTCCCATGTGTATAACTTTACATTTGTCAGTGTTAAACCTCATCCGACACTTATCTACCCAAGCCTCCAATCTATCCAGATCCCTCTGTAGCAGTATATTGTCCTCTTTAGTGTTAATTACTTTACACAGTTTAGTGTCATCTGCAAAAATTAATATTTTACTATGCAAGCCTACTACAAGATCATTAATAAATATATTGAAAAGAATAGTGCCCAGTACTGACCCCTGAGGTACCCCACTAGTGACAGTGACCCAATCTGAGTGTTTACCGTTAATAACCACCCTCTGTTTTCTGTCACTCAGCCAGCTACTTACCCACTTACAGACATTTTCTCCCAGTCCGAGCATCCTCATTTTATATATAACCTTTTATGAGGTACATTGTCAAATGCTTTTAAGAAGTCCAGATATATTACATCTATTGATTCGCCGCTGTCAAGTCTAGAACTTACCTTCTCATAGAAGCTGATTAAATTCATTTGGCATGACCGATCCCTCATGAAGCCATGCTGATATGTCGTTAATTGCTTATTTCCGCTGAGATCCTCTAAGATAGCATCTCTCAGAAAACCTTCAAACAGTTTCCCAACAACAGATGTTAAACTTACCGCCCTATAGTTTCCGGGCTCTGTTTTTGGAACCTTTTGAATATTGGCACCACATTTGGTTTGCACCCATCCTGTGGAACATTCCCTGTCAGTATAGAGTCCGCTAATATGAGAAATAAGGGTCTGCCTATGACATTACTTAATTCCCTTAGGATACGGGGGTGTATGCCATCCGGTCCTGGTGATTTGTCTATTTTAATCTTTTTTAATTGCTGTTGTACTTCTTGGGTTAGACAGGTACACTTTTAATGGGAGATTTATTTTTACATTCAGCATTTCATCTGACAGTTTATTTTCCTCAGTGAATACATTGGAGAAAAAAATATTTAACAGGTTTGCTTTCTCCTTGTTGCTCTCTGCAACTCCCCCCTCATTACTCTTTAAAGGGCCAACACCTTCAGATTTATAATTTTTAACATTTATATAATTAAAGAACATTTTAGGGTTAGTTTTACTCTCTTTGGCAATTAATCTCTCAGACTTTGTCCCAGTTAGTTAGGCATATGGCCTCTCTTAGATGGCTACATTTAGCTTTTTTGAAGTTTTGGTATTTGTGTTCCTCCCTGTAGAAATACTCTTTTGAATGATAATTGGAAGGTTATTACTTTATGGTTACTATTTCCAAGGTGTCCCCCAACCAGCACATCTGTTGTTCTGTCAGGTTTTTTGGTTAATACTAAGTCCAGTATGGCCGTCCCTCTAGTGGGGTCCTGAACCAGTTGGGAAAGGTAATTGTCTTTGGTTATTGCCAAGAACCTGTTTCCTTTATGCAATGTACAGCTTTCAGTTTTCCAGTCTATATCTGGGTAGTTGAAGTCCCTAAAATGTTCTTCAATTATATAAATAGTACAAAATATAAATCTGAAGGAGTCGGTCCTCTACATAGCAATGAGGGGAGTGTTGCAGAGAGCAACGAGGATAAAGCAAAACTATTAAATATGTTTTTCTCCACCATATTCACTGAGGAAAATAAACTGTCAGATGAAATGCAGAATGTAAAAGTAAATTCCCCAGTAAAAGTGCACTGTCTGACCCAGGAAGAAGTACAACAGCGACTTAAAAATATTAAAATAGACAAATCGCCAGGACCGGATGGCATACACCCTCGTATCCTAAGGAAATTAAGTGATGTCATAGCCAGACCTTTATTTCTGATATTTCCGGACTCTATACTGACAGGAAATGTTCCACAGGATTGGCGCATAGCAAATGTGGTGCTAATATTCAAAAAGGGTCCAAAAACAAAGCCTGGAAATTATAGGCCGGTAAGTTTAACATCTATTGTTGGTAAACTGTTTGAAGGGTTTCTGAGAGATGCTATTTTGCAGTATCTCAATGAAAATAAGCAAATAACGCCATATCAGCATGGCTTCATGAGGGATCGGTCATGCCAAACAAATTTAATCAGCTTCTATGAGGAGGTAAGTTCTAGACTTGACAGCGCCGAATCAATGGATGTCGTATATCTGGACTTCTCCAAAGCATTTGACACTGTACCTCATAAAAGGTTAGTATATAAAATGAGGACTGGGAGAAAATATCTGTATGTTGGTAAGTAACTGGCTGAGTGACAGAAAACAGAGGGTGGTTATTAACGGTAGATACTCAGATTGGGTCACTGTTACTAGTGGGGTACCTCAGGGCTCAGTATTGGGCCCTATTCTCTTCAATATATTTATTAATGAACTTGTAGAAGGCTTGCACAGTAAAATATCAGTTTTTGCAGATGACACTAAACTGTGTAAAGTAATTAACACTGAAGAGGACAATGTACTGCTACAAAAGGATCTGGATAGATTGGAGGCTTGGGCAGAGAAGGGTTATTCACTTTAGAAAAAAGACGACTGAGGGGAGATCCAATAACTATGTATAAATTTGTCAGGGGTCAGTACAGATATCTCTCCCATCATCTATTTATCCCCAGGACTGTGACTGTGACGAGGGGACATCCTCTGCGTCTGGAGGAAAGAAGGTTTGTACACAAACATAGAAGAGGATTCTTTACAGTAAGAGCAGTGAGACTATGGAACTCTCTGCCTGAGGAGGTGGTGATGGTGAGTACAAAAACGGAATTCAAGAGGGGCCTGGATGTATTTCTGGAGTGTAATAATATTACAGGCTACAGCTACTAGAGAGGGGTCATTGATCCAGTGAGTTATTCTGATTGCCTGATTGGAGTCAGGAAGAATTTTTTTTCCCCCTTAAGTGGGAAAAATTGGCTTCTGCCTCACAGGGGGTTTTTGCCTTCCTCTGGATCAACTTGTAGGAAACAGGCCGAACTGGGTGGACAAATGTCTTTTTTCGGTCTTATATACTATGTTACTATGTAAAGGCTGCAGGGCAGCCAATCAACAAGCGTTTAAGATGTGTGCCTTTAGAAGCCATTACAGCCATGCCTACTGATGGCATGGCTGTGATTCGCCAGTTCAGCATGTGACCGAGGCTGTATATAAGCTGGAATCATGTAGCGTTGCATGTCACATCAGTTCTTACTAGTGTAGGGATAGGATGCATTTGTGATAGGAAAATAAAATCAGTAAATACAACTCTGACATTGTGGGTTAAAAAATCACCTTTTTATTTGCTAGAAAGTACCTTTGCGGCCTGCACTCTATTTGTGATAGTGAAAGAAAGTCAGTAAATCCATCTGTTTCATTGTAGATGAAATAATCATCTTTTTTTTTTTGCGAGAAAGTACCTTTGTGGCCTGTGCTGCATTTGTGATAGTGAAATATAATCAATAAATCCATCTGTGACATTGTTGGTGAAAAAAAATCACTTTTTATTTTGCTAGAAAGTACCTTTGCTGCCTGCATTGCATTTGTGATAGTGAAATATAATCATTAAATCCATCTGTGACATTGTGGTTGAAAGACTCCCCTTATTTTTTTTTTTTACTAGAAAGTACCTTTGCGGCCTGCACTGCAATTCTGAAAGAAAATCAGTTAATCCAGCTCTTAGATTGTGGGTGGACATTTCCACGGTTATCAGGCCAATCATTCACAAGTGACTTGGAGAGTGTATCCCTGCTGCACTTCATACTTGAAAGGGAAATATATTCTGTAAATTTGGTGCTTAGATTGCTGGGTGATCTATACCCCGTTTTTCTTTCACAATACCCCTGCACTGCATACCTGACTGGGAAATATATTCTGTAAATTTGGCGGTGTTTAGATTTCTGGGTGATCTGTACCCCTTTTTTCTTTCAAACTACCCCTGCACTGCATACCTGACTGGGAAATATATTCTGTCTGCGCTGCAGCGTAACTTCGGCGTTCACGCTTACCGCCTCATATGTGACGTGCCCACAAGGCGGAACTCCACCTTGCACAAGCAGGCAATAGTGGAGTTTCAGCTGCAGCACGCACGGGTGAGTCGCTCTGCGGAACAGCACCACTTCACCACCAATGAGTGGGCCTTCATGCAATACATGTGTGCCATGTTGTTTCGAGTCCTCTACCAACATGGCCAGTGCCGATGACACCGTGATTAGAGTTACTATCCCACTTCTAGGTCTCCTTGAAAAAACGCTTCGTGCGATGATGGAAGAGGATGAGGCACAGGAGGAAGAGGAGGAGGAAGAGGGATCATTTCCGCGGTTATCAGGCCAGTCATTCAGAACACAAGTGGCTCGGAGGGTGGGTTCCTGCACCAACATAAGCCCGGTACACAATTATCCAGCCAGGGCACAGTTCTGGAGGATGAGGAGGAGGAGGATGAGGAGGAGAAACCGTGTTCACACCAGGGTGGCACCCAAAGCAGCTCAAGGACATCACTGCAGCGTGCCTGGGTGAATACGGAGGACACAGATGATACACCTCCCAGAGAGGACAACTTGTCGTTGCCTCTGGGAAGCTGACACATGAGCGACTACATGTCTAGTGCCTGCGCAATGACCGCTGATTTGCCCACATTCTAACCAGTGCTGATCACTGGGTGGCCACACTGCTGTGAAAAAGCTTTGTCAGCACGCCACAAGGACCATCACCACTAGCTGATATGGAACGTCTTAGCAGGAGGCAGCATTTCAGCAATATGGATCTGCCCCATTCAACTTCTGGGTCTCCAAATTGGGCACATGGCCTATGCTTGCTTTTTACGCCTTGGAGCTGCTGGTCTGCCCGGCAGTCAGTGTATTGTGTGTTTAGCACGGCAGGGGGCGTTATAACAGACAAGCGCAGCCGCCTGTCTACAGCCAATGTGGACAAGCTCACATTCATTAAAATAAACCGGGCATGGATCCCATAGGACTTGTCCGTACCTTATGCAGAATAGACATGTATACTGGCCTCACCCAGCCTTTGTTTACTCCAGCGCACTTTCTCTTTGTTTTCTTTTCTATATTTCCCAATGTTTTGAGGTCTATCTGTTAAGGGGGAATATTAATTATCAGTAGTTATGCAAATATCAATAATTAATATTCATAAATGGGCATGAATCGTCTAATAATAACTCCACCTATTTATTCCTAAAATAAAGACTAATACCTCCTTTCGCATACACTACACTTACTTATACTTTGACTACTGCGGCGCCTACTATAACAAAAGACTACATGCTGTGCTTAAAAAATAAAGGGTATGTATTAACACACTACAATACACGTCTATAGTCTAAATATTGCTATAAATATATATATCCATATAAAAGGGAATATGAATATATATATATATATTTGTAGCCGCACAGTATTACAGTCAGTCAATTACAACACTACTACACATACAATATTCCTAACTACACTACATACAATCCCAATTCCACCCCACAAACTAGCTATACAATTACACTAACATACATTACAGCGGTAACCCACCCACCTGACTACACACTGTCCCTACAGGGTAGAAAGGGTTAATTACAAATCACAATGCAGTCCAGGGGTAATGGCACTGCAAGGGTTAACACAACATGGGCTGCAGGGGTCAATCTGCACACAGTAGCCTTGAAGGGGTTCAGGGTTACAGGGCTGCTGGGCACTGCAAAGGTTCCGGGCTGGGGTACTGCTGGGCTGGATAAGAGCTGCAGCAGTTAATTGGTTAATAAGGAAATAAGATGTACACAGCAGCAGGAGTTGATGCTGCTGGGCAAGGAAGGGGTACATGTTAATGTCGGGATATGGGAAATCAGGGCAGGGGTATTAGGGGTACTCAGCCATCTCCAGGTCCCATCTGTGTGTCTTTCCTCTCTGTGTGGTGCTGAGCTCAGAAGAGACCTCCTTTGTTCTGGCCTGGACTACTATAAGTCCACCCCCCCCTTTCTACTCCACCCAAGGTGCAGGCATGTGACATCATCCTGTGATGGTGACGAAATGCATGCATCGTGAATAAGAGCTCCATGGCAACACACACACACCCATGTGAGGTGGGGGGAGTATATCCTAGGTGCAGTGATTACCACACCAGGCATATGCAACAAACAGAGGGAGGGACGTTCGCTTCCTTCTCTCTGTTATGTTAACTATCCCCAGCAGTGCTGGAGATAGTTAATCAAAAGGATAACAGGATCTTATCAAACCTGTGTCTTTTGAAGTCACCAGATGGCCGGACATAATTGTCCGGTCATCTGGTGACATCTCCACCTCCTGCAGAAATGCAGGAAGAGGCTAGGGAAGCACCTGGACAAAGGCTATTTAGAATATATGGGTATAGATACCTGGGTCACATCTATACTCATATATCTATATATGATATATACATTAATGGGGCCATGTAAAAAGGGGATATTAATGGAGAACGTTCAAAGGGGACATTATATATATATATGTATATATATATATATATATATATATATATATATATATAGGGCCTATGGAAAGAGGGGGCATATATGGGATATATATATGAAAGGGGACATATCAATATATGAGGACCACACAGGGGCCACAATGAGCCCATAGGGGACAATAAAGGCAGATATGTGCACAGATGCTGGGCACATCTGTGCACATCATCTGATGATATATATGCATATAACCTGGGCACATTTCCCAGGGTCCATGCACACATATGCATATGGGGCACACATAGAGATGCATGCCATCCAGGGATGTACATACATCCCTATGTGTGAGCCTACCCCAGGTCCCATCTTAGGGCCCATTTGTATATGCACATATATTATATATGCATGCAAGTGTTCGCATGTATGTAGGCATTCCTCTTCTTCCTTTTTTGTTGTTTTTTCATCTGACTTGTGCAGTAAAAATGGTGCTTAGTGCAGAAAGATTAACAAAAGTTTTTGTTTTGCTAGAATCCAAATTTAAGTAAAATTTGGAAATCAATTTCTTTTAGAATAGATCTACTCATCTCCATCCTTCATTTGTCCGGCTTTCCAAAATCGTTTTAAATTTGATTGTTTTTAACTTCAACATTTTCGCACTCACAAATTTATAAAATAAAACTTTATTAAACTTTCTTCCGTGCTTTAAGATAGTCCAAACAATGTTTATAAAATTGTGACTTTTTTGAAGTGCAGCTTATTATATGTGACTAACATGCTTTTTCTTCTTCATTTGCTGCACTGTGTAACCATAGCTGACAGCCCCCATCTGCTCGTGTCTTCTTTATATTTCTAGGATTGAAAATCAAGAGGTTAAAATAAAATTACTTTGTAATATCATGGGCCAAGATGGAATCAGGTGGTCTTTTCACATGCATACTGTTCACAATGTACTGTAATCATGCAGCAATATGTCAAGGAACTAATGAAACTATGTGTCTTTGGCGAGTTGATACAGTCTCTGATCAAAGATCAAATCATTTGAGGCATCAAAGAAATGTGCTAAAAGAGGCTTCCCTGTGGAGCAGTTCTAACCTCACATGAAACCAGATGTACTATATGCAAAGCACTGAAAAATAAAGTCCAGAAGATTGCATAAAATAAAAGTTATAGCAAGTCACTGGCCTCAGCAATACATGGGATGCCACTGCTGCAGAAAATAAAAAGAAACAGCAGCGGGAAGGATTGGAGCGAGGCAAAGGAAAAAAAGGGGAAAAATGGGTAAGAATTGATTATTTTGTTATTTTACCACATGCACATGGGTTGCCCAGGTTTTTATTTAACCTGGTCAACCCCTCAAGGCATGTGTGCCATGGCTCCATTTCATATGGGAATCAGGGGTGGATGGCCATAGACTCTGCAGGAAAACTTCATAGTGGGTCGATGCCCAGGGGGCCATCTGTGCCTTCATCATGGCTGCCGGCCAGGTGAGTAATGATCTGATGCTTTCCTCCTGACTCCAGAATTCAACTGTATTTCCTCAGAGATGAGCGAATTTTACAAAAATTATATTCAACCGGTACGCCGAATTTTCCAGAAAAAATCGCTTCTGATCCGTTAGAACAATAACCCTCAAAAAACGGATCCTGTCTTATGAGCATACACCTTCACTCAGTCAGCATTTACTCAATAATCCAGCAGTATTGCTAATGCCAAGAGTGGATCTAAAACAGAGATTACAAGTGAATGGAATTTTTGAATGTCTTCTGTGTTTTGTACCCACTCCTGCTTTTGGCTTCCAAATCATAATCCAATTCTGATAGGACCATACAGGCCTTACAGCTGCTACACAGACTTGATCCGTTGTGCGTGTAATTTTTCCTTGCTTCTGACAGATCAGAAGAAAGGTCAAATAAACGATGTCGTCAGCCAGGCCGAAAGCCAAAATAGTGAACCAGTCATTAAGTGGGGAGGGTGGGAACAGCATGAGAAGTCCACAGAGTGGACCTATAAGGGGCGTAGCTAGAAGTAATTGGGCCTCACAGAAAATTTTTGTATGGGCCACACAAAACGCCCCCGCTCTTTCTGCACAACTGCCTCCTCCTGTGTAAACCCCTTTGGCTAGTCATGGTCTAGACGAGGCCAGGCTGCCATGACATCCTTTTCCTATATGTGTGCATGGGCCCTTATTGAATTTTTATATATTTTTTCGGTGTGAGTGTGTGTTATGAGGGGCGGCGGGTTGGGGAGTAGTAGATGGCAGAACAGCAAGCAGGGGTGCTTAGACAGGGGCTAGGGGGGCACAGGCCAAGGAAGCTCAGACAAGGGCAGGGGGGTGCGCAGATAAGGGTCAGGGCTGCACTGAAAGGGCCAGGATGTCGCACACAGGGGCCAAGGGGGCACAAACAAGGGCCAGGGAGGCTCACACAGGGGCCAGGAGTGCATACAAAGGCCAGGGGGGCACAGATAAGGGCCAGGGGTGCAGACAAGGGTCAGGGAGGGGGCCCAGATAAGGGCCAGGGCCCAGGGGTGCAAATAGGGGCCAGGAGCGCAGACAAAAGCCGGGGGGGGACAGATAAGAGCCAGGGGTGCAGACAAGGGCCAGAGGGGCACAGATAGGCACCAAGGGTGCAGACAAGGGTCAGGGAGGGGGACAGATAAGGGCCAGGGCCCAGGGGTGCAAACAGGGGCCAGGGAGGAGCAGACAGGAGCCAGTGGGGCACAGAAAGGGCCAGGGTGGTGCACACAGGCTCCAAGGGGGCAGAGACAGGGGCCAGGGACGCAGACAAAGGCTGGGGTGGGGCACAGATAAATCCCAGGGCCCAATGGGACAGAGTGGCCCAATGACAGGTTCTGGAGGAGGAAGCAGTTTGAGGAGACCACAGAGCGGCACAATGACAGAGTTTGGAGGTGGCGGCAGCAGCATCAGAAGGGGGGCACAGAGTGGCACCATTACCAAGTGTGGAGGTGGCAGCAGCATGAGAACACCACACAGCGGCACAATGACAGAGTCTGGAGGTGGCAGCAGCATGAGTAGGCCACAGAAAGGCACAATGACCTAGTCTAGAGGTGGCAGCAGCAGCAAGATACAACAGAGTGGCAAGGTGACATAGTGTGGAGATGTAACAATAGGATATCTATTAGTTTGGCTCACCCCAAACTAACCCAAAGGAACAGGTGCTCACCCTTAGGATCCACCGAAATCCAATAAATAAATGGAAAAAATATAGTATAGCAGGGGGGCACTCAATTATCCAGAAACACTTGGGCAAAGGAAGTAGTAACACATTTATTAAAAATCCCTCATGAAAGCAACAAAAACAACATAATGCAAAAAATATATATAAAATATTCAAAAATAGCAGCAGTTCTCACAATTTATAGCCACATGTGATATAGCAGCACTGATGGATCAATAGCAGCTCTTATGTATTTACCAGCATATGCTGTCGCGGCAATAATATATATCTAATGTGCCCAATGTCACATATATTGTGTGTCACCATGTACTGACAAAACCCTCAAAATCCAGGCTTCTCTAGCACAAAAATTCCTAGGAATTGATCCAGCCAGAACAATGCAAAAAGAATGCAGGCTCACAACTTGGTTGGTATACAGTTATCTCCGGATACTTGGGGCTCAGAGTGCCTATCTTGGCCGGTATATGAATAAACAGTAACCAAGTCACAGAAAAGCCCACACCCGGCAAGTTACATTACCCCACTTGCTTCGCTGGGTGTAGATGTGAAGGCTTGTCTTCACCGCCCGGACTGACAATGGCGTGCCGTGTGGTCTCTAGGTCAAAAGCGTGGTGTCCCACTTGACCTGGCGGTGTGCCACATAATACACGCAGCTCACTGAACAGAAGAAAATCAGCTGATGGTAAGTTGGGTCCTAATGTCCAGACCAGGTATTCTGGCAGCAGATGGACCCAATAGCAGAGGTCCTATTGAATGGAGATCACTGCCCGCCACCCAAGTAACTTCAATAGCACTGCTTGCTGTCCCTCACCCTCACAATATATGTGACATTGGGCGCATTAGATATACATTATTGCCGCAACAGCATTTTCTGGTATATACATGAAAGCTGCAATTGACCCATCAGTGCTGCCATATCACATGTGGCTTTAAATTGTGAGAACTGCTGCTATTTTTGAATATTTTATATATATTTTTTGTATTATGTTGTTTTTGTTGCTTTTATGAGGGATTTTTAATAAATGTGTTGTAATAGCCAGACCTTTATTTCTGATATTTACAGACTCTATACTGACAGGGAATGTTCCACAGGATTGGCAAATAGCAAATGTGATGCCAATATTCAAAAAGGGTCCTTCAAACAGAGCTTGGAAATTATAGGTCGGTAAGTTTAACATCTGTTGTTGGTAAACTGTTTGAAGGGTTTCTAAGAGACGCTATCTTGGAGTATTTCAATGAATAAAAGCAAATAATGCCATAGCTGGCATTCATGAGGGATCGGTCCATCAAAGCTGAACGGATGAAATTAAGGTTCCATGGGTACTACCCTCTGTAGCAGAGGAAAGTGTCTCCAGCTCCTCCTCCACATTATGGCCCAATTCACGCTGAGAAGACGAACCGTGGCTGGTCTGGCTATCCCCCTGTGTAATGTTCTCCCCATTTCCTCGTCTGCCACATTCAGAGCGTCCTCCTTAATAGTGATGTCGCGAACATAAAATTTTCCGTTCGCGAACGGCGAACTTCCGCAAATGTTCGCGAACATGCGAACATTGCGAACCGCCATAGACTTCAATAGACAGGCGAATTTTAAAAACCGAAGGGACTCCTTCTGGCCACAATAGTGATGGAAAAGTTGTTTCAAGGGGACTAACACCTGGACTGGGGCATGCCGGAGGGGGATCCATGGCAAAACTCCCATGGAAAAATACCTAGTTGACGCAGAGTGTGGAAGTTGTAATCGCAATGCGATTAATACAGGTTATATTAATCGCATTGCGAATTCAACTTAGAGCTGGGTTCCTAATGGTTGTATTGCTAGAAATTCTAGCAATACAACCATTAGGAACCCAGCTCTAAGTTGAATTCGCAATGCGATTAATATAACCTGTATTAATCGCATTGGGATTACAACTTAGATCTGTTCCTAATGGTTGTATTGCTAGAATATAACGAAGATTGCGAATACAGCGCTAAATTCTCAATCTTCGTTATATTCTAGCAATACAACCATTAGGAACCCAGCTCTAAGTTGAATTCGCAATGCGATTAATACAGGTTATATTAATCGCATTGCGATTGCAACTACTAACACTGCAGCTTCAGAATGAATCTAAGATGGATAACGTCCTTGCTTTTTGATAGGAGGTGGGAGGGTCTGGGAGGGAGACTAATGTACTAGCCCTAATGTCCTTACAGCAGAGATCTGATGAGTCTTTCAGGACTGGAGTGGACACTGAATACACTAGCCTAGCTATCGATTTCCCTATTAAATCAGCAGCAACTACACTCTCCCTCCTCTCACTAAGACTGCAAATTCCGAATTAATCTAAAATGGATGCTGTCCAGGAGATGGGAGGGTCTGGGAGGGAGGGTATGATAATTGGCTGGAATGCGTCTGCTGACTGTGATGTAGAGGGTCAAAGTTTACTCAATGATAGGGGGTGGACCTAACATCGCATATGTTCGCCCGGCGCGACGAACGCGCACAAGCTATGTTCGTCGGGAACTATTCGCCAGTGAATAGTTTGGGACATCTTATTTGCGAATTCAACTTAGAGATGGGTTCCTAATGGTTGTATTGCTAGAATATAACGAAGATTGAGAATTTAGCGCTATATTCTCAATCTTCGTTATATTCTAGCAATGCAACAACCATTAGTAACTCAGATCTAAGTTGAATTCTCAATGCGATTAATATAACCTGCATTAATCGCATTGTGAATTCAACTTAGAGCTGAGTTCTAATGGTTGTTGTATTGCTAGAATATACGTTATATTTTAGCAATACAACCATTAGGAACTCAGCTCTAAGTTGTAACGCAATGCGAATAATACTTACATTATTAATCGCTTGCGAATCCATTTGATGCCTCTATTTGATTGTATATGACGGTTGACTATGACTACGACCAACGTGCTGCTGCCTCCAAAGCAAGATATCTGAACCCCAGGGGCCATTTGGGCGTTTTTGATAAAAACGCATCAAAACGCATCTGCGTTTTATAATTTTTCATTTTCTAGTTTATTTTTTGTGTATTTTGCCACATTTGGTTGCATATTTACATTTGGTATAGGCAAATATGGTAGTCTAGATCATGTGTCTATACCAAAACCTAGGATCATTGTTTGACAGCATATTTTCTAAGCCATGTAGCTGAATATAGATTTGGGCAGAGTAATGATCTAGACTACCATATTTGCCTATACCAAATGTAAATATGCAACCAAATGTGGCAAAATACACAAAAATAAACTAGAAAATGAAAAATTATAAAAACGCAGATGCGTTTGATGCGTTTTCTATCAAAACGCCCAAATGGCCCCTGGGGGTTCAGATATCTTGCTTTGGAGGCAGCAGAACGTTGGTGGTAGTCATAGTCAACCGTCATATACAATCAAATAGAGGCATTAAATGGATTCGCAAAGCGATTAATAATTGTAGTATTATTCGCATTGCGACTACAACTTAGAGCTGAGTTCTAATGGTTGTATTGCTAGAATATAACGTATATTCTAGCAATACAACAACCATTAGAACTCAGCTCTAAGTTGAATTCGCAATGCGATTAATGCAGGTTATATTAATCGCATTGAGAATTAACTTAGATCTGAGTTCCTAATGGTTATTGTATTGCTAGAATATAACGAAGATTGAGAATATAGCGCTAAATTCGTTATCTTCGTTATATTCTAGCAATACAACTATTAGGAACTCAGATCTAGTTGAATTCTCAATGCGATTAATATAACCTGCATTAATCGCATTGTGAATTCAACTTAGAGCTGAGTTCTAATAGTTGTTGTATTGCTAGAATATACGTTATATTTTAGCAATACAACCATTAGGAACTTCAGCTCTAAGTTGTAATCGCAATGCGAATAATACTACAATTATTAATCGCTTATGCGAATCCATTTGATGCCTCTATTTGATTGTATATGACGGTTGACTATGACTACGACTCAACGTGCTGCTGCCTCCAAAGCAAGATATCTGAACCCTCTAGGGGCCATTTGGGCGTTTTTGATAAAAACGCATCAAAACGCATCTGCGTTTTTATAATTTTTCATTTTCTAGTTTATTTTTGTGTATTTTGCCACATTTGGTTGCATATTTACATTTGGTATAGGCAAATATGGTAGTCTAGATCATGTGTCTATACCAAAACCTAGGATCATTGTTTGACAGTATATTTTCTAAGCCATGTAGCTGAATATAGATTTGGGCAGAGTAATGATCTAGACTACCATATTTGCCTATACCAAATGTAAATATGCAACCAAATGTGGCAAAATACACAAAAAATAAACTAGAAAATGAAAAATTATAAAACGCAGATGCGTTTTGATGCGTTTTCTATCAAAAACGCCCAAATGGCCCCTGGGGGTTCAGATATCTTGCTTTGGAGGCAGCAGAACGTTGGTGGTAGTCATAGTCAACCGTCATATACAATCAAATAGAGGCATTAAATGGATTCGCAAGCGATTAATAATTGTAAGTATTATTCGCATTGCGATTACAACTTAGAGCTGAGTTCTAATGGTTGTATTGCTAGAATATAACGTATATTCTAGCAATACAACAACCATTAGAACTCAGCTCTAAGTTGAATTCGCAATGCGATTAATGCAGGTTATATTAATCGCATTGAGAATTCAACTTAGATCTGAGTTCCTAATGGTTATTGTATTGCTAGAATATAACGAAGATTGAGAATATAGCGCTAAATTCGTTATCTTCGTTATATTCTAGCAATACAACTATTAGGAACTCAGATCTAAGTTGTAATCGCAATGCGAATAATACAGGTTAAATTAATCACATTGCGATTTACAATTACTATTACTGCAGCTTCAGAATGAATGTAAGATGGATCCTATCCTTGTGTTTAGATAGGAGGTGGGATGGTCTGGGAGGGAGGGTATGCTGATTGGCTGGAATGTGTCTGCTGACTGTGAGGTACAGGGTCAAAGTTTGCTCAATAATAAAGTATAGGGGCGAACGCGAACATCGAATATGTTCGCCCGCCGCGGCGGACGCGAACAAGCTATGTTCGCCGGGAACTGTTCACTGGCGAATAGTTCGGGCCATCTCTACTCCTTAATTGTGAGCATTGAGTTTGAGTAGAAACAGCAGTGGGATGGTTATGCTGATAATATTGTTATTGCCACTAACCAGCTGTGTGAATTCATCAAAGTTTTTTAAAACCTCACAGAGGTCTGACATCAATACCCACACCTCGCTTGTGAATAGTGGAAGTTGACTGAAAAGGCGACAACCATGTCGTAGCTGGTATTCCACAACTGCCCTCTGCTGCTCACAAAGCCTGGCCAACATGTAGAACATAGAGTTCCACCGCATGCTCACGTCGCACAACAGTCGGTGAGCTGGAAGCTGCAAGCGCTGCTGCAGCATTGACAGACCGGCTGAAGCTGTGGATGACTTGCGGAAATGGTCACATGAGCAGCACGCCTTTACTAGTAGCTCTGCCAAATTGGGGTAGGTTTTGATAAACCACTGAATCACTAAGTTTAAGACGTGGGCATGGCATGGGATGTGCGTCAGGTTGCCGAGCTCCAAAGTCGCCACCAAGTTACGGCCATTGTCAGACACATCCATGCCGGTTTACAGGTTGGGTGGCGAAAGCCACAGCTCGGTCTGGTCCCTTAGACCCTGCCAAAGCTCTGCAGGGGTGTGCTGATTGTCCCCTAAGCAGATCAGCTGAAGCACGGCCTGTTGACCCTTACCCACAGCAGTGCTACACTGCTTCCAGTTAGAGACTGATGGCTGACTGCTGTTGGAGGTGGAAGTGGAGGAGGAGGCGGCGGAGGAGGAGAAGTGGAGCAAGTAACATAGCTGCTGGCGGAGACCCTGATGGACGTAAGGCCCGCAATCCTGGGCGTGGGCAGCACCTGTGCCACCCCAGGGTATGACTCACTCCCGACCTCCACAACATTCTCCCAGTGTGTGGTCAGGGAAATGTAGCGTCCTTCGCCACCTGCACTTGTCCATATGTCTGTGGTGAGGTGGCCCTTCCCAGTAAGTGTGTTGGTCAGGGCATGGGTGATGTTCTGGGAAACATGCTGGTGTAAGGTAGGCACAGCACACCGTGAAAAATAGTGTCCGATAGGGACTGCGTACCCAGGGACGGCCGCCAACATCAGACTGCTGAAGGACTCAGTGTCCACAAGCCAAAATGGCAACATTTCAAGGGCCAGAAATTTCAAAAGTTGTGCATTTAGTGCTATGGTCTGTGGGTGGGTGGGTATTTGCTCTTGCGTTGAAATGCCTGTGTTATCGACATTTGGACGCTGCGCTGGGACAGGGAGGTAGAGGGGCATCCGGGCCTGCGCCTTCGACAGGGGATTGGCCAGCAGTGCGTAACACAGGGGAAGAGGAGGCAGTGGTGTGACCCGCAGATCCTGATTGTGGACCCAGGCGTTCGGCCACTTATTAGGGTGCTAAGATGCCATGTGGCAGATCAAGCTGGTGGTGATGAGGTTACTAGTGTTCACGTCCCGGCTCATTTTGGTACGGCACCGGTTTCAAACTACTACTCTTTTGTCGTCTGCACTTTCCTCAAAAAAGGGCCACAAGGCGGAACACCTTCCCCTTGGCAAGGTAGAGTTACGCATAGGAGTTCTCGGTGTAACGGTTGCGGACCTGTTTGGTGTTGGCCGACTTCTTCCATTTGCAACCCCACTGCCTCTTCCAGACGGTTGCGGTGCTGCGGATCCTTCCCGTCTGTACTGATGTCCTCACTCGGCTTTTCAATGTTGGGTCAGTGACCTCATTATCCACCACCTCCTCTTCCACTTTCACTTCCTCATTCTGCTTATCCTCCTGACTTGACCTACCCACAACCTCAGTGATTGAGAACTGTGTCTCATCATCATCCACCTCGTGAACGAATGAATGCCACTCACCACCGTCATCTTCTTGAGACTGTGAAGGCTCAAGAGGTTTGGAATCAGGGCACAATATCTCAGGTACCTCTTCAAGCGTGCTTGGCGAGAGAGCCAAACCAAGTACTGGCGATGAAAGAGGTTATGTGAATATTCGAATCTGGGATCACTTGTTTGACCAGACGCGACATGGCGGGAGGAAGGAGGATCAAAGTAAGGATTCGGTTGACATGACTCTTAGCTACAGAGAGTGGACTTAGTGGAAGAGAGGGTGGTGCTTAACCAACTAGAAACCCACAGATTTTGTACACAGCTTACTAGGCCAATATTAATGGAAATTGTAATATACACGCTTTTTTCAAATTCAGTTCAGTATGGGATACAAAAACCCACAGATTATGGACACTTTACTAGGCCCAGATTAATGGAAATTGTAATAAACACAGTGTTTTCAGATTCAGTTCAGTATGTGAAACAAAAACCCACAGATTTTGTACACATTTTACTAGGCCCAGATGAATGGAAATTATAATATAGACAGAGTTTTCAGACTCTATTCAGTATGGGATACAAAAACCCACAGATTTTGTAAATAGTTTGCTAGGCCCAGATTAATGGAAATATTAATATACACACTTTTTCAGATTCATTTCAGTATGAGATACAAAAACCCACTGATTGTTGACACTTTACTAGGCCCAGATTAATGGAAGTTGTAATACTGACAGAGTTTTCAGATTTAGTTCAGTATGGGATACAAAAACCCACAGATTGTGTACACAGTTTACTAGGTCCAGATTAATGGAAATTGTAATATACACACTTTTTTTAAATTCAGTTCAGTGTGGGATACAAAAACCAACCGATTCTGTTCACAGTTTACTAGGCCCAGATTAATGGAAGTTGTAATATACACAGTGTTTTCAGATTCAGTTCAGTATGGGATACAAAGACCCATAGATTTTGCACACAGTTTACTAGGCCCAGATTATTGGAAGTTGTAATACTGACAGAGTTTTCAGATTCAGTTCAGTATGGGATACAAAAACCCACAGATTTTGTACACAGTTTACTAGGCCCAGATTAATGCACATGGTAATATAGACAGAGTTTTCAGATTCAGTTCAGTATGGGATACAAAAACCCACAGATTTGTACACAATTTACTAGGCCCAGATTAATGGAAGTTGAAATATACACATTGTTTTCAGATTCAGTTCAGTATGAGATACAAAAACCCACCTATTTTTTACACAGTTTATTAGGCCCAGATTAATGGAAATTGTAATATACACAGTGTTTTCAGATTCAGTTCAGTAAGGGATACAAAAACGCACAGATTTTGTTTACAGTTTACTAGGCCCAGATTTATAGAAGTTGTAATATACACAATGTTTCCAGATTCAGTTCAGTATGGTATACAAAAACCCACTGATTTTTTACACAGTTTACTCAGCCCAGATTAATCGAAATTGAAATATACAGACTTTTTTCATATTGAGTTTAGTAGGGGATACAAAAACCCACAGATTTTTTACACAGTTTGCTAGGCCCAGAATAAAGGAAATTGTAATATGCATACTTTTTCAGATTCAGTTCAGTAGGGGATTCAAAAACCCACTGATTATGTACACAGTTTACTAGGCCGAGATTAATGCACATTGTAATATAGACAGAGTTTTCAGATTCAGTTCAGTATGGGATACAAAAACCCACAGATTGTGTACACAGTTTACTAGGCCCAGATTAATGGAAATTGTAATATACACACTTTTTTTTAAAATTCAGTTCAGTATGGGATAAAAAACAAACAAACAGTTTTTGTACACAGTTTACTAGGCCCAGATTAATGCACATGGTAATATAGACAGAGTTTTCAGATTCAGTTCAGTATTGGATACAAAAACCCACAGATTGTGTACACAGTTTACTAGGCCCAGATTAATGGAAATTGTAATATACACACTTTTTTCAAATTCAGTTTTGTATGGGATACAAAAACCTACCGATTTTGTTCACAGTTTACTAGGCCCAGATAAATGGAAGTTGTAATATACACAGTGTTTTCAGATTCAGTTTAGTATGGGATACAAAAACCCACAGATTTTGTACACAGTTTACCAGGCCCAGATTAATGGAAGTTGTAATATACACAGTTTTTTTCAGATTCAGTTCAGTATGGGATACAAAAACCCACAGATTGTGTACACAGTTTACTAGACCCAGATTAATGCACATGGTAATATAGACAGAGTTTTCAGATTCAGTTCAGTATGGGATAAAAAAAACACAGTTTTTGTACACAGTTTACTAGGCTTATATTAATGCTCGTGTAATATAGACACTTTTTTCAAATTCAGTTCAGTATGGGATACAAAAACCCACATATTGTGGACACTTTACTAGGCCCAGATTAATGGAAATTGGAATATACACAGTGTTTTCAGATTCAGTTCAGTATGGGATACAAAAATCCACCGATTTTGTTCACAGTTTACTAGGCCCAGATTAATGGAAGTTGTAATATACACAGTGTTTTCAGATTCAGTTCAGTATGGGATACAAAAACCCACTGATTTTTTACACAGTTTACTAGGCCCAGATTAATGAAAATTGTAATATACACAGTGTTTTCAGATTCAGTTCAGTATGGGATACAAAAACGCACAGATTTTGTTTACAGTTTACTAGGCCCAGATTAATGAAAATTGTAATATACTCAATGTTTTCAGATTCAGTTCAGTATTGTATACAGAAACCCACAGATTTTTTACACAGTTTACTAAGCCCAGATTAATCGAAATTGTAATATACAGACTTTTTTCAGATTCAGTTCAGTAGGGGATTCAAAAACCCACTGATTGTGGACACAGTTTACTAGGCCCAGATTAATGCACATTGTAATATAGACAGAGTTTTCAGATTCAGTTCAGTATGGGACACAAAAACCCACATATTGTGGACACTTTACTAGGCCCAGATTAATGGAAATTGGAAAATACACAGTGTTTTCAGATTCAGTTCATTATGGGATACAAAAATCCACCGATTTTGTTCACAGTGTACTAGGCCCAGATTAATGGAAGTTGTAATATACACAGTGTTTTCAGATTCAGTTCAGTATGGGATACAAAAAAACACAGATTTTGTTCACAGTTTACTAGGCCCAGATTAATTGAAGTTGTAATATACACAGTGTTTTCAGATTCAGTTCAGTATGGGATACAAAAAAACACAGATTTTGTTCACAGTTTACTAGGCCCAGATTAATTGAAGTTGTAATATTCACAGTGTTTTCAGATTCAGTTCAGTATGGTATACAAAAACCCACAGATTTTTTACACAGTTTGCTAGTCCCAGAATAATGGAAATTGTAATATACATACTTTTTCAGATTCAGTTCAGTAGGGGATTAAAAAACCAACTGATTGTGGACACAGTTTACTAGGCCCAGATTAATGGAAATTGTAATATACACAGTGTTTTCAGATTCAGTTCAGTATGGGATACAAAAAAACACTGATTTTTTACACAGTTTACTCAGCCCAGATTAATCGAAATTGAAATATACAGACTTTTTTCATATTGAGTTTAGTAGGGGATACAAAAACCCACAGATTTTTTACACAGTTTGCTAGGCCCAGAATAAAGGAAATTGTAATATACATACTTTTTCAGATTCAGTTCAGTAGGGGATTCAAAAACCCACTGATTATGTACACAGTTTACTAGGCCGAGATTAATGCACATTGTAATATAGACAGAGTTTTCAGATTCAGTTCAGTATGGGATACAAAAACCCACAGATTGTGTACACAGTTTACTAGGCCCAGATTAATGGAAATTGTAATATACACACTTTTTTTTAAATTCAGTTCAGTATCGGATAAAAAAAAAAAAATGTTTTTGTACACAGTTTACTAGGCCCAGATTAATGCACATGGTAATATAGACAGAGTTTTCAGATTCAGTTCAGTATGGGATACAAAAACCCACAGATTGTGTACACAGTTTACTAGGCCCAGATTAATGGAAATTGTAATATACACACTTTTTTCAAATTCAGTTTAGTATTGGATACAAAAACCTACCGATTTTGTTCACAGTTTACTAGGCCCAGATAAATGGAAGTTGTAATATACACAGTGTTTTCAGATTCAGTTTAGTATGGGATACAAAAACCCACAGATTTTGTACACAGTTTACCAGGCCCAGATTAATGGAAGTTGTAATATACACAGTTTTTTTCAGATTCAGTTCAGTATGGGATACAAAAACCCACAGATTGTGTACACAGTTTACTAGGCCCAGATTAATGCACATGGTAATATAGACAAAGTTTTCAGATTCAGTTCAGTATGGGATAAAAAAAAAACACAGTTTTTGTACACAGTTTTCTAGGCTTAGATTAATGCGCATGTAATATAGACACTTTTTTCAAATTCAGTTCAGTATGGGATACAAAAACCCACATATTGTGGACACTTTACTAGGCCCAGATTAATGGAAATTGGAATATACACAGTGTTTTCAGATTCAGTTCAGTATGGGATACAAAAATCCACCGATTTTGTTCACAGTTTACTAGGCCCAGATTAATGGAAGTTGTAATATACACAGTGTTTTCAGATTCAGTTCAGTATGGGATACAAAAACCCACTGATTTTTTACACAGTTTACTAGGCCCAGATTAATGAAAATTGTAATATACACAGTGTTTTCAGATTCAGTTCAGTATGGGATACAAAAACGCACAGATTTTGTTTACAGTTTACTAGGCCCAGATTAATGAAAATTGTAATATACTCAATGTTTTCAGATTCAGTTCAGTATTGTATACAGAAACCCACAGATTTTTACACAGTTTACTAAGCCCAGATTAATCGAAATTGTAATATACAGACTTTTTTCAGATTCAGTTCAGTAGGGGATTCAAAAACCCACTGATTGTGGACACAGTTTACTAGGCCCAGATTAATGCACATTGTAATATAGACAGAGTTTTCAGATTCAGTTCAGTATGGGACACAAAAACCCACATATTGTGGACACTTTACTAGGCCCAGATTAATGGAAATTGGAATATACACAGTGTTTTCAGATTCAGTTCATTATGGGATACAAAAATCCACCGATTTTGTTCACAGTTTACTAGGCCCAGATTAATGGAAGTTGTAATATACACAGTGTTTTCAGATTCAGTTCAGTATAGGATACAAAAACCCACTGACTTTTTACACAGTTTACTAGGCCCAGATAAATGAAAATTGTAATATACACAGTGTTTTCAGATTCAGTTCAGTATGGGATACAAAAAAACACAGATTTTGTTCACAGTTTACTAGGCCCAGATTAATTGAAGTTGTAATATACACAGTGTTTTCAGATTCAGTTCAGTATGGGATACAAAAACCCACTGATTTTTTACACAGTTTAGTAGTCCAAGATTAATCGAAATTGTAATATACACACTTTTTTCATATTGAGTTTAGCAGGGGATACAAAAACCCACAGATTTTTTACACAGTTTGCTAGGCCCAGAATAATGGAAATTGTAATATACATACTTTTTCAGATTCAGTTCAGTAGGGGATTAAAAAACCAACTGATTGTGGACACAGTTTACTAGGCCCAGATTAATGGAAATTGTAATATACACAGTGTTTTCAGTTTCAGTTCAGTATGGGATACAAAAATCCACTGATTTTTTACACAGTTTACAAGGCCCAGATTAATGGAAATTATAATATACACACTTTTTTCAGATTCAGTTCAGTAGTGGATACAAAAACCCACAGATTTTTTACACAGTTTGCTAGGCTCAGAATAATAGAAATTGTAATATACATACTTTTTTCAGATTCAGTTCAGTGTGGGATTCAAAAACCCACTGATTTTTTACACAGTTTACTAGGCCCAGATTAATGGAAGTTGTAATATACACAATGTTTTCAGATTCAGTTTAGTATGGGATACAAAAAACGCACAGATTATGGACAGCTTACTAGGCTCAGTTTAATGGAAATTGTAATATACACACTTTTTCAGATTCAGTTCAGTATGAGATACAAAAACCCACAGATTGTGGACACTTTACTAGGCCCAGATTGCCAGTGCCCACCACTCATACCGGGTGGCACAGTAGCTTGCCGATAAATAAGGCATTTGATTTTTACCCTCTAATCTAAGGTTAGTTGCCTGACAGTGTGTGTCAGGCCTACTTCCACTGACTGTAGTGTGCTCACTGCCAGTGCCCACCACTCATACCGGTTGCACAGTAGCTTGCCGATAAATAAGGCATTTCATTTTTACCCTTTAATCTAAGGTTAGTTGCCTGCCAGTGTGTGTCAGGCCCACTTCCACTGACTGTAGTGTGCCCACTGCCAGTGCCTACCACTCATACCGGGTGGCACAGTAGCTTGCCGATAAATAAGGCATTTAATTTTTACCCTTTAATCTAAGGTTAGTTGCCTGCCAGTGTGTGTCAGGCCTACTTCCACTGACTGTAGTGTGCTCACTGCCAGTGCCCACCACTAATACCGGTTGCACAGTAGCTTGCCAATAAATACGGCATTTGATTTTTACCCTTTAATCTAAGGTTAGTTGCCTGCCAGTGTGTGTCAGGCCCACTTCCACTGACTGTAGTGTGCCCACTGCCAGTGCCCACCACTCATACCGGGTGGCACAGTAGCTTGCCGATAAATAAGGCATATAAATTTTACCCAATAATCTAAGTTCAGTTGCCTGCCAGTGTGTGTCAGGCCCACAGACTGTACTGTGCCCACCGCCAGTGCCCACCACTCATACCGGGTGGCACAGTACCTTGCACGCATAGTACCACTAATAAAAAAAAAAATGACAGGCAGAGGCAGGCCACCCCGCAGGAGCTGTCGTGGTGCTGTGATTTCCTTTAGGCCCTAGAATAATGCCCAGTGTTCAGAGGCCACATACCCCGAACTCAAAAAATTCTGAGGACATAGTTGACTGGCTTGCACAGGACATCCAATCTTCTACAGCTGCCGCTCGGAACTTTGACGCACCATCCTCCTCCAGCTCACCTTCGGGCACATCTCAAGTTACCACTCGCTCGCCCGCCGCCACCACCAATACTAGCACCACAGCCGCTTCATTTGATATGTCAGAGGAGTAATTTACACATAAGTTGGAAGAAATGAGTGATGCACAACCATTATTACCAGAGAATGTAGATAACAGGGATATGTCTCAGTCAGGCAGCATTACACACATGGACGTATGGTGTGATGAGGATGATGTTGTACCCGCTGCTGCTTCCTTTGCTGAGTTGTCAGATACAAGTGAAGCGGTTGATGATGAAGATGTGTCCGCGGATGTCACGTGGGTGCCAGCTCGAAGAGAAGAAGAACAGGGGGAAAGTTCAGATGGGGAGACAGAGAGGAGGAGGAGACGAGTTGGAAGCAGGGGGAGGTCGTAGCAAGAAGCTAGTGGCACAGTCAGACAGCATGTATCGGCACCCAGGGTCAGACAGAAAGCAAGCCAATCAACGCATGCTGTTGCCACCACCAGAATGCCGTAATTGCAAAGCTCAGCAGTGTGGCATTTTTTTTGTGTGTCTGCCTCTGATAACAGCGATGCCATTTGCATCCTGTGCCAAAAGAAACTGAGTCGTGGGAAGTCTAACACCCACCTAGGTACGACTGCTTTCGGAAGGCACATGATCTCACATCACAAACACCAATGGGATCAACACAGGAGTAAAAGCAGCACACAAAGTCAAAGCCACCATCCTCCTCCTGGTCCAGCATCTTCAGCCACGTCAACCACTGCTGTCCTCCCTACTCCCTCTCAACCACCCGCCACTCCGCCTGTCACCTTCAGCAGTTCCTGCTCATCTGCCCACAGTCATGTGTCTGTCAAGGAAAGATTTGAGTGTAAGAAGCCAATGTCACCCTCCTTGCCCGGCGTCTGACAGCTGGCTTGATGGAACACTTAGTCTGCCAGCTTTTACCATACAAGCTGGTGGAGTCTGAGGCCTTCAAAAAAATTTGTAGCTATTGGGAAACCCCAGTGGAAAGTACCCAGCCGAAATTATTTTTCACAAAAGGCTATCCCCAACCTTGACATGTCTGGCACACAGTGTTGGGGCAAGGGTCCATCTGACCACTGATACCTGGTCTGCAAAGCACGGTCAGGGCAGGTATATCACGTACACTGCGCATTGGGTAAACCTGCTGACGGCTGCCAAGCATGGAATGCGTGGCTCTGCAGCGGAGTTGGTGACACCGCCTCGACTTGCAAGCAGGCCTGCTGCCACCTCCTCTACTCCTCCTACTCCATCCTCTTCGCTAACCTCCTCCGAGTCCGATTCTGCTGCTGCATCTTGCTCCACATCATCAACTGCACCCCCCCACCTCCCCAAGGGGCTATTCCAGATCCTGGATACGACAGTGTCACGCCGTCTTGGGGTTGACTTGCCTGAAAGCAGATAGTCACACTGGACCAGCACTCCTATCCACCCTGAACTTCGATCAGTGGCTGACCCCACACCAACTGGAGATCGGCAAAGTGGTGTGTGACAACGGAAGCAATCTGTTGGCGGCATTGAATTTGGGCAAGAAGACACATGAGCCGTGTATTGCACATGTGTTGTATCTGATTGTACAACACTTTGTGTGTAAGTACCCAGGCTTACAGGATGTCCTCAAGGAGGCCAGGAAGGTGTGTGGCCATTTCAGGAGTTCCTACACGGCCATGGCACACTTTTCCTATATTCAGCGGCGAAACAACATGCCATTGAGGCGCTTGATTTGCGACAGCCCGACATGTTGGAATTCAACACTCCTAATGTTCGACCGCCTGCTCCAACAAGAAAAAGCCATCAACGAGTATTTGTATGACTGGGGTGCTAGGACAGCCTCTGCGGAGCTAGGTATTTTTTTGCCACCTTACTGGACGCTCAAGCGCAATGCCTTTAGGCTCATGCGTCCTTTTGAGGAGGTGACAAACCTAGTCAGTCGCACCGAAGGCACCATCAGCAACCTTATCCAATTTGAGTTCTTCCTGGAGCGTGCCCTGCGAAGAGTGCTGGATCAGGCCATAGATGAGCACGAAGAGGAAGAGTTGTGGTCACCATCACCACCAGAAACAGCCTTATCATCATTGCTTGCTGGACCTGCGGCAACGCTGGAAGAGGAGTCAGAGGAGGAATATGGCTTTGAGGAGGAGGAAGACCAACCACAACAGGCATCCCAGGGTGCTCGTTGTCACCTATCTGGGACCTGTAGTGTTGTACGTGGATGGGGGAAAGAACAGACCTTCAATGACATCAGTGAGGACGAGGAACGGGACATGAGTAGCTCGGTATCCAACCTTGTGCAAATGGGGTCTTTCATGCGGTCATGACTGTTGAGGGACCCTTGTATAAAAATTCTGGAGGAGAACGATCTGTACTGGGTGGCCACGCTACTAGACCCCCGGTATAAGCATAAAGTGGCTGAAATGTTACCAAATTCCCAGAAGTCGGAAAGGATGCAGCACTTCCAAAACAAGTTAAAAAGTATGCTTTACACAGCATATAAGGGTGATATCACAGCACAATGGGAATCTAACAGGGGAAGAGGGGAAAGTAATCCTCCTCCTACCACGACCATGCCGGCAAGGACAGGACGCTTTACAGACGTGTTGTTGATGGAGGACATGCAGAGCTTTTTAAGTCCTAGACATCGCCACAGCCCTTCGTTGTCCACCCTCAGAGAACGATTCGACCGACAGGTAGCAGACTACCTCACCTTCACTGCAGATATCGACACTCTGAGGAATGATGAACCCCTTGACTACTGGGTGTCCAAGCTTGACCTGTGGCCTGAGCTATCCCAATTTGCGATAGAACTTCTGGCATGCCCCGCTTCAAGTGTCCTGTCAGAAAGGACCCTTAGCGCAGCAGGAGGTATTGTCACTGACAAGAGAAGTCACCTAGGTCAAAAAAGTGTACATTACCTTGCCTTTATTAAGATGAATGAGGCGTAAATACCGAAGGGACTGACAGTGGAGGATGCATTTGACTAAAAAAAGGCATGATTAGATGCCTTGGTCCCCACGCTGCTGTATTTAATCTCTGCATGCCGGATGACTTGCGTGACTTCTCCGCCACCAACTAGGGTTCAAGGACCAAATCTTATAGTACACTTTCTGCCGGAAAAACATCAACAATAAACCTAATTTTTAAGGCATGTGTAGATGCCTAATTTTTCTGGCCTCCGGTGCTGCACTGTGGAAGCAACAACAAAACAAAAAAAAGGCACATACATATGTGAATTCCCCTTCGTGATTGTTACATTGTTGTGGTTAAGGGGCTTGCGTATCACAATGTAGTGATCACCTCTATGAGTGTGTTGGCAATGTTGGCACACCCCAGATGATAACCGCTCAATTGAGATCAGACCAAAAGCAATCGTCTGGATGATTTTTCATAATAAAAAGATAAATTTTCTTTGTGAATTTTTTTTTTCAAGTTGTATGGGTTTCTAAGACATAAAATAAAAAAATCATAATTAAGTCTCTTAATAGTTTATTAGAAAAAATGCAGACAATTAAAAAAATCCCCATTAATTCCAATACAACTTAGGCTTTTCAACCGATTAAAGAAATAAAACAAACAAAACAGTATAGTGTATTAGCATTGTTACGCTTTCCTTTTTAATATATACTGTGAGTCTGTGACAGTGCAAATACAATTTGGTCTAAATGTACAGACTGATGAGAGAAACAATGTACAGCTGTCTACACTCTTCCAAGGAGGAAATGCAAAGGGTCAGACCAATTGTACAGGACTTATGGTTACAAATAGGACAGTCTCAGAACCTCAGTTTGTATCCAGAAACCCCAAATCATTGTATAAAGAAGCGCAACTACTGAAGGAAATCCGTGACTTAAAGTCTACTGGGTTTTACTAGGAACATATGTAACTAATAATAGGGGTGTATCTTGATGTCAGTGTTAAAAAGAACTGCAATTCTCTTATATCAAATTAAAAAAATGTATCTATAAAGAGTTTCAGATTTGGGTTCTGTAGATCAAGTACTTTTTCAGTGACAATGGAAGAACTACAGAACTCATTCCCTTGGCAGAGCAAGTACAGAGCTCAGAACACTATAGCTGGATACTCAATGTACAATGTCAAATTATTATTTCATGATGTTATAATGGTTCTCTCTGTAGTGCCCCAAATTAGAAGGAAGCGGACAGAGCAAGCTTTTTTCTGTATCTCCCCCTGCAAGGATTCAATTCAATTCAATCTCACGAACGTGCGCATGAGCTAAGTCATCACTACAACAAAATTGACGCACACACAGATTAATACAATTTCTGCAATCAGTTTGTCAACTTTTGACAACCCTTTGCGGTTGTCTAAAATCCTTTCAATACACGTCCCCTGATAGGGGACATAACAGGGATTAAACTGATAAGAATAGTACTAGTTAACACACCACTCATATAGGGTTGCACAGTACATTGCACGGTGAACGCGCAGTGCCCCACAGTGGAAGTAATAGGAACGACCAAGCTTCTTTTTCCATCTACCGGTTCCTAATATCTATTCGATACACGTCCCCTGATAGGGGACGTAACAGGGATTAAACGGATAAAAATAGGGGGGCGTGGCTTCGTCATGGCGGAGTGAAGACGTACTCAAAGGGAGCTCCGTGACCCAGCTAAGCTAAAAGAGGAGACCGCGATACTCACCCCCCTATCCAGGCCATGTCCAAGGGGAGAAGATGGAGGAGCCAGTCTGCGGTCCCTCCGGCTCAGTCCATAGGGCGCTACCTTCGCTCCGGACCACAGACAAGCCCAGAAGCTCCAGGCATGGAGGCTGCCGTCTCTTCCCTGTGGCCAGCGGCCCTGCCTTTCTCTTCAGCCCCAACAGCTTCAGCCGCACCACATGAAGGCCGCGCTCCAGGCGAGCTCCTGCCATACAGCTCGGCCCCATCTTCTACGGGAGAGATCCCTGCACACTGGGCCCCCTCGCAACCCCATGAGCTGCAAGCCCCTTCTGGCCACCATGATACCGCCGTACAGGCGAGGACAGAGCCCGCCCGCCAAAATGGCGCTGACTCCCACACCTCGCTGTCCAACATGATGGACCGCATGACGGTCAGACAACACCCTGGCGCTGGGAGAGACATTATCATCTCTAACGGGGCAGCCTCCAGGGACTCGGTGGAGAGTACGCCTCGCCCCATACCTGATCCCTCAATACCGGTACCTCAGCCACATGCCCCTGACTCCCAGGCCCTCAGTCAGGGTATACCAGCCATCTTAAATACGCAGACGCAGAGGGATCCTCCATTACCCCCACCCACTCTGGACCGTACTATAATGGACCTTTGGGAGATGGTGAGGGCTTTGCCCACCAGATCTGACCTAGAGGCCCAGGTGGCCCGAATTGAGTCCATGCAAGCCCAAGCCCTCCAATCTGTACGGGAAGACGTTCAACAGCTAGATGACCGTTTATCATCGCTTGAACATCAGTACTCAGACACGGTTGCCAAGGTCAACTCCTTATCATCCTCTCTGGCTTCCCATACCTCTCAATTGAAGGACTTTTCCTTGCACCTTGACGATGTAGAGAACAGGGGACGCCGGAATATTTTGAAGATCCGCAATATCCCTGAAAGCGTACCGGGCGAACAGCTACACTCTACTGTTACCAGCATCTTTAATGCCATCTTGGACAATCCGCCATTGTCTAAAATTGAGCTGGATAAAGTCCACAGGACCGCTGGTCCCAAAGTTGGCGGTCTAGATAGACCACGAGATGTAATTTGCCGATTTCATTTCTACGTGGTGAAAGAACGTATTCTACGCAAGGCTTGGGAGAAGAAGGAACTTTTCTATGAGGGTACTCCGATTTCTGTCCTGCCCGATGTCTCTCGCCTCACCTTGTCCATGCGGAGAATGGTCAGACCCCTGTTGGACGCGATCAGAGAGGCGGGTGCGACCTATCGCTGGGGCCACCCGTTCCACATCATTGTCTGCTACGGTACTGGCCAATCTGTGTTGATTCGATCCCCTGCAGATCCGGAATTGTTCAAGTTCCTCGACATCCCACGACGTTCCGGACTGGACTGTTCCTCTGTTCCTGCAGGACCCGTCAACTCACCCCGAGTTTGCCAGACGACCTGCTTCACCGATCCGGAGACATCCCTCACCTGGTCGCTCCAGTCTCTCGCAGAATCGTCCTTGGAGACCCCGCTACCTACCTCAGAGGAGGCTCCTGCCATCTCCGCACTGACCTATGATCCTATTCGACTGGTCGGAACCCAGTTTTAGACTCCTGTCAGGGTCCATGTTACTGCGTTTACTTCTCATGCCCTTTTTTTTCTATGTCCCAGCTTCTACTTGTCTCCTCTGCCTTTAGACTCTTGTGTCTCTTTTTACATACTGTCCTCTCTTCTCCTATTATGACGGCGGCTCCCACCCCCTTGTCTCCTTTCCTCTAAGGGTCGAGTCTGAGGCTTCTTCTGATAACGATCTCCCGTTATGAAGTTCATCAGTTATTCCTTGGGTCATTGGAAATTCTCCCGTTTAGTAGGTTCTTATTGTAATAGCTTCCTTCTGAACGCCATCCGTTCTACTACCCCCGCTAGGGCACTGTGAGTTCCTCCTTTGGGGTTTTCCTACAGGCGGTCTACTCACAGTTACATTTAGGTTTACAGTTTTTTCCTCTAATCCCCCTACCACACTCTCCTCCCTTTTTCCTCCCCTTTGTGTCCGTCTCGTCTTCACCTCCCAGTGTGTCCCCCCCTTTTTCCCCTCCCTCTCGTCCTCAAAACGCCGCGCTCTCACGATGTTTCTGGGGGACCTAAGCTCTTGACATTCAGTGATATACTATGTCTAATGTTTTGTTGGTCTCTCTCAATGTACAGGGTCTTAACCTATCGGAAAAAAGATCTTCCCTCTTGTGTCTCCTTTGGAAAAAGAGAGCTCATGTGGCTTTCATTCAAGAAACGCACTTCCGCTCCTCGTCCATTCCGAAACTCTCAGACCGACATTTCCCCTATGTCTATCACAGCACTTCCCCGGACGCCAAGGTAAAAGGGGTATCGTTACTCATTTCTGGTGCTATTTCTTGGGATCTGGTGGAGTCGCGCACTGATGGAGCAGGCAGGTACTTGTTTGTCAAAGGTAAACTGGCAGGAACGTTGGTCACGATGGCAACTGTCTATGCCCCAAATGTAGGCCAAGTGAGTTTTTTATCTAAAGTTCTGAGAGCTCTGGAGGGTTTTTCTGAGGGCATCTTAATACTAGGAGGGGATCTTAATCTAGCCCTAGACCCTCGAGTGGACTCATCTAAGAGTCGGGTCTCGCTACCTCACTCCGCGCTCTCTAAATTAAAAGATCTCCTTTATTCCCACCAACTGATTGATACATGGCGTATCTTACACCCATCCTCTCGGGACTAGACGTTTTATTCTCACCCTCACAACTCCTACTCCAGGTTAGAGTACTTCATGATCAATCACGCTAGGCTAGACATCCTTACCGGGGCAGGGATAGTTTCCTTAACATTTTCTGACCACGCTATGGTCTCTATATCACTTAACTTTCCGACCTTCCAGACCAGAGCCGGGCACTGGCAGTTGAATGAGTCGTTCCTGCAGGACATACAGGTTACGTCTGAAGTTCGGAAAGACCTGACTGATTACTTCACATATAATACCTCAAACGAGAGTGATCCCCTTACTATTTGGGAAGCCCATAAGTGCTTCATTAGAGGTACGTTCATTAAGATTGGCTCTAGACGGTGTGGTAAGGTGCAAGGTACCGTGGTCGACGGGAGGTACGTGTCACCGAGGTTCTTGGCCTCGGTGAGGTAAGAGCTGGGTTTTCTTGGGTGTCAGCAGCAGCTAGTGCTGCTTGACACATTTGTATTTAGTTTGGCTGCAAAGCCAATCCGGGCCGGCTCTTACTGGGAGTAGGCAAAGAGTTGGGCGGGTGCCTATTCCCCACGGTCCAGGCCGGTTTTTCCCGAACCTTTAAAAGACAGCCAGCACCAGCAGGTGTGGTGTGATTGTCCTGGAGCTGCTAATAGTGCTGTGGAGCTCTCTGACCTGGAGGAAAGAGCTCAGCAGAGTGGTGTTTTTCCTGGAAGCCTGAAGGTGGTCTGTCCTGCGGCTGGGCTGACAGCCAGGTGCGAACCTGCACCTAAACCTCCCAGGTGACTGGAACCTGCATTGGGTTGTTTTGTTTTGCCCCACGTTTTCCGCTGAGTGTGAGTTAACACCAAGTGACTGTTTACTGTTTTGTTTATGCAAGTGTGAATAAACACTGTTTTGCTGCACCTTCTGGACTCCCTTTGGCCTCTGTACTGCACCCGCACCGCTGTCTACCAGAGCGACTCCCCACAACGGAAAAAAGAAAGGGCAACTCGTATTACCTCTTTTCTGTCGCGCATTCATGTGTTGGAGCAGCAGCATAAGCGGACATTGGATACTCAAGTGGGAGCCGAACTCATGCAGCTCCGTGACCAGGTCCGCTCATTATGCATCTCCAAGGCAAAGGCGACCCTTGTTAAATGTCGTAGACACTACTACGAACATGGGAACAAACCGGGCAGAACCCTGGCTCGTGCATTGCGTAAAGTTAGACTGAATTCTTACATGCCCCATGTGTTCGATCAATCTGGTATTAAACGTTCCCTTCCACGGGACATAGCGGAAGCCTTTCAAACGTATTACCGTTCCCTTTATAATCTAGAGACTCACAGTCCAACTTCCCCTCCTGAGTCATTGCCTCCCATGACTATGACCGTTCCCTTTATAATCTAGAGACCCACAGTCCAACTTCCCCTCCTGAGTCATTGCCTCACATGCCTATCTTGAATCATTTGGTTTACCTACCCTTCCTGCAGAGGCTATCTCTTTGCTGGAAGCCCCCATATCTTCAACTGAGTTGCAGGCAGCTATTAAAGATTCCCAGACTGGGAAGGCCCCGGGGCCAGACGGACTCCCGCTGTTGTATTACAAGCGGCTTGGAGACATCCTTTCCTCTCATTTTTTATCTGCCTTCAACTCATTTGATATGGCCCGTACTCTTCCCGCTGATACTCTCAGAGCACACATCACTGTTGTTCCCAAAGAAGGGAAAGACCCGGCTCAATGTCAGAGCTACCGACCCATCTCCCTGATCAATGTTGATCTGAAACTGTTTTCTAAAGTCATGGCCACACGTCTCTTGCCACACCTCCAGAAATGGATCAATCTGGACCAAACAGGCTTTTTACCTCACAGGGAAGCCCGAGATAATACCACCAGAGCGATTAATATGATCTATAAAGCCGTCTACTCTAAGATTCCAACCCTATTACTCTCTACCGACGCCGAAAAGGCGTTTAATAGGGTTAACTGGAACTTCATGTTGGGGACCCTACGATATATTGGTTTGGGTGAAAAGATGATGGCTAGAATAGGTAATCTCTATTCCAATCCGGTGGCGATGGTCAAGGTAAACGGTCAGTTCTCTTCACCCTTCGCAATTCGTAATGGCATGAGACACGGTTGCCCCCTCTCCCCTCTGATTTTCGTACTTTGTCTGGAACCTCTCTTGTGCCATATTAGAGCCAACCAAGATATCTCAGGTCTACAGATCCAGGGTTCTTCGCATAAAGTTGCCGCATACGCGGATGATCTGCTCTTCTTTTTAACCAACCCGCTGATTGCTCTACCGAACCTTCTGCGGGAACTTAAAACGTACTCCGCCCTCTCAAATTTCAAGATCAACTACCAGAAATCAGAAGCCCTTAATGTTTCCCTTCCTGCGGACCTAGTAACGACCCTATCCGCTAATTTTCCGTTTAAATGGGCGAGATCCTCACTCAAATATGTCGGGATACATCTAACCCCCACCCTTTCGGATTTATACCAGGCTAATTACCCGCCTCTTCTCCGACTCATAAAATCAGATCTGGACCGTTGGCACAGTCACACATTTTCATGGTTTGGTAGGGTCTCCATTTTTAAAATGAACATCCTACCGAGGATCCTATATCACTTTCAAGCCATGCCAATTCACATTCCTAGGTTGTTCTTTCATAGTCTACTAAAAATGTTAACACACTTCATTTGGGCTGGTAAACCCTCTAGAATAGCTAGATCACTTCTATTCCGTCCTAAACTTGAAGGGGGTTTGGGATTACCCGATTTTATTTCCTACCATAAAGCCTCTCACCTATCCAGAATTGTTGATTGCAGCACACAAAAAATGGGTCGCAACTGAGCAATCTTTCCTCCCTACCCCGCTGGCTACTACTCCCTGGCTGGACACTCATACCCCCTTGGTGGCGCGTACACACCCGACCATAGGCCCCACCTTGACGGCCTTTGCCTCTGTGCGGGAACGTCCTGGTATCTCACCCTCCCCCAGACCAATGTTCCCTATTTTGGGTAATCCTCGATTTCCACCTGGGGTAGATCACGGCCCATTTCGGGAATTAATTCGATGTGATTATTTCAGGGCACTTCACTTGACTGCCGCGAATGCTTGGCTCACCCCTCGTCAACTTACGGAAATGGCGGGGACTCCATCTCTAAATCCTTGGCAATCTCGTCAACTCACCCACTTCTTGACTTCCTTGCCCCCAGTCTCGACATTCGGTCGCGATAGGACGGGCTTTGAACTAATTTGTGATCACATAGGAGACACCAGACATACCCTCTCCAGGATGTATTCCTTGTTAATCTCTCCACCAGACCAACCTCAACCCCCATACGTCTCCCAATGGGAAACCGATCTGAACACCACTTTTGTTCCCCCCCCCTTTTTTTTTTTCCCCTTTTGTGTTTCCCCTACCCGTTTCTTGTCTCCACCCCTCCCCTCCATCTTTGTCTGGCAATCCTTTAATACTCAATGTTGCCTTCCATTGTTTACATTTAAATGTCATGCCTTGATTTCTGCGGTTTAATCGCTCATTATGTGTTGGTTTTATCCGACTTTTCCTTCAGCTGGCATGTATTGTTATTATATTTATGTGAAAACTTAAATAAAGAATTTACAAAAAAAAAACTGATAAAAATAGTACTACTGATTACTGAACACACCACTCATATAGGGTGGCACAGTGCATTGCACGAGGAAGAGACCTTCAATGACATCAGTGAGGACAAGGAACGGGACATGGCTAGCTTGCTATCCAACCTTTTGCAAATGGGGAGTTTGCGGTTGTGCAAATGGACTGTTTGCAGTGCGTTAAAAGGGGAGTTAGGTCTGTCACAGTTAGGTCTGTCACTGTGAAGCGAGCGTAACCCTTACACTACCTGATCGATACAAGATCATACCTGATCGTATACACACACTGGATGTTTTAAAGCACGTTATTCCAAACAATTTAGGAATGTTAGGTGATTTATGCACTTTATGGATTAAAACCCGACTCTGCGTCCACAACGTAATTTCCCATGGGAGTTTTGCCATGGATCCCCCTCCGGCATGCCACAGTCCAGGTGTTAGTCCCCTTGAAACAACTTTTCCATCACTACTGTGGCCAGAAAGAGTCCCTGTGGGTTTTAAAATTCGCCTGCCTATTGAAGTCTATGGCGGTTCACCCGTTCGCAAACATTTGCGTAAATTCGCCCTCGCTGTTAATAACATAACATTTTTAGTTCGCGACATCACTAATGAATTATGCCACTAATCGCTTTTACCGCAAATAACAGCAACAGTGACCTGCGTACATATTTTTCTTGTAGTACAGAAATACGTCACTAAACGCTCTCAACACATATAGCTGAAAAAGTGAACTTTTTGTAATGAAGTAGGCTACTAAACGCTTTTATCGCAAATAACGGCAACAGTGAACTGAGTATATATTTTACTTGTAGTACAAAAATACCTCACTAAACTCTTTTAACTCCAAATATCTGCAGAAGTGAATTGTGTATATATTTTTCTTGTAGTACAGAAATACCTCACTAAACGCTCTCAGCACTAGTGATGAGCGGCAGGTGCCATATTCAAATGGTTGGTTAATGGTTTAATTCTAGAATTAGCGAAGATGACGAATGTATTCGTCCTCAAAACGAAGATAACAAATTATTCTCCATCTTCGTTTTAGCTACCTATTCGGGACAACTTCGCTAATTCTAGCAATCAAATAGGAAGGTTGACTATAGAGACAGCTGTTTAATCCGCTATGCGATTATATTATTATTATTTTTTTTTAACAAATAGAATAATTATGATAATTATCAAGTATTATAATTATTCTATTTATTTAAAAAAAAAGCCAAGTAATATAATCGCATAGCGATTAGTCATTAGTCATCTAATCTATAGTCAACCTTCCCATTTGATTGCTTGAATTAGCGAGGTTGAAGAATATGGAGCAAAAACGGAGATGGAGAATACTTTGTTATCTTCGTTTTGAGGAATATGACAAATACATTCGTCATCCTCGCTAATTCTACCAAGCCAACCATAGTAAACCAGGTCTAAGTTGAAATCGCAATGCGATTAATTCAAGTTATATTAATCGCATTGTGATTATAACTTTACTAATTTATTAACTTCGTCAATTCTAGCAAGCTGGCGCATTAGAAAGTAATCTATAAGTTAATATCGCAATGCGATTGATACAACTTGAATTATTCGCATTGCGATTTCAAGGTTGGCCTGTTAGAATTAGCGAACTTGACAAATATATTCGTCATATAAGTCACAACCAAGAAAAAGATATATTATCTTCGCTTCTACAAAGTCAACCATAGACTAAACCAAGTCTAAGTAGAAATCGTCATGCGATTAAAGCAAGTTATAATATACGCCGGTACATTCGACAGTGCATTCTAGCATGGAAGCGTTCCCATGTTCCCATGGTGATTAGGACGCACCATGAGCAGGGGAAGTAGATGGAGGCAGCAACGTACAATGACTGGAGATGGCAGGGAGCAGGGAAGACTCTGGATATGTGAGTATAAACAGAAACACAAAAGGGGGTCAGTCAGCACTCCCTGTATGCAGGTGCACGTAGCCATGGCAACTATACACACAAACAAAAAAATGCAACAGCACTCTGCAACCAGAGCTCTGCCCAAGATAGAAGCTATAAGAGGACATTAGTGCACTAATCCACCATATCGCATGCAAACAGTGGAGACATTAGTTTACATTTTGATCAAAAGGTAGTAAGCCCACTCACCCCGTCACGGTTGTCTCCTCACCCCGTCACGGTTGTCTTATGAACAGTTACTAAATCGAGTCTCTGTGCATATGGTGCATTGTCAGGACCATTGCATTTTTGATGCACCTTGTGGACCCTCAGAATGTATCTCCCAAGCAGAAGTAGGATGTCAGCATTCATGTCCATAGGGGGAATCTCACTAGCTAGATGTTTCAAGTGGGAATGATGGTATGCAGCTTCTGGAATAGGAATTTCATCTCTCTCATCTGGTATTTGGTCGCATTCAATTAACGTTGGCAAGGGTATATGAATGTTCCCTTTAATGGAGGAGATAAGGTATCCAGTGGCTCTTCTGCCATAAGTCTCTACACGACCGGAACAAGTGTTGAGGGTATATGGTGTTTCTTCTCCTGCTATGCCGAAGATCTCAAAGAATTTAGGTTTTGCCAGAGACCTATTGCTTTGTTCATCAATAATTGCGTACATTCTGGTGGCCTTTTCAGATTGCCCTTCTGGGTAGACGTTGACCAAACACACCTTTGCACAGCACTTGGAACCAGCCTCCTTGCTACATATCTCCATACAGGAAGAGGAAACAGTAGTTGTAGCTAGTTCTTGAGCCGGTGGCTCCCCGCCATGAAATGCGACGGCATTGGTCGCAGCTTTAGATGGTGCGAGGTAGGATGCATTGCTGTAACGTGTTTGTCACTGCTGCATTCTGCACACTTGATAATAACTTTACAGTCTTTTGCCATATGATTTGATAAGGCACAACACTTGTAACACACTCCAAGCTCTTTAAGTATCTCTCTGCGTTCTTGCAAAGTCTTTGCCCTGAGCCCACGACACTCCTTTAAAGGATGAGGTCTTTTATGGATGGGGCACATGCGGTTAGGATCTTCCTTCCTAGTAGTGCAGTTTGCAATGAGTGGAACATTTGTTTTCCTAACGGATACTGTCCCCCTTAAGTCTCTACGTTTACTTGTGGTGTTGTCATACCTTGAACATGAGGATGAAGCAGGTAGAGTGGATTCAGAGAAGTCAAAGCTGGGGTCATTCTTCTTCCGAGCTTGGTCACTGATGAATCTGGTAAAATAAGAGAAAGAGGGAAAGGACAGATTGTGTTCTCTCTTGTATCTGGAGCCCTGGTCTGCCCATTTCTCTTGCATGCCATGTGATAGTTTTGACACTATTGGATTGACGCCATGGGCAGTATCAAGGTAACTCAGGCCTGGCAGACGTGGGTCCATTTTTGCCAATTCAAGTTCTTTTAGTAGGTCACTCAGATCCTGGAGTTTGCGATTGTCCTTGCCAGTTATCTTTGGGAAGGCTTGAATGCTCCTGAATAAGGCACTTTCTATAGCTTCTGGACTGCCATAGGTCTGTTCAAGTCTCTCCCATGCTGCAGCGAGACCTTCCTCTGAGTGGCCTGCATGAACCACTCTTAATGTCCTTATGCGTTCTGCAGATTCTGGGCCCAACCATCTGATGAGCAAGTCAAGTTCCTCCATGGCAGTGAGGTTTAGATCACAGATTACTGCTTTAAAGGTCGATTTCCAGACCCTGTAGTTTTCAGCACGGTCATCATACCTTGAGAGACTAATGTTAATCAGCTCCCTGCGCATCATGTATCTGGCAAAGTCTGACATGTCTGATCTCCCATTCCCTATTGCGGTATTGCATTGTGGCGACTCTAGAGCATGTGGGGGTTCTGGCAGATAAGGTTGAGATTGATCAGGATGGAATGATGTGGCATAAGGATTGAGCTGCGGTTTAGTCTCTGGATGGTCAGTCCGCTTGGTGTTAGTTATTACCTCATTACTGGGGTGTGACGATTTCTGGTACTCTGTGGGTTCTCCCAGTTGGTGAGTTAGAAGTGGCGTTGGTACATGCGATTTAGCAGGAGGAGTAGGCGATGGTTGTCTTAGCACATACTTGGCGGTGCGGTCGGCTGCGTCTTCCTCTTCTCCTGGGACGAAACAGTCTAGGTCGGTACCTTGGCCTAATGCTTGCTCGAGGACCTTTAGTTTAGCTAAGGCAGCTGCTTCTTCCCTTTCTGTCTGGAGGATCTTTAGCTGGGCTTCTGTGTCAGCCTCCATTTCTGCTATCTTAGCCTCCATTTCTGCTTTCTTAGCCTCCATTTCTGCTTTCTTCTTCGCAATCTCTGCCTCCTTCTTAGCAAAGGAACTTCTTACGCTAGCTTCCTCTGCTTCTGCCCGGACTTCTATAAGCTTGTCATGCAAGGCCGACCTTCCGGAACGAGAGGTTTTGGAAGATGAAAGGGTATATTTTGTATGTTTACTTGAAGTTGATCGATAGGATCTCGCCTCCTGTAAGTGTGCGATGCAGAGTTCTGCCTTGCTCTTAGCATCTTGTACTAGGGCATCCTTCTCTTCAAGGAGATTCTTTCTCTCACTCAGCTCCTCTGAGGCTTCGTCAAAATCAGTCGTTGAGGAAAGTGATGTACTTAGCAGACAGTCGCTGATAGCGGACATAGGAGTTAGTTAAGCGATTCAACGTTGTGGTTAACTTTGTTGGGTCGTTGTTATATCGTAAAAGAGCTGCTACATAGTGTTCAGTTCTCTGCCATAAATCGTTTAAATTGTCACTGAACTCTTCTTTGGTCGCCTCAAAGTTCTCTCTAATCTTTTGTGTTGGCTTGATAACACGTTTAGATCGTACTGCTTGTTCTTCATTTAATATGGACTCTGCTTCCTGCATATCTGAATTTTTGGGAGCAGGGTGACTTTCTGTATGTTCAGTTACTGAGAGATCCACTAAGCCTCTTGTGGACATGTTATTCCTGTTTAAGCGGTACTGTCTCTTTAAGAGGGTATTTTAGCTTGTGCACTGTGCTTATGAAGCCACGTGCGTGTAAGATGGCGGAAAGCTCTAAGCTCGTTGGCAGACTGCATGTAGACATGCAAAACTGTAGATTTAAGCTTCCTTTTGACTATTCTGCCACAGATGTACGTTAGAGAAAATCCCCTGATTGGTTGTGAGTGATAGTCCCTGTACAAGCAATGGTAGATAGCTGAACTCACTAATATCTCCAGATATGGGCACCAGTTGCATGTGATAATCCAGTGAGGAGAATACAATGGTGAAGCTTTGATCATTTATTGATTTGCCTTGGAGAAAACAAATGCAGGAATCAGGGTATGCTAGAGGATATTAGAAGATATTAGAGGTCAAAAGGAATGCTCTCACCAGCTAGAAGTCTGTAGCAAAGAGGAAGGACGAAGGACCTTTCAGAGGATATGATGTCACAAAAAGGGGAGGAGAGCATTGCAATGGAAATTTACATACACACTATAAATGTAATAAGAATAACCACAGGGTGGCAGTGTTACACAACATAGTAATGATAAATAATGTGAACAGCAAATACAATGAAATAGAGGAATAAAAGCTGGAACAGCACATGAACTGTGTATATATTTTTCTTGTAGTATAGAAAAACCTCACTAAATGCTTTTAACCCAAAACACTGCAGCAGTGAACTGCGTATATATTTTTCTTGTTGTACAGAAATATGTCACTAAAAGCTTTCACCACATATAACTGCAGAAGTGAACTGTGTATATATTTTTCTTTTTCCACAGATATAAGCCAATAAAGGCTTTTTAACAATGCACTTGCACCCCAGAACTGGAATGACAGAGCTATATAATGGCTATTTGGATCCCCAAATTATCTTTCCCTGCACTTGTAAATCGCTTTTCTAGCACTGTCCCTTGCACCTTCTGACGTCTCTCCCTGCACTAAGATGCTGTGAAAATGTTCCTCCCTATCTATTCCCTGCACTTATAAATCATTTTTTTTAGGTTATTTTTGTCACAATTAATTTTTTACAATTGTGGTCCCTAGCCCCTTCTCACGTCTGTCCCTGCACTCAAAATGCTGGAAAATGACAGAATCTAAGACGTCTGCCGTATTTATAGGAATGTGACATCACAGGGCGTGCTGACTGCTGATTGGGTACATGCATGCCTTCCCAGAGTTCCTTGCCCCATGTCCTCACTCCTCACATGGGTGGCTGCTATTTTAGGAAAAATTGCGTTTCGTTACCACGAAGAACAAGGAAATTCTCATTCGTAGCGAACTGAATTTTTCCTGAAATTCTGATTGAATTCCACTTTGTCTGATTTGATTCGCTCATCTCTAATTGCTATCCTAGGGGAACTGGAGTAAGAGCATAGAATGAAGCATCTGCCACCAGACATCACAATAAGGGGCAAAAAACAGAGCCCAGAGACTATAAGCAGGAAAGTTCAACGTCTGTCATGGGTAAACTGTTTGTAGGTTTTCTGAGAGATGCTCTCAATGAAAATACTGTAAGCGCATAACTCCGTCTCAGCAGGGCTTCATGAGGAATTCTTCATGTCACACCAATTTAATCAGTTTCTATGAGGAGGTAAGTTGTAGACTTGACCAGGGTGAGTAAATGGATCTATATCTTGACTTCTCCAAAGCATTTAAGACTGTTCCACATAAATAGTTAGTATATAAATTGAGAATAATATAATGCGATATTTCAGCTTGTTGGCTCACCTTCCTTCTCCATTATGTGCAAGGTGCTCAGACCGTATGACTCACCCTATATATATATATATATATATATATATATATATATATTGTAAGAGAGTGCAAGGTGTTGTATTTGATAGCAGGTACGTGTCACCGAGGTTGCTGGCCTCGGTGAGGTAAGAGCCGGGGTTTTTGGTCTGCAGCAGCTAGTGCTGCTCTGTTAAATAGCATGGCTGCAAAGCCGATCCGGGCCGGCTCTTACTGGGAGCAGCTAAAGAGTAGGGTGGGTGGCTGCTCCCCACGGTCCAGTCCATGTTTTGGGCTGGGTATATAACGCAGCCAGCAGCTGTGTCTGTGTGTGTGATTATCCTGGAGCCTGCAAACAGGGCTGAGGAATTCTCTGTCCTGGAGGAAGGAGCTCAGCAAGGTGGTGTTTCCCTGCGACCTGAAGGTGGAATCGCCTGCGGCTGAGCCGACTGCTAGGTGTGAACCCGCACCTAAACCACCCAAGGTGACTGGACCCTGTGTTGGCCTGTTTTTGTTTTGCCACAGTATTTCCGTTGTGTGTGAACTGTCACCAAGAGACTGCTTTTCTTTTATGGCGTGCAAGTGTGAATAAAACACTGTTTGATGCACAATCTGGACTCCTTGTTTTGCCTCTAAACTGCACCCGCACCGCTGTCTACCAGAGCGACTCCCCACATTTAGTGGAGGATGCGGGCATGCGCAGTGACGCTGGCGTGAACGCCGAACTTTGTTTGCTGAGCAAAAGTGTATGTCCTATATTAGGCCGGCAAAGTTGCAGCCTGTGTTCCCGGACAAAATGGAGGCGGTTGTAAAAGCCCTTGTGGAGGCTAACTTGCAGCAGCGGGAGGCCAACAAGCAGCAGCAGGAGACCAACCAGCTACTACTACAGCAGGTGATGGCCTTACAGGCGGCAGGAGCGTCCCACCACGTCCATGATGCCCGGAAAGCGGTCCGTGCGGCGATCCCAAAGATGACCCCGCAGACGACGTGGAGACATACCTAGCCGTCTTTGAGAAGGTCGCCGTGAGGGAAAAGTTACCCCGTGACCAGTGGGCCGAGGTGGTTGCTCCGTTCCTGGCAGCCGGACCCCAGCAAGTTTTTTCGATTTGGCAGAGGTCCAGGCAGCTGACTACCCGACCGTGAAAGGTGAGATTCTAGCAAGACTGGGGGTGAATGTTTTGGTCCGGGCCCAGCGGGTGCATCAGTGGGAATTTAACCCGGCTGAACCCGCCAGACCACAATACTATGACCTGCTACATCGGTTGCAAAAATGGCTGCAGCCAGACATACTGACTCCCACTGCTATGCTCGACCGTCTGTTAGCAGATGTATTCTGGAGGTCTTTGCCTTACCCTCTCCAGCACTGGATCGGCCAGGTATCCCCCACCAATTCCCTTGAGATGGTCGACCTGGTGGAGCGATATGAGGCCACCAGAAACCTGCAGGGGGGTTCTTTTGGGAGGAGGCCAGTCAAACCCCGGAAACCTCCACCCCAGTCCCGGCGGCCGGCCAAACCCGCCCGGGATGTACCCTTGCAGATCCCTCCCCAGTAGTCTGCTGGCGGTGTCACGAGCCTGGCCACGTAAGGGCCGACTGTCCACAGTGGGGGAACCCATGGAGACTAATTATGGGTACCGGGCTTCCCTGTATGCCCGGAGACTGTGTGCGACCGGCACCCCGAGACAATAGACAATCGACATCTGTGCCAGGTGCAAATCGGGGATAACCTGGCAGTGGCGCTGTTGGACTCAGGAGCCTGGTAACCCTGGTAAGTGCTGCCCTGGTACAGCCCACCCAGTATACGGGCCGGAAAGTTGGTGTGGTGTGTATACACGGAGACTTAAAGGACTATCCCACGGCTGTAATGTCTCTATCCACGGCGGCCGGCACCTGGACTTGTGAAGTGGCGATCTCCACAAAGCTGCCCTATGAACTAATAATTGGGAGAGACTTCCCTGGTTTTCCGTCACTGTGGCCTGAGATGAAAGTGACTAATAGCCCTGAGACAGGGTAACCCTAGCAGAGTGGCCTGATACCCCTGGAAGGCCAGAACCCTGGGAGCCCGAGTCTGAGGGGCCAGCGGTAGGGGTGACCACTGCTGCAGCGGTAGTGGGGAGACAACCCCACTGAGTGTAATGGTGGGAGACACGGAGGACTTGCCACCGGGGCCTGAGTTGGCAGACCTCAATGTCTCCGGGGAAAATTTTGGGACCGCACAACACCGGGACCAAACCCTAACCAGGGCCTGGGAGAATGTGCTGGAAATTGATGGTAAACCCCAGAAACCAGGGGCTGAATTAATGTTCCCACGATTTATTGTTCTGCAGGATATGTTGTATCGGGTGAACCAAATCCGAGGTGAACCTGTTGAACAGTTGGTGGTGCCCACAGCGTATCGCAAGCTTGTCATGGAGCTTGCCCACCAACATGTTCTTGGGGGACACCTGGGGTGGCAGAAAACCCAGGACCGCATACTGCAGCGGTTTTATTGGCCCAGTGTGTTCAAGGAGGTAGAGAATTATTGTAAGTCCTGTCCGACCTGTCAGATAACTAGCCCCCAGCCACATTTCCGTAGTCCTCTGGTACCTCTGCCAATTATTGAAGTACCGTTCGAGCGAATCGCTATGGATTTAATTGGGCCTGTACCAAAGTCTGCCAGGGGCCACCAACACATTCTGGTAGTTCTCGACTATGCCACTCGGTATCCGGAGGCGGTGCCTCTGCGACATACCTCAGCTAAGCTCATTGCCAAAGAGTTAATGGAGATGTTTTCCCGTGTGGGCCTGCCAAAAGAGGTTCTGACAGACCAAGGGACCCCTTTATGTCCAAAGTAATGAGGGAACTGTGTAAATTGTTGCGTATAAAGCAGCTACGGACGTCCGTTTACCATCCGCAAACAGACGGTCTGGTTGAGAGGTTTAACCAAACTCTAAAAAATATGTTAAAGAGGGTGGTGTCTAGAGATGGGAAGGACTGGGATCTGCTTCTGCCCTATCTCATGTTCGCAGTGCGAGAGGTACCCCAGGCCTCTACTGGGTTCTCGCCCTTCGAACTGCTTTATGGCAGACACCCTCGGGGCCTGTTGGATATCGCCAAGGAAGCATGGGAACAACAGCCTGTCCCCCACAAAAGTGTCATTGAGTATGTCACCCAGATGCAGGAACGGATAGAAAGGGTGTTGCCGCTGGTCCGGGAGCATATGGAGGCAGCACAACAAGCCCAGAGTAGGGTGTATAATCGTCAGGCTCGGGTGCGGGGCTTCAATCCGGGAGATCGAGTGTTGGTTCTGGTACCCACCCTTGACAGCAAATTCCTAGCTAGGTGGCAGGGCCCCTATGAGGTGATCGAGAAGGTAGGGAAGTAAATTACAAGGTACACCAGCCAGGGCGGCGCAAGCCGGAGCAGGTGTACCACGTGAATTTACTTAAGCCGTGGAAAGATAGGGACGCGGCCGACGACCACAGCCCCCGACCAGGGCTTCTAGGTGAAAAGTGTCCAGCCCCACAGTTCGAGGCCTGTGAAGCAGTAACCACGGTAAAAATTGCAGACAGCCTGTCTTCCAAACAAGTTCAGGAAGTCAGGGAGTTCATCAGTCGGAACACGGATGTGTTCTCGGACCTCCTGGCCGCACGTCTCTCATCCAACATGACATCGTCACTGAGCCTCAGGCCAAGATCCGGTTAAAACCATACCGGGTACCCGAGGCTCGGCGACGAGCCATCGCGGAGGAAGTACAGTTAATGTTGAAGCTCGATGTCATTGAGGAGTCGAAAAGTGAGTGGGCCAGTCCCATAGTCCTAATACCCAAGCCGGATGGGACGTTGCGGTTCTGCAACGATTTTCGTAAGTTAAATGAAGTGTCCAAGTTTGATGCGTATCCCATGCCCCGGGTAGACGAGCTTGTTGAGAGTTTAGGGCAAGCCCGTTATTTTTCTGTGCTAGACCTCACCAAAGGGTACTGGCAGGTACCCTTAACAGAGTTGGCTAAGGAAAAACCGCATTTGTTACCCCGCAGGGCCTGTATCACTACAAGGTGTTACCCTTTGGCCTGCATGGCGCCCCGCCACTTTCCAAAGGTTAATGGACATAGTGCTGCGACCACATCGTCGGTACGCCTCGGCCTACTTAGATGATGTAGTCATCCACAGCACCGACTGGGAAAGCCATTTACCCAAGGTGCAGGCGGTAGTGGATGCCCTGAGGAAAGCCGGACTGACCGCTAACCCAAAGAAGTGCTCCATAGGGTTAGAGGAGACAAAATATCTGGGATATGTAATTGGGCGGGGAGTCATCAAACCTCAGGTAACCAAGGTAGAGGCCATTCGTAACTGGCCCCGACCGGTCACCACCAGGCAGGTAAAGTCGTTCCTGGGGATTGTAGGTTACTACATGAGGTTTGTGCCCCACTTTGCCACAATAGCAGCGCCGTTGACAGACCTGTTGAAGGGGCGAAAGTCTGGGAGGGTTAGCTGGAGTGAGAAGGCGGAGGAGGCTTTCGCCGCGTTGAAGTCGGCCCTGTGTGGGTCCCCGGTTTTGGTGACACCCGACTTCAACAAGGAGTTTGTCGTACAGACCGACGCCTCGGAGGTAGGCCTCGGTGCGGTACTGTCTCAGGAGGAGAACCGGGAAGAACATCCCGTTGTCTTCCTGAGCCGTAAGCTCAATCCCGCCGAGTCCAGATACAGTATAGTGGAGAGGGAGTGCCTGGCTATCAAGTGGGCACTCGAATCTCTCCGCTACTACCTGTTAGGGAGGAGGTTCCGTCTGGTGACCGACCATTCCCCCCTCAAATGGATGAGTCAGGCCAAGGAGAGGAATGCTCGGGTCACCAGGTGGTTCCTATCTCTTCAGAATTTCAAATTCTCTGTGGAACACAGGGCAGGCCGCTTGCAGATGCCCTGTCCCGCGTCCACTGCCTCACGTGTGTTCACCCCCTCAGGGTTGAACAAAGGGGGGGGGTGTGTAAGAGAGTGCAAGGTGTTGTATTTGATAGCAGGTACGTGTCACCGAGGTTGCTGGCCTCGGTGAGGTAAGAGCCGGGGTTTTTGGTCTGCAGCAGCTAGTGCTGCTCTGTTAAATAGCATGGCTGCAAAGCCGATCCGGGCCGGCTCTTACTGGGAGCAGCTAAAGAGTAGGGTGGGTGGCTGCTCCCCACGGTCCAGTCCATGTTTTGGGCTGGGTATATAACGCAGCCAGCAGCTGTGTCTGTGTGTGTGATTATCCTGGAGCCTGCAAACAGGGCTGAGGAATTCTCTGTCCTGGAGGAAGGAGCTCAGCAAGGTGGTGTTTCCCTGCGACCTGAAGGTGGAATCGCCTGCGGCTGAGCCGACTGCTAGGTGTGAACCCGCACCTAAACCACCCAAGGTGACTGGACCCTGTGTTGGCCTGTTTTTGTTTTGCCACAGTATTTCCGTTGTGTGTGAACTGTCACCAAGAGACTGCTTTTCTTTTATGGCGTGCAAGTGTGAATAAAACACTGTTTGATGCACAATCTGGACTCCTTGTTTTGCCTCTAAACTGCACCCGCACCGCTGTCTACCAGAGCGACTCCCCACAATATATATATATATATATAATCTAATTGATTTGTGACTGTAGACAGGCACACTTCATTTGGAGGAATCCAGAGAAGTCTTATCCATGCTATTAAAATATTTCATTTATTAATTGATCTTACATATAAAATATAAAAAAAAAGAAAGGAAAAATATATATAATGGAAAAAATATGCACAAAGATTTTATAGAAACTATGCACAAATATTATATAATATTATTTCCCTCTATATGCCAGGTGTTGAAGAGAATAACTAAAGGAAATAAAAAGGATCAACCTTGAGTATTTATATTCTTGTTGTACAAGTTGCTGAAGGAAATTAAGGAAATAAGTATGGACAACCTTGAGTGTTTATATTCTTGTTATAAAAGTATTTCTCATTGGTTATTTCTCATATATTAGAAAATAATATACAGTGTCTTTACTGGTCTGAGAAATTGTGGTTTGGTGCTCTCCCCACAACACAAAGAAAATAGTATATACAATGTTTGGGTGGCCCTCGGCTATTTAGTGCTGTATGGAAATGATTACCCTGATAAGATCATTAAATAAAAAACCTGTAGTTTATTGAAACCATCGATGATACATAAGTGGCCGAAAAATCTGAAGCTGGATATTCCGCCCCTAGCGGTGAACCAGTATCTGCTGAAAATTCACCTCACATTAAGAGCATACATTTTAAACATAAAATTAATTCAGATATAATAACATACATAATTGACCAACTAAAACAAGCAGAAAAATAGAATAAAACAAATTCTAAAAATTGTTCCAAATACTCTATATAGTGTTCCACCTTATGTGATATTTATATCTAAGGCCCATTAGCATAAGAGATCCCAGTATAGAATTTAAATGATGTTATTTCTTGACAGTTCTGATATTGTCAATTGGCTGTGTAGCTGTATTTTTCACAGACCATTTGATAGATATACATGAAACAACAATGCCTTTCCGGTATTAGGTTTTAATTGTAGATTGATTAAATATGCCACAATAAAGATCCTCTGTTATGTCGCATTCCTCAGTCCTGGTAGGACCAATTCATTTTACTTGGAGTAGATGTCTCTTATTCCTTATCATTGTAAAACAGTTGATACATTACCAATCCTGTAGAAGGCCATGTATATATTTGGTTCGCAAGTTTTTTGCAGAGTTCGCTTTGCATCTGCTGCTTTGTGCACCGGCGTGTCATGTGGCATCCCATGTGGTCCGGAACTGTAGCACTGCTCAAACGCTGGAAGCGAATCTATTGGAGATGAACACTAGGATAGTGCTTAGTTCCGATGCGTTGAAAGCAGTCAAGGGAGGACACCTGTGCTCTTAACAATTTTTAGGAATTTTCAGGAGTTGTAGACTGTACTTGTTGTTACCGCTATATACACCAGACGCATTTTGAGGATGAGTACTCCTTCTTCAGTGGCTAGCAGTAACTAGTTTGATGGCTCCTTTTAAAGGGTACCTCATCAATAAGGGGAGGTATCTCTATCTTTCGGCTGCAATAAAAGGACAGACCAGAACCATTGCCCATAGTTATAATGATTCTCATTTTTGGACTCAAATGTATGTACATTATTTCAATTTCATGGAATTCTTGTATCATACATGTTCTATTATCCTGGCATATTGTTCTGATCCTGATGATAAGATCACATATTGGTCATAAAAAGGGGTCCCAACCTTATTATTGCGGTTTCAATGCGTTTTTCTTTGGGGTATCATCAGACTTCCTCATAATAAAATATAGTATATATATAAAAACATAATTTCGGACATGCTCTCAAACGTTGCACATAAAATTATATGCAATAAATGATATCCATTTTCCCACCATCTGTGTTTTTCAAACGGATATATTTTTCAAACAATAGTAATTCCACAAAGGGGGATAAAACTGTAAATGAGACTGAGTACCGAGAAAAACAAACATTGGTTGGCATGTCATGTGAGAGAAAGGGAAAAGGGAACAAAGGGGAAGAAAGGGGGTAGTCCATTTGTTCATAAAAATACGAATATGCGCTTATAGTGTGATTTTGATGTGTTTAGAAACATAGTAAAATAGTATATTAAGCCAAAAAAATACATTTGTCCATCCAGTTCAGCCTGTTATCCTGCAAGTTGATACAGAAGAAGGCAAAAAAAAAAAAAACCCTGTGAGGTAGAAGCCAATTTTCCCCACTTAAGGCAACCAGATAACTCCCTGGATCAACAATACATCTCTAGTAGCTATAGCCTGTAATATTATTACACTCCAGGAATACATCCAGGCCCCTCTTGAATTCCTTTATTGTACTCACCATCACCACCCCCTCAGGCAGAGAGTTCCATAGTCTCACTGCTCTTACCATAAAGAATCATCTTCTATGTTTGTGTACAAACCTTCTTTCCTCCAGACGTAGAGGATGTCCCCTTGTCACAGTTACATTCCTGTGGACAAATAGATGATGGGAGAGATCTCTGTACTGACCCCAGATATATTTATACATAGTAATTAAATCTCCCCTCAGTCGTCTTTTTTCTAAAGTGAATAACCCTAATTTTGATAATCTTTCAGGGTATTGTAATTCCCTCATTCCAGCTATTACTTTAGTTGCCCTCCACTCAACCCTCTCCAGCTCTGCTATGTCTGCCTGTTTGTTTAGAGTTTTTAATTCTTAGCCTTCCTTATACATAGAATGATTATATTTAGAGAAAAGCGATTTGAAGCTGACAAAGTGGAATTCGATCTGAATTTAAGGAAAAATTCGATTTGCAATAAATGCGAATTTCCTCGTGCTTCGTGGTAACGAATTGCAATTTTTCCTAAAATGGTGGCCACATGCGTGAGGACTGAGGACATGGGGCAAGGAACTTTGGGAAGGCGGGATCACCCAGATTGACATGCATGCATGCAGCCAATCAGCAGCCAGCCAGCCCTGTGATGTCACAGCCCTATAAATATGGTGGCCATCTTAGAATCAGACATTTTCCAGCGCTCTGAGTGCAGGGACAGACGTGAGAAAGTGCTAGGGACAGCAATTGGAAAAACCTTATTGTGAATAAAAAACTGAAAAAAACAATTTATAAGTGAAGGGAAAGGATAGGAAGGAATCATTTCACAGCATTTTAGTGCAGGGAGAGACATATGATGGCACTAGGGAACGTGCTAGAAAAGCGATTTACAAGTGCAGGGAAAGATAATTTGGGGATCCAAATAGCCATTATACAACTCTGTCATTCCAGCAATTTGTTCTTGTGGTGCAATTGCTGTGTTGAAAAGCCTTGGCTTATATCTGTCGAAAAAGAAAAATATATACGCAGTTCACTTCTGCAGCTATATGTGGTGAAAGCTTTCAGTGGGGAGTATATCATTACAAAAAAATTATATATATATATATAAACGAAATTCACTGGTGCATTAATTAGTCGCCGATTTCAGTACAAAAAGAAAAATATTAACTGATGCATTTATTTGTGGCAAAAGTATTTAATGGCCAATTTCAGTACAAAAAGAAAAATATATTCTGAGTTCATTCCTGCAGTTATGTGTCAGAAGTGTTTAGTGGCTCATGTCAGTACAGAAAGAAAAAAACTTCACTGGCGCAGTTATTTATGGAAAAAGGGTTTAGTGGCCTATTTCAGTCTAAAAAAAAATTATATATGCACTTAACTGGTGCATTTATTAGTGGCAAAAGTGTTTAGTGGCTTTTTCTGTACAAAAATAAAAATATATTCTCAGTTCACTTCTGCAGTTATATGTGTTGAAAGCGTTTAGTTGCCTATATCAGTACAGAAAGAAAAAAAATATACGCATTTCACTGGTGCTTGTCATCAGGAAGGACCCACATGTACTAGAGGTCTGAAACGCGTAACTGCACACGTCTTGTCATATGGAAGTTTTATAACCGCTGGAATAAAGTCGGAAATATTTTTCACCTGACCTGAGCTGGTCCATTTATTTCTAGTAAAAGGGTTTACTGGCCTATTTCAGTACAAAAAGAAAAATATATTCTCAATTCACTTCTGCAGTTATATGTGGTGAAAGCATTCAGTGTCCTATTTCCGTCCAAAAAGGAAAAAAATGTACGCACTTCCCTGTTGCATTTATTTATGGTGAAAGAGTTTAAGTGGCCTATTTCAAGAATAAAAATTACCCATCTAAAATTATAGACACAGCCCTGGATAAGGTGAGGAATATGAAAAGGGAAGACTTTTTCAAAACCAAACCTGAATCAACCAATAAGGAGCCAAAAATACGTCTAATTCTACCATTTAACTCACAATACAAGAGTGTAGAGAGAATAATAAAGAGGCATTGGCACCATCTGTTAAAAGACAAGATGATTGGCCCCCTCTTGACAACTGAACCAACAATCACTTACACCAAAAGCACCAAATCTTGGCCTTTTGGTGGCTCCATCAATTAAGAAACATAAAATGACAAAAAATGGAAGAAATTGGTTATTTTCAAAAGGCTTCCATCGATGCGGCACTTGTATAAATTGCAGGAACACAAACTTCCCTAGGAAAATCACTGAAATTCAATCAACTAGTAACCCCTTCCTCCACAAAATCAAAGATAGCCTATCATGTAACTCGACAGATGTTATCTACGTCATACAATGTCCCTGCCATAAACAATACATAGGGCGTACAAAGAGACCAATAAAAGTACGAGTTGCAGAACACATCAATAACATAAAAAAGGAGTAGAAACGCACTCGTTATCTCAACATTTTAAGCAACACCATAACCGAGATCCGAGCTCAATACAATACACAGCACTAATGAAGATAAAAAAAACATGGCGGGGAGGAGATCACATCTCTAACATGTCCAGGGCAGAATCTAGGATGATTTTCAATTTTGACTCCATGATCCCACATGGACTCAATGCAGAAATGGAAATTTTTGGCTTCTTGTGAATACAGATTGGGGGACGGACCAATGGGGGACGGGGAGTCGACCCTCCCCTTCCCTGTTGGCCAGTCTCCATAATACAACACAAAACACAAAGTTCACCACTGAGACAAAAAGGATAGGGTTACATAAGTCTCCAACAGACCCCTCAAAAACAAATAGGAATTCACCTATAGTAACACTACACCTAAATAAAGGCACAATCACAATGCACAACTTATAAACTATATGAAGAACAAACAATTCACATACCATCACAATATGGTAATTAATGGTTCACATGGGGATACACAAAAACATAACCCCACTTACAACATGATATTTATATATTCCTAATTTTCCTATGAACATTTACTATAACAATACAGCCAAACAATAGATAATAAATACAAACATTCTACAGGTTATCTCAATTATAAAAGATTACTATATTTTTTTATACTTTTTTTATATTTTTCATATTTTTCACTTTTATTGTTCAATACTTTTAATATTTTTCACACTTTATAAAACCAAAGATGTTATATTATTTATTTATTTTATTTTTTTTTGCTATCTAATCAACTGTTATACCTATTATTATGCTATCTAACCAACTGTTATAACTATCTATCTATATGAATACCTGTCCACCCGACAATGGAAGATTACAAATATATTTTAAATACATTGTAATTAATAATTATAACATTGTGGGAACATACAAGGAAATTCCTAACAGCACAGGAATAGTTAAATGAAGAATCTCAGAAACTCGGCCCTAATGGTGACGTCATCACACACGTCACCTGTACATCAAATACCATTCCCCTATAAAAAAGACCATTTCGGACAAAGCTGGCATCCACTAAAGAAGGGACCGTATGTCCCGAAACGCGTATGGGTGATTAATATGCCAGCCTCCAGTACATGAGAACACAGAACCACGAATACTGAGCGCTCAGTAACCTATTAAACAAGTGAAGACTGGGAACACCGCACTGCACGTGGCACGCCAGCTATCATTGGAAAACCAGCACCAGCCTCCGACACCAACTGGAGAGTAAGTGCACAATACCGAGACCCCACGGGAGAATCGCGCGCATAAGTGCCGACAGCATCCACCGGAACGACCTACAGAGATAACTAAGAAAAATCCGCACATCGCGAACATCTCACAGAGGGAGCGGTCCCATCTCGGCACAGCGCAGGGAACATTTACTGGAGCATATACTGCTCGGGCGAAAACTGAAGGCACAGCCACGCATCGCAGCAGGATTGGTAATGTAGCCAGTTTGGCACCTGACTTAATATAACCCGCAATAGTAACTGTTATGATTTACCAATATTACTTGTGATCCTCAAATCCACAAACCCATATTGGATACTGGAGAATAGCTACCAAATAAATACTACTGGGGTACCCCAGGAATGCTTGAGACTGCAAACTGTCGATTCCTCTGCAATCCATTAATTTAATCACAAGCGATTCAACTACAAGGGATTTGACCATATAGGATCACAACTACAACCAATAAGGTATTCATCACCTACTAATATCCTATGGTCAAACCACCTTTTAAACTGCACAAAAACCAAGAAATGTGACCTTCCATCCAATAACCAATCAATAATTGGAATTTATAGACAAACAACCCAGATTTATTGTTTATAATGAACTTATATGTTTTTTAGACAGAAATTTTTTAGACAGAATTTTTTCATATATTTTTAAATTGATTTGTATATTTAATGTATGTATTATTTGATTTTATCTACAATTGATTATATTAAACTATTAGTGTACTCCAAATACAGAAGTGCCCTCTCATCATCTTCTATATACTTCCATGAGACATTTTGAGGCAAGGGTGTAGCCTATTGAGAGTGGCAAATAGATATGTGTGGGACAGCACCATCGGCGGCCGAATGGCCGATAGTTCAGGATGTGGCGGTGCCCGCGATGTCAGGTCCTGACCTTAAGAACCCCTCCAATGGAAAGAAATGAAAAAGGATCGCAGCACTCCAAGGTCTTCTAATGTTCAAAGTTTAATCCACCACGTGAAAATGCGACGTTTCGACCCAGGGGGGGTCTTTATCAAGCATAGAATACATCAAGAGTGCAACACATATATATATACATACACCAATAACCCCATTGGTCAAGTGACACACCCCCAAACGGGGGTATCCACCCCTGTCAGGTGATCCCCAAAGACAACACAGAGGGATAAGCCTTCTAAATTACATGAGAAAATGCTTCAGATGTATATAGTCCAAGAATCCATCATCAGATTAACTGATTCATATACTTTGACGATTAATAATCGTAACAGTAGTCAGGAACTTACCAAATACGAGTAGGATAGAATGAGCTGTGACGTCACTGGCTGAGGCATCCAGGCGGTCCTTAGTAACGGCAGATGCGGGAAGTTCAGTGCCGTATGCCGATATAGGAAATCGGGGACTGCGCATGCTCAGGTGACGTGATGGTCATGTGATCACAGTCACATGACCGTGGCCGACTGTCATGACAACGGCGGACGCGGAGACTGAATATTGGCGGCGAGCATCCGTGCACGAGATGGGGAACTGTACTAGAGGCAGTGACGCCATAATCACATGATCGTCACTCGTGTACACAGTAGTGTTAATATATTCCATTATTTCCAGGATCCTGCAAACATCTGCCGTAGTGAACAAGTCTCTAAGTAGTCCTTTATCAATTATGGCATAGGCAAAAGTATTTACTAGTAATCCCATATGATATCATGACACATAATCCGGCGGTTTAAATCAATTATAAAGACATTTTCAAGACCACAATCAAGGTAGCACAGCCTATCACTGTAAGCCAATATGTCTGGGTGTGTACAAAGGGAACTTTACATGTGGGATCACAGGATCAAAGCACAGGAAAGACTAATCGGTCCCGGGAAAATGGTCCAATATGGAGATGGTGGGGACCCTGTCCAAATCCCAGGTGTAGAACAGCTCCATATTGGGTGATGCCCATTGTCGACCCACAGTTCAGCCAACATTCATACTCTTAAGAGCCAAAACAGGCGGTAAAATTAAATACCTGACTGTCAGTATGGCTATAATTACCATGCATAGGGGGTATACAGGTGCATGTGGTTGTTCCCCCGACTTGGGTAAGGGGTACAGAGACCAACACCTTAATCAGACAACAGTGGGCAACCAGATTGGAAATAACACTGTTGTTGGAACCCCCTCATTCGCAACCCGGCCGATGAGTCTATGGCAACCTAAGGTAGCTGTCTGTCAGAACCGTTAGGAATGGTACAAAGGGTCCCCAAAGGTTAAAGATGATCTCCACATCTGGAATGTATAAATTATACTATACCGGTCTGTGTGTCGATACCTGGTATCCCACAAGTTCCACGAGTACGGCAGTGGGAAGCATCCCACAGTGTGTCCAGTGCAGGCAAATGCGATCAGATGGAAGCTGAATTAGTTAAAGGCAAGGGAAAAAAAGGGGGGAAAAAAAACACAGGAGTGGGTTATGGTCATGGTTAAAAAAAGGCAAATAACAACACAATAATCTCAGGGCTAGAATCAAAATAAGGAGCCAATCTTAAAATGCGGCCTACTTTATGTAGGGGAGACTACTCAGCTGTGTAAATTTAGAATAAATCAGCACCGCTCAAGTATCAGAAAACTATTGGAGAAAAGCCAATTAGGACAAACCTCCACAGAAAGGGAACTTCCAGTCCCTGAGCACTTTCTTCAGTCCAGACATAATGTATCCCAATTACGGTTCAGAATCATTGATGGAGTCCCTCCTTTGAAGAGGGGCGGAGACTGTGAAAAATTACTGAAACGTCTGGAACTGAAATGGATTTTTGATCTGGATACCCTTGAACCCAAGGGTATGAACCGCGATTTTAAGATTGGCTCCTTATTTTGATTCTAGCCCTGAGATTATTGTGTTGTTATTTGCCTTTTTTTAACCATGACCATAACCCACTCCTGTGTTTTTTCCCCCTTTTTTCCCTTGCCTTTAACTAATTCAGCTTCCATCTGATCGCATTTGCCTGCACTGGACACACTGTGGGATGCTTCCCACTGCCGTACTCGTGGAACTTGTGGGATACCAGGTATCGACACACAGACCGGTATAGTATAATTTATACATTCCAGATGTGGAGATCATTTTTAACCTTTGGGGACCCTTTGTACCATTCCTAACGGTTCTGACAGACAGCTACCTTAGGTTGCCATAGACTCATCGGCCGGGTTGCGAATGAGGGGGTTCCACCAACAGTGTTATTTCCAATCTGGTTGCCCACTGTTGTCTGATTAAGGTGTTGGTCTCTGTACCCTTACCCAAGTCGGGGAACAACCACATACACCTGTATACCCCTATGCATGGTAATTATAGCCATACTGACAGTCAGGTATTTAATTTTACCGCCTGTTTTGGCTCTTAAGAGTATGAATGTTGGCTGAACTGTGGGTCGACAATGGGCATCACCCAATATGGAGCTGTTCTACACCTGGGATTTGGACAGGGTCCCCACCATCTCCATATTGGACCATTTTCCCGGGACCGATTAGTCTTTCCTGTGCTTTGATCCTGTGATCCCACATGTAAAGTTCCCTTTGTACACACCCAGACATATTGGCTTACAGTGATAGGCTGTGCTACCTTGATTGTGGTCTTGAAAATGTCTTTATAATTGATTTAAACCGCCGGATTATGTGTCATGAGATCATATGGGATTACTAGTAAATACTTTTGCCTATGCCATAATTGATAAAGGACTACTTAGAGACTTGTTCACTACGGCAGACGTTTGCAGGATCCTGAAAATAATGGAATATATTAACACTACTGTGTACACGAGTGACGATCATGTGATTATGGCGTCACTGCCTCTAGTACAGTTCCCCATCTCGTGCACGGATGCTCGCCGCCAATATTCAGTCTCCGCGTCCGCCGTTGTCATAACAGTCGGCCACGGTCATGTGACTGTGATCACATGACCATCACGTCACCTGAGCATGCGCAGTCCCCGATTTCCTATATCGGCATACGGCACTGAACTTCCCGCGTCTGCCGTTACTAAGGACCGCCTGGATGCCTCAGCCAGTGACGTCACAGCTCATTCTATCCTACTCGTATTTGGTAAGTTCCTGACTACTGTTACGATTATTAATCGTCAAAGTATATGAATCAGTTAATCTGATGATGGATTCTTGGACTATATACATCTGAAGCATTTTCTCATGTAATTTAGAAGGCTTATCCCTCTGTGTTGTCTTTGGGGATCACCTGACAGGGGTGGATACCCCCGTTTGGGGGTGTGTCACTTGACCAATGGGGTTATTGGTGTATGTATATATATATGTGTTGCACTCTTGATGTATTCTATGCTTGATAATGACCCCCCCTGGGTCGAAACGTCGCATTTTCACGTGGTGGATTAAACTTTGAACATTAGAAGACCTTGGAGTGCTGCGATCCTTTTTCATTTCTGCCTATTGAGAGTGAGCACCTACTCCATACTATCTGGAGGGAGAGCCATTGAACCTATCTGACTTTTGCAGTGTCCTATTTCCGTCCAAAAAGGAAAAAAATGTACGCACTTCCCTGTTGCATTTATTTATGGTGAAAGAGTTTAAGTGGCCTATTTCAGTACAAAAATATATACGCATTTCACTTCCGCAGTTGTTATTATTTCAGTACAAAAACAAAATATGTTCAGCCTTCACTTTTGCAGTCATGTGTGGTAAAACGTTTAGTGACGTATTTCGGTAGAAAAACAAATTTTTTCAGCGTTCAGTGCTGCAGTTATACGTGCTAAAATCTTTAGTGAAGTATTTTGGTAGAAAAACAAAATATATTGAGCGTTCACTGTTGCAGAAATATGTGGCAAAACCTTTAGTGACGTATTTCGGTGGAAAAACAAATTTTATTCGGCGTTCAGCGGTATAGTAATATATAGAGATGAGCGAATTGAAGCTGGCAAAGTGGAATTCGATTAGAATTTCAGGAAAAATTCGATTTGCAATGAATGCGAATTTCCTCGTGCTTCATGGTAACGAATCACAATTTTCCTAAAATGGCAGCTGCATGTGTAAGGACTGAGGACATGGGGCAATGGACTCTGGGAAGGTGGGAGCACCCAGATTGACATGCCTGCATGCAGCCAATCAGCAGCCCTGTGATGTAACAGCCCTATAAATATGTCGGCCATCTTACAGTCAAACATTTTCCAGCATTCAGAGTGCAAGGGCAGATGTGTGAAGGCGCTAGGGACAGCAAGTGTAAAAACGATTGTGGGAAAAAAAACAGAAAAAACTATTTATAAGTGTAGGGAAAGGAAGGGAGGAATCATTTCACAGCATATTAGTGCAGGGAGAGACGTCAGAAGGCGCTAGGGACATTGATAGGGTAATGCTTAATAAGAGAGAGAAGTATTATTTGGGGATCCAGATAGTCATTAGACAGCTCTGTCATTCCAGCTTTTTGTTATTGGGCTGCAAGTGTTATGTTGAAAAACCTTTAGAAACTTAAATTTTAGTATCTTATTCAGTATTTCAAGAAAAAGATATACGCACTGCACTGTTGCAGTTATTTCTGGTGAATGCATATAGGGGCGTATTTCAATGCAACAAGAAAAATATATACATACTGCACTGTTACAGTTATTTCCAGTGAAAGTGTATACTGGCGTATTTCAGTACTACAAGAAAAATATATACGCACTTCACTTTTTTTTTTTCTGGTCAAAGCGTATAGTGGCCTATTTCAGTCCAACAAGAAATATATTCTAAGGTCACTTCTGCAGTTATTTCTGGTGAAAGCGCATATGGGCATATTTCAGTGCAACAAGAAAAATATATACGCACTGCACTGTTGCAGTTATTTCTGGTGAAAGCATATAGGGGCGTATTTCAGTAAAAAAAGATAAATATTTATGCATTCCACTGTTGAAGTTATTTCTGTTAAAAGCGTATAGTGGCGTATTTCAGTAAAAAAAGATAAATATATACGCACTGCACTGTTGCAGTTATTTCATGTAAAAGCGTATAGTGGCGTATTTCAGTCCAACAAGAAATATATATTCTCAGGTTACTTCTGCAGTTATTTCTGGTGAAAGTGCATAGGGGCATATTTCAGTGCAACAAGAAAAATATATACGCACTGGACTGTTGCAGTTATTTCTGGTGAAAGCATATAAGGGTGTATTTCATAAAAAAAAAAAATATATATATATATATATATATATATATTCATATTGCACTGTTGAAGTTATTTCTGTTGAAAGCATATAGTGGGGTATTTCAGTAAAAAAAGAAAAATATATTTGCACTGCACTGTTGCAGTTATTTCATGTGAAAGCGTATAGTGGCGTATTTCAGTCCAACAAGAAATATATCTCCTTAGGTCACTTCTGCAGTTATTTCTGGTGAAAGTGTATAGTTGGATATTTCAGTAAAAAAAGAAAAATATATTTGCACTGCACTGTTGCAGTTATTTCATGTGAAAGCGTATAGTGGCGTATTTTAGTCCAACAAGAAATATATCTCCTCAGGTCACTTCTGCAGTTATTTCTGGTGAAAGTGTATAGAGGTGTATTTCAGTAAAAAAAAGAAAAATATATACACACTGCAGTGTTGCAGTTATTTCTGGTGAAAGCATATAGTGGCCTATTTCAGTCCAACAAGAAATATATATTCTCAGGTCACTTCTTCAGTTATTTCTGTTGAAAGTGTATAGGGGCGTATTGAAGTAAAAAAAGAAAAATATATACACACTGCACTGTTGCAGTAATTTCTGTTGAAAGCTTATAGGGGCGTATTTTATAACAACAAGAAAAATACATTCTCAGTGCATTTCTGCAGTTATTTGTGGTTAAAGTGTTTAGTGGCCGATTTTTCTCCAAAAAGAAAAATATATTTGTCGCTTTTAGTGGTGTTTCAATTTCCGTTTAATTTGTTTAGTTCAGCTACAATTATGTTAGGTAGAGAAATGCCAGGCCAGGCACAGATGAGTGGCAGAGGCCTGAATGTTTCTGGCGCAAGCAGAGGTGGCATCAGTACTGTAGTCGCAGCGAGAGGCCTCAGCTCCCGGTGTCATATAGCCGTCGTGTCTTAACCAGCAACCCCAGCAGTTCTTTATTGGTTAACTCAGTCATCCACGTCATCCCAAGTGACATCAGACACCCCCAGCAATCAGTCGGTGGGTTCGTCAGACACAACCCTTAGTTGGCATGGCACAGGAGCAGGTCCAGTGCCCTTAACTGTCCTCAACCTGCCTCTGGCCTTTTTTGTTCCCTCACAGCGAGAAGTACTACAGCAGTGGGCTCAGTTTCACTTTTTAGCGAGGAAGAGCTACTAGAGGACAATCAGCAGCTACTGCCCAGCCAAGCGGGCAAGTAGTGATGAGGAGAATGGCACGCAAGCTTGTGTAGCGAGTGGTCAGGCTCCTGACCCAGAGGCCGTTGAGGAGGACATCAGTGATGTGCAGACACTACTCGATGATGATGAAGCCGATTAAACTTGGGAGCCGGGTGAAGGAGGGGCTTCGTCAGCATCAGGAGAAGAGGGTGGCAGCTTGCCAGTCGGGCAGCGGCTGAACCAGTAAGTCGTTAGCGTGGCCGGAAATCAGCAGGGTGGCAGCAGTGGGAGGTCGGGAGCCAAACGGCACGGGGTAGACCACTCGCTTTGCAGCAGCCTATACGAATAGATGCTCCATGACCTTCCCAGGAGCTGCTGTCGGGAGCAGCGGCTCATTTCTGAGACATCCGTGTAGTGCGGGCGGAATCCAAAGACCCTCTCCATCTCCATGCTCCGTTATATGTTGTAAAATCTTTTGTGACTTCTTTTGTTGGAAAAACTAATTTTATTCAGCATTCAGTGCTGTAGTAATATGGGGTAAAATCTTTTGTGACTTATTTCTGTGGGAAAAAAAATTGTATTCATCTTTCAGCGCTGCAGTTATATGCAGGAAAATCTTTTGTGACTTGTTTTGGTGGAAAAACATATGTTATTTGGTATTTAGTACTGCAGTTATATGAGGTAAATTAATTTGTGATGTATTTCGGTGGAAAATCAAAATTGTATTCAGCGTTCAGTGCTGCAGTTATATGTGGCAAAATCTTTACTGACGTATTTCGGTGGAAAAACAATTATTATTCAGCGTTCAGCGCTGCAGTAATATGTAGTAAAATATTTATTAAAGTATGTTGGTCAAAAAACAAAATTTATTCTGCGGTCAGCGCTGCGGTTATATGCGGTAAAATCTTTAGTGATGTATTTTTATGAACTTTGCGACTCTTCCGGGTTCAAAGCTATCTTGATGCTTTGTCTTGTCTATAGCTACTAGAGGCCTGTTCGTGCCAGACAGGTTCCCCCAGAAGTATATTGGTCGATCGAAACTCTGTCATTGTGCCATTCTGTAGCTTCCTCATGCTGCTGCCACCTCCACACTCTGTGATTGTGCCATTCTGTGGCTTCCTCATGCTCCTGCCACCTCAACACTCTACCATTGTGCCACTTTGTGGCTTCCTCATGCTGCTCCCAACTCCAGACTCTGTCATCGTGCCATTCTGTGGCTTCCTCATGCTGCCCCCACCTCCAGACCCAGTTATTGTGCCACTCTGTGGCCTACTCATGCTGCTGCCACCTCAACACTCTGTCATTATGGCACTTTGTGGCCTACATATGCTGCTGCCACCTCCACACTTTGTCATTTTGCCACTTTGTGGCCTACTCTTGCTGCTGCCATCTCCAGACTCGGTCATTGTGACACTCTGTGTCCTCCTCTTGATGCTGCTGACACTTACACACAATAGGATCCCAGCACTCGTCTCACAAGGGCTTTTGTGTGTTCACATCCCAGATAGACTTCTTCCACCATAGCTGTCTTGTAGGTTATATTCAAAATAGATTTAGAGACAGCACACCAGGGATAGCATATGATTTGAACCATTATTCTTTATTCTCCAATAGTGCATTTTAATTGTTACATTTATTGCATTGCAACGTTTCGGGCCCAAATGTGGCACCCTTTTTCAAGCTATAAATATAAAGATAAAAGTACATACATCAGAATCCATTATAATACAAACTCAATACAAAAACATACACATGAATGACAGCATGGTACAAGAGGTAAAAAATTATTGAAAGACATAAATTAAGTAGATTGATAATATTTACGGTACATTTTAAAGATGAGTGAAAAAGGCTGAAATATACATTAGTCTTCCATGATTGACAAATGTATGACATATATTGACATGGTTAATATTATAGAAATGTAGGATACAGAGTATACAAGAATACAATGATAGAAGTGATTAGTCATTATTATCACTTTAACATGATTATAGATAACCAGCAGGATCATGTTGCATAATGTATATGATTGTATAAGCAACAGGGAAATAAAAAGAGATGAAGGAGGAAAGGACAAAGTATTTGGCGTGGCGGTATAAGAGACATTAATCTGGGTATATAGGACACAACTGAATATATAGATGAAGCGATTAAATAAGATACTTGTAGAAATTGTAGGCAAATACAGCTGAGTGAATACAGTACCGCTGAGTATATTAGATAAATATCAGAACTGAATAAACGGGACACAACTGGGTACATCGGATATAGCAAACTATATATAATACAGGTGAGTACATAGAGTGAATACAAGATACAGCTGAGTCTATAGCCGAGTATATTAGATAGATGCTTGATAGTGATGAGTGAGCATGCTCGGCCGAATATCTGTTCGGCTCGAGCATAGCTATGCTTGGCACATGGCGGAACTCGAGCGCAATGCCCAAGTCTCCGCCCCGCACGTTTTGCGGGTTTTAAGCAGCCAATAAAGGTGCAAGTAAGTACTGCCTTCACTGTAATTCCAGTAGCCATGTTAGCTGCTGGCATTACAGTGATTGGGTGGCCGGAACGTGTCATCGGAGGTTATATACCACCAGATGACACGTGCTCGGATCAGTCATAGTCAAGGAGAGCAGAGCGTAGGAAGGGAAAGACAGTGTAGGTTGCGATTTTCACAGTTTTTATTCAGGGAAAGCTTTTCCAAGGCCTTTTAAGGATTACTGTGTGAGTGTGTGTGTGTTTTAGAGCAGCAATTTATTTACCTGTTGCAGTCTCAGGGACAGTGCTTCGGAAGGGACAGATAGTGCAGGGAGAGACATTTGCTCTTTTTACTACCAAAAGCTTTTCAAAGACCCCAGAGTCCTTTTAAGGACTACTATGTGTGTTTTACAGCAGCAAAATATTTTTATTTTATACCTATTAGTGACATATACTGTACATCATCCGCAGACTGTGTCTTTAATAATCTGTGCCACATCTAGTGTCCATAATCTTTGGTGTTCTGTAACCAATACTGTAGAACATCTGCAAACAGTTTCTGTATTACAAATTCCAATAATCTGGGCCACATTTTATGTCCATAATCTGTGGTGTTCGGTAACCAATAGTGTAGAACATCTGCAAACAGTGTCTGTATCACAAATTCCAATAATCTGGGCCACATATAGTGTCCATAGTGTGTGACTTTGTGTAAAAAAATACCAAACAACACCCGCAAACAGTATCTGTATTACAAATTCCAATAATCTGGGCCACATCTAGTGTCCATAATCTATGGTGTTCTGTAACCAATACTGTAGAACATCTGCAAACAGTTTCTGTATTACAAATTCCAAAAATCTGGGCCACATCTAGTGTCCATAATCTGTGGTGTTCTATGACCAATAGTGGAGAACATCTACAATCAGTGTCTGTATTACAAATTCCAATGATCTGGGCCTAATATAGTGTCCATAATCTGTGGTGTTCTGTAACCAATAGTGAAGAACATCTGCAAACAGTGTCTGTATTAGAAATTCCAATAATCTGGGCCTAATATCATGTTCATATCATGTGGGTTTCTGTGACATGTCACAAAACCGTTAATAAGAAGAAGGCGAGCACTAAGGGACGGGGAAGAGAATGTGATGCTGATGGTACACACAGAGGCCGTGGCCCTGGGCGCAATGAAACTGTGCCTGCTACCAGTGCACCATAATAATAAAAAAAAAAAAAAACATCCACTGTACCCAGCTTCATGTCCAACTTAGCTGGGCGGTGCCGGACAACACTGTCCAAGTCGGACCAGTGCAAAACAGTTGGTCGGTTTGATTGCTGAAGATAAAGCTTCCAGTCGATTAAGCACCACCCTCTCATCCAGCCTCTGTATCCAAGAGTCTGGTCAACCGAATCCTTACTCTGATGATCCTTCCTCTCATGGGGGGGCTTGCCAAAGGAGTGATCTCACACTCGGATATTCCGAGCAGCTCTTTCCAGCACTACTATTTGATTTGCCCCTCGCACCCAGCATGCTTGAAGAGGTACTTGAGATATTTTGCCCTGATTCCCAACCTCTTGAGCCTTCACAGTCTCTTCACAGTCTCTAGTAGATGATGGTGGTAAACGGCCATCACTCATTCACGAGGTGGATGATGGTGAGACACAGTTGTCAATCACTGAGGTTGTGGTTAGGTCAAGTCAGGAGGATGAGCAGAGTGAGGAAGTGGAAGAGGAGGTGGTGGACGATGAGGTCACTGACCCAACATGGGAAGGTGAAAAGCCGAGTGAGGACAGCAGTACAGAGGGGGAGGGATCTGCAGCACTGCAACAGTCTGGAAGAGGCAGTGGGGTTGCAAAAGGGAGAAGTCGACCCACACCAAGCAGGCCCGCAACCATTACACTGAGCACCCCCATGCATAAATCTACATTGCCAAGGGATAGGTGTTCCGCAGTATGGCGCTTTTTTAAGGAAAGTGCAGATGACAAAAGAGTCGTAGTTTGCAACCTGTGCCGTACCAAAATGAGCCGGGGCATGAACACTAGCAACCTCACCACCACCAGCATGATCCTCCACATGGCATCCAAGCAACCTAATAAGTGAGCCAAACGCCTGGGTCCACAATCGGGGTCTGCAGGTCACACCACTGCCACATCTTCCCCTGTGTTATGCACTGCTGGCCAATCCCCTGTCGAAGGCGCAGGCCCAGATGCTCCTCGCTCCCGGGGCCTGGTTCTTTGCATGGACCATCAACAACAACATCCACTTCCCTTTCCCAGCGCAGCGTCCAAATATCGATAACACAGGCATTTGAACGCAAGAGCAAATACCCACCCACAGGCCATAGCAATAAATGCACAACTTTCAAAATTACTGGCCCATGAAATGTTGCCATTTAGGCATGTGGACACTGAGGCCTTCTGCAGCCTGATGTTGGCGGCTGTCCCTCGGTACGCAGTCCCCAGCCGCTACTATTTTTCACGGTGTGCCATGCCCGCCTTACACCAGCATGTGTCCCAGAACATCACCCGTGCCCTGACCAACACACTGGGAAGGTCTACTTCAAGTGCTGGTAGCCAGGGACGCTACATTTCCCTGACTGCACACTGGGTAACTGTTGTGGAGGCCGGGAGTGGGTCATACCCTGGGATGGCACAGGTGCTACCCATGCCCAGGATTGCGGGCCCTATGTCCATCAGGATTTCCGCCAGCAGCTATGTTCACCTTCAACAGCAGTCAGCCATCAGTCGCTAGGTGGAAGCAGTGTAGCACTGCTGTGGGTAAGCATCAACAGGCCGTGCTGAAGCTGATCTGCTTAGGGGACCATCAACACCTTTAATTCCATCTGTTCAGTGTGGAATGGCAGAAGAGGAGGAGGATTAGGAGATGGAGAGTCATCCTGATGTCAACATTGACGCCTTGCCTTTTTGTACTCTGGCACACATGGCTGACCTCATGTTAGGCTGTCTTTCCCTCCACCCTCGCGTTATACACATTTTAGATAACACAGATTACTGAGTGTTCACCCTTCTCGACCCCCGCTACAAAAAGAACTTCTTCTCTCATTTCTGTTGTGGAGAGGACGAGTAAAACGGTGCAATACCAGAAGGTATTTGTTGAGAAATTGCTCCAAAATATTCAATTTTACAATGTGGCCGGCAGAGTCCGTATTTCCTTAGGCAACTGAGGAAGGGAGACAAGGAGAACACACAGCAGTTTCAACAAAGACAGGACAACACTCTCCAAGGCATAGGACACATTCATGACACCCCGCCAGCAACCTCACCCTGAAGCGCGGCCTAGTGGTACAAGCAGGGAAAAGTTTTGGAAGATGGTGAACGAATACATAGCAGACCATGTCAGAGTCCTAAATGATCCCTCAGTGCCTTACAACTACTGGGTGTCCAAGCTGGACACGTGGCATGAACTTGCACTCTATGCCTTGGAGGTGCTGGCCTGCCCTGCCGCCAGCGTTTTGTCTGACCTTGTATTTAGTGCTGCTGGTGGCATTATAACGGATAAGCGTATCCGCTGGTCCACTGGCAATGCTGACAGGTTGATTCAGATAAAAATGAACAAGGCCTGGATTGCCCCTGACTTCTCAACTGAGCTGGGCTTATGATGAACATAAAGGCAATTTCAATCTATCATGTTATAATGTACTCAATTTACTGTAGTGTATTCCCATGCATCTTTTCCACCCAAAAAAGAGTACATGGTTGAATCTTGTTTTCTCCTCCTCCTCCTCCTCCTCATCCAGATTGTAAATATTCTCTCAACTCTAATTTTATAGGGTCAGCTCAACTGCAGGCTCTCAACTCAATTTTTTTTATAGGTTCAGCTGAACAGCATGCACTCGCGTATAATATTTTAGAGCATCAGCTGTACAGCATGCACTTGCATATAATGTTTTAGAGCATTTGCTCACCTGCAAGCACTAGCATATAATGTTTTAGAGCGTTAGCTCACCTGCAGGCACTCGCATATAATTTTTTAGAGCGTCAGGTCACCTGCAGGCACTAGCATATAATGTTTTAGAGCATCAGCTCACCAGCAGGCCCTCGCCCCTAATGTTTTAGAAGGTCACCAGCAGGCCCTTGCTCCATATATTTTTGAGGGTCACCAGCGTGCCACCAATCATAATTTTTCAAGGGTGTGTATGTTGCCCTCCTTTATGTGTAATGAAGGATGTATTGTAGTGCCGATTACTTGTCATTTTTGGCAGCCCTTTCACTTAGTGCATAGGCTTTATGAGTGTAGAGTCCTACTACCTGAACAATTGTACCACAATGTGAATGAAGCCCTCCTTTATGTGATATACAGGCTCCTTCGGAGTGCCTCTTGTTTGTAATTTTTGGCAGCACTTGCACTTTATATACAATTGTATATACAGGAAAGAATGTTTCCTAACAATTTTTCCTGTGAAATAGATTTTTTTTTTTTTTTTTTTTGGGGGGGTCGTTCATATTTTTGTCTGTTCCTAAAAGTGGTGTACAACTCGGACAACATGGTTCTCAGCAGCGACCTGGGAGTCCAAGATGCATCCAGACATGCTGTCCCTGATTGGTGGTGTTTCTGTCACTTTCTAACCTTTTCCAATGGACCAGGCACCCTCCCCTCTTCAGAGCAGGAGGTGCCTGGTTGTGTCCCATTGACTTCCATTATACTTGGTTGCTCAGCCGAGCACACGAATATAGCAATGTGTCCATACTATTTACGGTTTAGAGCAGCAAAGAAGTAACAGGATTTTAGCATTCACAGCTGCATGAAGCATTCTAGCTAGACATTGACAGTGCTCATCTGTTCCAGTTTTTTTTTTTTTTAGTTAGTTAGGTTTTATGTAAGTGAAAAAGTGACAGACAACTTACCATTTTGGCTTTCTTATATTGCAAAATATGATCCCTCACTAGAGATAGGTGAATCATTTTGTAAGAATTGATTTGTTTTATCAAGCAGAGTTCTGCAGTGCACCTGCAACGAGGTATCCCCAAAGCTGAGGACACTCCCCCTGCCACTTGATTAACAAGTCCGGACATCTTCACCAGCCCTAATAATCGCATGCCTCTGCCGCTTCTCCGAGTTGTGCTGCAAGAGCTGTAGCTCTGCTTCTGCTTCCAGAGCAACAACTGCTCACTTGCCATTACCTCAAAGCACGGGCGTAACTGTAGCCATAGCAGCCATAGCATTTGCTATGGGCACCGGAGGTTGGGGATGCACAATCAGGTGTAAGAACGTTGTACCTTTTTATGGGGAAAAACTATATGGTGGCTTTTTGATACAATGTAGGTTTCCTGATATATTGGGCTATTATACATGCCTTTCATTATAACTTCTTATGCTACTGTTTTAGTTTTCTTATACTAGGTGTTGGGGCTCAATTTTATTTTGATATGGGCCCTATGAAAAATAATTATGCCTCTGCTCAGTGTGGCGTTCAATGCATAGTTGTTAATCCACTAGTGGCAGCAGAACCTTTGCACTTGGGCCACTACTTGGAGTCGCGTCGCAGGCATGAGATGTCTGACCCTGTCCATCAAACACCCCGTTGCAGAACTCTGTTGAGACAAATTGATTGACAAAATTATTTGCTCATGTCTATCCCTTACTAAAGATTCAAATGATTATGACTACTTTCTTATTAGGTTCTGCTAAGTAGCATGCATGGTTTGAAATGATGATATATACTAACTCTGAAGCAAGAACCATAAAGGTCAATGTGATGAATTGAGGCCTACCTTCTAGTCTGTAATATTTGTGTATGATTTTAAATGTATGACGTTTGGTTCTGTATACTGTGAGGCCAACATTCTGTAATATGGTTTGTACGTTGCTGCTCAGTCTAAACCTGTGTGTGGAAAACACATCCCCAATGGAGGAAGTCAAATTGCTACCTGACAGATAAAAACTGGCCCTTTGGAAGTGTTAACGAGATGTTTCCTGAATTCTATACTCAAGCTCCATGGAAATGCATAACACCTGAGCTATGGCAGTACCCTCCCACCACAAGTGTCTGGGAGCTTTTTAGCTTGAATACTAGAGGATAAATAAATTATATTATAAGCTATAACTCATTCCTGGTAAACTGCAGATATTAATACCTGTAATAATAGCGCTTGGTACAATGTGGGCATCACAGGGAGTCTAGACACCCCCCTCTGATAGCTGGCATTCCCACATAATGAGCATATCACATAATGATTTTATGATGGGGATAAAAATTAGGAATTCTGGACATTTGACACAATTTGGGGATCTGATAGACATTGTCTTGTGTTCAACATTCCCCTATTCCTAGGACCAGAAGAGACTCTTATCAAGCCATTTGCTAAGTATGAAGAGCCTTTCTGTTTTAATCCCTTTATTTTTTTACAACTACTTGTGTACATCTATGTATGTTATTTCTTTTAATTGTTTATAACCTAAGTATTGTACATTTTTATTACATTAAAGCAATCCTTAATGGTTTTGCATTGTGTCCTTAATGAGCACATTACCCTCCATTTTAAGTGAATAAGTACGGTTTGTTTTACCACGTGTCTGCTATAAGTGTTGCTAGTGCTAATGTGAGCCTGCTTGTGAGTGGGGCGCTGTGGGATTTTCTATAAGCCCCTAAATAATTTGTATATTAATTAAAATATCATAGATGGTGGCAGCATGTTGGGTGCATGAAAGGTTGTGCTTGGGTGGGATTTATGTTCAATCTATGGCCTGCGTGTATGGGTGTGCAAGATTGAGCGTGTGAAATAGATCAACCCTTGGCAGTCGCATCTTGGTCACACGACAGATTGGTTCCTGTATGTAAAAGACAACAAAACATAGCATATGTGCCAACAAACCTACAATGTAAACTATATAAAGTATACAATTTGTATATAGTATAGTATTTAAAAAAAACAATAATAACATTGTACAATGAAATACATAGTAATATCATAACATATAAAATAGTTATGCAAATATTATTTAACCATTTGGATACTGGCACACAGCTCTATATGTCGTGGGTAGAGATGAGCAAATTTCTCAAAAATTCGATTCTGCCGGTTCGCCAAATTTTTGGAAATGTTTCGATCTGAATTAATTAATGGCGAATCACATTAAAAACAGCTATTTCCTGGCTACAGAGAGCCTGCATAGGGGTGTAGAACACCTTTCAGAAACACGCAGAGTGAGTCTGCTGTGGTAGTAAAACAATACTGTGAGTCAGTATGACATGCAGATGACAGGCGTCGCTCTTAGAATCACTGCACACTTCACTTCTTTGGGCAGTTACTTGAATAAGACTTGAACAGTACATTTGCAAGGTAATGCATACGCACATTGCAAAAATTGGTAATAAATATATATATGACACAGGATCACACAATACAGATAGTGGGGGGGGAGTAATTCCACTCTTGGGTACTACATTAATAGCAGCATGAACAGGCCACAGAGCTGGCAACGTGACATAGTGTGGAGGTAGGGGCAGCATCAGGAGACCATAGAGTGGCACAGTGACAGAGTGATAAGGTGGCAGCAGCATGAGGATACCACAGAGTAGCCCAGTGAAATAGTGGATAGGTGGCATAAGCATAAGGAGACCACAGAGTGGCCAAGTAACATAGTGATAAGGGGGCAGCAGTCTCAGGAAACCACAGAGTGTCAAGGTGACATAGTATGGAGGTAGTAGAAGCATCAGGAGACCACAGAGTGGCACAATGACAGAGTGGCAATAGCAGCATGAGGAGGCCAAAGAGTGGCAAGGTTACATATTGTTGAGGTAGCAGCAGCTTCAGGAAACCACAGAGAGGCAAGGTGACATACTGTGGAGGTGGCAGCAACATCAGGAGACCACAGAGTGACCCGGTGACAGAATGGGGAGGTGGCTGGCAATACCAGTACCAGCTGAAGATGGTGGGTGAAAAAAGGAGCACTTTTTCATGTGATGTGTGGCATCAGGCAGGTGGCAGCATCAGAATAGTAGCTGAGGCAGGAAGCGAGAAGAAACCTGTCTCTTTTGTCAGTTGGTGATCTAGTCTTATTTATCAGGCATTGGTGGGTGGAAATCCTGGCTGATCCACGCCTGATTCATCTTGACAAAGATCAATCTTTCCACATTTTGGGTGGACAGGTGACATCTTCTTGGGGTAACTATGGCCCCCGCAGCACTAAACACCCGCTCTGATGCCACACTACTGGCCGGGCAGGACAGCTTTTCCAGGGCAAACTCTGCCAGTTGAGGCCGCATATAGTGTTGAGCGTGAATATTCGAAAAGCAAATTTTTATCGCGAATATCGGCACTTCGCTAATTCGTGAATATTTTGAAAATAGTGCTATATATTCTTTAATTTGAATATTTTTTTTACATTTTTTTTTTAAAGTTGTTCCCAACTCCCAAAAGCAGTTCTTCTTACATGTCCGGGGGACTCCATGCTCCTTGCCTACTCCAGTCAGTGCCCGTTGCCGAGTGCCAACTTCCCGTGCGCATGGAGCATCCCCATCACCATGGGAATGCCTCCATACTAGAATGTACTGTCGGATTTGAGAATCAAGGTTATCTAGACCATGGTAAAAGTTGGATGCGCAATGCAAGTACACTTACTAAAATTACTCGCATTGCGCATTCAACTTTTTGTGTATAGTCAACGTTCCTAATGGTTGGGGGGTACTTGCATTGCTAGAATTATCAAATATAGAGAATAAAGCGCTATATTCGTATTTGTTATATTCGTTAATTCTAGCAAGCAAGCCGACTAAGTTGGATGCGCAATGCGAGAATTTTACACGCATTGCGCCTCCAACTTAGAGCGTGGAATAGGCTTTAGGCAACTTTACAATTTGCAATTGCCAATCGGAAAGTTTCCTAAGTTGGATGCGCAATGCGAGTAAACTTACTTAAATTACTTGCATTGCGCATCCAACTTAATTTTGTGCATAGGCAACGTTCCTAATGGTTGGCTTGCTAGAATTAACGAATATAGAGAATATAGCGCTATATTCGTATTCATCATATTCGTTTATTCTAGAAAATGGTCTCAAGCAATTTTAAAGAGGTCAATCTCCTGATCACTGTAAGTAATTCCACATTGCAGCACTGTATTACATATCACATGCTTGTTATTTCAATGTTATCTTGATTCAGTGCATATTAACCCTGTCAAAGCCAGAGTTTTTTTTTTGTTAGCCTTTTATTTCGCTCACTGCCTTCAAAGAGCCATAACTTTTTTATTTTTCTGTTCACATAGCCATATGAGGGGTTGTTTTTTGCGGGACAAGTTGTACTTTCTAACGCCGCCATTTAATATTGCATATGATGTATTGGGAAGCCAAACAAAATGCAAAATGGGCAAAAATTGCAAAATGAAAGCAATGCAACCCCAGTTTTACGGGTTTTTAACCCCTTAAGGACACATGACATACTGGTATGTTATGTGTAGTTCCGATCACCGCCACGCGGCGGGCGGTGATTGGAACTGGGTGCACCCTGGGACAATGCGCGGGGGTTCCTGTGACCCCCCCCCCGTATCGACAATCGCCGCAAACAATTCAGACCTGAGGTTTGCGGCATTTCCGGGTGATCGGGCGGCATCTGCAGTGGCTATCCGGTCCGCGATAGCTGCCTTCCGGTGAATCGGGGCTGCCTCCCGGTGAAGAAGCCTGTGAGATCCAGCCCCCTGGATCTCACTGGCAGGAAGTATTGGAATGCATTGTTAAGGGGATCAGACACCCAAAAGTTGCCGCGTCTGTAATAACCTGCTCTCTAAAAATATCCCATGACCTAACCCCTCAGGTGAATACCGTTAAAAAAAAAACGGTGTAAAAAAAGCAATTTTTTGACACTTTACATCACAAAAAATGTAATAGCAAGTATTTGAAAAGTCATACGCAACCCAAAATAGTGCCAATCAAACCGTCATCTCATCCCCAAAAAAATGAGCCCCTACACAAGACAGTCGCCCAAAAAATAAATAAAATTATGGCTTTCAGAATGTTAGGACACTAAAGAATCATAAAAAAAATTAAAATTGTTGTCATATTTGGTATTGTCGCATCCGTGACAACCTGCTGTATAAAAATACCACATGATCTAACCTGTCAGGTGAATGTTGTAAATAACAAAAAATTAAAACTGTGCCAAAACAGCTATTTTTTGTTACCTTGCCTCCTAAAACGTGTAATATAGAGCAACTAAAAATCATATGTACCCTAAAATAGTACCTACAAAACTGCCACCTTATCTCATAGTTTCTAAAATGGGGGTCACTTTTTTGGAGTTTCTACAGTAGGGGTGCATCAGGGGGGCTTCAAATGGGACATGTTGTCAAAAAACCAGTCTAGCAAAATCTGCCTTTCAAAAAACGTATGGCGTTACTTTCCTTCTGCGCCATCCCATGATGTGTATTTTTTTATTTGTTTAGTTGTTTTTTTTTGTTTTTTTGGGGGGAAAAGGGTTGTGATTTGAATTTTTTGGTTTATTATTTTTTACTTTTAGATAGTTCCAAAAGCGAACTATAACAATCAGTCATCTTATTGCTATTATCATAGACTCCAATACACTATGCAGCAGCCTCGTGTCATTCACAAAGAGCGAGGCTGCTGCATACAGGCTCCGGCTCCTCAGATTGCCACACGGGGTAACCCGGCAAGGGACCAATCAGATGTTCCCTTGCTAGTAAGCGCTTCAATTGTTTTATTTCTGCAGACAAACCAATCGAAGTGCAGCACTTTAAAAATAGCCTGTTTCAGGCCAGCGACATCTATGTGGTTGAGAGGGAGGGAGGGAAGGCGTCCTAGTTGCCATTTACCTAAGGCTGATCAGACCCTGAGGTCTGATCAGCCTTAGTGTAAGTGTAGCACTGACTATACAGTGTATTACAATAGATGACTATTGCAATGCACTGTGTAGTGTTTAGACCCAATGGATCTTCAGGATCCAGATGGGTCTTGATAAATAAAAAATATATATATATAAAAAAAGAAGTCATAAAAAAAATTGAAAGACAATAAAAATTAAAATTTAAAAGAAAAATAAATTAGAAATGGTCTTTTCTTATATATATTCATTTATGTAATCTAAAAATTACATAAATAATAATAGTACACATAATTGGTATAGCCGCATCCTTAAAAACCAGCTCTATAAAAATACAGAGTGACCTTACCACTTTGGCAAATCCCATACAAATTTTTTTTTTTTAAAAAGTGTCAAAAAAAAAACATATTTTATAGACATATTTTGTAACATTCCATGACATAAATTCCAACCCCAAGCGATCAAAAAGGTGTATGCACCCCAAAATAGTACCAATCAAACCGTCACCTCATCCTGCAATAAATGATGCACTACTTGAGACAATATTGAAAAGAAAATATGACTCTCAGACAATGGAGACATTATTTCAGGGCCTCTAAACTGTTGATATTGTGCAAAAGTGAAATATTAAAAAAGTAGACATATTATGGAATTGCCGAGTCCCTATTTAACGTGCTCATTAAAATTATCACATGACTTAACCCCTCTGTTGAACACTGAAGAAAAAAATAGCGCCCAAAAAAACTGCGACATTTTTTTGTCAGCTTACATATCAAAAATAGCAACACCAAGCAATAAAAAAGATGGCTGCCCCCAAAAATAGTACCAATCAAACAGTAAACTCATCCCACAAAAAAATAAAAAATACTCTATTGAAATATTGCTAAGTAAAGATTAGAACTATATAACTGATTGCAATTTTAATGGCCAGCTCCTTTATACACTAATCAATAAAGTTATTTGTTCTGATTGTCAATAATTTTTTTTGGGGGGTAGTACTAAAAGAAATAAAAAAATAAAAAATTATTAAGTGGCATCAGAAGGCCATAGCGGAGCTGCTCAACCAGCATGATGTCCTTCATGAAAGCCATGCCTTAGTTTTATTTAGTTTTTATTTTATGTTTGTTAAAACAATGTAGTCTTTGTTAACGGTGGAATATAAGGTCTATGCAGAACTCATAGTGGTCAGGATAATTGCAGCAGTTATTGGTAATAGTGGAGTATAAGGCCTACACAGAACTTTCAAAAATCAAGACAACAGCAGCAGACAGATGGTAAGTTTCCATTGTAGTCCAAGGCCTACACATAGCTTTGCCTCACTGGACAAAAGGGCCTTACAATAAAGTTATCAGTAAGAATTACAACATAACATAACATTATAAAAAAATGAAATCACACGTTATAACTTTGAAAAAACGATTTATTAACAAAATAAAAAAGGCCTCTATGGCAACATTGGGAGTTGGGAAAGTAGCTCCTCCATTTTCTGCATCCCTTTATGGTGCTTTTTGTCCATCTCCTAGCTAATGACCCAGCAATGCTCGTGTATTTATTTATTGTAATTTTATTTTAAAATAACAGTGACTTTCACTATGGCCACCACTTTAATGGTGACCGCAGTTTTAACACTGACTTTGACCACCCCTTTAACCACTTCAGCCCCCCTAGCTTAAACACCCTTAATGACCAGGCCACTTTTTACAATTCCGCACTACACTACTTTCACCGTTTATTGCTCCGTCATACAACTTACCACCCAAATGAATTTTACCTCCTTTTCTTCTCACTAATAGAGCTTTCATTTGGTGGTATTTCATTGCTGCTGACATTTTTACTTTTTTTGCTATTAATCAAAAATTACCGAAATTTTTGCAAAAAAATGACATTTTTCACTTTCTGTTGTAAAATTTTTCAAAAAAAACTACATTTCTATATAAATTTTTCTCTAAATTTATTGTTCTACATGTCTTTGATAAAAAAAATCCAATAAGTGTATATTTATTGGTTTGGGTAAAAGTTATAGCGTTTACAAACTATGGTGCAAAAAGTGAATTTCGGCATTTTGAAGCAGCTCTGACTTTCTGAGCACCTGTCATGTTTCTTCAGGTGCTAGGAATGCCAGGATAGTATAAATATCCCCAAATTACACCATTTTAGAAAGAAGACACCCCAAAGTATTCGCGGAGGGGCTTGGTGAGTTCATGTATCATTTCATTTTTTTCACAAGTTAGCGGAAAATGACACTTTCTGAGAGAAAAAAAAAAAAAGTTTCAATTTCTGATAACTTCTGGCAAAAATAAATAAAATCTCAGACGGACTCACTATGCCCCTCAGTGAATACCTTGGGGTGTCTACTTTCCGAAATGGAGTCATTTGTGGGGTGTGTTTACTGTTCTGGCATTTTGGGCGGGGCTAAATCGTGAGCCGCCATGTAAAACCTAAAGGAACTCGTTGGAATTTGGGCCCCTTTGCGCACCCAGGCTGCAAAAAAGCGGCACTTATGTGGTATCGCCGTACTCAGGAGAAGTAGGGCAATGTGTTTTGGGGTGTATTTTTACATATACCCATGTTGGGTGAGAGAAATATCTCTGTAAATTGTCAACTTTGTATAAAAATTTTTAAAAGTTGTCGTTTACAGAGATATTTTTCACACAAAGTATGGGTATATATAAAAATACACCCCAAAACACATTGCCCTACTCTCTGAGTACGGCGATACCACATGTGTGCCACTTTTGCAGCCTGGGTGCGCAAGGGCCCTAAAACCAAAGAGTACCTTTAGGATTTCACAGGGCATTTTTACGCATTTGGATTCCAGACTTCTTCTCACCTTTAGGGGCCCCTAAAATGCCAGGACAGTATAAATACCCACATGTGACCCCATTTTGGAAAGAAGACACCCCAAGGTATTCTGTGAGGGGTATGGTGAGTTCATGTAAAATTTTATTTTTGTCACAAGTTAGTGGAATATGAGACTTTGTAAAAACAAAATAAAAAAATAAATAAAATTTCCGCTGACTTGTGCCAAAAATAAAAATTCTGTGGACTCACCATGCCCCTCACGGAATACCTTGGGGTGTCTTCTTTCCAAAATGGGGTCACATGTGGGGTATTTATACTCACCTGGCATTTTAGGGGCCCTAAAGTGTGAGAATCCAAATGCATAAAAATGGCCTGTGAAATCCTAAAGGTACTCATTGGTTTAGGGCCCTTTGCATCTTGGCTGCAAAAAGTGTCACTCATGTGGTATCGCCGAACTCAGAGAAGTAGGGCAATGTGTTTGGGGTGTATTTTTACATATACCCATGCTGCGTGTGAGAAATATCGCTGCAAACGACAACTTTTTACATTTTTTTATTCAAAGTTGTCAATATACAGAGATATTTCTCTCACCCAGCATGGGTATATGTAAAAATACACCCCAAAACACATCGCCCTACTTCTCCTGAGTACGGCGATACCACATGTGTGACACTTTTTTGCAGGCAAGATGCGCAAAGGGGCCCAAATTCCAATGAGTACCTTTTAGGAGGGCATTTTTACGCATTTTTCTTCTCACGCTTTAGGGCCCCTAAAATGCCAGGGCAGTAGAAATACCCCACATATGACCCCATTTTTGAAAGAAGACACCCCAAGGTATTCCATGAGGGGCATGGCGAGTTCATAGAATATTTTTTTTGGCACAAGTTAGTGGAAATTGATTTTTATTGTTTTTCTCACAAAGTCTCCCTTTCCGCTAACTTTTGACAAAAGTTTAATTTTTCATGAACTCATTATGCCCCTCAGCGAATACCTTGGGGTGTCTTCTTTCCAAAATGGGGTCACATGTGGGTATTTATACTGCCCTGGCATTTAGGGCTCTAAGCGTGAGAAGAAAAATGCGTAAAATACCCTCCTAAAAGGTACTCGTTGAATTTAGGCCCTTGCATCTTGGCTGCAAAAGTGTACACATGTGGCATCGCCGTACTCAGGAGAAGTAGGGCGATGTGTTTAGGTGTATTTTACATATGCCCATGCTGGGTGAGAGAAATATCTCTGTATATTGACAACTTTGAATAAAAAATGTAAAAGTTGTCGTTTACAGCGATATTTCTCACACTCCAGTATGGGTATATGTAAAATACACCCCAAACACATTGCCCTACTTCTCCTGAGTACGGCGATACCACATGAGTGACACTTTTTGCAGCCAAGATGCGCAAAGGGGCCCTAAAACCAATGAGTACCTTTAGGATTTCACAGGCCATTTTTACGCATTTGGATTCTCACGCTTTAGGACCCCTAAAATGCCAGGGCAGTATAAATACCCCACATGTGACCCCATTGTGGAAAGAAGACACCCCAAGGTATTCTGTGAGGGGTATGGCGAGTTCACAGAAAAAAAATTTGGCACAAGTTAGCGGAAATTGTTTTTTTTTTTTTTTTTAACAGTCTCATATTCCACTAACTTGTGACAAAAAATAAAATTTTCCATGAACTCGCCATACCCCTCACGGAATACCTTGGGGTTTCTTCTTTCTAAAATGGGGTCACATGTGGGGTTTTTGTACTGCCCTGGCATTTGAGGGTCTCCGCAGTCATTACACGTATGGCCAGCATTAGGAGTTTCTGCGATTCTCCTTATATTGAGCATACGGGTAATGAGATTTTTTTTTTCTGTTCAGCCTCTGCGCTGAAAAAAAAAAAAAAATGAACGGCACAGATTTTTTCATCCGCATCGATCAATGTGGATGAAAAAATCTCTGCCAAAATCAGTGACTGCGGTGCGGTGGGCTGGGCGCTAGCTACCTAACAAGTAGCTAACTAACTGGCGGTGATAAGGGACCCTTATGCCCCATTCACACGTCCGCAATTCTGTTTGCGGAACGGAATTGCGGACCCATTCATTTCTATGGGGACAGACTTTGTCCCGCTCGGATCCGGAATTACGGATCCGCGATTCCGGGTCTGCACTTCCGTTCCGCAAAAATATAGAACATGTCCTATTCTTGTCCGCAATTGCGGACAAGAAAAAGCATTTTCTGTATAGTTCTGGCAATGTGCGGATCTGCAAAATGCGGAAAGCACATTGCCGGTGTCCGTGTTTTGAGGATCCGCGGATCGGATCCGCGGATCCGTGAATCCACGGATCCGTGAATCCACGGATCCGCAAAACACATATGGACGTCTGAATGGAGCCTTACAAGGGTGTGATCAATGACAGGGGGTGATCAGGGGTCTAGATGGGGTGATCAAGGGGTTAATAGGTGAGGGGGTGGAGGGTTAGTGTAGTGTTTGGTGCAACTTTTACTGTAGTTACCTGGTCCTCTGGTGGTCGATCCCAGAAAATGGGACCACCAGAGGACCAGGTAGCAGCTATATCAGACGCTGTTCATAAAACAGTGTCTGATATAGCTGTTTGATGCGATTTATATCGCATCTACAGCCTGCCAGCGATTGATCATCGCTGGCAGGCTGTAGTCCAACTCTCGACACGCGCTTCACTGTGAACGCGCGCGCGCACGCGCGCGCGTTCACAGGAACTCTCGCGTCTCGCGAGATGACGCCCCGGCGCGTCCAAACAGAAGATCCCGGCCGCCCGCAGGACGCAATCCTGCGTACGGCGGTCGGGGACTGGTTAACAGTGACCGCCCCTTTAAAACTGACCGCCCCTTTAAGAGTGAGCACCCCTTTAAGAGCGACATGTACTTAAAAAAAAAAGTAGGCAAAGTAATATTCTTGCATTGGGGTATATGCAACTTACTTCACTATTGTTTGGCTATGGCTATCTAGAATTAACGAATATGACGTGATCTTCGTCAATTCTAGCAAACCAACCATTAGGAACCCAGCTCTAATTTTAATTCGCAATGTGAGTATAAGTTTGCATTGCGAATTCAACTTAGAGCTGAGGTTCAAATGGTTGGCTTGCTAGAATATAAAGAAGTTTGAGAATATAGTGCTATATTCGTGATATTCGTTATCTTCGTCAATTCTAGCAATACAAGTTACAACCATTAGTGACCCAGCTCCAAGTTGAATTTGCAATGCGAACATATACTTGCATTGCGAATTTAACTTAGAACTGGGTTTCAAATGGTTGGCTTGCTAGAATTGACGAAGATAACACATATCACAAATTCACGAATATAGCACTATATTCTCAATCTTCATTATATTCTAGCAACACAACCATTAGGAACCCAGCTCTAAGTTGAATTCGCAATGCGAGTATATGTTCGCATTGCAAATTAAACTTAGCGCTGAGTTCCTAATGGTTGTTGCTAGAATATAACGAAGATTGAGAATATTTTTGCTATATTCGTGATATTCGTTATCTTTGTCAATTCTAGCAATACAATCATTAGGAACCCAGCTCTAAGTAGAATTCACAATGCGAGTAATACAGGTTATATTAATTGCATGGCAAATTCAACTTAGAGCTGAGTTCCTAATGGTTGTTGCTAGAATATAACGAAGATTGAGAATATAGTGCTATATTCATGATACTCGTTATCTTCGTCAATTCTAGCAATACAACCATTAGAAACTCAGCTCTAAGTTTAATTCGCAATGCGATTAGAAATTTGCGTAACATTCGCAATATATAGAAAAATGACGAATATTCGATTTCGACGAATATATGACGAATATTCAATCGAATATTCGCGAAATATCGCGAAATCGAACATGGCACCTCCCGCTCATCACTAGCAGCAAATCCAGTTTGGCTTCCCAGTAGTCCAGCGGATCTTCAATTTGGGGTGTCAGGGTACTGTCCAAGTATGCCACCACCTGCTGGTTCAGGTCCTGCTCCAAGTCTAGTTGCTTGTGAGTAGTTTCTTCACTATGTGGGAGAAGAAAGCTGCTCATCAGCGACTCTAGACTCAGGCTGCTGCTGATAGAGCTGGCACTGGTCCTGCCACCCACCGTTCCCTCCAGCAGCCATGGCAGTGAAACATGAGAGCAGAGGGCCCCCCAGTCAGACCTGCGAGAGGATGGAAGATGGCACAGATAGGCTACATAGGATGTCTCTATAGTTTAGTTCATCCTCCCTCTCAGTGGGTGTAAAAAATGCCCCCAATTTAGACCGGTAGCGATGTTCTAACATGGTAGAGAGCCAGTAATCATCCCTCTGTCGAATGGTGACAATTCGGCTGTCACTACGGCAGCAAGTGAGCATTCATCGGGCCATTTGCGCAAGTGACTTTGAGGGACTCCCTGCCTCCATCTCCACTACATACTGCCACTATGTGTCTGGGTCATCTGCCTCTTCTTCCCCATCTCCCTCTTGCTCCTCCGGCTGCTCCTGCTCCTCCTCTCCTGTCACCTGGGTAGAAAAATCACCCATTTCGCTACACATTGTTTGTGCTCCAATGTCCTCCTCCTCCTCCAGTTCAGCCACCACAGGGCTCATGTGGCAATGATATCTGGGTGCCATGGCTCCAGTCCCCTGACCAGCCAGATTGACCAGCATCTTTTCAAGGATATGAATCAGTGGAATGACGTTGTTCATCCCTTAGTCCTGGCGACTGACAAGTAAAGCTCCCTTCGGCTGAGGTGTTGGAGCCTTGACTGCCTGAAATTGAGTGTGTGCCACTGGATGATGCAGTGGTTGCTGCGGCAGGCTGGACTATCACATTGGAGCCACGGTTCTCCCAAGCGACTTCACGGTGATGCTGCATATGTTGATGCAGGGCTGTGGTACCAACATTGGCAGCCTGGCCACGCTTCCTCTTCTGCCCATAGATTCAAAAATGGGCATGTTCACATCCCCCAGCAGCTTAATACCACACCGCCAAGTAGGTGATTTTAGCCACAACACACCTCACTGACTGCTACTGCCACTGCCTTCGTGAACCCTTGCACCACTACTTTCCGTGCTGGTAGGCTCCTGCGAAACGGGGGTTAACCCAAGGCACGTTTGTCTCCCGACCACCCACTGTTGCCACCCTGCTGACTCCCGGCCACCCTACCTTCCACCCTCTTCCTCATGCGATCGGCTACATCATCATCAAGTACTGTCTGCACCTCACTGATGTCCTCCTCAATGGTCTCTGATCCAGGAGCCCAAAAAAGTCTGTGATAACTGCACTGCTGAACGGCAAATATGCTCTTCCTTTTTTCCACTTATACACGCCACAAAAGGCTATAGAATATATAACTACACGGCAAATAATATATATATATATATTTTGCGGCTAATACACGCCAAAAGTAATTTTCTCACTTCCCCACACAATGGCACATACGTTTTTTATTCTACTAATACACGCAAAAAAGGGCTTTAGAACATATAACTGCATTGCTGAACGGCAAATATATATTTTTTGCCACTTATACATGCCAAAAAGTGCTGTATTTTCTCACTTCACCACACAACGGCAAATACTTTTTTTTAATGCCACTAATAAATGTCAAAAAGGGCTTTAGAACATATAACTACACCGCTGAAAGGCAAAAATATATATTTTTTTGCCACTAATACACGCCAAAAAGGGCTGCAATTTTCTCACTTCACCACACAACGGCTAATAAGCCCCTTTTCTTTTTCCCACTAATACATGCCAACAAAAGACTTTAGAACATATATATAACTGCACCAAACAAGGCCTAATAAGACCCTAATAACAAGAACGGTTTGCTGGAATTATAGAAGTATTGCAAACCTGAAATGGGCAGCAGTATAATGGCAATTTGGATCCACAGCCAGTGCAGCAAGGTGTAATATAATTGTTCCTATTACCCAGGCTGTAAACACCCCTATTGAACCCTGTTCTGCTTTAATACTGTGGAAAAATTCCTCCCTATCATTTCCCTACACTTCTAATGCTCTTTCCCTGAACTTTTATTGAACAAAATATACGTTTTCAAGTCTTTCCTAGCAATGTCCCTTGCGCCTGCAAATGACTCTCCCTGCACTAAGTACACTGGAAAATGGCTGAATCCAAGATGGCTGAGGCTATTTATAGGGTTGTGACATCACAGGGCTGGCTGGCTGCTGATTGGCTGCATGCACGGCATTGTGGGTGATCACTTGTTCCCAAAGTTCCTTACTCCATGTCCTAACATGTTCAGCAGCCATTTTAGGAAAAAATGCGATTTGTTGCCTCAAATCTTGAGGAAATTCAGATTCGGTGCAAATCGAAAAATTCCTGAAATTCGGATTGAATTCCACTTCGTCCTCTTTGGTTCGCTCATTTCGTGGTGGTTGGCTTTTATTTGTGACCGGATACAAAAGCGTAGGCTTTCATTGCGATCTGCCGGCGCCGGCGCTGCAGATCGATGTGACTGCACTGTCATTAGCTAGTAAGTATACCCAAGTCTAGCCAAAGCAGTCTCCCTGTGTATCATCATTGTAGCAGGCTTATACAACAATCCATCACTGTGTAAAGTGAAAAATCCGGTAGCGGAGAGCTCTATTTTATGTGAAAGCTCGTCCTGCTTGCTGTAAAATTAAGGCTATAGTCTGTAAATTCTTGCCCTGACTGAGTAAATTACCTTTTTTTCATAAAATAAATAAATAAATAATAAGGAGAAAATTAATAAAAAATAAACAGTAAAATAAAGAAAACAAAAAAGTTATAGTTACTGGTTTTAGTAATAGTAGACTATGTACATACACACACACATAATCACACACACCCTTTTTTTCATTAATAAAAAAAAACTATATATATGTATTTTCCAATTATATCTGTCCTCTAATTGCACAAAGGAAAAGCCTAATATGTCCCGTGAAAAATATTATCAAATATATGAAGGTTGGATTACAAATTAATTAGTTATTTGCAGTTAGGGTATTTTCACCTAGCGTTATTCTTTTCAGTCATTGAGTTCCGTCCTCGGGGCTCAATACCGGAAAAAAACTGATCAGTTTTATCCTAATGCATTCTGAATGGAAAGCAATCGATTAAGTTTGCATCAGTTTGTCTTCAGTTCAGTCCTTTCACGTTTTTTGGACGCAAATAAAAGCGCAGAATGTAGTATTTTTATCTCCGTCCAAATGACGGATCCGCCATTAATTTCCAATGAAATGTATTAAGGGTGCGGATCCGACATTGAAAATTAATGCATTAACAGATCCGCTCCTCCACTTTGCGCATGCGCAGACCTTTAAAAATGGTAAAATAATAAATAACGGATCCGTTTTTACGGATGACAACAGAAAGACAGATCCATTATTTCAATGCAATTGTCAAACGTATCTGCAGATGGATCCGTTTGAAAATTAAATCCGTTTTCAAATGTTTTAACGGATCCATCGGGCAGTTCCGTTGACGGAACTGCCTGACGGAATCCTTCAACGAAAGTGTGAAAGTGCCCTGAGATATACGGTAATCCCTTTGCTAAAACTGAAAAATTGGCCTGGTAATTAAGGGGGTAAACACTCCAGTAATAAAGGGGTAAAAATTAAATAAAGTAAAAGTAAAGTAAAAGAAATCACTGATATATAACATTACATGGTATAATTTAAACAAAAATTGACTGTGAGAATTGGTCTTTATTAAAATATAGCAATAGTGAAAGTTTAATGGAGTCTAACAGTGCCGAGGCTCTGATAAATGCATCGATAATCATAAGCATAACTAGTCTTCCCAACAGTATAGAAAGTACCACATACCGTAGGTTTTCTCCACATCCACATTATTGTTATCGTATGTAGGATGGTTATTGTGGTACTTGTAGTCCGTTGCTGGCATCTTCCATTGTATGCATTTTTTGCTGTTGATTGCCCCTAGCAATGGACTACAAGTGCAGGATGTGCTCCCCTATATACATGCACAACTGCATATGGGTTGAGCATATCCTGCTTGTTAAACACCACACCATGTTTTCTAATGGTTTGCATAATATGTTTGGAGTTGTATAAATTTAAATTTAAATGTGCCTGATTTTCATCTACAGGCTACATTCAGGTGCACCTGGTAGGCTCTGAGCCATATCAGCTGGCCTCGGGTGGGGCTCACAGGCACCTCCCATTGCAAGCATGGTTACATGCTGGAGGTCACTGGTGAGCTGTTTGTGAGTCAGGCCTTACGCTCCCGTAATGCCCAACGGCCCCTGGTATCTCCATATGGCACAGGTAGGTTGAGTGGTAGGGTCTTGGGCTACTTGAGAGACCTTGGCGTGGTATCCGAGCTTAAGACATATCCTCCTAGTAGGATGTGTCGAACTAACCTCTTAATTTTAACAACAGTGTGAGGGTTTAGTATTGCCGCCGAGTGCACCTGCCTTTGCTATGGTTATGAGACCTAAACCTTAGAGCACTATCTTGGAAGTTCCCCAGTATTTACCCTTTAACCCATATACAGGGATCTGGGCTTCACTGCAGGGAATGCAGCAGGTTTCTACCTCTTTAAGTAGTCTCTGTGTGATTGGCTGCTGACCATCATGGTCAGAGACACTGGTGAATAGCATCTAAGGGACAATTAAAACTTGTAGTCAGTAACAGGCTGAGGTCAGGGTAGGTAGAGTTTTTATAAATATGTGAGACCTAACTGAGGTCAGGACATGTAACACAGTGTGAGTATGGGAAATATGGTCAAGTCAGGCACTGGAGGATCAGAGTTAGGAGATGGACAGTGGTCGACAAATGGGCAGGAAGCAGCAACAAAACCTTTGCAATTAACTAGCAAGCTAAGGCCCTTATTGGTACTGTGTGACCAACACCTCTTCCTCCGAACTGCACACATCACTTGCATGACCTTTACTCCGTGTGGGGTCTAGGACCTCATCATCCTCCACATCATCTTCCACCCACTCCTCCCCTACTAATGGCATGGCTGTGATTGGCCAGAGCAGCAAGTGACCCAGGCTCTATATAAGCTTGAGTCACATAGCGCTGTACGTCACTCTGCTGTTACAAGTGTAGGGAGAGGATGCTTCTGGACTTGTGATTTCAGGGAGATAATAGGAGAGAATCTAACTCAGTGATCTATCTAGAAATAGTTGTGTGGGTGCAGGGCACTATCCTTTTACCGTGCCCTGAGCTCATTGACCAAAAATACTAACTTTTGGAATTCTGTCATTTTGTGCATGCTCAGTGCACCAGCACTGCATCTGAGCTTTTGGGACATTGCAAATCCCAATTTTTTGGGGGCAAACTACAAAATCTGTACTAGTCAGTGTGCAATTTAAGATAGAAATACACCCATAATTTTCTGGGGTTTGAAAACACACTTTTTTTTTTCTTCAAAAAGTAGTACTTTATAGATCTGGAAGTGTTAAATTCAAGTTTAATATATACAGCATTCATATTCTGTTAGCAAAAAAAGACTTTTTTGGCAATCTACAACATCTGTATTAGTCAGTGTGCAATTTAAGCTAGAACTACACCCATCATTGACTGGGGTTTGAAAAACACACTTTTTTTTTCAAAAAACAGTATTTTCCAGATCTGCAAGTGTTCAATTAAAGTTTAATATATACAGCATTCATATTATTTCACCAATAAAGACTTTCTGGGCAATCTACAACATCTGTATTAGTCAGTTTGCAAGTTAAGCTAGAAATACACCCATCATTTTCTGGGGTTTGAAAAACACACTTTTTTTTTCAAAAAACAGTATTTTCCAGATCTGCAAGTGTTAAATTCAGGTTTAATATATACAACATTCAAATTCGGTTAGCAAATAAAGACTTTTTGGGCAATCTACAACATCTGTATTAGTCAGTGTGCAATTTAAGCTAGAAATACACCCATCATTTTCTGGTTTGAAAAACAAACTTTTTTGACAAAAAACACTATTTTCAGGCCTTGCACGATCAGCACGTGTAAAATTACATATATACTGCTGTCAAATTCAGTTGTTAAACAAACAGTTGTTTGGGCACAAAAAATTTAGTTGGCAGCCTATGATGCAGATGTCATTGTGAGATACAACCTTAATACATTTGGGTTACATTCAGAGATTTGAAATACCGCTTTGGTGCACCAATAATGAATTCAGGCCTACAGAGGTTCAGGATCTGTGAGATCCCCCCTATACATACAGGGGTTTGAATTAGGAATTTGAAATACAGCCATTTGAAATACAGCTTTTTTGTGCAAAGATATATTTACTTCAGGCCTACACTGATTCAGTGCGTGTGTGATCCCCCCTTTACATACAGGGGTTTGATTCAGCCATTTGAAATACAGCCATTTTAAATACAGCCATTTAGTGCAAAGATATATTTACTTCAGGCCTACACTGATTCAGGATGTGTGTGATCCCCCTATACATACAGGGGTTTAAATTAGGCATTTGAAATACAACCATTTGAAATACAGCCATTTTGTGCAAAGATATATTTACTTCAGACCTACACTGATTCAGGGCGTCTGTGATCCCCCCTATACATACAGGGGTTTGATTCAGCCATTTGAAATACAGCCATTTTAAATACAGCCATTTAGTGCAAAGATGTATTTACTTTAGGCCTACACTGATTCACTGATTTAGGGCGTGTGTGATCCCCCCTATACATAAAGGGGTTTGATTCAGCCATTTGAAATACCGCCATTTTAAATACAGCCATTTAGAAACATAGAAACATAGAATGTGACTGGCCTACCGGGATACCAGCTGGTGTCTGCAGGCGCTAGGGGTGCGGCGGCCACTGCAGAGCAGACCGCAGACGTCTTAATTCACATGGGGGGGGGGGTTTGCACGGAGTCCCAGGCTGGAGTGAGTCGGACCCGGCGGAGGCACAGACAGGTCAGCGGCTGTGCGTCACTGCACAGTACGTCACGTGATGTGCCCCGCACGCTGGTGTGAGGTGGTGTGCTGAGGCCCTGTATCTACTGGCCCCTGCCCCAGCCCCTGATCAGTGAAGAAGACTAGAAGAAGAATTATTTATTCAATCCACCAATCCTCAAGTAAGTGACTGTCACTGCCTTGATTCCATCCTGCCTTACAAATAACATAAGGCAGCCTTCCTTATACAATTCAAAAATGTAAAAAGTTCAAATGACGCACTGTTATGGGGGATCTGTGGATGACACTGTTATGGGGGATCTGTGGATGACGCACTGCTATGGGGGTAATTTCACACCTGCGGCATGGCTATAAGGCCTATCCGGGCTGTTCACCCGCCAGATCCGCCATGCCGCAAGTACCCGTGCACTGCCGTGCTGCCACTCTGTCCCTATTGACTACAATAGGGGCAGGGGATGGAGCTATGGCCAGCACGGCAGAGATCGTCGGACTAAAAAGTACTGCATGTCCAACTTTTTAGTCCAGTGATCTCTGCCATGCTGGCCATAGCTCCATCCCCTGCCCCTATTATAGTCAATAGGGACAGAGTGGCAGCACGGCAGTGCACGGCACTTGCGGCATGGCGGATCCAGCGCGTGAACAGCCCGGATAGGCCGGATAGCCATGCCGCAGGTGTGAAATTACCCCCATAACAGTGTGTCATGCACAGATCCCCCATAACAGTGTGTCATGCACAGATCCCCCATAACAGTGTCATCCACAGATCCCCCATAACAGTGTCATCCACAGATTCCCCCATAACAGTGTCATCCACAGATCCCCCCATAACAGTGTCATCCACAGATCCCTCCATAACAGCGTCATCCACAGATCCCCATAATAGTGTCATCCACAGATCCGCATAACAGTGTCATCCACAGATCCTCATAACAGTGTCATCCACAGTGCCCCCATAACAGTGTCATCCACAGATCCTCCATAACAGTGTGTCATCCACAGATCCCCAATAACAGTGTCATGCACAGATTCTCATAACAGTGTCATCCACAGTGCCCCCATAACAGTGTCATCCACAGATCCTCCATAACAGTGTGTCATCCACAGATCCCCAATAACAGTGTCATGCACAGATCCCCCATAACAGTGTGTCATCCACAGATCCTCCCCATAACAGTGTCATCCACAGATCCCCCATAACAGTCATCCACAGTGCCCCCATAACAGTGTCCTTCACAGATCACCCATAACAGTGTGTCATCCACAGATCCTCCCCATAACAGTGTCATCCACAGATCCTCCCCATAACAGTGTCATCCACAGATCCCCCATAACAGTCATCCACAGTGCCCCCATAACAGTGTCCTTCACAGATCCCCCATAACAGTGTGTCATCCACAGATCCTCCCCATAACAGTGTCATCCACAGATCCCCCATAACAGTGTCATCCACAGAGCTCCCATAACAGTCATCCACAGTGCCCCCATAACAGTGTCATTCACAGATCCTCCATAACAGTGTCATCCACAGAGCCCCCATAACAGTGTTATCCACAGATCCTCCATAACAGTGTCATCCACAGATCCCCCATAACAGTCATCCACAGTGCCCCCATAACAGTGTCATCCACAGATCCTCCATAACAGTGTCATCCACAGATCCCTCATAACAGTGTCATCCACAGATCCTCCATAACAGTGTCATCCACAGATCCCCCATAACAGTGACATCCACAGATCCCCCATAACAGTGTGTCATCCACAGATCCCCCATAACAGTGTCATCCACAGATCCTCATAACAGTGTCATCCACAGATCCCCCATAACAGTGTCATCCACAGTGCCCCCATAACAGTGTCCTTCACAGATCCCCCATAACAGTGTGTCATCCACAGATCCTCCCCATAACAGTGTCATCCACAGATCCCCCATAACAGTGTCATCCACAGAGCCCCATAACAGTCATCCACAGTGCCCCCATAACAGTGTCATTCACAGATCCCCCCATAACAGTGTGTCATCCACAGAGCTCCCATAACAGTGACATCCACAGATCCTCCATAACAGTGTCATCCACAGAGCCCCCATAACAGTGTCATCCACAGATCCTCCATAACAGTGTCACCCACAGATCCCCCATAACAGTGTAATCCACAGATCCCCCATAACAGTGTGTCATCCACAGATCCCCCATAACAGTGTGTCATCCACAGTGCCCCCATAACAGTGCGTCATCCGCACTCTACTGTGTTTCCCTACCAGGATGCCTCCAGCTGTTGCAAAACTATAACGCTGTCTGGGCATGCTGAGAGTTGTAGTTTTGCAACGGCTGGAGGCATCCTGGTTGGGAAAAGTTGGCCTACTGTGATAATATGAACAATGGGGGTTCTAAAAAAGAGCTATTGTGGGGCAAAGTTCATATTTGTGTTTACACATGTGTTTTAAAAATACATTAGTTTTATAAACAAGTAAATAACGACGCAGTGCTGTGGGGCTGGTATGCAACTTTTTCCAGGGCTGGTTTTTATCCCCAGTCCGGCCCTGGTCTGCCCAATATGCTGAATACTATGAATAGCCCCAGGCCCTATCTTATATGAAGGATGGCCTTATGCCTATCCCATGCATGCTTAAACTCCTTCACTGTATTTGCAGCTACCACTTCTGCAGGAAGGCTATTCCATGCGTCCACTACTCTCTCAGTAAAGTCATTCTTCCTGATATTACTTTTAAACCTTTGCCCCTCTAATTTAAAACTATGTCCTCTTGTAGCAGTTTTTCTTCTTTTAAATATTCTCTCCTCTTTTACCGTGATGATTCCCTTTATGTATTTAAAAGTTTCTATCATATCCCCTCTGTCTCTTCTTACTTCCAAGCTATACATGTTAAGGTCCTTTAACCTTTCCTGGTAAGTTTTGTCTTGCAATCCATGTACTAGTTTAGTAGCCCTTCTCTGAACTCTCTCCAAAGTTTCAATATCCTTCTGCAGATATGGTCTCCAGTACTGCACACAATACTCCAGATGAGCTCTCCCTAGTGCTCTGTAGAGCGGCACGAGCGCCTCCATCTTTCTACTGTTAATGCCTCTCCCTATACACCCAAGCATTCTGCTGGCATTACCTGCTGCTCTATGACATTGTCTGCCCACCTTTAGGTCGTCTGATATAATGACCCCTAAATCCCTTTCCTCAGATACTGAGGTTAGTACTGTATTACTGATTTTATATTGTGCTCTTGGGTTTTTACTCCCCAGGTGCATTATCTTGCACTTATCAACATTAAATTTTAGTTGCCAGATTTTTGACCATCCCTCTAGTTTTCCTAAATCCTTTTCCATTTGGTGTATCCCTCCAGGAACATCAACCATGTTACAAATCTTTGTGTCATCAGCAAAAAGACACACCTTACCATTGAGGCCTTCTACAATTTCGCTGATAAAGATATTAAACAATATGGGTCCCAGAACAGATCCCTGAGGTACCCCACTGATAACAATACCATGGTCTGAATATACTCCATTGACTACAACCCTCTGTTTTCTGTCCTTCAGCCACTGGCTAATTCATTCAACAATATGTGAGCTCAAGCTCAAAGACTGCAGTTTATTGATAAGCCTTCTATGTGGGACAGTATCAAAAGCCTTACTAAAGTCCAGATAAGCGATGTCTACTGCACCTCCGCCATCTATTACTTTAGTCACCCAATCAAAAAAGTCAATAAGATTAGTTTGACATGATCTCCCTGAAGTAAACCCATGCTGTTTTTTATCAAACAACCCATGGATTTTTAGATTTTCCACAATCCTCTCCTTGAGTATGGTTTCCATTAATTTCCCCACTATTGATGTCAGGCTTACTGGTCTATAGTTGCCCGATTCCTCTCTACTACCTTTCTTGTAAATTGGCACAACATTTGCTAATTTCCAATCTTCTGGGACGACACCTGTTACCAGTGATTGGTTAAATAAATCTGCTCTTTTAATAGCATTGGGTGTATCCCATCAGGCCCCTGTGATTTATTTGTATTAATTTTAGACAGCTGACTTAGAACCTCTTCCTCTGTAAAGACACATGCATCAAAGGATTCATTAGTCTTCCTCCCTAACTGAGGTCCATCTCCTTCATTTTCCTTTGTAAAAATTTAGTGCAAAGATATATTTACTTCAGGCCTACACTGATTCAGGGCGTCTGTGAACGCCCTATACATACAGGGGTTTGATTCAGCCATTTGAAATACAGCCATTTAGTGCAAAGATATATTTACTTCAGGCCTACACTGATTCAGGGCATCTGTGATCCCCCCTTACATACAGGGGTTTGATTCAGCCATTTGAAATACAGCCATTTGAAATACAGCCATTTTGTGCAAAAATATATTTACTTCAGGCCTACACTCATTCAGGGCATCTGTGATCCCCCCTTTACAAACAGGGGTATGATTCAGCCATTTGAAATACAGCCATTTGAAATACAGCCATTTAGTGCAAATAAATATTTACTTCAGACCTATACTGATTCATGGTGAGTGTGATCCCCCCTATACATACAGGGGTTTGAATTAGACATTCAAAATACAGCCATTTGAAATACAGCCATTTTGTGCAAAGATATATTTACTTCAGGTCTACACTGATTCAGGGCGTGTGTGATCCCCCCTATACATGCAGAGTTTTGATTCGGCCATTTGAAATAGAGCCATTTTAAATACAGCCATTTAGTGCAAAGATATATTTACTGCAGGCCTACTCTGATTCAGGGCGTGTGTGATCCCTCCTATACATACAGGGGTTTGATTCAGCCATTTGAAATACAGCCATTTAGTTCAAAGATATATTTACTTCAGGCCTACACTGATTCAGGGGGTCTGTGATCCCCCCTATACATACAGGGGTTTGATACAGCCATTTGAAATACAGCCATTTTAAATACAGCCATTTAGTGCAAAGATATATTTACTTCAGGCCTACACTGATTCAGGGCGTCTGTGATCCCCCCTATACATACAGGGGTTTGAATTAGGCATTCGAAATACAGCCATTTTGTGCAAAGATATATTTACTTCAGGCCTACACTGATTCAGGGCGTCTGTGATCCCCCAATACATACAGGGGTTTGATTCAGCCATTTGAAATACATCCATTTAGTGCAAAGATATATTTACTTCAGGACTCCACTTATTCAGGGTGTCTGTAATACCCCTATACATACAGGGGTTTGAATTAGGAATTTGAAATACAGCCATTTGAAGTACCGCCATTTTGTGTAAAGATATATTTACTTCAGGCCTACACTGATTCAGGACGTCTGTGATTCCCCTATACATACAGGGGTTTGATTCAGCCATTTGAAACACAGCCATTTAGTGCAAAGATATATTTACTTCAGGCCTACTCTGATTCAGGGCGTGTGTGATCCCCCCTATACATACAGGGGTTTGAATTAGGCATTTGAAATACAGCCATTTGAAATACAGCCATTTTGTGCAAAGATATATTTACTTCAGGCCTACACTAATTCAGGGGGTCTGTGATCCCCCCCCCCCTATACATACAGGGGTTTGATTCAGCCATTTTAAATACAGCCATTTAAAATACAGCCATTTAGGACAATGATATATTTACTTCAGGACTACACTGATTCAGGGCATGTGTGATCCCCCCTATACATACAGGGGTTTGATTAAGACATTTGAAATACAGCCATTTTAAATACAGCCATTTAGTGCAAACATATATTTACTTCAGGCCTACACTAATTCAGGGAGTGTGTGATCATCCTATACATACAGGGGTTTGAATTAGGCATTTGAAATACAGCCATTTTGTGCAAAGATATATTTACTTCAGGCCTACACTGATTCAGGGCGTCTGTGATCCCCCCTATACATACAGGGGTTTGATTCAGCCATTTGAAATACAGCCATTAAAATACAGCCATTTAGTGCAAAGATATATTTACTTCAGGCCTACACTGATTCAGGGCATCTGTGATCCCCCCTATACATACAGGGGTTTGAATTAGGCATTCGAAATACAGCCATTTTGTGCAAAGATATATTTACTTCAGGCCTACACTGATTCAGGGCGTCTGTGATCCCCCCAATACATACAGGGGTTTGATTCAGCCATTTGAAATACATCCATTTAGTGCAAAGATATATTTACTTCAGGCCTCCACTTATTCAGGGTGTCTGTAATCCCCCCTATACATACAGGGGTTTGAATTAGGAATTTGAAATACAGCCATTTGAAGTACCGCCATTTTGTGCAAAGATATATTTACTTCAGGCCTACACTGATTCAGGGAGTCTGTTATTCCCCTATACATACAGGGGTTTGATTCAGCCATTTGAAACACAGCCATTTAGTGCAAAGATATATTTACTTCAGGCCTACTTTGATTTAGGGCGTGTGTGATCCCCCCTATACATACAGGGGTTTGAATTAGGCATTTGAAATACAGCCATTTGAAATACAGCCATTTTGTGCAAAGATATATTTACTTCAGGCCTACACTAATTCAGGGGGTCTGTGATCCCCCCCTATACATACAGGGGTTTGATTCAGCCATTTTAAATACAGCCATTTAAAATACAGCCATTTAGGACAATGATATATTTACTTCAGGACTACACTGATTCAGGGCATGTGTGATCCCCCCTATACATACAGGGGTTTGATTAAGACATTTGAAATACAGCCATTTAGTGCAAACATATATTTACTTCAGGCCTACACTAATTCAGGGAGTGTGTGATCATCCTATACATACAGGGGTTTGAATTACGCATTTGAAATACAGCCATTTTGTGCAAAGATATATTTACTTCAGGCCTACACTGATTCAGGGCGTGTGTGATCCCCCCTATACATGCAGAGTTTTGATTCGGCCATTTGAAATAGAGCCATTTTAAATACAGCCATTTAGTGCAAAGATATATTTACTGCAGGCCTACTCTGATTCAGGGCGTGTGTGATCCCTCCTATACATACAGGGGTTTGATTCAGCCATTTGAAATACAGCCATTTAGTTCAAAGATATATTTACTTCAGGCCTACACTGATTCAGGGCGTGTGTGATCCCCCCTATACATACAGTGGTTTGAATTAGGCGTTTGAAATACAGCCATTTGAAATACAGCCATTTTGTGCAAAGATATATTTACTCAGGCCTACACTGATTCAGGGCATCTGTGATCCTCCCTATACATACAGGAGTTTGACTCAGCTATTTGAAATACAGCCATTTGAAATATAGCCATTTGAAATACAGCCATTTTGTGCAAAGAAATCTCTAATTGAGGCCTAGTCTGGTTCAGGCCGTGTGGGATACACCCTTTACATACTGTCGTTCTTTTCCACTATTAATTAAACACCCATTTTTGGCAAGATCCTGAATTCAAAAAATAAGAGGAGAACGGCCCAGGTCGTGTTGATGCTGGTGGAGCTCCTGTTGCAGGGTGAGGACGTTTTCGATCTGTGCCAGCTACAAGCACAAGTGAAACCCCTTCCTCAGGTGCGAGTAGGCGACAAAACCTGCAGCGGTATTTGGTCGGGCCTAATGCTGCTTTACGAATGGGGAGGCCTGAACAAGTACAGGCGATAGTAGATTGGGTTGCTGACAGTGGATCCAGTTCCTTCACATTGTCTCCCTCCCAGTCTCCTGCTGAAAGACCACAGTTGGCACCTGCAGCCGATGTCCATCAGTCTTTCACCTCACCCCCTTGCAAATCAGTCAAGCAGTCTGAGACCCAAGTCATGCAGCAGCCTCTTCTGCTTTTGTATGACTCTGCAGGGTTTCCCAGGGCCATCCACCTAGCCCTGACCCAGAAGTGGATGAGATTGAGTGCACCGATGCCCAACCACTTATTTTTCAAGATGAGTACATGGGAGGACCATCGCAGCACATCTCGGATGATGACGAAACACAGGTGCCAACTGTTGGGGCTTTCAAAAGTGTGCAGACCAACAAGAAAGTCAGGGGTGAAGACTGGGTAGAAGATGATGTGGAGGACGATGAGTTCCTCGACCACACATGGAATCAAGGTCATGCGAGTGACCGATGTAGTTTGGAGGAAGAGGCCGTGGTCGCACAGAGCCACCAGCACAGCAGGAAAGGGAGCAGGGTGCAAAAGCGGAGCGGCTGTCCTGTAGACAGTATGCCTCCTACTGCCCACCGCGGCAAGGGACCGAGCACACCAAAGCCAGCTCCAAAGAGTTCCCTGGCGTGCCAATTCTTCAGACAATGTGCTGACGACAAGACACGAGTGGTTTGCACGCTGTGCAATCAGAGCCTGAAGCGATGCATAAACGTTCTCAACCTGAGCACAACCTGCATGACCAGGCATTTAAGTGCAAAGCACGGGCTGCAGTGGAGTAGACACCTCAAAAACCAAGAAAGGTCTCTGGCTCCTCCTGCTTCCTCTTCTGCTGCAGTTGCGACCTCTTCATCCACCTCCTGAGTGACAGTGCCACCTGACACCCCACAAACAGAGGATCTGCTAGCAACACCAACTCCTGGGTCACAAAGCATCTCCACAATGTCCCACGGAAGCGCTCAGCTCTCCATATCCCAAACGCTGGAGAGGAAAAGGAAGTACCCTGTTACCCACCCGCGATCCCTAGACCTGAATGCCAGCATTTCTAAATTACTTGCCTTTGAAATGCTGTCATTCCGTCTGGTGGAGACGGATAGTTTTAAAGGCCTTATGGTGGTGGCATTCCCACAGTACATCATGCCCAGCCGCCATGACTTTTCAAGGCGAGCCATCCCTTCCCTTCACAAACAAGTAGGGGACAAAATCAGGTGTGCACTGCGCAACGCCATCTGTTGCAATGTGCACCTGATTACAGATACGTGGACCAGTAAGCACGGTCAGGGCCGTTATATCTCCATAACAGCTCACTGGGTAAATGCAGTGGCGGCTGGGCTTGAGACGGATAGAAGTTTGGCGCATGTCCTTCTACCACCGAGGATTGCAGGGCACTTCAGTTTGCCTCCTGTTGCTTCCTCCTCCTACTCTGCTTCCTCATCCTCTACCAGCTCCTCATTCGGTCAGCGTAACACCTTTAGCACCAACTTCAGCACAGCCAGGGGTAAACGACAGCAGGCAGTTTTAAAACTTATCTGTTTGGGGGACAAACCCCACACCGCGCAGGAGCTGTGGACGGGCCTTGAACAACAGAGCGATGAGTGGTTTGTGCCAGTCAGCCTCAAGCCTGGGCTGGTGGTGTGCGATAATTGGCAAAATCTTGTAGCAGCTCTGGGACTAGCCAGTTTGATGCAGAAATTCCTTAAAAATTACCCCGACATGTCAGAGCTGCTGCATAAAGTCCGGGCCGTCTGTGCGCGCTTTCGGCGTTCTCATCCTGCTGCTGCTCGCCTGTCAGCGCTGCAGCGTAACTTCGGCCTTCCCGCTCACTGCCTCATATGCGACGTGCCCACAAGGTGGAACGCCACCTTGCACCTGCTGGCCAGCCTGTGCGAGCAGCAGCAGGCGATAGTGGAATTTCAGCTGCAGCACGCACGAGTGAGTCGCTCGGCGGAACAGCACCACTTTACCGCCAATGATTGGGCCTCCATGCGAGACCTATGTTCCTTGTTGCACTGTTTTGAGTACTCCAACAACATGGCCAGTGCCGATAACTACGTTCTCAGTGTTACTATCCCTTTTCTATGCCTCCTTGAAAAAACGCTAATGGCGATGATGGAAGAGGATGTGGCACAGGAGGAGGAGGAAGAGGGATAATTTTGTAGGGTTTCCGGCCAGTCATTCCCAAGTGGCTCCGAGGGTGGGTTCCTGCACACACAAACCCAAGGTACACAATTGTCCAGCCATGGCACAGTTCTGGAGGATGACGAGGTGGAGGATGAGGAGATGGAGGAGGAGGAACCATGTTCACAGCAGAGTGGCACCCAGACCAGCTCATGGCCATCCCTGGTGCATGGATGGGGGGATACAGAGGACACAGACGATACACCTTCCACAGAGGACAGCTTTTCGTTGCCTCTAGACAGCTTTGCACACATGAGCGATTACATGCTGCAGTGTCTCCGCAACCACTGCAGAGTTGCCCACATTCTAACTTGTGCTGATTACTGGGTGGCCACGCTATTGGATCCCCGTTACAAGGACAACGTACCGTCCTTAATTCCATCACTGGAGCGTGATCGTAAGATGCGCGTGTACAAGCGCACACTGGTAAACACGCTGCTGGTGGCATTCCCACCTAACAGCAGGGGCACAGTGGAAGCAGAAGGCGAAGGCAGAGGACGAGGAAGAGGTCGCCAACGCAGCTGGGGCACTGCCAGCACCTTAGAAGGCAGGGTTAGCATGGCCGACATGTGGAATAGCTTTGTTAGCACTCCACAACAACCAGCATCACCAGCTGATATGGAACGTCTTAGCAGGAGGCAGCATTTCACCAACATGGTGGAGCAGTATGTGTGCACACGCCTACACGTACTGAATGATGGGTATGCTCCCTTCAACTTCTAGGTCTCCAAATTGGGCACATGGCCTGAGCTTGCCCTTTACGCCTTGGAGGTGCTGGCCTGCCCTGCAGCCAGTGTATTATCTGAACATGTGTTTAGCACGGCAGGGGGTGTCATCACAGACAAGCGCAGCCGCCTGTCCACAGCCAATGTGGACAAGTTCACGTTCATTAACATGAACCAGGCATGGATCCCTCAGGACTTGTCCGTACCTTGTGCAGAATAGACATGTATACCGGCACTAACCAGCCATTGTTATACTGCAGCGCAATTGCTCATGTTTGTATTTTGGATATTTCACACTCTTTTGGAGTGTACCTTCATTTTACAAAATTAAATTAAAACCAAAAACCTGTGTTGGCTAACTCGTCCTTTGTCAGTTACAATTTATGGTCAAATTCACCAATTTTTGAGTGTAATATACCCCTACTCTACCTAGTTGACAGCTTAATAAATTTCAATAATTTTTCTTTAACGTTTTCGGGTGACAATAAACAATTGTTTTCTGTCATAGACCCCTGCTCTACCAAGTAGACAGGTTAATTAATTTCAGTAATTTTTCTGTTACATTCTTGGGTTGACATTATACAATTTTAGATGTGAATAAACCCCTGCTCTGCATCGGTGACAGGGAATAACATTTCAGAAATGCTTCTTTAATTGATGCATGCCACCTCCTTTGATTCAATGCTTAAACTTAAACAAGTTGTACCACATTTAAGCTTCAATACTTTGTCCCACATTTCTGCTATACTCTTTTGGCCAACATTTCCGCCTAAATAGCTTTTCCCACAATTCCGCTTGACTCTTTTGGCCCACATTTGGGCTTCCGTAATTTGTCCCACATTTGCGCCTCAATAGCTTTTCACACATTTAGGCTTGATCCCAATTTGTTTTTATACATTTATCTCCCTTAAATTTGGTCTCTTTTTCTCATGCTCCCTCTCTGGCCTGGAACCCTGATTCCCCGCCACCCATGATCACCATGGTAGGCGCATAAAAGAACATCGAAAGTTGATAGAGCAGATATCAAATTGGATCGTGAACATCACGGGGACGTGCAACATGGTGGGGCGGTAAGTGTGCACATGCCTACACAAATTGACTGACAGGGGTCAGCCCCTGCAACTTCTGGAAGAGGGGTTAGGTGGTCACTTGGACCTAGCGTAACCTTTGCAACCTCTCTGACTAGTAATAGGTAAAATGTAATCTTTATTAATCACTCCATTAAAAATACATTAACTACTTGGGAACATGCAACTTCTGGGTCTCCAAATTGGGCACATGGCCTGAGCTTGCCCTTTACCCCTTGGAGGTGCTGGCCTGCCCTGCAGCCAGTGTATTGTTTGAATGTGTGTTTAGCATGACTGGAGGTGGTTATCACAGGTTAAATTTTCCAAAGTTTTGGGGTGTACCCTAATAAAAAAAATAATTAAAACCACTAAGCAGTATAGGCTACCTCCTCCTCTTCCACCGCCGCTTCCACCTACACCGCCACATCCACCACCTCCTCAACCTCCTACTCCATATGGACCTCGTCCTCCTAGATCAAGACTATTTTTTATTTTTACCTATTTTATGGTATTTAAAGTAATTTCCCTATCCAAATTTGTTTGCAGAGCAATTGCCATGCCCTTAACAACATTTTGCTGCCATTTGCAGCCCTCTAGCCCTGACATTTTTACAGCCATTTTAGTGCCCGTCGAACTCGAATATCCAGGTGTCCGCTCAACTCTAATTGTATGTAGTCTATGCCTATATGCTATGCTGTGCATGTGTTCATAGGATAACTTAAGGGGTGCCAGCATATATGTTGGCTATCTTGTTAAGAGAAGAGATGGAACATGTTCATTACAAGTGCCGTGGGGTTTCAGGGGGAGATGGGATAGAGACCGCCTGTGTCATGGATGTTATAACAGAGGTCGATTAGTGTTTTGCCTGATTTTTAAGTGTTCTGTGCTAATGGGAATTATACTAGTAGATACAATATATTCATATATTTATATAGTGTAAGGACCAATCTGTGGCCGATGGATAGGTATTATATAATGAGCTAATAGTACTACATGAAATTGGTGCAACTCCTAAAGTGGGTATAGGCATTTTTCCTCAGTGGAACATATTTGTTTGTATGTATATACATTGCTAAATACTAGTGTTGAGCGAGCATGCTCGTCCGAATACTAGTTCGGCTCGAGCATCACTATTCTCGGCACATAGCGATACTCAGCCGAATACCACATTTGCTCAAGCGCAATGCTCGATTCTCCTCCCCGCACATTTGCCACCTTCCAAGCAGCCAATAAACTTGCAGGTAAGTAATGCCCTTCACTTTAATGCCATAGCCATGTTAGCGACTGGCATTAAACTGATTGGCTGGCCGGAACGCGCCATTGGAGGTTATATAGCACCCGATGACACGTGCTTGGATCAGTCATAGTCAGGGAGAGCAGAGCGTAGGAATGGAAAAACAGTGTAGGGAGCGAAATTCACAGTTCTTATTCTAAGAAAGCTTTTTAAAGACCCAAAAGTCCTTTTAAGAACTACTGTGTGATAGCAGCAATATATTTTTACCTGCTCTAAATCAGTCTCAGGGATATCCATGCTGAGGAAGGCTGTATTTCTAGGCAGATACAGCTGAATAAAGACAGTAAAGCTGAGTATATTAGATAAATATCAGAATAAACTGAGTAAACGGGACACAACTGGGTACATGGGATAAAGAAAAGTATATATAATACAGCTGAGTACACAGAGTGAATACAAGATACAGCTGAGTCTATAGCCGTGTATATTAGATAGATCCCTGATAGTGATGAGCAAGCATGCTCGGCCGAATATCTGTTCGGCTCGAGCATCGCTATGCTTGGCACATGGCGGTACTCGACCGAGTACTGCATGTGCTCGAGCGCAATGCCCGAGTCTCCACCACCCACGTTTCGCGGGTTTTAAGCAGCCAATAAAGGTGCAAGTAATTACTGCCCTCACTGTAATGCCAGTAGCCATGTTAGCTGCTTGCATTACAGTGATTGGCTGGCCGGAACGTGTCATCAGAGGTTATATAGCACCCAATGACATGTGCTCGGATCAGTCATAGTCAGGGAGAGCAGAGCGTAGGAAGGGAAAGACAGTGTAGGGAGCGATTTTCACTGTTTTTATTCAGAGAAAGCTTTTCCAAGACCCAAAAGTCCTTTTAAGGACTACTGTGTGTGTGTGTTTTAGAGCAGCAATCTATTTACCTGCTGCAGTCTCAGGGACAGTGCTTTGGAAGGGACAGATAGTGCAGGGAAAGAAATTTGCTGTTTTTACTACCAAAAGCTTTTCAAAAGCAGACTCCAAAGTCCTTTTAAGGACTACTGTGTGTGTGTTTGACAGTAGCAAGATATTTTTACATATACTGTACATCATCCACAGACTGTGTCTTTTTGCGTAAATTCAAATAATCAGCGCCACATTTATTGTCTATAGTGTGTGCATTTAATACATATGTACGTGACATATACAGTACTCCATCCAAAAACTGTTTTTAACTTTAGCGCAAATTTAAATAATCTGGGCCTAATCTAGTGTCCATAGTGTGTGTCTTTATGTAACATATACTGTACTACATCCAAAAATAGTGTCTGTAATGCAAATTTAATAAACTGAGCCTAATCTAGTGTCCATATTGTGTGGCTTTCTGTGACCTATACTGTACTACATTCGGAAACAGTGTCTGTAGCGCAAATTTAAATAATCTAGGCCTAATCTAGTGTCCACAGGTTTTTGGCTTTCTGTGACATATACTGTTCTACATCCGAAAACAGTGTCTGTAGCGCAAATTTAAACAATCTGGGCCTAATCTAGTGTCCATAGTGTGTGGCTTTCTGTGACATATACTGCACTACATCTGAAAACAGTGTCTGTAGCACAAATTTAAATAATCTACGCGTTCAATACATATCACTGACATATACTGTACTTTATTCATAGACGGTGTATGCTAGTCTGTGACATTATCAGGGCTACATCTCCTGTGTAATGTGTGCGCATACCAAATACCTTTTTAAATTTATTGGCGCATACACTTACAAATCCTACGCTACTGTACGTGTGACATTTTAAGCAAATATAACATTTAATATTAAGAAGGCGGTCAGTACGGGACATGGAAGTGGCCATGATGCTGATGGTGCACACAGAGGCCGTGGCCCTGGGACGATGAAACTGAGTAAAGGAATGTAGCTGAGGGCCTCCAGGTGCACTAACGCTCAAACATTATTTGGAGTGCCTTCAGGGCAGCTGACCCTGTAAAACATTATTTGTGAGGGCCTGCAGGTCAGCTGACCCTAAAAAACATAATTTTCCAGGACATGCAGGTGAGCTGACCCTCTAAAACATTATATGTGAGGGCCTACAGGTGAGCTGACCCTCTCTCTAAAACATTATATGTGAGGGCCAGCAGGTGAGCTGACCCTTTAAAACATTATATGTGAGGCTCTTCAGGTGAGCTGACCCTAAAAAACATGAATTGTGAGGGCCTGCAGGTGATCTGACCCTCTAAAACGTTATATGTGAGGGCCTGCAGATGAGCTGACCCTCTAAAACATTATATGTGAGGGCCTGCAGGTTAGCTGACCCTCTAAAACATTATGTGTGAGGGCGTGCAGGTGAGCTGACCCTCTAAAACATTATATGTGAGGGCCTGCAGGTGAGCTGACCCTAAAAAACTTGAATTGCAAGGGCCTGCAGGTGAGCTGACCCTGTTAAACATTATATGTGAGGGGCTGCAGGTGAGCTGACCATATAAAGCATTATGAATGCAGGTGAGCTGGCATGTTGATAAGGATGGAGGAGGAGGAGGAGTAGAGTAGTCAGGGGCAATCCAGGCCTTGTTCATTTTTATAAGAGTCGACCTGTCAGCATTTATTAGCTGACAGACGGATGCGCTTATCAGTTATTATGCCCCCAGCAACACTAAATACCCGCTCTGATAAAACGCTGGCGGCAGGGCAGGCCAGCACCTCTGAGACATAGAGTGGCAGTTTGTGCCACGTGTCCAACTTGGACACCCAACAGTTGTAAGGCACAGAGGGATCACTGAGGATGCTGACATGGTCTGCTCTGTACTCCTTCACGATCTTCCAAAATTTTTCCCGCCTTGTGACACTAGGCCACGCATCAGGGTGAGGGCGCTGGCGGGGTGTCATGAGACAGTTCCAGGCCTAGGAGAGTGTTGTCCTGCCTCTGTTGGAACTGCTGTGTGTTCCCCTCATCTCCCCTCCTGGGTTGCACAAGGAACTACTTACTCTTCCGCCAGCGTCTCCAGCTATAAATGTATCCGCAATGACATTCTGTTCTATTATTATTATGGTTTATGGTTGTATAATTGTTGGTATTATTATTGTTATTATGGTTTATGGTTGTAAAATATGTTATGGTTATTTGGTCATTTATGAGTCAATTAACAGGCCATGCCATTGGTTTACCTCGACTCTCGTGTGTTATGTTTTTAGTTATATTAATGTATAAGTTCGGGGTGTTTGTTGTGCATGGGACATATATGCTGTATGATTGCCATGTGTGAGGTTGCCAAGCTCCAAAGCTGCCAACAAGTTACGGCCATTATCAGACACAACAACCAACCAAGCCTGGTTGTAGGTTGAGTAGCGAGAGCCACAGCTCAGTCTGGTCCCTTATACCCTGCCACAACTCGGCGGCGGTGTGCTGTTTGTCACCAAAGCAAATGAGTTTCAGCAAGGCCTGTTGCCGCTTCCCCACTGCCGTGCTACACTGCTTCCAGCTACTGATTGATGGCTGACTGGTGCTGCAAGATGAATATTCACAGGTGGAAATAGAGTATGAGTAGGGGAAGGGGGGTTTGCTGCAACTAATGTAGGTGGTGGTGAAAATCCTGATGGAATGGGGGCCCACAATCCTTGGCGTTGGTAGCACCTGTGCCATCCCAATATACGACTAGCTACCGGCCCCCACAAGGTTCACCCAGTGTGCTGTCATGGAAATGTAGCGTCCCTGGCCAAAAGCACTTGTCATCGTGTCAGTGGTTAAGTGGACCTTCAAAATGACTCCGTTGGACAAGGCACGGGTGATGTTACGGGATCCAATTGCTGGTGTAATGAGGGGACAGCACACCGAGAAAAATAGTGGCAGCTGTAGACTGAGTAACGATGGACGTAAGCTGCCATGAGGCTGAGGAAGGCCTCAGTGTCCACAGGCCTAAATGGCAACATTTCTAGGGCCAGCAATTTTTAAAGGTGTGCATTTAGTGCTATGGCCTGTGGGTGGGTGGCTGGGTATTTGCGCTTACTTCCAAAGCCTGGGTTAAGGACGTCTGTACATGGGCATATTTTGTGTGGCCCGCCTTCTCCCTTTTGCCATCCCACAGCCTCTTAAAGTCTGTTGCTGTGCTGTGGATCCCTCCCCCTCTGTACTGCTGTCCTCACTTGGCTTGCCACCTTCCCAGGTTGGGTCAGTGATGTCATCGTCCACCACCCCCTCTTCCACTTCCTCACTCGGGTCATCCTCCTGACTTGTGTTGTTGACCTAACAAGACCCGCACTTATTGACAACTGTGTCTCATCCGTATCATCCACCTCATGAAACACTAATTGCCATTCCCCACTGTCATTTTCTTCTGACTGTGGATGCTGAAGAGTTTGGGAATCAGTGCACAAGATCTCCTCATGTCCCTCTTCAGGGAAAGTCAGCTCACCTTCAGGCCCTCACCTACAATATTTTAGAGGGTCAGCTCATCTGCAGGCCCTCAACTGCAATATTTTATAGGGTCAGCTCACCTGCAGGCCCTCAACTACAATATTTTACAGGGTCAGCTCACCTGCTGGCCCTCAACTTCAATATTTTACAGGGTCAGCTCAGCAGCAGGCACTCGCCCATAATTTTTTCAATGGTCAGCTAAGCAGCAGGCACTCGACCATCATTTTTTGCAATGCTCAGCAGCAGGCCCTCGACCCTAATGTTTTAGATGGTCAACAGCAGGACCTTGCTCCTAATGTTTTTGAGGTCAATGATACTTTTTCAAGTGTGTGTATGATGCCCTCCTTTATGTATAACATAGGGTGTATTGGAGTGCCGGTTTCTTGTAATTTTTGGCAGCCCTTTCACTTAGTGCATAGGCTTTATGAGCATAGGAGTCCAACTACCTGAATAATTGTACCACAATGTGAACGAGGCATTCCTTTATATGATATACAGGCTGTTTCGGAGTGCCTCTTCCATGTAATTTTTGGCAGCACTTGCACTTTTTATACAATGTTTCCTAACAATTTTTTTTTTTTTTTTTGGGGGTTTGTAAAAGTGACGTACAACTCGAACAACATGGTTCCCAGCAGCGACCTGGGAATCCAAGATGCATCCAGACATTGTCCCCATGCTGTTCCCAATCCATTTCAGTGGTGTTTCTGTTGCTTTCTGACCTTTCCCGATGAACCAGGCACCCTCCCCTCTTCAGAGCAGGGGGTGCCTGGTTGTCTCCTATTGACTTCCATTATACTCGGGTGCTCGGTCGAGCACACAAACTTAGCAATGTGCAACCTGAATACTTTGGTGCACTATCATCACTACTAAATTACAATATATATGCTATAGAAGTTGAGTAATTGGTGTCGGTCTATTTTGGATGCCTAATGGGTATTTTGAAGTAAGTTCATAGCAGGTATGGCTGCTAGTGTATGGGGTTGACATGATATATGTATATCTACTATTTAGCTGAACCAATCTAGTGGTCCGCTATATGTCCTGTGCGTGCTTTCTTATTTTGCAGGAATATGCTATGGGTTTAATACATAATATGAAAATGAAAACATCCTCTCTATGTGTCGATTTCAATTATAGGGGACTCTAGAGGATAGGGACAATACGGTTTACATACTCAGTAGTGGTTTACATAATTGATAGTGGACAATGGACATATTATACATAATATGATAACACGTATACATCTATATAAAAAAAGGAAAATATCACATCTAAAACCATATAAAATCAAATATAAATAAATTAAAAACAAAAATAAAAAGGAATGGATGGATATGACCAAAGGGTGATCACTAATGTGCGTGTGGTCCCTAGGGAGATATATGTATACAGTATAATTAGTTTAGATGATATGTGGGTAAGGTCTTTCACATTATGGGTTTGCTGATCTCATTGAGTCCGTGGGGTACTAGAGTGTCTAGTTGGTAGATCCAGTACACTTTTCTTTTCTTTAGGTTACTAAATCTATTAAACGGGTTGTCAGGTATATGATCAATGGTAGTGATTTTTAGTGGATGCTTTTCTTTCTCAGGTGTGGATGCACAGTGTCTGGAAATGCTATGTTTAAGGTATTCCACTGAGGAAAAATGCCTATACCCACTTTGGCAGTTGTACCAATTTCATGTAGCACTATTTGCTCATTATATAATACCTATCCATCGGCCACAGATGGGACCTTACACTATATAAATATATGAATATAGTGTAACTACTAGTATAATTCCCATGAGCACAGAACACTTAAAAATCAGGCAAAACACTAATTGACCTCTGTTATACCATCCACGACACAGGCGGTCTCTATAGAGAGATGAACATGTTCCATCTCTTCTCTTAACAAGATAGCCAACATATAGTATATGCTGGCACCCGTTAAGTTATCCTATGAACACATGCACATCGCGGCCCCATATACCTGATATCGTACCCAGCTTCTTTTGCTTCTACTACACAGAGCTTCTCAAACTAGTAGATGTGATGTATCGGCCCCACTGTCAGTAAGCCTCCTGTTCACGCAAGTGAAAAGTAAATCCTAGCACTCTCTACAGCAAATATTGATTAATTGTAGATCATCACACCCCTGTTCAGTACATGCATACAATTTAGAGCATTGATTACAATCCTGTACACAGCCGAGTGTTCCGCTTCACACTGATGGCACGATCCTGATAGATGTCTATGCCGGATCAAGAGACTCACAGGAATAAAATAAACAACAAATAAACAGAATAAATAGATATAAACACCCACCACTAATGATTTTTGTCCTTCATTAGACCATTTACATATTCATTAAGCAGATACATGCCCATAGTCAGCTCCTCTCCCCTCCTACCCTCTGGCCTGCGCTCCAAAAATGCTTTTTAAATCACTGTTTGTGAATGTCATTCGGTAATACAGTCCTGACGGAGGGGGCATTCCCCCCTTGAAATGTGTTGACCTGTAAAAATAAAGAAGTTTTGTTCACCTATACCCACCTGGCACTACGTTCCTGCTGAAAGTGCCAATATAGAGTTTCTGATTTAATCTCGAGTTCTCCACGGATATGTCTAAGCTTAGCAACATCCCTAGCAACCAATAGGAAAGTTGCCTACCCCTTACTATATAGGAAACTCCCCAGCCATTTTATGCTGTTTTTTGCAGTTATGAGAGATAGAGCAGTGTCATTGCTCAGCTCTGTGCTTTACAGCCTCATCTGGATCATTATTTAATTACATTAGATAGTTAGTTCATATATAAAATACAGATAGTTTGTGGAATATAGTCAGTGTAGGTTAGAGAGTGTAGCTGTTAGGTTCCAGTGCAGGGTGTTAGGTAGGGTGATAAGGGTTACTGTGCTGTGATAGGCATTAGTGTCTAGCAGCTTGAAAAATGTAGGAAAAGTGAGCCACGCCTGTATTACGCGCATATTACCTTGCCAATTTTCGCAATCAAGAAAATAATGACCGGAGATCACAAAATCCAAAATTTGCAAATTTATGGCAAATATTTGGCCAAAAATTTGTGAAATATCGCGATAACTAATATTACCTATGCTGCCCATCACTAGTCTATTTCTGACTACCTAGTGGTAGTGATATGTGGTAAAGCGAGTCAAGGGATGCTGCTCATCACTAGTCTATTTCTGACTACCTAGTGGTAGTGATATGTGGTAAAGCGAGTCAAGGGTTTTAATAGCACGCTGCAATAATAATTAAATTTAAAACATAACATAAGAAATCTGAGTACTCAAAGGCTATGTACACATTCTGAGGCAATTTTTGTTTTTACTCGTTCAAAAATCATATTTTCAATTGGCCTTTATTAAAAAATATTGAGCCATACTATCACAAAGTTTAACTGTTTTTATTACTATGTGACTTGTTTTTCTAACTGTGTGACTGGTACTTTCCCTTTCAACTTGTGACGGTCAGGTCATCTAAAACCTTATCTATAAATACTAAGAGGTCATAAATAGAGATGTCGCGAACATAAAATTTTCGGCGAACGCAAACGTGAATTTATGCAAATGTTTGTGAACGGGCGAACAGGGCGAACCGCCATAGACTTCAATAGACAGGCGAATTTTAAAACCCACAGGGACTCTTTCTGGCCACAATAGTAATGGAAAAAATGTTTTTTTCAAGGGGACTAACACCTGAACTGTGGCATGCCGGAGTGGGATCCATGGCAAAACTCTAATGGAAAATTACGTAGTTGACACAGAGTATGGTAAGTTGAATTCGCAATGCGAACAGGTTATGTTAATCGCATTGCGATAACAACTTAGATCTGAGTTCCTAATGGTTGTATTGCTAGAATTGATGAATATAACGAATATAGCGCTATATTCTCAATCTTCATTATATAATTCTACCAATACAACCATTAGGAACCCAGCTCTAAGTTAAGTTCACAATGCGATTAATACAGGTTAAATTAATCGCATTGCGATTACAACTACTAACACTGCAGCTTCAGAATGAATCTAAGATGGATGCCATCCTTGCTTTTTGATAGGAGGTGGGAGTGTCTGGGAGGGAGGGCATGCTGATTGGCTCGAATGTGACTGCTGACTGTGAGGTACAGGGTCAAAGTTTGCTCGCGAACAAGCTATGTTCGCCGGGAACCATTTGCCGAATAGTTCGGGACATTTCTAGTCATAAACAATTATTTAAGCCACATTCTTATCAGTAAGATAAGAACTTAGCTATAATGAGTGTTTATAAGGTCAGAGAGCAGAGATAAGGAGCCATCAGCTCCCCAATTGATGGAAAGAGAGACAATCCAGAGGCTGCTAGCTGAGCATCTGAGCTCTGTACAGAAAAAAATACTCCATATTTAGATATATTAATAAAGTTCAAGTGAAAAAAATATTTTGAGTTCAAAATGAGTACAATGCAATAATAATAAAAATTGCCCCCAAAGATTTACATAGCCTTTAATTTGTGGAAAAGTAAGATTCGACATATCTACATGCAAAACTTATTGAGAGGCTTCAAAACAAATGCTGAAACCTTAAAGTGTAGGAAACCTTTGGTACATATGCATGTACAGCTTTAATCTCATAGAGAAAAGTATGGAGTTATTGATCAACTGCAGGAAAATTCTGTGCTACAGTCATCATAAAACACAGTCAACAGTATGTGTATCATAAAGGCAACCTCATCATAAGCGATCAGATCAGTAAAGATAGGTGACCAAACACTGATGACTTTCTACTCATTTATCACAGTCAGAGGTGTCTTCTTATGTGACAAAAATAGCCTTTGTTTTTCTGAGGTATTAGAACTTGGTGGCTACTGCTATGGATGCAATCCCTATAGCTGCACCCTACACTGTGGATAGTTTAAGGATGTACAGGTTTACTATTCTCAACATGAGAGGAAAACCCAATCCATGGATCAAGAAGCTCTTCGTTTCTTTTTCACTATGAGTTGAAAAAAAGAACAAGCAACGGGCCTTCACGTCTTAGGATAGGCAAATAATATGTTGGCAAAAATCATCAACAGAAGGAACCATCATTTTGATTTTAACATCCTTTCCCTAATAAGAGTTTATTCAGGTTTCAAATATTGTTGGCTTATCCTTAGAAAAGGCCTCCAATATTAGATTGGTTGGGGTCTGATTTTTGGAACCCCAGCTGATCAGGTGTTTAAAGAGACCACACCTAAATGAGACAATGTTGCAATACTCAGAACAGTAATTTGAAAAAGGTTGGCATGCGGGGAGGACTAGACATTGAACACTGGGTAACACTGGGTAGCATAGAAAAGGCAGAAACCAGTGTCAGGTAGGTTCTGCCAGGGCCAAAAAGATAATGGGCTGCATCAAAAGGGGCATAGATGCCCCTGATGAGAACATAGTCCTACCACTTTACAAATGCCTAGTCAGACCACACATGGAGTACTGTGTACAGTTCTGGGCTCCTATGAACAAGACAGACATAGCAGAGCTGAAGAAGCTTCAGAGGAAGGCCACTAAAGTAATAACTGGAATGGGTGGACTACAGGACCCAGAAAGATTGTCAAAATTAGAGTTAGATTTAATTACTATGTGTAAATATCTAAGTTGTCAGTACAAAGATCTCTCCCATCATCTGTTTATCTATCTCTAGGACTGTGAATGTGAGAGGACATCCTCTTTGTCTGTAGGAAGTAAGGTTTCTACACAAACATAGAAGAGGATTCTTTATGGTAAGAGCAGTAAGACTGAGGAGGTGGTGAAGGTAAATTCACTAAAAGAGTTCAAGAGGGGCATAGATGTATTTCTGGAGTGTAATAATTATAGATGAGCGAATCAAAGCTGACAAAGTGAAATTCGATTCGCACCGGTGGTAACGAATCACATTTTTTCCTAAAATGGCTGCTACACATGTGAGAACATAGGGCAAGGAACTCTGGGAAGGGGGGATCACCCATACTGACATGCATGCAGCCAATCAGCAGCCAGCCAGCCCGGTGATGTCACAGCCCTATAAATTCGGCAGACATCTTAGATTCGGCCATTCCCCAGCGTGCTTAGTGAAGGGAGAGATGTGTCTGCAGGCGCTAGGGACAGTGATAGGAAAGACTTGATTGTGGTGAAAAAAAAAAACGGTGTACAAGTGCAGGGAAAGATTACTCAAGGTGTAGGGACAGGATAGGGAGGAATCATTCCACCAGAATTTGTGTTTAACAGGGTTCAGTTGGGGAGGTTACAGCCTGGGTAATAGGAACAAACCGATTACACCTTGCTGCACTGACTGGGGATGCAAATTGCCATTATACAGCTCTGTAATTCCAGCAAACCTGGCTTATTATGGTGCAAGTGCTGTTTGATACAGGCATTAACAGGGTTTATTACAGGGAAATATTTCTAAGTCTTATTTGATCTTGTGCAGCGCAGTTATATGTTCTAAAACATTTTTTGGCTTGTATTAGTGGGAAAAAAGGTCTTATTAGCCGTTGTGTGGTGAAGGGCAAAAATGACAGCCCTTTTTGTGGTGTATTAGTGGCAAAAGTAAAATGTATTTGCCGCTCAGCGGTGCAGTTATCTGTTTTAAATATCTTTTTTCCATGTATTAGGGGAAAAAGAAAAATAGCTTTGTCACTCAGCGGTGCAGTGATATATTCGGAAGCCCTGTATGCCATGTATTAGTGGTGAAATAAAAATACTGTATATTCACCGTCCAGCATTGCACTTCTTTGTTGAATAGCCTGTTGTGTAAAAGTAGAAAAAAAATTGGGCCAAATTGACGTTTTGCGGTGCAGTGATATATTGGGATACCCAGTTTGCCTTGTTTTAGTGGTGAAATAAAAATATATTCGCCATCCAGCGTTGTATATATCAGTTGAAAAGCCTGTTATGTAAAAGTAGAAAAAAATGTGGGCCTAATTGACGTTCTGCGGTTCAGTGATATATTTGGAAGTCCAGTTTGCCGTGTATTAGTGGCGAAATAAAAATATATTCGCCGCCAACATTCATATATCTGTTAAAAAGCCTGGTGTGTAAAAGTAGGAAAAAATTTTGCCCTAATTGAAGTTCTCCGGTGCATTGATATATTGGGAAGCCCAGTTTGCTGTCTATTAGTGGCAAAATTAAAATATATTCGCAGTCCAGCGTTGCATAAATCTTTTGAAAAGCCTGTTGTGTAAAAGTAGAAAAAAAAATTGGGTCTATTTGATGTTCTGCGGAGCAGTGATATTTGGAAGCCCAGTTTGCCGTGAATTAGTGGAAGTAAAAAATTATATTTGCCAAAAGGCCTATTTGGCGTTCAGTGATGCAGTTATATGTGGTAAAGGCCTTTTTGCGGTGAATTTTTTTCTGTGAAGCGGGCTTTTTTGGAGAAATTTCATGGGTGCCTGTACACCTCCTTTTGCTGTATGGACTGAATTACGCAGTGGTGAAATTTGTTATATTAAAATCGCTTTTTTTCGTCAAATTTATGGGTGATTGGACAGCTCCTTTTGCGGTATGAACCACATTACTTAGTGGTGAAATTCTTTATGTGACACAGGCTTTTTTGGGGAAAATTTTCGGGTGATTGTACACCTCCTTTTGCGGTACGGGCAGATAGTTACGTAGTGGTGAAATCTGTAATATGAAACTGGCTTATTTTAGTCAAATTCATGGGTGACTGTACACCTCCTTTTGCTGTATGTGCCGAATTACGTAGTGGTGAAACTTGTAATATGAAACTGGCTTTTTTGGGAAAAATTATGGGTGACTGTACACCTCCTTTTGCAGTATGGACCGAATTGCGTAGTGGTGAAATTTGTTATATGAAACTGGCTTTTTTTCGTCACATTTATGGGTGATTGTACACCTTCTTTTGTGGTGCAGGCCGAATTATGTAGTACTGAAAGAGTATTCCAAGCACCTGTCTGCCCACACAGCTGCCAAGAAACAGAAGGGTCTTGCCATTGAAGACCCTAAAAGCCACATTTTCCTGTTTACCTGGACTTAAAGGAAAGGACAGAGATCCACTGGCTCATACAGATTTCATCCAAGCCTCCACTCACCAAGGCTAGCACAGAGGACTGAATTGTGTGGACAGGTTGGTTCTGCAGGATGTGCACAGAAGACGATCTATTGGTAGGCATGGGGGTAGCTATAGGGGGTGCAGAGGTAGCAGTCGCTAACATCCAGTATTGAACACAGGGACGACTCTCATCTCGGACCTTGCCCACAATGTTCGGGACTCCCCAGATGTCTTGCATGTCTTAGACATGATCCCTGCAGTGCTTACTACATGTTATACCACTTCTTACCGTTCTGTTACAGCGGCTGTGAGACCTGCACATACTTAGGCTTATTTATGGAGACTTTTGGGTGTCATCTGTACCGACCAGTTACCTTCCAGCTGTGATTGTGTAGCCTGCACTGTAGGGATGAGCTGGAGTTGTCTTGTTTGCTGGACTGTCCTCCAGGTATTAGCCATAACCCCATACATTTCATGATCAATATGCATTACCATCGTGGTCACCTGGACAATGGTCGTCAATCTATTCTTGTTGATGAAGTACTTATTTTTTTTCAGTTTGTCTTTAAAATTTTGTGGTTTTGCCCCTTCTGTGTTGTATTTTATGTGTGTTAATGTTCTGTTTGTTAAATTTGAGGTCTTTTTTTTTCTACCCTGTTCAAAATAAATAAATAAAAGAATGGGCTTGTGATTTGGTAACCAAAAGCAGGAGAGGGTACAAAACACAGAAGACATGCAAATATTCCATTCAAGTGTCATCTCTGTTTTGGATCCACTCCTGTTTTTTTGGCATTAGCAATACTGATGGTTTACTGACCAAATGCTGACCAAGTGAAGGCGGGTTTTCCACAGACAGGTTCCTTTTTGGGGGGTTATTGTTCTGACGGATCAGATGAAGGGAAAAATAATCATTGATGTCAACACAAACTTACTGCTGACACCCTCTCCACTCTGTCAGGGGGGCTCTACTTGTTTAAGAGTTTAATAGAACAGGTTCTGTTTATATCTATGTGGAATCAGCTGACAACGGTGTAAAAGGAGTGCGCTTCTTCTTGTCGCTAACATTGACCTGCAAGGCTGAGTTCATACTTAAGTTATTTGGTCAGTTTTGGCCCCGTCACTGCCCAAATAAGTGACGTGTGCAGTGATTCTTAGAGCGACGCCTGTCATCTGCATGGTATATGGACTCCCAGTATTATTTCACTACCACAGCAGACTCCCTATGCGTGTTACTGCAAGACACAGTGTTCTACACCTCTACAAAGGCGCTCAGCAGCCAGGAAATAGCCGTTTTTAAATAAAATTCACCTCAAATATATTCGGGTCGAACCAAATTTTTCCCGAAAAATTCAGTGAACCGGCGAATCAAAGTTTTGAAAAATTCGCTCATCTCTAGCAATAATATTACAGGTTATAGTTACTAGAGATGGGTCATTAATCCAGGGAGTTATTCTGATTGCCTGATTGGAGTCGGAAAGTATTTTTTTCCCCCTAAAGTAAGGAAAATTGGCTTCTACCTCTCAGGTTTTTTTTTTTGCCTTCCTCTGGATCAACTTGCAGGATAACAGGCTTAACTGGATAGACAGATGTCTTTTTTCGGCCTTATATACTATGTTACTATGTTACTATGAAACCTCATGATTTGCATTAGTGCTGTGGTACCTTCTAACAGTTAATTTAAGGGTAACACATTTGATGTTATTTAACTCATAGTGATTATATTTGATCATTTATTAAACTTTTTGCAACAGGTAGAGCCATCCAATTAACATCACATCATCTAATACACAGTAAGCCCACAAGCTTGGTTTACTTCATTAGATTTTTATTGAAGAAATAGAAATGTCCCACATGAGAGATGCTCATCTCACCTTTAACAGGGAAAAAGAAGCATATGTACAGGTATTTTCATTTGGTAACAGATAAGTGGCACTAAATTACACTACAACTGCTATGTTACATGGAAGAGCATGTAACTACGAGGCGCACTTATGCACGCGTGGACAGAGTAAACTCAACCCCCTCACATTTGTGAATTACATCATAACACGATTCTTTTCACCAAGATATTTTTGTTTATTTAAACATTAAAATGAAAATACATGAGGTGTTACATTTCATCATTTTTTTCTTTGTTTTGTTTTTTAGAAAAAGTTTTGTTTCTGTTTATTTTTATATTTTTTTTTTGCTTTCGGTATGAATTACTGATTTACTCTTAATGCAAAATTTACCATCCCATAAACATTTGAAATGTGTGACATTATTTCTTTATTTTTTACTCGGTGAGTCAGTTACTTATCACAATTCATGGCCAATTTCTGGATGCAGCGCTGACAAAGAAACAGATTTATAGGAAGCAATATTTTTAGTGACAACATATTTAAAGATAAACAATTCGGTCCTCTGGAAAAAAAATATATATTGTATATTTGTGATTACAATGATTAATAGACACCATAAACTGTACAATTGCAGAAATATGCTACAGTAAGACCATCTATTATCACAAGTACAAATGCATGATAGTTCCCAGTGACTTGTGGATGTGAACATTTTATTGTTCCTAGACCAATATATTTGAGAGGGCCTAACAGCATTAACATTGAAAAGACATTAGGTGTAATGCAGAGATGATTAGAAGACAGAGGTGGCCCCTGGTTAAAGTATAATAGGGGCATCTCTTTGTTGTTCACAGTTTTTAATCTATATTAATAATTTGATCACCAGCATGTATTGTCAGGCTAGGATCATTGTACAATTGTACATTAAAGTTCTAGTACATTAGAGTTCTGCAGGACATGCTCATGCTTTGTAACATATTGTGTCCCATTCGGGTCCCTGAGATCTGATGTCGGGGACTGTGACTACAAGCAGAGCTGCGTTTATAGATGTCCCATCATCTCTCTTGACATACCTGTTTTGCTAAGTATATATATTACCTCATAAAATATCCCTTCTGGAGCATCTTTTTTCTTTTGCACTGTTGCTATTTTCCTCTGTTATTCCTGTTAGAAATATATATATATATATATATATAACAAAATTGACAATAGGGATTTACTAGTCCTTTGTTGATAGTTAGTGTCCCTACACAATTTAACACTGTCAGCACTGCTTCAATGATGTGTGTAGGGACACAATCCTTTGATAAGGGGCATGGAGATGCAAAATTTTAGCATATATTTTCAGGAGGAATAACAATGGAACAACATAATACAGAGAAGAAAATATGTTCCAGAACAGTCATTCCATGAAAAAGGCAATTTTTCACTAAAACAGACATGTCCGGAGTCATGACAGGGATTGTATCAGTGGGCTATCAGTGGAAGAATATGCAAGGATTTACTCTTTTAAAGAATGGGGTAAGGGAAGACTATCAACAGGAGCATCTACCCATCATTCTGGTAACGTTCCTATAGTATTTTTTGTTTTTTATTTTTGGTTTTTATATGGAGTCAGATTATGCCACAAATCATTTAGGGAACAGTAAATGAAGAATATTATCTTTTTTTTATTTATATATATACTTACTGTATATCTAATAATGCAAGATGCTAAATCGATATGTGAATATAAGTTATCATTTCTGTAAATCTGAATTAGTTGAGATATTATGTGAGGCAAAAAAGAAATGATTTTAAAATTCTACAAAGAATGAATGCATGGAAATATTTCACTGGAATCCAGATGGTGCTTAATGGTTCATATATTCCACAAACATGCAGTTCAAAAGTTTACAGAACATTTTTCATTTTTATATTTTTATTTTTATCAATTTGGAAACACAATCGTACTCTAAAAAAAAAAAATTCCCTCCTCAACACACTTTATGCATTTCCAAACGTCTGCCTATGGAGGTTATAGGAATGTAGCACTTTAAGACACAGTGTTATGAAGAGCGAAAGAGAGAGGGAGAACCTTAGAAGAACTCTCCAAGCAAAGAAGATGGAGCTGCCAACTCTTCTAAATGTCTTACTGACAATTTTATACAGTATATATCTTATAAAAATTGTATATACTAGAGCTACTATACTCTATACGTCTAGAGTTGTTATGTATGTGAAAACTGCAGATCTGCTGACATTGGCTGAGGTATGTGGAAAACTCTTCTATAGGCTCCAATGCAAAACTGTCTTTTATATCCTTAATAGGATGGAAGCTGTGGCATTCACTACCATTTCCTAATAAACCTCATCTGCATGATTCATTGTCCTATATATTCCAATGCAATTGTTTCTTTTCACTTCCTTTACTCTAGACAGTATGTTTATGTTAGGATTTATTGGCCGTCAGTAAATATGCTCATAGCTGGCAACTCAGGATGCAATGAACTCTTTAAAAAAAAATAACAATAATAAAAATCAAATTAAAGAAAAAAAAAACACTGTGGATAATATGGTTACTATACTATGGTAAATTTATTGTATCATCTATTAGAAACAGCTAATAACAATACTAATAAGAATAACAGTTCATGGGGGGGGGGGTATATGGAAAAGCATAGCTCCGCACAGAATACATATTTGGATTTTACAGTATTTAATAGAAATAGGGTTCTTTCGTCAGTTTTTTGGGGATGTATGACATGTCATACTTGTATCAAAGGGCATTCCAAAAAACAAAATCTGCTCCTTGCCCATGTTGGAGTAGTGGGCTCAACTATAGAGTGGTAGTGTCACACCTGATGTGTAAATTAAAGAGCTAATTTACAGCATAATACTCACTAATCCTATGTTTGGTTTGTTTTTATTTTATTTTATCAGAAAGAAGGACTAATGATATCTGATTCCTAGGGTACAAGGAATATCTTTCCATTTTCTGACTAGGGCATCTAGAAGGCTCATTATCGTGTGTCTGGAGCATCACCAATCTAGTTGGGTAGCACAAGCAGAACACAAAACATACTATCAGGGATTAGACCGTTTGACATAATATCTTCGCAAGCCCTTGTGTCCCACTACCGCCTGACCTTCCCTTTTCCCTCTTCTCCTTATTACATAAGCATAGGATTGATCTATTTTGCAAAAACCGTACAGTTTTCATCATAATTCTAGCAGCTACAGTACCCCTGTTGTCTTACTATCATATTTACTATAGTTTAACGTATTATTGCATTTTTCACATATGTTATGGTGCGTATTGTAAAACAAGCATGCAGCCACACCAATGAAGACATACTTCTTTAAAATGTAATACCTTATATGTTTTTGTTTTATTATGATAACACTCAACCATGTCATGTTTTTTTTTTTCATACTTGGTATGTTATGGAAAAATAGGGTGAAGCGCTACAGGCAACCCCAAAGTATTACAGAAAATGTAAGTTTTCCACGAGTATTACTGAAGTTGAGATGATATTTGTAGTATATATATATTTATTTTAAGTTAAAGTTTCAATGTGTCTTCTTTTCCTGATATTCTATAAATAACAGTAGACATAATTCTTGCTTCCTAGGCTGTCAGCCTCTCTCACTTCAATAGTGGAGCTACCTTGTTAAAATACCCTATTCAAATGCACAATGCCTGGAATATTGAGGCAAAGCATAATTTAGAGTGATTCTTATTCTCTGACTTTGGGAATCAATGCTGGAAATGTAATATAACAATCTTTATTATAGGCTGAAGGAAAGGAAAGAAAATCAAGCCAACAGGTCCGGAATATTGAGTCTATGATTAGTTGAGTGAATTTTTGATCATCAAAACTTCACTGACATGTTTGGAAATGTATCATGGCTTGTGGATAAATTGAGACTGAAGCTTTCACTGTGCAGTTCAAAGCGTGTCAGAAATTCTATATCAGTTACTGTGACATAGGTTATACCTCACAAATGCATAGACAGGAATCTTGAAGAAGAAGTTCATTTACAGTATACATACACTGTGTAGTATTTGTTGCAATACAACTTTGTTCTTGGTATTTGGTAAATTAATAAAAGGTAAAACAAGTAGAATAGCTAAATGTAAAAAAAAAAAAATTACATTTAAAACAATGAAAGAAAAAGTCCTAGAAAGCTAAGCAGTAAAATAATTCTTAATTAGAAGTGTAGTAAAATATGGTTGAACTTGAAAACCTGAGGCTCTGCACTGGTTGTTAGATTAAAGTATCTTTCCTTTAACATTGTGCTTCCATTGTAGAACAGATAAAAATTAAGATGGTCTAGAAAAGTTTGAACAGTGCTAGGACATACAGACAGAAATTCAAACACATTATCTACATGGAATACTGGTTTTAGGTTCATATCTAAGAGGGGGGAGAGCATTAGAAAATGGGTACTTGTGACTTGCTTACATCCAAAAAGTTAAATATGTATCAAATAATGTTCAACTTGATTTAATACATGTACTATTTACAAGATACAGAAATGCGCAAAAATTCTGAAAGTTTTTCTGTTTTTAAAGAAAAAAATCCACGTAGAAACAATAAATATGGATAGACCTAGAACATTAAATAAACACGCTGATTCATAAAAAATAAAAAAATAGGGGTATGGGGGAGAAATTAAATCATAATATAGACATATACACATGGAAGTACTATTTAATATGCCACGGGCTTAAAATGAATCTCCACTTTCTAATACCAAGTCATTTTAGGTAAAATGATCTGCTTATTTTTTTCTTAGCATATCTTTATTGTGTTTGGAGCTCTCCTTTTTTTCTGACACAGCTCAAAATCATTCATGGACATACAGTAGATTTAAAGGTGACATGCCGGCTGCCTGTAGTCTCCAACATGGGGGAGCTCAGGAACTTGCCATATACTGTTTTAATATTGAATTCAATGTATAAACACTATGCAGTAAGCTCCTAAGCTCCCTCTAGTGGTGGATGCAGGGAAACAGAATATTACTTTTCAAATCTATGTCTATGCTGGAGTTTTAGAGTTCTGCTAAGAAGTTAATCAGCACAATATTTTAAGCCTATTTAGACAAAAAAACTAAATGGTATCCATGGGTGAACATTCCCTTTAAGTATAATTTACTTTGTATTGTTAAAGCCTACGTTGAGCGTGTCCATTGCATTCAATGCCATACATGACTTTGCCCTGACTGTTATTAAAGCCTATCTGTATACTCACGGTTACTATATTTGTAGTACATCATTCTTAAAAGAAATCATCCAGTCATAATGAAAAGTGGAAAATAGTATTCATCTTTAAATGCAAGTTATTCAATTGATTCCAATCAGATCTCTGCCAAAACCATGTAGCGGCAAGACGCACTCTATATGCATGCAGCCCAGATTATTGCAGACTATTTTATAATACCGCACCCAGCCACCCGGGATGCTGTTGTTCGATATCCTAAAGGACTTTAATGGGCATCTATATGTTGGTCAGTATGGAATGTGGTAATTATGGAACTGCCGATAGGTTCAATAACATGGACTATAATACATGTTAGTGTATTTATCTACTTGTATGTGTGCTGGAGGGATATACAAAAGGGCAGCCTGGAAGTTCTTTGTGTAAACATAAAAAATAATGCTTGCTGTGTAACAATGAGAAAAATAAAGAAAAAAATTGTTAAGGCTGTATATTCAAGCACTGTATGATTGGATTTTTAACAAAACAATGTACATGTTTTTATTTTTTTATTATTTTTCATATATTTTTTGCAGTCAGAAAAGTCCCGCATTATGAAATGCAATTAGAGTATGATGCTGTCAACAGCTGATTGTTGGCATAAGCTGGCTATTGATAGCAGGAGTTAATAAAATGGAGCGAAAAATGGTGGGAATGAATTTTGAAAAAAAAAAAAATTAAATAAATTGATAGCCAGTTTTTTCCAGCAGTCAGCCTGATAAGTAAAACTCGTAGTAACCAGGTTTGCATTTAAATGAAATATTCCTTCTTCTCCTCTGCATTCACTTGGCTGCCTTCTGCATTGATAATAGCTGTGTCTGCATCGGGGGCATCTTCAGCTCCTTTTGCTTCATTTGTTAAATATGTCCCTACAGAGATCAAGAAGATTATAAAAAACGGTTGTTAGAAATGTTGCTTGTCGTTGACTGTCTCTTGTTTCATTTACAGATTGATGCAAGGCAAAGCGGCTTACAGTGCATTACCATATCATTTATATACAATGTTCTGATCCACATCAAATTATATTAATGTGGTATCTGCTGCATGCTAAATATTTGCATGTATTGGATGGACTAGACACGCTCTTCTTTTTAATATTGCTCTCAGCTATGTACAATTTCTCTGAGGAATAATGAGAGCAAAAGAAAAAAATATATAGCATGCTGTGGTGTCTACAGCACAATAAAAGTGTACTGATAAATACAGGGTTTGTTAGTCCTGCTTGTATAGATTAATATGTGTATACCAGATATCAGCTAAGCAAATGTATGAGTAGGAATATCTAGATTATGGTACTCAACTTTTATTTCTATTAGATGGCACCACACTGTATTAAGATGAGTTGACTGATATATGATAAAGCAGAAGACATCATGTGGTAAAGTCATGAAGCTCAATGGACATGGAGGCACCATGTGGTCAAATGCATACTATGGAGCCCCATGGCCATGCAGTCACACTGATTATTCAATGTATAGTTGGACAACTATACTTAGAAAACATATTTCAATACCGATTAGTTACTGTTCAGTGGCTCTGTACAGAGTTACACTGGCTCAAAAAACTACCAGAGGATCCTCGAGTGAGCCCCAAAGACCCAGGAGAAAAATCCCATTTGAAGCTTTCTTTGAAGCTTATCACTTACCACTATAGTCTATTTCTTTGATTCAAACCCTATTTGAGTTGGGCCATAGAAATAATTTCCTCTCGTGGTCCCAAGTAACCCCAGGTGTGACACTGGCTCAGTAGCAGTAGGAACAGGGTTATGGTGGAGAAATGACAGAGCTTCATTGTGTTTTCCCCCACGCTACTTGGTGTACTTTATGACTCAGCATATTGAGTCAGCCCTTATAGTTTTAATAGGACCCCTAGAAATACATTCAGCTGTGAGTATCCTCACTCTTATTTGAATGAGAACATGTATTGATATCCCCTTAGGAGTCAATACTATGATCAAGGAAAGAAAATTAGGGCAAGCAAGCAATGTGGTTAGATAATGCTTTTGTCAACTAGTTCCAAAGGGAGTTGCCATATTCTTTGTGTAGCCACTAGAGATGAGCGGATTGAATCCCACAAAGTGGAATTCGATCCCAATTTCAGGATAAATTTGATTCACCTACAAGCCGAATTTCCTTGTGCTTCGTGTTTCAGCGAATCGATTTAACCTGAAATAGTATAAAAAAACAAAAAAATTACAACTTACCTCCTCCATTTGCTTGTGAGAAGCCGCCAGCTTCCATCTTGCTTTAAGATCTTGTCTGAAATCCCGTGTGACGCAAGATTACATCATCAGGCTGGCGTGATAACATCATACGTCACCACGCTAGCCGGTGTGATGACGTAATCTCGGGCCACACTGGATTAAACCGGCTACTTTAAAAAACATTCGCTTTATGACAAAGTAATTCATCACAAAGCAATTTTTTTGGTGAAATTCGGCTAATCAGCCAAATCGAACTTTTAAGAAATTCACTCGTCTCTAGTAGCCACCACTATTTTGTGTATATACTGCCTCTTTTCTTTATTGTAGTTTCAAATTGTGTTTGTGACATAATATTCTACTAACCTATTCTTATAGTTCATTAGTGACCAATTGTTTGAGAAGGATTGTCCAATACATACTTAATGCTTCAAAGGTCAAATAAAGAAACATTCTAATATACTCAGATTTTTAAAACTTCACAGATAGCCTGTTATCACTCAAAAGTTTTGCACTACTCCCGTAACTGTTTTGCGGTAACACAAGTAACTTCCTCCCACTCCTTGTACATCATTTATGTGTATGAAGGTGCTGGCTATCTAGCTCAGTTTATTAGCCAAGCCAATCCTTTTATTCTTTGTGGCTGATGTGGAGATAAACACACAGGGAGGAAGCTACCTACTTTGTTTTAAAAGCACAGTTTACAGGAAATGCTCTGGACTTTCGAGAATGCCTGACCATAGGTGAAATTGGGCAATTAGTGAAATTCTGAAAATTAGAGTATATTAGTACATTTTGTTATTTTATGTTTGCAAACAAGTGAACAATAATTTTCCCAACTGAGGTCCCAGCAAGGTACAACAATCAACCAACTACCTAGCCTATGCTGCTTTAGAGGTATTTGACACACTAATTATTTGGCAGGCGAGATTTTTCTCAGCTGAAATTTGCTAACATTTTTACTAGACAGTTTTGCTCTACAGTTACATAGCAATTTAATGGTGATTTTAAACCTGCTCTTGAAATCACAGCTGTAAATTGCTAGACCTAGAGATTTTCAGAGTGATGCTTTTAAGTGATTCTCTGGTCGGTAAACCACTTACTTTGTCCAAAAGGAACCAGTCGCTGAAAAGATTTTACCTCAATTATTTCAGATAATGTACCATGAAGAAGCTACAGGACACAAGGACATATGATGTCACATGAAAACCACTGTGGACATCTACTAGAAGTTTTAAAAGGATACTTCCATCAAAATTGTCTTTTCTCACATATTAATAACTTATATGTGAATACTCTATGTATTGGGTGGGTGGATTGTTTTCTAGATAATATTTTTGAAGCCTATATAACTTCCTCTTTGTTTGGACTTTTAGCAAAGCAAACAGCCTTGCTTGACTTTCTCAGACAACCATTGATTTTGTCCAGATAAAGTCCTCCTATAGCAACTAAATTAGAGCATCGCACATTTCAGTAATCAATGCAATTCTCTTCTGTATGTATCTTTATCTAGGCCTATCAAGAGAACAATAGAGATGCTATAGTGTTATCACAGTTCTACACCTTCTATTACAAAAAAATTGCCTTGCAGACAACATCTTTCCCTCACAGCAGCAGTTAACTAACTATAGATTATCTATATAGATGGTTTTATCATTTGTGGGAAGGAAAATACTTTGTATGCCATTTTCAATGGTATAGTGCTGCCAAAATGAAGAATAAAAACTGGCAAATGTGATATATATATATATATATATATATATATATATATATATATATATATATAGATATATATATATATCTATATATATATATAAAATGGAAAAAAATGGAAAAAAATGGAAAAAAATGGCTGCACCGAGAGTCCAAAATATATGAAGTGGGTGCTAGGTCCAAGGGTGTGAGTCCCACTCATAATATAAAGAAGAAAATGGACAGACTCCAGACTAGGCCTTGAAAACGATGATTTAACCCATGTGAGAAAGACAACGCTTTCAGCTTACAATCAAGCCTTTGACTTGGAAAAGGCTTGATTGTAAAGCTGGAAACGTTGTCTCTTTTTCTCACATGGGTGATTAAATCACATCCGCTTTCAAGAAACCTCGTCTGGAGTGCTGTCCATTTTTCTCTCTTATATATATATATAGATATATATGTATATATATATATATATATATATATATATAGATAGATATATATATATATATATATATATATATATATATATTAACCTGTTGTTTTATTATGATTAAAAAACATGCCTTTATGATGGAAGTGTACCTTTAAAGTGTAGGCTCCATTTTGGGGATCCGTTACCTATACTCTATATTAGGAAACTGAATTATATCCTAATATAATAGAGTAATTAAAACTAAAAATCTTTCAGTGTTCCCACAAGGATCTGTCAGCAGGATATTGGTGACATTTATACTGCATTATAATGTCTATGATTTCAATAAGAACTATAATTAGGGACTGGCTGGTAACACAATTGCTTATTGATAAATGGGTGGTGAAGTGAAAAGATATTGATGACCTATCTTCAGGATAGGTCATCAATATGAGATTGGAGTGGGTCTGACTCCCGGCACCCTTGCCAATCTGCTGTTTGAAGAGTTAGCGGAACTTGTGCAAGCACTTCTTCTGTTTCAAAATGTTTTACCTGTAGAAGCAATGCAGTGTAAAGTAAATGGGACAAGCAGTTAAGCAGTTGTAATTACACAGTTATGCTTCTGCAAAGTAGATGAAGCACGCATTTTGAAGCGGAAGCAGGGCTTGCACAAGCGGTGCTACCCCTTCAAACAGCAGATCAACTGGAGATTTTAGATAATCTTGTGAACCCATATGTGTTTTACCACCATGGGACCCAAAGACCTAATAATACAAGGACAGGAGTAATGTTTGGGGCGCTAATACAAACTTGTAGGTCACATAGTCAAGGCTTGGGAGCTTCAAGCTGCATGTATGGTGCTTGTCCTCTGCTACAATTAAATATTGAAATATATCAGTTGAATGAAAGAATAATCTTTTCTTAGTGGTGCTTCCCATTGTATTCATAAATATTCCAAAATTACTTTTATTTAGTGTACAGAAATAACAGGTTTCAAGGCTTAACCAGTACACAATATGTTCACTTAATCTGAGGAATAGTGTGGTTCAGTCTTGAAACGCAATAAAATATTAGAATATTGGATAACATGACTACATCAAATTTGTTCGTGTCATGCACAAGAAGAGGGAAGCACCACTAAGAAGGCATTATTCTTTAATCCGACTGGCATTTTCCAACACCAGCAATACTTGGATGACAGCTTGAATCCCAAGGAGCAAGCTTTGTATTTCAGGTATGCCTGTGTGGTTGTTTCGAGCCAGCTGCACAACAGACTCAGGTGAGCATATTCCTGTGTGTCAAATATATATTTATGATTTAGTCATATCCAGGTTGGAACAAACCATATCACTCATCTGCCATTAGTTCTCTACATGTAAATATATTACTGTTAATAAGCATAATACAACTCCAATTCCAAAAAAGTTGGGGTGCTCTGTAAAATGTAAAAAAAAGGAAATAAACTTAATAAATAATTTGTAAATCTCATAGACCCATATTTTATTCACAGTAGAACAAAGAACATATATCACATGTTGAAAGTTAGATATTTTACCATTTCATGAAAAATAAAAAATAAAATTTAGAACTTCATGGCAGCAACGCATCCCAAAAAAGTTGGAACAGGGGAAACAAAAGACTGGAAAAGTAATTGGTACTAATAAGAGAAGAGTAGTGTTGAGCGCGAATATTTGAATCTAGAATATCGCCACTTGGAGAATTCCCAAATATTTAGAATATAGTGCTATATATTCGTATTCGCGAATAGTGTTGATTGTGAATATTCTAATTCCGAATTTATCGCAAATATAGGCACTTAGCAACATCCCTAGCAACCAATAGGAAAGTTGCCTACTCGTTAGTGTTGAACTCAAATATTCTAATCACAAATTTTTATTGCGAATATATTACATTGCTGATTTTCGCAATCAAGCAAATAGTGACTAGAGTTCACAAATTCTCAAATTTGTTAATTTATGGCGAATATTCAGCCCAAAATTTGCCAAATATCGCAAATTCGAATATCGCCTATGCCGCTCATCATTAAACATGAGCTGAAGAAGAAATTTTTTACTAAATTACATGACTGGCTATAAAAGAGTATGTTAGAAAGACAGAGTCTCTCAGATTAAAAGACGTGCAGAGGTTCACCAATCTTCAAACTGAGGCAAAAAATTGTAGAATTGTATTTAAAAAAAAGTTTCTCAACATAAAATTGTGAAGACTTTGAATATACCACTGTCTACAGTACAATACGTCATAAAAGATTCAGAGAATTTGGAGATATCCATGTGCACAAGGGCCAAGGCCAACATTCAATATTGGATGCTCATGATCTACGGGCCCTCAGGTTGCACTGAATTAAAAAGAGACATGATTCTGTACTGGAAATCACTGGATGGGCTTAGAAACACTTCCAGAAATCATTGTCTGTGAACAAAGTTTACCATGCAATCCGCAAATGCAAGTTAAAACTGTATCATGCAAAGAAAAAGCCATATGCCAACATAATCTAGAAATGCTACCATATTCTCCAGGCCAAAGGTCATCTAAAATGGATTGAGGCAAAATCAAATTTTGTGCATGTGGTCAGATTAATCAAATTTTGAAATTCTTTTTGAAACTACAGATGCAGTGTTCTGGAGACTAAAGAGGAGAGGAACCATCCAGCTTGTTATTAGCGCATAGTTTAAAAGCCTGCATCTCTGATGGTAATGAGTTGCATTAATACTTATAGTGTGGGCAGCTTACACATCTGGAAAGGCACTATCAATGTTGAATAGTATATAGAGGTTTTAGAACAACATATGCTCCCATCCAAACAGCATCTCTTTCAGGAAAGGACTTGCATATTTCAGCAAGACACATACTGCAAGGAAGTAATACATGGATACTGCATCCATCAAAAAATCATGGCTTCTCAGAAGAAGAGTCCAGGTGGTGAACTGTCCTGCCTACAGTCCAAACCTTTCACCAATAGAGAACATCCAGCAATTGCAACACAATGGTATACACGGCCCTGTCCCAACTTTTTTGAGATGCGCTGCTGCCATTAAGTTCTAAATAAGTTACATTTTTTTCATGAAATAGTAAATCATCTTATATGTTTTTATATGTTATATATGTTTTTATATGTTTGTTATATGTTCTATTGTGAATAAAATATGGGTTTATGATATTGTCAGATCATTGTATTGCTTTTACTTACATTTACTTATATTTTAAACTTTTGGGGAATTTGATTTGTAATCTAAATAGGGTTAATGAACAAATGAATACCAACTCCTCTTTAAAGGTAGAAATGGTGAAATACTTCTATCAAAATTTTTCCACTTGGGGATGCTAAAATGTATTATTTCATTGCCATATGGTAGAGAACATTACTTGTAGTCCAGCAATGACTAGGCTCAGATTGAACAACTAATCTAATGACCTTGTAATAGTTAGAAAGTTACAATAATAATTAACATGACAAGTAAAATGCAATGGCAATAGTATTAATATAAAAATAATTGCAGGGAGCATACCTTTATGTCTTGCCAAGTATCGTCCAAGCAATATAATTGAACATAAAGTGACAAAAACGACTACTGCTACTATCCCTCCTATAAGAGCATGGTCAGTTGCTGCTTGACCAGGATATGCGTTGGGATCTGTAAAGCAAATTTAATATCATATCATTATAAAACAGAATGGCACACAATTATATAATAAAAATAAAAACACCTAAAATGTACAGTAAAAGTAATAAAGAACTCATCTGTCCAGGGATTTAACAATAGGGGATGTAGAGTTTGCAGTCTTAAGGCCCAAAAGGAAGCAATGGCCATTCTGACAGACCTAGATATAGCATGCAGTCGTTAAGGTACCCTATCATATTTTTCATGGAGAAAATAATATAACAAGATATACTAGGAAAATTGACAAATGTTTTTGTTATATTAACTGGAGAGTTGTTTTTCAGCCAACATCAAAGTGATACAGCTATATCCCCCTATCTGAACAATGCTGGTTAATACGCTGACATGCCTTGCAAAGCTGCCTTGGTATTTCAATTGGAAAATATGATCCTAGCTATTTTGGTGAAAAAATAAAAGGAATTGAGAATCAGAGATCAGATATCACTGGCAGAACTCTGTCTGAATAATACATAATTTATACAGCTTTTTCTCTGTGGGAAATCCCTAACACATCCTCATCAATTCTATGCTATTCCTGCGGTACTTTCTCTCAGCTTAAAAAGTTGCATACACTACTTTACTATGACATACAGTATATAACAATAATGGTATCATCATCTGATCTGATTTAATATTTATGCACAGAATTATTATTTAAAATACACATTAAACATATCTGTATATATGGACACACTCATGGATTGTGCAGATCACTACATAGTTCCTTTTACTGTGATAGAAATGAACCCTCCATTCAATAATGCTGTTAAGTTTGTGATAGATTGTGTTTATGCTCAGTGGCCGATCTGGGGAGCCAGAGCTAGAGAGGGAGGGAGTGAGCTACAGACTGAACCAATGATGAGACAGGGGTGTGACTCAGACTCCCTGTAAATACTGTAGCTAAACTGTAGTCATAGATTACAGCTCTGATCCAAAGGAGTTGAGCTAAAAAGCAGCCTGTTTGATTTGCAGCCCATGCCCACTGCTGCTTCACTGCTTCAATTCATAACATTATTCATTTAGCTACTACTACTCCCATTTCTGCTACCACTGCTCCCCTCCTTGTATGTTGCCTGCCCTGACCGCAACTTGTCTCCTGACTATGTATATTGTCTGCACTGTGGGTCAGCTGCCAACTACATCAGGACTACACCAGAAGATAGCGGCCTGGTTAGTTCCCTGTAGCGAAGTCCAGGTGCCTGTATCAGGGGTAAAGGGTAAATACCAGGGCACAGGCAGGACAGCGCCCTTAAGTTTAGCCTAAAGCCAAACAGGTTAGTTGGCACGGTGGTTCTCCATCCACTGTCCATAACACAGCCAATCATTAAGGTCTGCCAAAAAAAAAACATGCAGTCATCCCTTGTAGGCACTGACCTTCTATATAAATTTTACATGACTAGACCTCTCCTTTAAACAGTATTTATCATAAAGAACTGATCCGGAACTGTCCTTTTTATAGCTCACATATCACAATAATTGGACACTTGCCAATTTTAGGATACTTTCATATGAGCAACGTTTTTGTTCAGGTGCTGTCCGAGTTGGCATGGATAGTACTCACACTAAACACTGACCCTTTCTACTGAATTGGAATATTCATATAAGTTATTTTTCCACATGGACCATCTGTCCTTGCAGAGAAAATGACAGAATGTTCTATCTTTGATTTTCCCTTAGTACACCCTGATTCAAATGAATGGGTCTGCAGGAAAAATGGACTGCACATGGTACAGTCCACTTGAATCCAGCCTTAATTTTACTCTCTCAGTTGTTCCTAATTTGTTGAATGTCAGATATAAAATAAATCCCAAATACAGTTTCCGAGGAGGGATCCATCTGAAAATTCTGAACACTGTTCTAGAGTAACTTGTGCCAAACTCATCACCCTTAGAAAATGGCCACATGGTGAAGTTTCCGGACGGAGTTTTGGAAGCCAAAATCCAAAGTGGATGAAAAAAGGAGAAAACATATAAAGGACAGATACAGCATCTCCTAATTTTTCAATTCATTCCTGGTTTTGGCTTTCAAAACTCAGGAAACGTGACTGTATGGTCGTACCCTTACCCTCTCTTCAGATACAACTTTGGCTATGTTTAACTGAACTTGAGTTTCAGGCTTGACATCTCGACAAAATTCTATTCCACTGGACCCACAGCCTTACCCGTGTTTTTACGGCGGTCACTAAAGGGCCTTAGTCTCACATGATAGCCGTGGCCCTGCTCTATCAGACCGGAATGGCAGGAGTGCCGATCCGGGCTGTTTAAGACTTTACATGCCGTGGGCAATGGCACCCGTCGCATGTAAAGTGCTGACAGAGAGAGCGGACTCCCTCTGTCTCTCATCGGCACCCTGCAAATGCGATCACAGGGTGCTGATGTGTGTGAAGGCTGTATGGGGTCTTAAGTAGACCCTAGACCAGCCTTCAGTAATTTCCAGCAGGCTGCACCTCTCTGGTGCAGCCTGCTGGTCAATGTTAGAATAGCATTGCCAATAAAATGCAATGCACCATAGAGATAGTGCATTTCATTTTAAAAGCAATAAAAAGTCCCTTGGGGGACTATTAAGTGGTAAAAAAAAGTAAAAAAACCCAACACATTTATTCAATGAAAGAAATCCCGTTAAAAATTACCCTTTTTCCCATTGAAAATACGCTTTTCAATGAAAAAAATTGCAAAAACAAAATATTGCCCATTTGTTTGGTATTCTGCCGTCCGTAATGACCCAGACTACATAAATATCATGTAAATTAACCCCTACGGTGAACGCCGTAAAAAAGAATAAAATGAAAAAAATTGGCTAATTTATTCTTAGTTGCCATCCAAAAAATGTAATAACAAGCGATCAAAAAGAGCCATTTAGTCCAAAATTATACCAATGAAAATACAAGTCGTACCGCAAAAATAAAGCCCTCACACAACTACTTGGACAGAAAAATAAAAAAGTAATGGGTCTTGGGAAGCTTTTTCTTTAAAAAAAAAGGTGTTTTATTGCAAAAAATTAGTAAAATGTAAAGAAAACTATATGTATTTGGTGGAGATTGGTTTGGGGAGGGGTTACTGGTTTAAAAAAATGGTGGGTAAAACACCAGTGAAACTCCGTCCTTGAAGAAGCCAACTGTGCGAGACCCGGGTCAGGCAATTTTATAGATATGCTGTTTTAATCATTCAATTTTAGTAAGTATAATAAAAAAACACATTCCTAAAAAACCTGAAGGTTCTTCACTATCCTTCGATTTTGGTGGTTCCTAGTGGGAAGCGTGAGTGAGAGACATGTGGCAAACACTGAAGATCAGGATCCTGCATCTGAATCTGCTATCAGTGCGATTTTCTTGGTGGAGAGAGGATACCGGTGTGACCGGGGAGCAGCACGGTTCCACTTTGACTGTTGTATTTCTGTGACGTGAAACAACCCACTTCACTTTTCTGAACCAGCAGCGCAAGTACCTTTCTGCATAGTGTGAACTATTTACTTGTTTGTGAATTTATATGTATTTGGTATCACTGTAATCATACTGACCCATAGAATAAATATATTATGTTATTTATACTGAAAAATGAACACTGTAAAAATTTATAACGTAAAAACGCAGTGGCAGTATTGCTGTTTTTCCCATCTCCCTCCCAGGAAACGTTAATAAAAGTTAATTAGAAAGTTATGTGTACCCCAAAATGGCGCCATTAAAAACGACAACTTGTCCTGAAAAAAGCCCTAATAAAGCTATATAGACGGAAAGATAAGAAATATTTCTTGGAACGCTATAATGAAAATAGGAAAAAAAATGCTTGGTCAGTAAGGCCCAAAACAGGCTGGTCGCTACAGTAAGGGGTTAAGGAAGAATAAAAGACCAGAACTCGAGAATACATGGCTTTCTTTGACATTTGTGATTTATTGTAGATTCTCTTCCAATTTGAACCACGAGGACCTCACTGTAGTGCATTATCTTGCATAAAACACATACTGTATCGGAATTAGATCTGCCATGCTTTGCAGACCAGACCACCAAATTCTATTAGTATCTATTGATCTGTGGGAAACATCAAGGCACACAAACAAAATTCAGCTCCCTCTGTTATCATTCCAGGAGACATGTTCATATTTATCAGCATAGAAAAAATTACAATATTTTTATGCTGCATATTGTTTCCAGATTTAAAAAAAAAATGAAAAAGCAGAGCAAACACACAGAAAACCCCCCCAAAGAGGTTAAATCTGCTCATAAGAAAATGTATTATATTGATCAACTACCAGGATGCTTGGAATGCAGCGGTTTTACCTTAGTCTCATCAATTTTGTGCAAAATTCTGTCGAATAAATGTGCAAGGGGAAAGAAGCTTTTATGTTTGGCGTACTGTTAGACAAATTACAGGATGTGCACTTCATTTCTAGCAATCTTTTGATGTTGAATGGTTCTTTGAATTATCTATTCTACTGAAATAAAGTAAGTCATAAACTCTTCTGCACATGGTTCACTTCTTAAACCCTCACAATGTTTGTTTATACCCCTCCTGATCAAATGACAAAGAAAAACTGAAAAGGGTAAGACAATCTATACGACCACCACAAAAAAAGATATGACCCAAAAATAAAAATGTATTAGGAGCCTTTCAGATTAAAATCAAGCATTATATATCAGTAGAGGTGGCAGCTTGTGGTGATCTAGTCATGTCAGTCACAGTACTGTCCAGATTCTTCCTGCATACTGTAAGTTGATCTGTTAGGTCTCCTACAGTATCTCAGGGTAGAATACAATAAAGTAGGAGACACTGAGCTTGAGGAGAAATATTTTGTTAGGATTTGGTTCAATAAAATGCAGATTGAATGCTAGGATGGATTGAGAAAGCCAGTCAATCTGGTTTACTCGGTCTTAAAGGGGTTGTGCCAAGTTTATGTGGATAGATAACTAGATGACTGGTGGGGGTCTAAATGCTGGGAATCGCTTGATCCTGAGAACAAGGGTCCTGCTCCCCTATTCTGATGGAGCAGCAGGTCTTGTATACGCATTGCCATTCCATTCACTCTCTATGAGAGCGCCAGAGATAGCTGAGTACAGAGAATGAATGGAGTTGCAGGATGCATGCTTGACCTGTCGCTCAGAATGGGGGAAAGAGACCCACATTCTTGGGATGGTGGGGGTCCCAGCACTGGAATCCCCATTGATCAGCAAGTTATCCAATATCCTGTAGATAGGGGATAACATAAACTTGACACAATTCCTTTAAATTAGTATGTATACAGCAAGAACCATTGTTCACTGTGTGAGAATAGGGAAAGTAAGACTCACAGACGTTCGCTATGTCTTTCTCTATAATGGGACAATAGTGAAACCAGTTATACCAGTAATACCAGTGATACATTCCTCCCACAGTCACTCTATGGGAGGAATGTATCATTTCTCTGACATAAAACTTTTGTCAATTTTTGGTGCAAGGTACATTTTGCACCAAAATGTTGACATTTCGCACTTTTACACAACCCCTGACACTTTTGCAAAAAGTGGATATGAGGAGGTGGGCCACTGCCTGGAACCCCATTGCCTGACTCATTTAACAATGTTGTGCACCAGAAAACTGATGCACATTAGACTATAAATCTACATCATTTCTCTTACTGGTGTAGATTTGTTTTTCTGGTTCACAGCACTCCTGACAATGGACCAGACTTATCTTTGCAATATGTACGCTACCGGAGTTTGTTATTAAAACTGGTATGAGAAATATCAATACTGATACATTCTCCACTTTAACTGTGAGCTTAGCATGTGAAAAATGTTTTTGTTTTTTGTTTATTAAAAAACATACTATCCCACCTCAATGGCTCCTTAGACAACTGCATGCATTGCCTACCCATAGTTCCACCCTGACTTCCTGTTTCTATAGTGTCACACCCTATAGCTCATGTTGTACCTTTTCCAGTCTTTTTGTATGAAAATACTTCCTTATTAAAGAAACCGGTGTTTTGAAAATTACTGTATTTTCTATTTATTGAACATCTACTTGGATGATGCTCCAGAAATGGTAAATTATCAAACTGTTTGTGCTGCAGTTTTGACAACTGTAAAATCAATAATAAAATCTTATTTGCATTGTATATTTATTAACATGTCCATCAACTATAAAACTCCTGCCTGTGCATTTTTTATCAGACTTGCTGATTGGCATTATATAGATCTGCTGTTGGTGCAATCTGCAGGCACCATCATATTGATATCAAGTAATCGTTGAGGACTCCCCTGCATAACAGAAATGAGACAGATCCGTTATGGAGCCCATAGAATTCTATTATAACGGAATGAATAACGGAATGCCTCTAAAGGCATTTTGTTATGCATTCTGTAGTAGAATTGCATTTGGTAACAGAATCCTAAACCCAATTCTGCTTTTACCACCAAATGAAGTATGAACGAATTTCAAAATATGAAATTCACTCATCTCAAATACCTACATATTCTGCAGGCAATTGTCGGGAGGGAAGCGTTCCTTCTCGGCAATTGCCTGCTGGCTAGCGGAGGAGACTGCTGCTATTACATGCAGTGATCTCCTTCACAGCATGGGAGGAGCGAACGCAATGTCATCTCTCGTCCCCATGCTGTATAGTGGTTTGCCAGCAGCAGAGTGCTGATTACATGGTGCGATCTGCCGCCAACAAACAATGATTTTTAAACATATTTAAAGACTCCAATTACCCAATTAACAACCATTTTGCTCCTTTAACGGGTAATTGGTGGTAGTATTAGACTGCTGGATCATCGCTAACAGGCCTTTATATAAACGTTCATGAGTGATGATCTTAGCGATTATCTGCAGGTTTAACTGGCCAGTTATCAGGAAAAAATGTTCATACAATCATTTATTCCCAATAATTGTCTCAATTATTGACCTATGTATTAGGGCTTAATGGGACAGGACCAAGCTATGTGCCATTAAGAAAAAGAAAGGGTATCATATAAATTTATGTGAAAGTCCTATTTGTAGGACCACCAACTGGTTCTGTGACCAAATTGTGGGGAAGTTGAGATTTGTTCTCTAAACATCTAAGCAAATATGCTTTTGCCTTTGGTTGAAATCAGGGCTTTTTTCTAAGAGAAAAGGTGGTGGAACTCACCCCCCTCCCCTGGCCACGCCTAGTACCGCCCCCTAAAACCGCCCCTTTAGAGAACAGGGATGCAGGTAAAATTTGGGGGGGGCTATAAAAGTCCAGCCCAGCAAAGAAACCTCTCAGATGGGGATGGCACTGTTAATGGGGGCTCTGAAGATGGCACTGTTAATGGGGGATCTGGGGATGGCACTGTTACTGGGGGATCTGGGGATGGCACTGTTATGGGGTGGAGGATCTGTGGATGGCACTGTTGAGGGGGATCTGTGGATGGCATCCACAGATCCCCCATCCTATAACAGTGCCACCCACAGACCCCCCCCCACCCCAGAACAGTGCCATCCACAGAACCCCCCACCCCTTAACAGTGTCATTCACAGACCCCCCATTCTATAACAGTGCCATCCACAGACCCCCCCACACCATAACATTCCATCCACAAACCCCCCCCACCCACCCCTGTAATCTGTAATTCAATTAATAATGATTCATGCTGCCCCCTCTGTAGTATAACATTCAATATATCCTACTCACAGGGGTACTGTTATATCGTAATGCAGGCCAGCCGGGAAGACGATCGGCAGCGTGACTGACTGAAGTAACGTGCCTGCCCGGTCTACTTTATGAAAAAAGCAGGCGTTGCAGGCAAGTGACGTCAGTCAATCACGCTGCCGCTCATCTGCCCGGCCGGCCTCCATTACGATATAACAGTAGCCCTGTTAGTGTAGGATATATTAAATGTTATACTACAGAGGGGGCAGCATTAATCATTATTAATTGAATTCCACATTTTATAACTGTACTGGAGCTGCGGGGCCGGGGCACAGTGAACGCACCGGCCCCGCCGCAGTTGCCAGACCCCAGCTCCTCCTCCCAGTCCTCCCCGCTGATACATCACAGCCTGCGATGCTGGAGCATCGCAGGCTGCGATGTCAAAATGTCAGCATGGTAGGTGGTGGAACGCCGTTCCGGTGCGTTCTGCCAGAAGAAAAGCCCTGGTTGAAATACTCCTTTAATCTCCTGAATAATAGAATAATGGAATGCCGCTTTAATCTGCACAACACTGTTTTTTTTTTTTCCATAGGAACTGTAATATTAACATAATTGGGATGAAGATACCTTCAAGAGAATTGTACTGTCCTACCATCATGTAAGGAACAAGTAAAGAAGACATCAATAGGAGGTAGAGTGGTAAAAGCTGTTATGCTGGCGGCATGTGTGGGTGTCACTCATCCAGCCGTCCCCTCTGCTGCCCAACAGTCCAGACCCGCTGGCTAACAGCAACGGGCCTGACCACTGGCATTGTATGCACACTAGTCTTCCTCAGCCAATAGCTGGGCACTTCTGGGTCTTTCAGGCACCTTTCCCTATGTGAGGATGTCTGAGCTTTAGGTTGTCTAGCTTGCTAGTTTCCAGAGAAGGTGTACTATTCTGTCTACCTGTGTACACATATCTGCCCTTCTACTGCCTTAGACACCCTGCTGCCTGACCTGACCATGGACTGTTAACAGTATTGTCCCTTTGCTGCCTGCAAGACTAGTTTCAGGGATTTCCACATACTCGGCCTGCCCGGACCTCTGCTTGTTTCCGTACTTTGAATAATGCCAAATTATTCAGAAAGTATTTCTTTAACGTTTTTGCTCTGCCACCATATGCATTACATATTGTGACTCTAAAATGCTTATTTATGCAGTTTCACCTGAATATTTTGTATTTTAAGATGCACTTTTTTAAATTGTCCTTTTAGTTTATTCTCATTTTAATTTTTTATGTTTATAGTATGCCAAACAATTGCCAGTGTGTTTTTATAGCTCATAGTTTATTAATAGCACTCATTTTATTCCTAAACTGAAGCCTAATAAAATGACTCTTATTCATGGTCATTTACGTACTTATATATCCATTGGCCGTGGTTGCGGTATAATAGCTGTAGTAAAACTTTATGCCATATTAAACATCTCAGAAACCTCTAATGGAAAAGACTGTGAATTGTGAAAATCTTGCTATGTTCATATGTTCGATTTTCAGGATTTTCCTTTTAAATTTATGGGAAGAATAAAATAAAATATTGCATGAAAGTATCAATCAAAGCATAGATAGCTCCCAAACTGCATCGTAAAAAGAGAAACATACATTTCTCCAACCTAAATGAACTTATTTACGATAAAATTCTCATTTTCGTCCCTGGAAATATTTTAACTTTCGATGCTTACTAGTTGCTCATCATTTTTATGTAATGCGCCTCTCTACTGCTTTTTTGTGTTGTGTATTTTACTGTCTCCTTAAGGGTGCAAGGTACTCATGTTGTAAAATGCTTCATTTACTTTATGTTGCAGCTTGCTCCGGTATTATGTATTTATATAGTTTCTAGTTGACTTTATACTTTCTGGCATGCAGATCAGGTGAATATACTTAGCTCAGAAGTAAGGTAGGGACCGGAGGCTGATTTTAATAGTAAATTTTAAGTGCAGGAGGGGGATGGGCCAAAATTATTGGTGTCTTGCCAAATTGTCACATCTTTGAGTTATTTTGTGTCTGCAGCTTTATATGAAAGTACTTCTGAGGATGATGAACATTTTATGAAGCTGAAAAAACAAACATTATGTAGTGGAGCTTACTCAAGGAAGAAATACAAGAGTCATAATGCAATATGTTAGATTCCATGCCATGCTATCCTGTAGTTTCTATTAGTAGGCAGTTGCGCGACAACCATACCATAAAGGAAATTTATACCATCAAGGTTACAGAGCAATTTAACCCACCATTTATACTTACAAATGTAGCAAACGTTGACTTGACACTTTATGTGCAACAAACTATAACTTGATTCTTTTATGGTTTGTGTGGTTTGAGTCATTTAATGTAGGCAGTGCGGGTGATGGTGTGTTCTGTGTGGCAGTTTGATGTGAGATGGTTTAGGTCTGTGATGTCTAACCTCTGGCACTCCAGCTGTGGTAAAACTACGACTTCCAAGATGTACACTTGCTTGGCTGTTCTCAGAACTCCATAGAAATGAATAGAGCATGCTAGGAGTTGTAGTTTCACCACAGCTGGAATGCCGGAGGTTAGCCATTACTGGTTTAGGTAGTGGCTACCATTTGTGCTCAGTGCAGTGATAAGAATTTTAGGGTAGTGCCAGGTATCTAATTTGATAAAGTGCTTTTGAACTAGACAGTTTCTTTAGTAAACACTTATGGGGTCATTTATCAAACTGGCATAAAGTAGAACTGGCTGAGTTGCCAATAGCAACAAATCAGATTCCACCTTTCATTTTCCAAAGGAGCTGTCAAAAATAAAATGTGAAATCTGACTGGTTGCTATGGGCAACTAAGCCAGTTCTACTTTACACCAGTCTGATAAATGACCCCATTACTATACGCTTTATCTATCGGCCAACTACCAATTCTTCTGACATGCATGCCCACCCTACTGTTTATTTAACTGGGAATCATACTTGGTATGCTGTTTATTTCAGCAGGGAGAGAGGAACAATCCACTGTAAAAATCAGTAGCTTATTAGTAGCTGTCAGTAGCTTATTTCGCATGTTGAAGTCTAATATCCCCATTCGTATCCACCAATATGTGACATCAGAGTAGAGTCTTGAGGTACCCACTACACTCTAGATCAGGGATCAGCAACCTTTGGCACTCCTGTGAAACTACAACTCCCAGCATGCAAACTTATTTGTTGTACTTTCAGAACAGTTGGAGTGCCAGAAGTTTCTGATCCTTGCTCTAGATAATTGAACATCCCACCAAGTTTGGTAAGTCTGACTGACTTTCAACTCATTTACATAGAAAATATATTGGGAAATGCCATAACTTCCCATCATACAATGAGTATGTTTTATTTTGTATACTGACTCTCTGTGACATATTAACCTGCTCCTTGAACCCTTCTTTACATACTGCATTACAGTGTAAATATGTGGAAATTTGACAATATTATCTATGAATCTGATATATGACATCTGTTAATATGTATAAGATATTAAACAGAATACTTTTTTGTTACCTTTTTTATTTTATTTTTAAATTTTACTCACTTACTTGCTCCGGGGTGTACAGACGTTATTATCACTTTCTGTCCCTAATAGCGCTCGCAATCAGTATATTGTTGCAGTATGGAAGGAAGCCAGAGTACCAAGAAGAAACCCAAGCAAACATGGAGAACGTACAAACTTAATGCAGATGTTGTCCTTGGTCAGATTCGAACCAAGGACGGCAAGACACCAATGCTAACCATTGAAACATCATTCTTAAAATATCTTAAAATTATCTTAAAATAATATAATCATACACAGGGAATAAACAATCACTGTATGTTTTGGCATTTAAATTCTGTAATAAATGTCATGATTTTTATGAAATTTTAGAACCTGCAGCATCTTTTCAAAAACTTTGTTGAAGTTATATTTTTTTTAAATTGTAACATGAAAAATAAGAGCAACCTGCTGTTACCTAAATGTATAATTTATCCCTTTTTGTTTTAGTTGACTATGGCTTCATGCCATGCTTTTGTAGGGGTGGAACTTAATGAAAAGACAACCGCCTGGGTGATTTGAGAATACAAAGTTTTATTAGGTTTATGAATGTATTCCTATTTAAACACCCACAATATATTGCAAATTACTATATTCCATTTAGTTCCTAGCTTTTTAACTTGACATTGTGAATTAGAGATGTCATGGCACATGTCAATTTAATTTTTGTTACTTCAGCACATTTAGCATATTACGTTTTAAATTTGCTACATCTGTATAAAGATGATTCACTATGCTGTTTGTGCAGTGTGGCAGTCTATTTTGCTTGGTATTAGAATGGTGCACCATGCAAAGAGTGTAACATGTTGTGGCACAATAATCTGATAAACAGTGCATAATCTGTACAGATGGTACTTGTTACATGTGCGCCAATATTGTCCAGCTGTCCATCCAGAAACAGAATTAAATATTTAAACAATGTTAAAATAAAAATATGCAAATCATTAAACGGATAATACTGACAGATACATGATAGATAGATAGATAGATAGATAGATAGATAGATAGATATGAGATAGATTTGAGGATTCAATCAAAATTGGCTTATGTTCTCTCCCTATCCCCAGGACCAGTAAAAATAACTTTACCATGCAATCACTAAAGAGGGCTGCACATCCCGGACCAAAGATGTCTGCGCATGATGGTCTGGAATCTGGACTAAATGGAGAAAAACAGGAACGTGAACAACTAAAATAAGTGGAAACATCAATACAAAAGGTTCATTTTTGGTTCATTTACAAAAGGTCAGGACTTCTGAAGCCTTGAGTTGGAATATAGATTACATATTGCTGTCAAAGACACACATAGATATGATATGCTACTCCACTATCTTCCCTATTACTGTTTCGGACCACGCCCCAGTAACAACCTCACTATCCATCGACAATTTTCCCACTTGAGAATGGATGTGGTGTTTAAATGAGACCCTTTTAGATACATATAAACACTTAGCAGATATTTCCTGTAAATTATCTCAGTACTTCCAAGACAATAAACCCTTCTGATACCTCCCAGACCATAGTTTGGAAAGCCCACAAAGCATTCATACGTGGAGAATTCATAGCATTGGGTTCCAGACTTAAAAACGAAAGACAGAAATAGATTAATTCCCTGCTCTGTCAAATTGCATCCATAGAAACTATTCAGAAAATATGTAAAGTGACACTAGTCCAAGAAGAACTTCTTTCTTTAAGGCAACAACAGAAGGAGCTTCTCAACATAAAATGTGTTAAAGCTTATCAATACGCTAAATTCAAGCAATACATACATGGAGACAAAGGAAATAAACTGATGACTTATCTCATTAAAAAATGTAATGGAACACAATACATTCCTACCATTAAAACAAACATGGGATTGATTGTTTCATCCACAAAAGACACAGCAGAAGAGTTTTGCTCTTTCCCCTGCTCATCCCATCTCACCAGAAGGGCAACAAGAAACTGAAATATAAAAAACATATAGATATATTCCAACAACCTTAATCTCCCTAAGTTAACTGCTGACAAATTTGCACACCTATTGGCCCCCATTATGGTCAGAAAAATTATTAAGACCATACCCATAGGCAAGGCCCCAGGACCAGATGGTCTTCAGGTGGCATACTATAAAAAAAACTCTTCCCCACACTAGCTCCTCATATAACCAGTTGGTGCCCGGCTCTTGCTAAAGAAGAACCCCTCCTGAGGCAGGCTCTTGAGGATACCATTAATATAATCCACAAAGAAGGTAAAGACAGCAAGGAATGTAGCAATTTTAGACCCATCTCATTGCTTAATCTGGACATAAAAATATGGGCCAAACTGTTGGCATCTAGACTTAATACCCTCAGCCCCATATTATCCACCAAGAATAAACAGGCTTTGTCTTGGGCCGGGAGGGAAATTTTAACTCATGTAGACTCATTAATGCCATTACATGGGCCAAGCGACAAGCTCTTCCCCTTGTTCTTCTAGGTACTGATGCCGAAAAGGCTTTTGACAGAGTTGACTGGCTTTACATGCAGCACACACTACACAAATTAGAATACCTGACTTCTTTATCCAAGCAATTATGTCCCTATACCGTCTGTCTAGTGTTAGAGTGAGAGTGAATGGAACCCTGTCACGGTCCTTCCATATCCCTAATGGGACACACCAGGGGTTCCCACTCTCCCCCTCCCTATTCAGCCTGGTGATGGAAACTCTATTACAAGCTTTCCGGGACAACCCTCTTATAAATGGTTTGAAAGTAGGCAAAGTGGAACATAAATGTGCTGCTTTTGCAGGTGACATTCTTCTACTAATTACAAACCAAACTCAGGCATTCCCATAGATTCTGGATCTCTAGCCAAATACATTTTGCTCATTATCTAAACTTAATATAAACTATTCCAAGTCTGAAGCTATGGGCGTTTCCCTCTCGGTTAAGACGGTCCACTCTCTTAAATCCTCTTTCCCTTTCAAATGGAGCTCCGACTCTTTGCCATACCTAGGAATAGCACTCACCAATGACCCTACTAGACAATATAAATCCAACTATCTCCCCTTCTTGAAGAAGATTATAAACCAGTCACGTTCTTTATCACTTCCATGGGTGTCTTGGATAGGGTTTAACAACCTTCTAGAAACATATATTGTCCCAAAGCTCCTATACTTTTTACAAATGATTCATATCCACCTTCTGCAGTCATTTGTCATGCAGGTCAGAACTACCTTCATAACCTTTTTCTAAAAGGGTTAAAAAAAACAGAATATCATATGACAAAATGATAAAAGATCGCCCTCAAGGCAGTTTTGGATTACCTGACTTAAGCCACTACTATAAAGCTATCCAATTATATTCACCAATTCACCACACCGGAATTCAAAAATAATCACTTTATTATTACCATGATAAAAAACAATTCATATTAAAATATCATAAAGTCTTGGTCAACATGATTGGTGGTACAGATAACAGTTAGGAAACCTTCACACAGGGGTATATGTGCATAAGTATAACGGTAGTGATATCAAAATTAAGGCTGACAACATACGCACATACGTAATTATAAGGCACCCTATCGTATGGGGCCTCAGAAGCACTTATAACAAAAACAATGGACGCTGGTGTATACATCCATAGAAAAAAGGTACCAATAAAGTGCTAATAATAGTGCAATTGAAAAATGCATATGTATATGTACCTGAATGCGCACTGTATGTCAGCGTCACCCCCGCTTGTAAAGGTGGCTTCAGCTATGTGTCTCAAAATTTTGGACTTTGGGCTCCAACATTGAATTTGCACTTTTATCGGACAGACAATACACAAGGCTCTGAAGTCTTACTGATCTACCAGCAGCCCCAGAGGGCCTTACTAAGGGAATATACTTAAATATACGCTCCATACATCCTGACACTCCCCTTTTCTCTAACCCTCAAAGATCCTGCCAGCAGCATTCATTCCATATCTACTACAACAGTCCACTTCTTACACTCCTCACTTTTGGAAACTTCTGAAAGATATCTCAATCTCATCACTCATGACAGACATCAAATCTAAAGAGAACATACCCCCTTTTTGCTCCCAAGTTATCAAAGATGGTAATTTTTAAGCCAGACAGGAACTCAACCACTCATGTACGACACTAGTCACCTAATACAATACCACTTCAGCTTCAACGTGGTTCGAAAAGCTTGCCCTAGGTGAAACTCTCCAGAGACACAACATTTCACTTTTGTATAAGTCACTGATCTCGATACCCAGGGGAGGTACCCCTGCATAGAACATCAGAACATGGGAAAAAGACTTAGCTAGGACATTTACCTCTAAGGAAGTTCACCAAATCCACTGAAGGTCCCATTATTTTTCAAGATTTTTAAAGATTCAGGAACACTCTTACAAAACCATGACTCGTTGATCCGAATAAACAATTCTGAATGGGGCTTTCAGGGTCAGAGACATGCTGGAGATGGCTAAATAACAAGGGCACCTTGGGCCATATTATGTGATATTGCCCTCTTATACATCCGTGTTGGGAATAGATTGAACAAAAGACTAATGAAATATGTAAGTCCTTGATCAAGCTTTCTCCCCAATCAGTTTTGCTTTGGCTTCCTTCAGAGAATTGGCAACCTGCATTCTCAGACCCACCAACTCTTCTGATCCAAGTAGCTAGGTTACTGATCCCATTACTTTGGCTAAATACTAACCCCCCTACCTTAGAGCATTGGTACACAAAAGTGGACCAGATATATTTGATGGAAGAGCTAGCAAGCTGGGCAACCAGAACACATACTAAATTTGTCTGATTATGGACACTGTGACGGGCCTTTCGCCATCCCCAAATTAGATGACTACGTACCCCACCCCTACGTATCCTATATATATTTCATATTTTCATATAAAAAACCCTGAGACCTTCATATCTCAGGACTTATTTACATATATGGCTCCAGACTATAGTGTATTATAGAAGGAATGGAACTAGTCACCACCTTCACTGTAGTGGCTCTGTCTTTCTTTCTGATTTGAGATTATCTGAGGCTCTTCATATTAGTTTGTGCTGATCATCCATCTAAATATGCATTCAGATACATGTTAAGTGTAAAACTGCCCAATGTAAATCCTCTTGATCACTGCACTGATGTCTCCTCCCCTCCCCCTGCCATACCTTCTACCCCCCCCCCTTTCCCTACATTCCTCCCTATTGTGCTATCTTACATTGCTATGATTATGAAGATGTGCAATTTCTCCTGCTTGTATATTGTTAAATGTTTCAGTACTTTTTAGCACAACTTGCTGCTCTCTAACAAGGAGCTTAACAGCAAAATTCACAACAGATATGTGATCCACGAATCGCCCAATACATTTCCCGGTTCAATTAGAATTGGTATTTAAACAGTCCTTCTCATTATGCTGTTCATATTTTGACATTATAAGACCAAGAGGACACCTAAAAATTGATCAACAGTACCTCACCATTGCGAGGTTTCAAGCAGAATGTTCTTAGATGGAAGTACCCAGTGAGCTTAGAGTGTCACAAAGTGTCATCAGCAGGTTGAAACAGGTTGCCACATCCCACACTGATGACCGCATTATTGTGAATAGTGCCCTGTTGAACCGGATGATGAATGCCACACAACTCCAGGCACATTTAAGGGAGGTGACAGGTACCCAAGTGTCACGTCAGAACATTTTAAACCATTTACATCAGCCTGGTCTGTGTGCTAGATGACCTGTAAGGGTACTTGACCACATCACCATTAACAGGGATCATTGTCTTGCATGGTCCAGGGATCATCACTCTGGACGAGGGACCAATGGGGCCTCAGTGCTGTTCACTGATGGAAGTCGATTCCCGCTGAGTAGAAATGAGCAACAATGTTGGAGACATCAAGGAGAGCGCTATGTATCAGCCACTGTTGTCACCCGACAAGCCTTTGGGGATAGTGGTGTTACAGTGTGGACAGGTGTGTCTAGTCAATACAGAACTGCTGTACACTTTTTGAATGGTATAATGACAAGCCCATATCTACTTGAATAACATCATTAATCCAGTCATTGTGCTTCTGCATGAACAACACAGGCCTAATTTTATCTTCATGGACGACAAAGTGCCAGATGATCGAGGTCATATCATTAGGGAACGGCTGTTGGAGACTGAGGTACCTCAACTGGAGTGGCCTGCACTTTCTCCAGACCTGAATCCTATTGAAAACCTATGGGATCAGCCGAGTCGTTGTGTAGAGGGTCATAACTGTGTACCCCAGAACCTCAATGACCTGAGGACTGTCCTTCAAGAAAAATGGGATGCAATGCCTTAGAAGACAATATGTTGACTTATGAACAGCAAGAGACGTTGTTTCCAGCTGTAATTGACGCTTAAGGCCACGTGATAAGTTATTGAGAGACTGACATTTTTTGTGGGGGTATACCCACCACTAGTGTTGGCTTTTGTTTTAATAAATTGTTTGAGATGAGGAAATCACCATTGCTGCTTCTACCTAAATGCTTTATTTAATAATCTAATATCACTGTAAATAAAATAAATGTTACCCGAAAGCCAAAAATCCCTAACTTTCTATGAGATATTTATATATATATATATATATATATATATATATATATATATATATATATATTTCAATGCTGAAATCTCATACTGTACTTGACAGGATTCTAGTTGGAAATGGTCTATATAAAGAGAAGGAAAGAACTGCAATATATCTGAATTTCACTAAGGCAACTACATTTTACATCTGAACTGGAAAAGTAATTTCCTTTATTCCCTGCAGAGAGCAATAAGGCCCAGAATCAAGGGTCCAATGTAAGTACTAACTCAAGTTGCAAATTAAATAAATGTGATAAAAGCTTTCATCTGGCTGTTGATCAAATGTGCAAAGGCACTGATTTCGACAGACATATTACAATACATCTCTTGTATGGCTCCCTAATGCAGATTCATCAATTGCCTCCATTCGGGATTTCTTGACTACGGCAGATAGAAATGTTACTCACGTCTTAAGTACTGCCCACTGGGGGAATATGAGATGTGCTCTAATCTGGCTAGTCATTAGAAAATAATGGAGCCATGTTTATTTTACCAAATTACAGCAATACTGAAAGTATTTGAAGACAGATTACATTTTTGCTGGCTTCTGTTTTCAGTTATTACCGAGGGCTGAATTTCATCAAAGAGAAACTTTGAGAAAATTCTAACTTTTATTGTATTTCAATTAAGGTTATATATAAGATTATGGGAATATACATATACAGTGCAAAGAGCGCTATGGCAGCGAACTGACACAGCTTTACTTGCATAATGTACATCTAGTCAAAAACTGTAGTTCACTAATCCGATTGCACAGGCACCTTCAATAATGTCATAAATGTAAAGGTAACCTGTCATGAGAACATGCTGCTGGTGGAACTGAGCAGATTAATATATAGTTATGAAGAAACGCATCTGCATAACTTTGTTTTGAAACTGAATCCCGGCTCCCTCTAGGTTTATGCATCCACTGGGAGGAGGGATCGCCCACTAAGCCCAGATTCAAGTCAATAAATTTCAAGCTTTATTAAAAATTGTCCCCAAAAAACTAAGTCACAATCTGCTTAGCATCTCCTTCTCTATAGTATGCTGCCTGTAGGTACAATGGCATACAAGTCAAGATAGGCCTTTAATTTCTTATGTTGTCTAACAATGTCATAGGATGTGAGCAGGAACGGTTGCCTTCACTTGCACAGCAGTCTAGGAGGATGCGCTACAATACATGGTAATGATACAATCCTGCCTATGATATGCCATCATGGCTGAGCAGCCTGGCATGAATGATGGCCAATATGTAGTATATGCCAGAGACCCCACTACCTCAACCCCCTAGACAGCTCTGCAAGTGGAGGCAACCAATCTTGCTCACATTCTAGGACAGGATGCTGGTGGCCATTTTAAATCATTCTAGGAGAACCCCTTTAATGTCTAAATGAAATGAACAAGTGAATATATGATCACTACTATATTATTATCATTATATTTATTAGCTGAATATGTAAGTGAATTGAATCAGAAATGTTTAACATCATAATGTACAGTAAATATACTGTTCTGACAGCTGAAAGTTTAGAAAACAGTTTTATGGAGACTGTTCACCTAAATAAATATAATAAAATAATAATAATAATACAGATATACAAATATAGATATATAAACTGATACTTCTGTATAAATGATATTAACTTATATTAATTATTAATTATCATCTGCTCTTTTGAACTGCAGGAGCTTTGAACCTCCAATTACCAGCAATAATATATGAAATATAAGAAAGTCTAAATGGACAGCAAAAAATAAGAAAATAAAACATATTTTTATTGTTTAGGACTTAATTTTGTGAGCTGTGTAAATTATATTGATGAAAAAAATCCCCATATAAAATAATAAAGCTAGAAAATATTAAATATTTGGTTGTAAAAAGCAAAACAAAAAAAAACCACAAATTTGCTTCTATCAATGTTTTGAGTTTTCCATGAAGATAACACAAATCAAACACAAACACAGAACTGTTAAATGCAAACCAAGGACAGTGAAAGATTTACTGTATAATTATACTACTATATAATTAGAGAAAGACAACATCAATTCATAAAAATGACAAAATCACATATGTTTAAGGAAAAACATAGAGGATAAGGACAAATGCTGTCTTTTTACAGAATGCATGTCAAGAATTTTGAAAATTATTCTCTAGCCTTGAGTAATATTGGCTGGAAAATTAGAAAACATAAAATGGTTTGATTTTGGTGACATACTTATTGCATTGCTATTTCCTGACTGAAAAACTTAAAGAAATAAATACAATACTCGTTACTGAAATCCCTACCAATCCAGTGCAGAACCTCCAGCGAGCCTCCTTGTCTTTGTTTACAAGTGGTCAGCATATGGTTATTGTAGCCTGTCAGTGGCCTCAAAGGTCATATGATCTAAACTACTACTGGCATCATGGATCCCATCAATAAGTGATGATGCCAACATTATGTAACGGTGTCCGCCCCTTGTTAACAAAGACTAGGTAGACTGCTGGAGCTTCTGTGCTGGATTGGAAGAGGATTGTAGATGTGAGTATTGTATTTTTTTCCTGTCTTATTTTAAAACATTAGCTACTGTTTTTCATTTTTTCAAAGTTTTCTTTTCTTTTTATTTGCTTTTTAGTACTTTGAGCTCACAAGGGTGAAAGCGTTTTAAATAGACTGTGGTCCTGATTCACCTTAATGTCTCCCTCTGATCTCCTTGGCATTGAATAGTGGGGGAATCTACCTTATGAATTTAGGAAAATGTAAAGCAGTTGTGTGTTACTCTTATGCTAAAAAGAGGAAAAGAATGTTCCTTAGTTAAAGAGCTTGATAGCAGAAGAATTAATCTGTTAATGAGTTCAGTTACAAGGAGTATTAGGGTGATTTATCATTTAGTATAACTTAGTGTAATATGATAAAGTAGCATATCACTGCAGGGAAAACTCCTGTATTAATTATCTTAATAAACTCTTAATAATTATAACAATACACACAATGAAGCTCCAAAGAATTAATTGACACATGTTCCTTTGCTACAATGTATCTTAAAATTATATTCTACTTAAATTGTCAAAAAATAAAAGGTTTACATATCATGGAGGTTCCCACTGACAGAGGAATCCCTCAGATTGGTCTCCTCCCCCTTATCCAAATATAATGAGAACCTGCAGTGAGTCTCTAATTCAGAGGTGTACACAGAGGTAACATTGCCTTTCTGGTGCTGGTAAAAACCATTGTATCCTGAACCATAGGGGACAGTAGGACTTGGTGCTTTTCTGTGCCCCTCTCCCTTCTATTAGGACTCATTCCCCTAATGGTATATTGGTTGTGGTGGGAGAATCTAAGCCCTTGTTCTCAAAACCCTTTAGATTAAGGGTTGCAGCCAACCTTTGCTGGGATTGCTCTTTTTAGGGGTCCCCTACAGCCATATAAGCTGCCTTTATGATAAGAACATCATTGTTTCAATCTCCACTGGCATCACAAACAAGAAAGAAGGGGAATTGGCCTGGAAGCATAACCATAGGAGGCAGTAATCATACCCAGAAGGTCTGTGGAGTCTGTAAGACAAACTACCATCTCTGACTCCACTATTTTATCAAACTTAGACTCCAACTCCAATTATCTAAAACTGACTCTGACAATACTCTGTAATTATAATACTCTGAGTTATATTTTGGTAAGTATAGGCTGTAGATAGATTATAATGAATATTTATATGAATATTATGTTTAACATTTCCTAAATTCTTATCAAAACTAAAACTGAATATCAAAACTAAATATGTAGGCAAGCCATAACTCTACTAAGTTAATTATATGATAGTAATCATATCAAATATTTAATATTTTTATTTTGAAGCTAAAGTTGGAGTCAATACATTTTTACTGACTAAAAATGTGACTCCATCCAAAACTGCTACAAAGTTAGGCCTCTGGTTTATGGTAGTAGAGTGTATACCTTGTTTGGGATGGGGTGTTTACCGATACCAAGCGAGGGAGGGCGGTCAGAATTTGTTACACACCACTCATTTCTCTATATAAACAAGATTTTCAAGATGTAAAATGTTACTACTAAACAAACAGGAGCAGAATAAGAAATTCAGGCCATCCATATACCTAAAACCCAGAAAATGAAGGACCTGATTGTGTGCTAGTTATCTTCCAATGATATCATAGAAAGTCATTCCAAACTCAATTTGTGTCCACTTTCATTCCCCCGGTTGCAGTAAAATTATAGCAGTGAGATTATTGTAAACAAAAAAAGTTCAGCTGAAATTGCATTGTAACCATACCAGAGTAAATTTATCCTGTCACACGGCACAGCGGTGGAGATTTGCAGTCTTTATAATAGAACTTTCACTGTAAAATGTTTAATTTTGTTTATTTGCAACCTAATCAAAATATGTAGGAAAAAAACAGAGATCTACTTCATGATTCCTCGGAAAGTAATTATCCTGAAATGTGACGAACGGCTGCCAAGTTGGCTAATCTACACATAATGCTTTTTTCAGGGTGCACTGTACAACAAAGCCATTTCCTTACTGTACATGACAGACTATACTATACACTAGAGAGAAAAACAAAACAAAAAAACAATTAAAAAACTGTTACATGTGATTACACTGCATAAAACAACACATACTGCAGATAGTTTACCAACACATCCCAGAAAATCTGCAGCACGGAGACAAAGGGGAAGTATTTGTCATTTCCCCAGGTCAGTTTTATGGCATAAAAAGTCACACATTTTGTGTTTGTGACTTTCTAAACACCATTGCACCTAAATTTAGGGGCAAGTGGCATTCCTCAGCAGTTCTCTCTACGTTCCTGAGAAGGGGCATTGTGAGGGTGAGGAGGGGACGGGGTCAGTGGGCCCAGCCTATTGATATTATTTTACGCTAAGTTTCTGGTATAAAACTAGTGATGAGCGGCAGGGGCTATATTCGAATTTGCGATATTTGACGAATATTTTGTAGAATATTCGTCATATATATGCGAGTATTTGAAAAAAAAAACAAATATATAAAATATATTGAATATAGTGCTCTATATTCCTTATTAGAATATTCGTTGAATAGTCATATGACAAGACTATTCGCAGTTGTGAGTGAATAGTCTTGTCATAATACTATGCAACCAATAGAGGGCGCTGTTCATGAGACATGAACAGCGCCCTCTATTAGTTGCATAGTCTTATGACAAGACTATTCTCTGTTGTAAGATCGTGAAAGCTCACATCCAATGGTATACTCTAACCCTGAGGCATTCCCATGGTGATGGGGATGCTGCATGCGCATGGGAAGTCAGCAACGGGCACTGACTGGAGCAGGATGAAATCCTAGGGAGCCTGGACACGTAAAAACTGTTTTTTGGGGAACCAGACAGCAGGAAATAATCAATCATGAGTGGTCACTACTTCATAAAAAAATTACGAATATTCTAATAACGAATATAGCACTATATATTGCTATATATTCGTTTGCTCGAATATTCGCCTTTTTATTCCATCTGAACACATGACAAATATATAGAAATATATTATAACTATTTGCAAATTATCGACGTGCTGATATTCGCTAATAAAATTCGCTGTTCGAATATTTGTGCTCAACTTTATATAAAACAAGACTGAAATCTATGCCAGCTCCAAGTCGGTATAATTTTCAATTTAGCACAAGGATTGCTGGAGGATGCACCTAATTCACAATAAGGCATGCACCTCGTCATAAATTAGCTGCATCTCCAGACAGCGCACAGGATCTCATAGACTGGTATAAAACGCTGGTTGATCATCAATCAACCACCATAGTCTTTCATACTGTAGCAGCTTCCCCCGGACATTCAATCCATACTCCTTTTCTATCCCCCAAGAACTGATAGAAGTCCTTTAAGCAAATCTGAAAACACTTGCCTTTTTTCTTCTCAATAATTAAAAACGAGATTGCTTGGAAGCCCAAAAATATCTGCAGAGGATATTTGTATATGATGTCAGAACCTGATGACTGTACAAAGATGGGTGACACTCTATAGGCGTTAATTGTCTCTAAAGGTCGATTATGGCGCTGATTATCAGGAATGAGTGTTCATGCAAATGCTCTTTCCTGATAATCGGCTTAAGTAAGGGTACATCTGGTGAAAACACCCTACATTTGGTTTCTGGGAAGAAGATCTGCTGCCCAGGAACAATGACTCTGTGTGGGAAGGAGTGATCTCTAATGTGATCATTTGGTCCCCATACAGCAGAGTTGATTGCTGTATGTAAGTGCAGCTCTCACCTCCTCTGACAAGCAGGTAATTATCAGTAATTAATGGTTTCTTCCCGATAATTGACAGCTTAGTCGATCTGTAAAAATGGGCATTTATTGCAGAAAAAATCTGTCATAGATTGCTTTTGCTGGAAGTTTCTTTCCCTGTGGCAATTTTCTTTCCCTGTGCCACTGATTGGCTGATAAGTAGTGCAAGCTAAGTCTTTAAAGAGGACCTGTAACCATCAAATGCAATGCAATCTACAGGCAGCATGTTATAGACTATATGGAGCTGAGTGTATTGATTTGTATTTTCATTGGAAAAGATTCAGTATAACTTGTATTTATGCATTTAAATCTCTGGAATATCTGATTTTAGTTGTTCCCGGGGGAGGTGTTATCAGTGATTCCCTGAGTAAGTGTGCACACAGAGATAGCTGTCACTCAGAGATAACCAGAAGAAAACTGATTACACTCACCGCCTTGTCTCTGCTGGATGTCCACATAACAGGTGCTAGGAGATGTCCTGAGACGGAAACAGGTGTATCCACAATGAGCAAATTCAAAGAGAAAAATCTCCTGCACTCTTTAAGAGCTTCAATTATTTATTGGAAAATCCTTATAAACATTTTGTAAAACGATTAAAAAACATACCTATGCATCAGACATAGTATGACTTGTCCATAATCATAATGTACCATGATTAAGGACAAGTCATACTATGTCTGAAATGCGTATAAGATGTTTTTAACGATTTTCCAATAAAGAAGTGAAGTTTTTACAGAGTGCTGAAGATTTTTCTTTTAGAATTTAATCAAGGATAGCACCATCCCCGTGAACAATGAAGTTCTACTAAATATTTTCCCATATAACTACATATCACTCTGCTCAGCTTCTCCTGCTCTATAACCTGCTGCCTGCGGATTACATTGCATTTTGTGGTGTAAAAAAAAAGATTTTCTTTAGCAACGGTAGTTTTTTTTATTATACGCTGCTGGGTCCCAGCTATAGTACAACATCATGATACACACTTTAGATGCTACAGTACAAACAATGTTTAGGAAAAGCATGAAAGGATTTCATGTCAATCAATCAACTATGGGTGGGAGTCTTCCCCTAATCTTCAAGAGATGTGTTCCCCTACTATAAATTATAAAGGATAGTCATCGTTCTGTGAGCAGTGTAATGCACTTAGTTTGTGGATAAATCTATCTATCTTGTGGATAGAAATGACTGGGCCCCATAGCAAATCTTAGAGGAGGCCCGGCATTGCAGAATACTGTTGAGGGGACCCTGAAAAAAAAACTTTTAGCCCTCCTCCTACATGGGCCCCTTCTGTATTCGGGCCCCAAAGCAGACATCTCCCCTGCTTCCCTTATAGATCTATCTATCTATCTATCTATCTATCTATCTATCCAATATTTATTATCTATCTATCTATCTATCTATCTATCTATCTATCTATCATAATTAATGGGACCAGTGCCAATACTTGCTTGTAATCAGAGAGCTGTCTGAACTAACCACATGACTAACCACATAACGGTAACCTTTACACATACAGTGCATGAATTAGTAATTCATTGAAGATCAATAATTTTCTGAATAATTGCTGGTTCTGTTCCCCTGTAAAACTCCGAGTTATATGAGTTTTGATCAATAAATACTAGAATGAATAAAAAAAAAGTGGTGCACTAAAGACCACAAGGACCATTTATTTTCCAAAATAAATAAAAATAACAATTCTCACAAGGGTCAAGGGTTTGTCAGTCATACTTGGAAGGAATTTATCAGAAAAATGCTGAATTAGAAAATGTGCTGAAACAAATTTAAGGATTTGTATACTACTTTTTGCATACAACTGAAAAAATTGATTTGCCTTATGTGACCCTATAAGTAAGGCCACACGGTCAGGTTTCTGCATGCAGTTTTGGAAGCCAAAACCAGGAGTGATTTCAAAAAAGAGGCAAAGTCGTATCTGTCCTTAATATTTTCTCTCCTTTTATGATCGATTACGGATTTTGGTTTCCAAAACTGCATCAGGAAACCTGACTTTGTGGCCGTACCTTATGAGAATGTATTTAGGAATGTTTGAATATCGAATGGCAATTGGGGGAATTTCAATAGTAATTTTTTATTTAACATGTTTTTGTCTATGGGCAGCATTGGTATTCTGTTTATTCATTAGAGTATATTCATTAGAAAATGATAGGTAAGTGTGCAGTATGTGTATTTAAATGGAACATATACGCTCCAAGTGCTGTGGACCCAGCGAGGGCCCTTGATATTGTGAGAAGAGCACCAAAATGTTCTGCTATATTTTGCCGGAGTAGACAAATGTTTTAAAACCATACATGACTTGATGAAGTGGTCTCATGATGTCATTACCTTTCTACAAACCCATTTAATGTGGAATTGCTCATCGGAGTACGACCCCCACCGATCTCATATTGATAACCTGTCTTGCAAATTCTAAATTCAATTTGACTACTTCACCAAATTTTACAAAAAAATTGCTTTGTGAATAATTACTTTGTCACAAAGTGCAATTTTGGGAAATAGTGGGTGCAATGACAGGGAGTGGCGATTGCGCCGCTCACCATCATTGTACACCTCAGATGCCATGTTCATAAATGATAGCAGCATCGGAGAGTAAAAACTGTGTCAAATCAACAGGAAAAAAACAAATCATACTTACCGCCTCCATTTGCTCATGACGGGTCGACTGATGCCATCTTGCTTGAATATGTAGAGTGAAATCTTGTGCGGCCCAAGATGACATTGTCACGCCGGCTGGCGTGGTGAAGTCAAAAGGCACTATGCACGAGATTTCAACCGAGATCTTCAATCAAGATGGAGGCTGGCCTGTTGCGAGCAAATGGAGCAGGTAAGTACAAATTTTTAGTTTTTTTTTACACTATTTCATGTTAAATCAAATTGCTACCACAAAGCACGAGGAAATCCTGAAATTCGGATTGAATTGGACTTTGGACATTGGATTTGATTCGCTCAACTCTAGGAAACCCTTTAAAATTTGCTACAATAATATAATGTTTAGGAAATCCTCTGTAAGCTAGCCCATCAACAGCACCAGTCTTTCTTCTGTAACTACTGAATTCTGCAATGTATCAGTGCAAGTAAAATGTTTCAGGCTGTTTTACTGACAGACAATTTTTTAATATGTCATTGCATCAAATGGTCAACTAGGAAAAATATAAATTTTTTAAAAATTTACATAGATTTTCATTCTATCGTATATTAAGGTTTATTTACATGCAAAACTAATCTAATTGATATGGTTACATTAAACAGATACACAATGCCACACAAAGGCACACACATAGAGAGACAGACGCACATAGCCAACGTCGACAGAGTCGACATACATTTTATTAAAAGACTAGAAAATAAAATCTGTAATCATGTGAATAGACATTTATCATCTCTTAGACATCTTTGACACCTTGCAAAATTGCAGATGGTGGAAGGGTTTACAGCAATCAATCTTAACATATCAGGTTTGTAATTCTAGAGTAAATATGCCAAATCAAGTAGGTGGGTTTTAATGGAGCCTGCTCCTATTGATTAGCAATTCTAAGCAGCAGAAGAAGACAAGTTAGAAATAGGACGCATTATGATGTGTCAGGCAGAGAATATTCTATGCTATAAAATTAGTACAAACGAGTGACTGGTGTGGCTGGAAATATGTTTTGTGGCATTTAATCACAGAATCATTTTCTGTTACATTGTACAAATGAGAGCTTGGTTATTGTAACACCTGGTGCTATACATGACTTATTTTTTGGCTTGTAGCAATGGCTCATGACCATGGAGGTAGTCAAGGATTTCTTTTGTATATTTTGCATTGTTCTCAGTAACAGGCTTATTCATTCACGATTCATATATACCCAAGTACCATGTACAATACATCTCGCATCTGTGAGAAGGCATAAAGTAGATATCCTTCGGTACAGTATTTTATAACCTAGGTCTGGTTAATCTCAGCAGCACATGATTCCTACATAATATTAGAGAGATTATGGAAACAGACACCCAAAATGTTAACAAGTCACAAAGACGCAATTTTGTAATTTTGTTACTTTTTCAATGCCATTGTCGCAACTGCCAATTTACTGTGCCTTTGCCAGTTTCAAAAAAAGGTGTGTGGCAAGGACGGAATCATTAGCTTTAGCATATTCATTATTATTTACGACAGAAACTTTCATAAATAATGGCAGAAATCTACACCAGCTACAAGCTGGAGTAGATTTCAAACTGGTGCATGAACTGCTAGAAGAGGCATGTCATTTAAAATTATGACAAGATCTGTGTCTCTGTCATAAATGACAAACCTCCTCTAGCAATGCAGGCCTTATCAAGACTGGCAGAACACGTGCCGGTCTTGATAAATCAGGACCATAGTATGGCAGAAAGTTGCATAACTTTTGCATCAAGCCAGAACATCCCTTTAAAGTAATCCGCTGTTCAAATTTCAAAGGGTTTTTCCAGGATTTAAAACTGATTGCTTATGATTACAATAAGCCATCAATGTGTGATCTGTAGTGGCCAATCACCTAAGACAGCAATTCATTAGCCGCTTGATAGATTGTCGTTGCCCTTTCAAAGCAATACCCGACACTTTATGTGCCTCTGTTTTAGTGTATGGAGTGATGGCAGATTGGTATGCTGTTTTATTAGACGACGCCAAGTACTGACCTAGCCCTCCAGAGTACCAGAGATGTTTATTTTTGGACCCATGTTCTGATATAACTAGAGTTGAGCGGACACCTGGATGTTCGGGTTCGACGAGTTCGGCCAAACTTTACTGAAATGTTCGGGTCCGGTATATGAACTTAACCCGAACTTGACCCCGAAACCGAACCCCAATGAGGTCAATGGGGACCCGAACTTTTGGGTACTAAAATGGCTGTAAAATAGCAAAAGGCAGCAAAATGTAGGAAAATGCCCTGCAAACAAATGTGGATAGGGAAATGACTTAAAATAACATAAAATACAGAAAAATAATAAATAAACATTCTAAACCTGAGCCCAAGTGAATGACAGTGGCACCCGCCACCCAGCAAACAGAGGATGTGGCAGCAACGCCACTACATCTGGCAACGTCACCAAGCATCTACACCGAATCCCATGGAAGTGTTTAGCTATCAGCTGTCCATCTCCCAAACACTGGAGAGAAAGAGAAATAGAAAGAGGAAGTACCCCCCTACCCACCCGCAATCCCTGGCTCTGAATGCCTTGATTTCCAAATTCTTGGTCCTTTTAAATGCTGTCATTCTGTCTGGTGGACAGTTTTAAAAACCTTATGGCGGTGGCTGTCCCACACTACGTGGATCCCAGCCGCCACTACTTTTGCAGACGAGCCATCCCTTCCCTGCACAACCAAGTGGCGGACAAAATCAGGTGTGAACTGCGTAACACCATCTGTGGCAAGATCCACATAACAACCGATACATGGACCAGTAAGCACGGGCAGGGATGTTATATCTCTCTTAACAGCACACTGGGTAAATGCAGTTTTGAGAATGTCCTTGCGCCCCAGAGGATTGCAGGGCATTTTTCTTTGCCTCCTGTTACCTCCTCCTCCTCCTTCTCGGCATCCTCCTCCTCCACTACCTCCCCTCATCTGCTCAGCATAACACCTTCACCACCCACAGCAGCGCAGCCAGGGGGAAACGACAGCAGCTGGTTTAAAACTTGTGGGACAAACCCCACACTGCTCAGGAGCTGTGGACAGGCATGGGTCAACAGGATAAACTCAAGACACCTGTTACCTAAAAAGAAAAACCCCGGCCAGCATCGCGTGTAGTAATATTCTTAGTGTCTGAGTAAATAGGCTTCTGGTCAATCACTTTAATGGAACATATTTAGGAAGTGGGAGGTAACCACACCTCCCGCCCTAAATTGAAAAACCCCATATAAATGAACTCGTCCCAGCCATACTCATAGAGACCTCTCCTAGGGTCCTTACACTTCCTTTGAATACACGCTCTTGAAGGTAAGAAAGACCCGCCATAATCCCCAGTATTTCTCTTAGTTTTTCTTTTTTTTTCTTTATATATGTATATATATTTTATATTTATGCTAACCATTTGGTATGAAATCTTTTAGTCATTTACTTATATATTCATTTATGTATTTATATATCTATATATTTATATATTTATCTATGAGACCATGAATTCCTTTGAATCTAAATGAACTTTTAAAGGACTTTTTCATGGACTTATTTGCTTTTATATTATATTTTTTTATTTTTTTTGGATTATGAAATTATTTTTACAATCATTTTCTTGAATGTATCTAGTGGATATTAGGGTCCTTAGGCCACCTATTAGTTCACAGACTTATGTTTTCAGAGCCAGAGATATTATATATCATTTGAGAAACATGTTTATATATTTTTCTATTTTGTATATATGTATTTTGTGTATTTTATATTGTTGTCTCTTGAAGAAGGGGGCTCCAGACCCCCAAAACGCGTCGGGCCACATATGTTCCATTAAAGTGATTGACCAGAAGCCTATTTACCTTTGTGCTGCGCTCAGACACTAAGAACATTACTACACGCGATCCTGGCCGGGTTTTTTTTTTTTAGGTTACAGGTGTCTTGAGTTTATCCTGTTGACCAAACCCCCCCGTGAAGTGAGTGTATTCTCATTATTGGGACTCCTTGCGTCCCATGGGAATCTTATGTTTTAATCTATATCCGCAACCAAAAATAGCGATCCAAAACACTTTTTCGGGTTGTTGGCGCCTACCCTACGTGTTTCCTTTTCAGGCATCTGATGCCTGCCACCCCATTGATAATTTTTCACTAGGGGGCAGAATTTCACTCTCCCCCTAAGAAACACTTGTGCGGCCTTCCTACCTTCTTTCATCTTTTCTAGCCTTCTCAGGGCAAATACGAGACACAATTGAACCTCCTAATTAACCCAACCCCTGGCGCCTTGAACACTCTGGGCACCGTTTCCATCGCCGAATGGGTCCTGGTACGGACCAAGAACATTTACCAGTGCCTTAACCCTCTTTTTTCACTTTTGTCTCTTCTACAAGGACAATGTGCCAGCCTTAATTCCCTCACTGGAATCTGGTAGGAAGATGTGCCTGCCAGTAGACATGCTGGCATTCACACCTGACACAGGGGACTCAGTGGAATCACAAGCTGAAGGCAGAGGAGAAGGAGAAAGAAGTCACCAACGCAGCTGGGTCACCAACATCATGCCACAACAACCTGCACCACCAGAAGATCTGGAACGTCTTAGCAGGAGGCAGCATTTCAGAAACATGGTGGAACAGTACACATACTGACTGATGGGCATGCCCAGGGGCATAGCTACAGGGGAATCAGCGGAAGCTACTGCTTTGGGGCCCTGACCTAGAAGGGGCCCATTGAGGAGGAGGAGGACTAAAATACATTGCCAGAGCCACATCAACAGTATTATTCAATTAAATGATATACAGTGGCAGTACAGACAGTGTAGAAAGCGGATGGAACAGCTGCTGGGACTGGTCTGAGAGAGCGATCTTTAGTTGCCCCAGGAATGGCGGCATGAGAGGAAGGGGTTGCTCAAAAATTACTGTGGGAAGGGGGGCCCCAGTCAAATATTTGCTGTGGTGCCTAATCATTTCTAGCTACGCCACTGGGTCTGCCCCTTTAAACTTCTGGGTCTTCAAATTGGGCACATGTCCTGAGGTTGCCCTTTGCGCCTTGGAGGTGCTGGCCTACCCTGCAGCCACTGTATTGTTTGAACGTGTGTTTAGCATGGCTGGGGGCATTATCACAGACAATCGCAGCGCCTGTCCGCAGCCAATATGGGCAAGCTTTCCAGGCATGTATACCACAGGACTTGCTTGTACCTAATGCAGAATAGACATGTATAATGGCCTCACCAAACCATTGTTATACTATCATGCACTTACACTTTGTTTTATTTTTTTAAAATTTTCCCAATTTTTGGGGGCCTTTAGCAATTTATTAAAAAAAATAAAAAATAAAAAACATGTTGTTGGCGACTAGTATCTTTGGCTTCACACGCAAAAAGGCTTTATGTCATGCAAGAATGTAACCACCAATTGTAAGTTCCCTGACAGTTAGGCAGTGCAGGGCTTTTTACCCGGCAAAAATGGTAATATTTCACCCAACAATTTAAAAGAGGATTATTCACATTTTCGGGCACTGTCAACTATGCCGTGCAGGGCTTTTTACCCAGCAAAAATAGTAATATTGCACCCAAGAACTTAAAAGAGGATTATTCACATTTTTGGTCACTGTCACCTATGCAGTGCAGGGCTTTTTACCCGGCAAAAATGGTAATATTGTACCCAACAACTTAAAGAGGATTATTCACATTTTCGGTCACTGTCACCTATGCATTGCAGGGCTTTGAACCCAGCAAAAATGGTAATATTGTACCCAACAACTTAAAAGAGGATTATTCACATTTTCGGTCACTGTCACCTATGTGGTAGGGATTTTTACCCGGTGAAAAATGGTAATATTGCACCCAACAATTTAAAAGAGGATTATTCACATTTTCGGTCACTGTCATCTATGCATTGCAGGGCTTTGAACCCGGCAAAAATGGTAATATTGCACCCAACAATTAAAAAGAGGATTATTCACAATTTCGGTCACTGTCATCTATGCAGTGCAGGGCTTTGTACCCGGCAAAAATGGCAATATTGCAACCAACAATTTAAAAGAGGATTATTCACATTTTCGGTCACTGTCACCTATGCAGAGCAGGGCTTTGTACCCGGCAAAAATGGAAATATTGCACCCAACAATTAAAAAGAGGATTATTCACATTTTCAGTCACTGTCACCTATTCAGTGCAGGGCTTTGTACCCGGCAAAAAAGGTAATATTGCACCCAACAATTTGAAAAAGGATTATTTCCATTTTCGGTCACTGTCACCTATGTAGGACCTCATAATTCTCAGCATCATCTTCCACCCAGTCTTCACCCCTGCCCTCTTTGTCGGTCTGCACACCGCAGAAAGCTGCAGCGATTTGCACCAGTGTTTCGTCATCATCAGAGATGTGCTGCGGTGGTCTTCCCCTGTCCCCATCCTCAAACCTAAGTGGTTGGGCATCCGTGACTTCAATCTCTTTTGGGACAGGACATAAAGAAGCATAAGAGACTGCTGTATTTAACTGCCAATAGTCAACAATTAAGTTCACTATACAATAAGGCAGTGCCCGTTTCATAAACAGAATACATTTATTTAGGTCACACAACAGTATAATGAAGCAATTCAATACAATTACTTTACTATCACCAAAAATTGGATTTTTCAAACCAACAATGTAAAACAGTAGTTAACGGTTTTATTTGACTGTCAGAAATGCAGCGTGCACCGCAAATATGCTATCTACCACAAAACCAGTGTGTTTGCAGCCAACTATGTAAATGTGGCGTTCAAAAGGTTACTTTAAATGACTGAAATACAGGGTAGGCCTCAGATCTGCTATGTATCACAAAACCAGGGCCACATCAACAGTATTATTCAATTAAATGATATACAGTGGCAGTACAGACAGTGTAGAAAGCGGATGGAACAGCTGCTGGGACTGGTCTGAGAGAGCGATCTTTAGTTGCCCCAGGAATGGCGGCATGAGAGAAAGGGGTTGCTCAAAAATTACTGTGGGAAGGGGGGCCCCAGTCAAATATTTGCTGTGGTGCCTAATCATTTCTAGCTACGCCACTGGGTGTGCCCCTTTAAACTTCTGGGTCTTCAAATTGGGCACATGTCCTGAGGTTTTATTTGACTGTCAGAAATGCAGCGTGCACCGCAAATATGCTATCTACCACAAAACCAGTGTGTTTGCAGCCAACTATGTAAATGTGGCGTTCAAAAGGTTACTTTAAATGACTGAAATACAGGGTAGGCCTCAGATCTGCTATGTATCACAAAACCAGTGTTTATAGCAACAAACTACAGAAATGCAGTATGTCACTGCTAAATTTTAAAATACGTTTTTGTGCATTGTATGCCAAACTGCTCTGTGTTAAAACAATACGGATTTATTTCCCACAAAATACACTAATGCAGTATTTCACTGCTGAAATTTAAAAGTAGGTATTTGTGCGGTTCATTGAAAACTGCTTTGTGGACCAAGAATACGGCTTTTTTTCCCAAGAAAACACTAATGCACTATTTCAGTGCAGAATCTTAAAATAGGTATTTGTACACTGTATGCACAGCTGCTCTGTGAAGTAAGAATACGTCTTTTTTTCAACATATTTAAAATACGGATTTGGGCCGTGTATTTAAAACTGCTTCGTGGACCTGGAATGCTGCTTTTTTTCCCAAAAAATACACTGGTGCACTATTTCACTGCAGAAAGGTAAAATAGGTATTTGTACGCTTTATGCACAACTGCTTTGTGGGCCAAGAACACGGCTTTTTTCCCCAAAATTCACGAATGCATTATTTAACGGCTGGGAATTAAACGTAGGTATTTGTACGCTCTATGCACAACTGCTTTGTGAACCAAGAACATGGCTTTTTTTTCCCTAAAACACAGTAATGCACTATTTCAGTAATGAGATTTTAATTAGGTATTTGTACGCTGTATGCACAACTGCTTTGGAGACCCACAACACGGCTTTTTTAATTAAAACACACAAATGCAGTATTTAACTGCTGGAAATTAAACATAGGTATTTATATGCTGTGTACAAAACTAGTTTGGGGACCCAGAACATGGCTTTTTCACCAAAATTCACAAACGCAGAATTTAACTGCTGGAAAGTAAATGTAGGTATTTCTACGCTTTATGCACAACTGCTTTGTGGGCCTAGAACACGGCATTTTTTCAGTAAAACACACTAAAGCACTATTTCTGTGATGCAATTTAAAATTGGTACTTGTATGCTGTATGCACAACTGCTTTTGGGACACAGAACATGGCATTTTTCATTAAAACACACAAATGCAGTATTTAACTGCTGGAAATTAAATATAGGTATTTATACGCTCTATGCACAACTGGTTTGGGGACCCAGAACACGGCTTTTTTCACCAAAATTCACAAATGCAGTATTTAACTGCTAGAAATTAAACATAGGTATTTCTACGCTTTATGCACAACTGTTTTGTGGGCCTAGAACGCGGCTTTTTTTTTTCCCAAAAACACACTGATGCACTATTTCCCTGCAGAATTATAAAATATGCATTTGTACGCTGTATGCACAAATGTTTCGTGGACCAGGAATACCTTGATTCTCTATTTCATTGCAGAAATGTCAAATTTGTATTTGGGCGGTGTATTTAAAACTGCTTTGTCGATCAGGATTACCTTTTTTCCACAAAAATACACTGATGCACTATTTAACTGCTGAAATTGAATATACGGTATAAGTGCTCTATAGCACCACAAGTCCCAGACTACAGAAATGGACTATGTTGTTACCTCTTAATTATACAAAAGGTAATGTAGGGGACTTGACCTTCCAGAAAAAAAGCATTTTTTCCTTCACTGCCAAAAAGGATTAGACTGATTTCCTTGGCAAGCTGGCACACATGCATGTCACATGCAGTTCCAAAGACACTGCAGTGGCTAAAATGGCCGCCGACCCCCACCTCAGTAACAGATGGATTTAAAAAAAATTCCTTTCCAGTGGCTGGGTACATAAATGTAGGATTGCAGAAGTGCTCTCCCTCAATATTTGCTGTATCTTGAGGATTATACAACAACAGGTTCTACAGATTTCTTCCCTAATCTCTCTCTGAGACCACAGGCAGCAACCTTTCCCTAGACTAACACCAGCAGAGTGATGTGCAGCACTACGTGACTCCAGATTATAAAGAGGCTGGGTAACATGCTGCACTCAGCCAATCACAGCCAGGCCATTAGTAGGCATAGCTGTGATGGCTTCTTAGGGCAAAGATGTAAAACACTTGCTGATTGGCTGCTGTGCAATCCTTCAAAAAGCGGGAAGAATCGCCGAACAATGGACCCAAACCCGATCTTTTATGAAAATGTTAGGGTTCGGGTCCTTGTCCCGAACACCCCAAAATTCGGTACGAACCCGAACTATACAGTTCCGATTCGCTCAACCCTAGATATAACATAACAGAGGACAACCCCTAAGGGGAGCTGACTTTGTACGCACTAAGGTGAAGTTCTTGTGGGAAGACCTTATTGATTATAGAGTATGTCCTGTCTACACAATGACAGCAAAGCTTACAATGGATTTAAAAGTGGACATGGAGATGAAGGGTGCACCCTCAGAATGGCTTATGTTTTTTTCTGGTGGTCTCAAATCGATCACTCTCATGTACATTTTCAATAAAACATGTATATAAGTAAAATTCATTAATAAACAAGCAGGGGTTTATTAAACCTAGATACAAAGGTTTTGTTTCTACAAGGTCTGATTAGATAATACACGTTAGTAATAGAGAATTTTATACAAAATTTTAGAGATACAAAGCAACCGCTAAAATACATTTTCAATAAAACTAGCCGAAATTGTATGAACACTAGCACACTGAACTTTCTCGTCTGCCCACCCTTGTTGACTTAATGGATCACTATTCTTAAGAGCACTCAAAGGGTAAATTGACTTTAAAGCTCTTTTAGAGTGGTGTTGGCATAGAACTGACAGAAAATTCTCAAAAAGGGCACAGCTGTCAAGAAATTCTGCTCTCCGAAAACTACAGAACAGCCAGGGATTTACAGGGATAGACAGTAGTAATGTCAATACACTGCCAAGTATAGCTAATGTAGAAAGTGTAATTCAAGGTAACGTGTTTGACATTGGAGAAATGCGGGATAAGTGGCTCTTTTCTCAGTTTTTTTTTTCTAACATTTCAAGAAAAACAGGTTCATGCCATGTTATTATTGTACATGAATGTAAGGATTGTATACATGTGGCCCATAGTTTTGAGACTGATACAAATCTTGGTTTTCACAAAATATGCTGCTTCAGTTTTTATGGTAATTTGCATTTACTCTAATTGTTATATATTGCAATTAATTGCAAAGTCATTCCTTGCCAGGCAATTTAACTCAATCACAAAACAACATAATTCCACTGCTTTTCAGCACTGCACAAAATGATCTGCTAATATAATTTCATCGATCTTCTGGTTAGCCCATGTTAACGAGGACAAGGCAGCTGATATCACTCTGTCATGCTGATTGGTTTAGAAGAGCAGACAGGTTGCTTTAAAAGAGAGATTATGGTTGAAATCATTGTATTCTTCTGTTAACCATGGTAACCTCTTAGGAAACATGTGCAATTATCATTGTTTTACATAAAAAGGGTTTCACAGGCAAGGAAATTGCTATTTGTAAGAATCAACAATTTGTTGGATCATAAAGAACTTTATAAAGAGAGAACTGCTGCGAAAAAGGCTTCAGGGAGCCCAAGAAAGTCCAGTAGATGCCAGAACTTTCTCCTAGAGAATATTCAGCTAATAAATCGGTCACCACCAGTATAGATCTAGCTCAGGAATGACATCAGGCAAGTTTTTCTTGGGGTAACAAGTTTGCAGAACATCTTCCAAGAGCAACTTCTCCCAAACATTCAGGATCAATTTGGTGATGAGCAATGACTTTTTTTCAGAACGTTGGATCACTATGTCATGAGGCAAAAGTGATAACTATATATTTGCCTTTCAATGTATATGTTCTAAAGAACATTTTGGTGTATATTAAAGAGAAAAATAAAAAGGGCTTATTAGTCGTTGTGTGTTGAAGTGAGAAAATTACAGCTTTTTTTTGGTGTGTATTAGTGTATAAGCAACTAACAGAGTTTGCCCTGGAAAAGCTATCCTGCCTGGCCAGTAGTGTGCCATCAGAGCGGGTGTTTAGTGCAGCGGGGGCCAAAGTTACCCCATGAAAAACTTGCCTGTCCACCCAAAATATGGAGAGACTGACCTTTGTCAAGATGAATCAGGCTTGGATCAGCCAGAATTTTCACCCACCAATGCCTGATGCATCAGACTAGATCATCCATGGTGCCACACTAACAGTTTTACAAAATAGACCAGTTTCTTCTGGCTACCTGCTACTAATCTGATGCTGCCATCTGCCTGATGCCACACATCTGATGCCAAGTGCTTCATCTTTCACCCACCATCTTCAGCTGGAACTGGCATTACCACCCACCTCCCCACTCTATAACTGGGTCACTCTGTGGTCTCCTGATGCTGCTGCCACCTCCACTTTATGTCCCCTTGACACTCTGTGGTCTCCTGATGATGCTGCTGCCACCTCCGCACTCTGTCATTGTGCCACTTTGTGGCCCACTGATGCTGCCACCACCTCCACACTCTGTCATTGTGCCACTCTGTGGCCTCCTGATGATGCTGCTGCAGCCACCTCCACACTCTGTCATTGTGCCACTCTGTAGCCCACTGATGCTGTTGCCACCTTCACACTCTGACATTGTGATGCTCTGTGGCCTCCTGATGCTGGCGCCACTTCCACACTGTCATTGTGCCACTCTGTGGCCTCCTCCTGATGCTGCTGCCGCCACCTCCACACTCTGTAATTGTGCCACTCTGTGGCCTCCTGATACTTCCACCACCTCCACACTCTGTCATTAAGCCACTCTGTGGTCTCCTCATTCACGTGTCATCTCTGTTTTGAATACACTCCTGTTTCTTTTTGGCATTAGCAATACTGAGTGAAGGCGGATGCTCAACAGACAGGATCTGCTTTTTAGAGGTTATTGTTCTGACTGATCAGAGGAAGAGTAAAATAATCAGTGACGTCTACACAAGCTTACTGCTGACACCCTCTCCACTCTGTCGGGGGGCTCTACAGAACAGGTTCTGTAGACATCTTAGTGGACTCAACTGATAATGGTGTAAAAGGAGTGTGCTTCTACTTGGCGCTAACATCGACCTGTAAGGCTGAGTTCATACTTGAGTTATTTGGTCAGTTTTTGCCCAGTCACTGCCCAAATAAGTGAAGTGTGCAGTGATTTTAAGAGTGACGCCTGTCATCTGCATGTCATAGTGTCACAGTATTATTTCACTAGCACAGCAGACTCCCTATGTGTGTTACTGCAAGGTACAGTGTTCTACACCACTATAAAGGCTCTCTGAAGCAGGAAAAAGCAATTTTTTTACGTGATTCACTGCAAATAAATTCAGATCGAACCACATTTTTTCCCAAAAATTCAGCGAACTGGTGAATCAAATTTTTAAAAATATTGCTCATCTCTAGTTATTATGGTTAAAGGAAGTTGTCCGAGTGTTTAATACTAATGGCCTGTCCTCAAGATAGGTCATCAGTATGTAGTGAATTGGGTCCAACTTCTAGCACATCCCGCCGATCAGCTGTTTGAAGAGGCCTCTTCCTATGCCAGTTAGAGATGTCGCGAACAGAAAATTTTCTGTTCGCGAACAACGAACCCGAACTTACTCAAATGTTCGCAAACAGGCGAACAGGGCAAACCGCAATAGACCTCTATTGGCAGGCGAATATTAAAACCCACAGTGACTCATTCTAGCTAACCTATTTTATGACATCTAAATCTACCCTAACATTTTATTTTTTAACCTACTTTTAAATGCTAATTTAGTTATTTAACATATTTTAATTACTTGTAAAATAAAAAAAATCACTCTACACCATGTCAAAAGCCAGGTATGTGCAGGCTGACTATCTATCCATAAGACAGGGTATCAGCATACCTTACAATGACAGGTTTGAGCAATTTAGACAAACAAACATAAGTTCTCAATCCAAAAGGAGAGAAATTGGTTAGCATTGGTTGGCTATCTAGAGGGGCCTGGACCCTAGACCATTATCATTAGGGCGACAAAAATTGTAATTTTATATGCCAGCCTAACTCCTCTCTCACTGCCTAAGAGAGCTGCATAAACATTTCCCAACATTTAAATCTCATTTGCATACACATGACCAAGAAATGCTAATGAGCAATATAGCAGTATCTGCCTTGTTTGTAAACTGAAACACGATTTGCATAGCTTTCCCATAGTCCCATGTTATGCAAATGAGTTTATATGACAAAACAGAATAGAAAGATTATAAAGTTAGTCTTTAAAAAATTGCAAAATCAAAAAAACTAGGCAGCCTTCCTAATCATTGAGATGAGAGCTAGGTGGCATATAAAAAAAAAAAAAAAAAAATGTTGTCACCCTAATGATAATCATCTATGTGCACAGGTCCCCCTAGATACCTAACACTAAACAGACAATTTCTCTTCTGGGCAATTTCCCTTCTGGGAAAACTGGTTAAACCCCAGGCTGCCTTGCTAAGGTATGCTGATGATCTGTCTGTCTGATAGATTGTTGGTCCTGCATATACCTGGTGCTTGGCGGCCATAGGGGAGAACTGTTCTGTGTTGTCCATTGAATGTTTTATGTAATAATACAAATAACAATAAGATTTTATGATAGGCAGGCTAGGGTAAATGTCTGTAAGTCTGTCTTTGTCTGTTTTATAAAATACAAAGATTAGTTTCTTTAGTCAGCTACCTTACTGTATGTTAAAACTAATTTGCATACACATGGCCAAGAAATGCTAATGAGCAATATAGCAGTATCTGCCTTGTTTGTAAACTGAAACACAATTTGCATATCTCTCCCATGTTATGCAAATGAGTTTATATGACAAAACAGAATAGAAAGATTATAAAATTAGTCTTTAAACAATTGCAAAATAAAAAAAAACTATGCAGCCTTCCTAATCATTGAGATGAGAGCTAGGTGGCATATTAAAAAAAATAAAAAATGTTGTCACCCTAATGATGATCATCTATGTGCACAGGTCCCCCTAGATACCTAACCCTAAATAGACAATTTTCCTTTTGGAAAAACTGGTTAAAACCCAGGCTGCCTTGCTAAGGTATGCTGATGACCTGTCTGTCTGATGGATTGTTGGTCCTGCATATACCTGGTGCTTGGTGGCCATAGGGGAGAACTGTTCTGTATTGGTAATTGGATGTTTTATGTAATAATACAAACAACAACAATAATAACTAGAAAGTGCTGTTTCTGAAGAAACCACAGGATGTTGGCTTGGAATATGATTGCCTGTTTGTGGCTCCACCTACTTTCTTGAATTTTAATGCCAGTCCTCAAGTGACCAATTGTGCCAAGTTTGAAGACTGTGCCAATAACAGGCTACGAGCTGCGGCAGTTTTACATTTTCCCATTTAAACCAATTGCTAAAATTTGATTGGCTGATATAGACTCCGCCCACTTTTAACAATTTTGACCCCAATGACCCACGGTGCCAAGTTTGGGTATTCTCATTTAAATACTGTGAAAATGGCAGCTTTTTAAAGTTTTCCCATTGAAGTCAATAGGGAAAATCTGATTGGTTGTAGTTTGCCCCGCCCACTTTTTCCAATTTTGAATTGGACATAACCTACCACCTGATTTCTGAAATTTGAAGCCCCTGACATAAAAAATTTGAGAATTGCAGCATTTTTGGAAGTTAAAATTTTTCAAATTTTCACATTTTTCACACTCAAAGAAATCTGATTGGTTGATTTTGGCCCCGCCCACTTTTCAGAATTCTAATCCCAGTCCTCCAATGACCAACTGTGCCAAGTTTGAAGACTGTGCCAATAACCGTCTACGAGCAGCGGCAGTTTAAAATTTTCCCATTTAAACCAATTGCTGAAATTTGATTGGCCGATTTAGACTCCGCCCACTTATAAAATTTTTGACCCCAGTCACCCAATGACCCACGGTGCCAAGTTTGGGTATTCTCGTTTAAATGCTGTGAGAATGGTAGCTTTTTAAAGTTTCCCTATTGAAGTCAATAGGGAAAATCTGATTGGTTGTAGCTCCGCCCACTTTTTAATGTCCCCAAAATGTGACATAAATTTTCAGGTTGACCCCATGACTAAGTGACCCAAGTTTGGTGAGTTTCACTCCGAAGCTGTATGAGTGACAAACGTTTGCATTTTTCCAATAAAACTCTATGGGAAAAAAAGAGGTTTTCGTGGGCCCGTCCCAGGGGCCCGGAGGGTGGGATCGGTTAAAAAGCACAAGCAACCTATTCGGGTATTTGCCGAACAAGTGTGCAAAGTTTGGTAATCCTAAAACTGTGGGAGGAGTAGCGTATAGAAATTTGCTAAATTTTCATTGGCCGTTGGTAGCTCCGCCCACTTTGGGGTGTCCCCTCAAATTTACCCATTTATTCGGGTTGACACCAACAATATGTGATCCAAGTTTGGGGAGCGTAGCTTCAAAATTGTGCGAGTGGGAGCGATTTGAAAATTTTCCCTGTCAAAGTAAAAGGAAAAAGTGGGTGTTCGGGGCCCGCCCAGGGGCCCCGAGGTTGGGATACGCTTAATAAAGCACAAGCAACGTACTTCGCTATAGGCCGAAAAAGTGTGGAAAGTTTGGGGTCTGTAGCAATAAAAACGTTTTATAGACATTATGCAAAGACAGTGTTTGATGATAATAGCACAGTTTTTCTGAGATCAAGGATCCTAATATAGGACTATATATATTTATATAGGGTAAAACAGCCTGTCCCTTTAAGGTGTAATACTCAATCAAACATACAATAAGGTAGCTGACTAAAAAAAGCTAATCTTTGTATTTTATAAAACAGACAAAGACAGACTTACAGACATTTACCCTAGCCTGCCTATCATAAAATCTTATTATTATTTGTATTATTACATAAAACATTCAATGGACAACACAGAACAGTTCTCCCCTATGGCCGCCGAGCACCAGGTATATGCAGGACCAACAATCCATCAGACAGACAGATCATCAGCATACCTTAGCAAGGCAGCCTGGGGTTTTCCCAGAAGGGAGTTTTCCCAGAAGGGAAATTGTCTGTTTAGTGTTCGGTATCTAGGGGGACCTGTGCACATAGATGATTATCATTAGGGTGACAACATTTATTTTTTTTTTTTATATGCCACCTAGCTCTCATCTCAATGATTAGGAAGGCTGCCTAGTTTTTTTGATTTTGCAATTTTTAAAGACTAACTTTATAATCTTTCTATTCTGTTTTGTCATATAAACTCATTTGCATAACATGGGACTATGGGAAAGCTATGCAAATCGTGTTTCAGTTTACAAACAAGGCAGATACTGCTATATTGCTCATTAGCATTTCTTGGTCATGTGTATGCAAATGAGATTTAAATGTTGGGAAATGTTTATGCAGCTCTCTTAGGCAGTGAGAGAGGAGTTAGGCTGGCATATAAAATTACAATTTGTGTCGCCCTAATGATAATGGTCTAGGGTCCAGGCCCCTCTAGATAGCCAACCAATACTAACCAATTTCTCTCCTTTTGGATTGAGAACTTATGTTTGAAAGCTCATGATTGTCATTGTAAGGTATGCTGACACCCTGTCTTATGGATAGATAGTCAGCCTGCATGTACCTGGCTTTTGGCATGAATTGAGTGGTTTAAGTTAAATGTGATAGAAAATGATTATTAATAATATATCATTTTCAGAAAGGACTTTTTCTTGGTTTGAGGGTTGGGGTGGACAGAGAACATTAGGTAATACTCTCCCTGCTTTAATGTTGTAGCTTTAGATTGAATTTACTATGCCTGGCTTTGGTAGGAAGGTAAGCTGAATGTAAGAATGCAGGGCGAATCGAACATAGCATAATGTTCGCTGGCAGAAGCGAATGCGAACAAGCTATGTTCGCAGGGAACTGTTCGCAGTCGAACAGTTCGGGACATCTCTAATGCCAGTGAGGTAACGTTAATTGGTCACATGGCCTAGGTGCAGCTCAGTCTTAATCAAGTGAATGGGGCTAAGATGTATTACCAATTACAGCTGCTATCGAATACACAGAGCTATGTTTAGTTAGCTGCAAGGAAGCTCTGGGACACACCTGTTCAGACAGGTGATCAGCATGCTTAGTTTCAATGGTGCTACCATCTTTGTTTTCTCTTGCAAGTTTAAATAAGATGGCAGGAGATGCAATTGACAGATTGGATGCTGGGTCAACTCTATTATACCTGAGGGCACTCCTGAAGAGCTCCCGGGTATAAGCATCTTCTTCTCAGCAACAGTCATGTCTAATGTGTCACCAGAGTCTCACATCAGGTATGACTTACAGGTGGGGCCCAAGAATGCCAACAACTTTGGAGTTACTGTATTGTTAAGATATGTTTAAAGGCCCAATCACACATCCGCGTAATGGGGCCACATTCAATGGGGCCACAAAAGAGTCCGCATCCGCACTTTTGTTACGCGGCCCCGCAAGAAATTAGAGCATGTCCTATTCTTGTCCGCAGCCATGGCCAAGAATAGGCATTTGTATCATAGTGTCGGCCATGTACCATCCGCAAAATGCGGAATGCATATGGCTGGTGTCTATGTTTTGCGGATCAGTAATTTGTGGACCTCAAAACAGTTGTGGACATGTAAATGGACCATTAAGTGGTGTTCCCATCTCAGACAATGGGGGCATATCGCTAGGATATTCCCCCATTTTCTAATAGGTGCAGGTCCCACCTCTGAGACCCACACCTACATTAACAACGGATCCCTGAAAGTTGTGTAGGGTGCACTGCGCCTACGCAGCCACCCTTCATTCAATTCTATGGAGCCGCCGAAAATAGCAGAGCACTGGCTCAGCTATTTCCGTCACCCCCATAGAAATGAATGGAAGTGGTGGCACTCCCATTCACCTCTATGGGGAGGTCGCCTGACGGTGGCCGGATCCCAGAAAACCCGGAGTCCCCCGGCTGTAACCTTCCCCGCTCCGTTCTCAGTGTAGTTGTTGGTTCCAGAGGTGGGAACTGCACCGATCAGACAATGGAAGCATATCCTATCTAAATGCCCCCATTGTCTGAGATGGGAATACCCCTTTAAGCATGTGTCGCCTATTTGGCTGTTAGCCTTATCCATGTTTCAGCGCCTTTACGGGACCAGACATTGACTTATAAGTTGTACCGGGGAGAAGTTGTTTTCTTTCTTGAGGAACACTATTTTGCATCACAGTTTAAAGTACAATGTACTGGTCCATTATCCTCCTGATCCTCACAGCCATGCTCAGCCCTTCTTGTGCACTGCCAACATTTTCCTAATTATTTAAGATGGGAAGCTTTTTTTTTCTCCTAAAAATGTATAGTTTGATTATTACTTTGCCATGACAAAAGCTATTGTAACACAATGTGCTGTGACTTTATTGGTTGCTATGGTAACCTGTTTGAAGACTTGGCCAGGAAGGTAACGTTATAAAGCATATTTTCTCATACCATCTGCATTTAGTGCATTTAACGTACTGAGCATATTTTTATGCTAATGGTTCATAACTTTTGTATACACTGTCATTTATTATTAGAAGGGCTTTGGTCACCAGATTTATAGCAGTAAAACAGGCTGACATGAAACGTATGCTGGTCAGCAGAAGGTATCTGTGTAGAAAAATAAAACTTGCAAATGAGCCTCTAGGAGCAACATGGGTGTTCCTGTAACTCCTAGAGGCTCTGTTCTCTCTGCAACTTCTGCGTCCTCTGCACTAATTAACATCTAACGACATAAAGCATCTGATGGCATATGCCAAAAAAACGCAAAAACTGTGGCTCTACTACAGCTCCATCCAAAATGAAGCCATAAGACAATGGGATGTATAAGCGCTATCACTGAAGTCTTGATTGCTATACCTGTGTGATTTTTAGCACTTAGTAATAAATAAGTAAAATAACTACTTTTATAATCCCATCATGTTTTCCTTCTTCGGAGGGTTCAGTTTTCGTTCTCTAATCTTTGCCTCTTAAACTTGTGCTTGCTTTGCAAGCCTTCGTACACAACCATTAATTCACTGAATATTCTCACGCTCATGAGAGGCTATTATTTGCTCATGTAAGCAGCTGTAAAGCTTTTTTTTATTATGTTGGTATGATTGCATCTAGCCAGTGTGCATTTATTTAATTCACCTATCTGAGACGGTATTTTATGCCTCATAAAAGTGACAAACAGGGCAATAAAGTAAATCACGCGATGTACAAACAGTGATTAATAATTATCATAATACAATTATTTCTCAAGTGCTGTTTCTACATGTTTATAGTGATCTTTAATTTTTCTATTTAAAATGAGATCTGAGTTTGATTCCAGAAGTGAGGGAGAGGATGAAGTGGAATACATTTATCTCGAGCGTCCTGTCTTTTCCAATTTACTCTCGGAGAGAAAAAGATATATTTTTCATTGACTGGTTGTTTTCGATTAAATTGGAATTGAGTCTGGAAAAGAATCCAAACTTCTGAATTGGTTTTCATTTAGATTTTTTTTTCTAGTGATGATGTCATAGAGTTTTTGCGTGCAGTACTATAAGAAACTAGTATTAGGCTGTGTTCATGCCACTGTTTTCCAGACAGTGCCAAGAATAGACATGTAAATTCTTGAAGAGGATTGTACACATACACTAAAACAACCCAAGGCGACAATCTGCTCATGGTTTTGTTCCATTCAATGGGGCTACACCTCAAGCAGCTCAACAGCAGTAAAACTGGAAAACTGAGTCAGAAACTGCAGTAGAATATGTGGTGGATTTGGACAGTGTCAAAATTAAAGTGTAAATACCCTTTTTAGGGACATATCAGAAGTGTTGATCGGCGGGGGTCACAGCCGAGATATCCCAAACCGATCGCTTAAACAGTGATGTCCCGAACGAACGGTTCCCGGCGAACATAGCTTGTTCGCGTTCGCCGCGGCGGGCGAACATATGCGATGATCACGTTCGCCCCTATACTTTATCATTGAGCAAAATTAACCCTGTACCGCACAGTCAGCAGACACATTCCAGCCAATCAGCATACCCTCCCTCCCAGACCCTCCCACCTCCTATCAAAAAGCAAGGACGGCATCCATCTTAGATTCATTCTGAAGCTGCACTGTTAGTAGTTGTAATCACAATGCGATTAATATAACAACCAATGGTTGTGTTGCTAGAATATAACGAAGATGATGAATATCACGAATTCACGAATATAGCACTATATTCGCTATCTTCGTTATATTCTAGCAACAACCATTAGGAACTCAGCTCGAAGTTTCATTCGCGAAGCGAACATATAATCGCATTGCAATTTAAACTTAGAGCTAGGTTGGCTTGCTAGAATATAACAAAGATTGAGAATATAGTGCTATATTCTTGAATTTCGTTATATTTGTTATATTCTAGCAATGCAACCATTAGGAATCCAGCTCTAAGTTGAATTTGCAATGCAATTAATATAACCTGTATTAATCGCATTGCAAATTCAACTTAGAGCTGGGTTCCTAATGGTTGTATTGCTAGAATATAAAGAAGATTGAGAATATATCGCTATAGTCGTTATATTCGTCAATTCTAGCAATACAACCATTAGGAACCCATCTCTAAGTTGAATTCGCAATGCGATTAATGCAGGTCATATTAATCGCATTGCGAATTCAACTTACCACACTCTGCATCAACTACGTAATTTTCCATGGGAGTTTTGCCATGCATCCCCCTCTGGCATGCCACAGTCCAGGTGTTAGTCCCCTTGAAACAACTTTTCCATCACTATTGTGGCCAGAAAGGAGTCCCTGTGGGTTTTAAAATTTGCCTGTCTATTGAAGTCTTATGGCGGTTTGCCCTATTCGCTCGTTCGCGAACATTTGGGTAAATTCGCGTTCGCCATTCACGAACGGAAAAGTTTATGTTCGCGACATCTCTACTGCTGAACACGAGACTGTAGATGAACTCAATAGAAGGTCTATTGAGTTTGTTTACTGTACAGTCTCGCACTCAGCAGCAAAGAGAAGCTGCTCTCTGCTGGGCGCTTCTGACCCCATTATTCTAGCAATTAGTGGGGGTCTCTGAGCTGCAACCCCCACCGACAATTCTTAAATGTCCCTATGACATAACTTGAAAAAAATTGTAGTTACTCTTTAACTGTGTGAACATAGCCTCACATGGCACATGTGAAGTCAACGGGTGACCACGTCCTTAAGGGTATGGCCAAACGGTAAGGTTTTCTGTTGCAGTTTTGGAATCCAAAACAAGGAGTGAATTTAAAGAAGAGGAGAAGTAGTATCTGTCCTGTATACTTTCTCTCCTGTTATGATCCACTCATGATTTTAGCCTCCCGAACCCTGTGCATACTGCCCATGTGTCCTAGAATAGCAAGATCCTGAGGCTGGGTTTACATGTTGCAGTAGTGTCCAGCAAATTACCATCATGCAAACTCAACTTCATTTGTTTAATATTTGAGAATCAATTTTTGGCTGCCTTGTTCTTATAATTGGAAGACTTTTTTTTTAAACATGTCTTACCCATAAAAACCATGTGGCCAAAAACCATATGTCAAAACTATGACAAATGAATGTGTGGTATATTACCATAATGTGGAAATTCTGCTTGAAATGTGAACAATTTCTTCTAACCATGGTTTTGTTGAGGCACATATTGACTCTTAAAACAATAGGGCTGCAGTACTTTTCATTGATTCAATTATCTGCCCTCAGGATTAAGGATAGTGACCCATTCATATGTCCAAAGACAGAATATTTGGCACGAAGCAGGACATTTACTTTAAATGGATTTCTCCAAGAAGAGAAAAAAATTTAATTGAGAAAATGGCATAACATTTTAAAAGCACCTATACTCACGTGGTAAATGTGGTGCTTCCATTGATATTTGCTTACTTTGCTGCAGCTAGCAGGCCTATCTACCAACATGACCGTTGCAGCCAGTTACTGAACTTTGGAGTCTTGTGCCATGCACAACTCAGACGCGAGATTGGCTTAGGTATAGGTATGCAATCACTGCAGCAAGCTAAACAAAGGCTGTAAAGGTGCATGTCATGGTGCTGGAACTGAAGGAGATTTATCAGATGAGAATAGTGTATCTTGTGGCATTACCTTTATTAAGTTAGTTTTCTTCCAATATTGGAAAAAATACCTTTTGTTATAAAAGCAAAAAAATAAAAACTGATCATATAGAGGGCTCACCTGTAACCAACAGCGGAGCTAGCAGGAAGTGTTCAATTCCCCTACAACACCATCACAGGTGAAGTGAAGTGTTGCATATTGTCCAATTTAACTTGCGTGCCAGCCATGAAATGTTTGGTCCTCCTGGAGGACTGAGAAACTTTTCTTAGCTACACACTGTTGTTGCCTTCTGACTTGCTCCAAATGAGATATTAACCTATTGGGGTAGGTATTTTAAATTGAGTTTCATAAACCTGACAACCTCTTTAAGTCTCAAAAGAAGAGAACAGCATCAACATATTCTACTAAAATAAATTGAAAGGTTGCTGTCTAGTCCAAAATCTGTCAGCTTTCCCCACACCAACTAAATGTTCAATGATTTGTAATCATTAGAATTAATCTTCTCCCTTAAAAAAGACAAACTCTGACTTGTGAGGAGGTTGTTCCCGGGACCACATATTTGTATCCGGCTACATTACAGTTGCCTGTGGTTGCCTTCAGGCAGTTTTAAATCTTGCATTATCCCAAAAGTATTCACTGGCATAATCAAATTAGATATTTCATTGGTATTTAATGGTCTGCTTTGCTTCACTTTTCAAGTAATGTCTTAATGACAATTAGAAATTCAGAATAGTTCCCGGTGGTCAACATAAAGCTTTTTGGCTGACAGCACAAAATGCTCTCGATTGCAAAACATGCATGAAAGGTACATTTGACAAGACTATTTGTGTAACTTCAACCTGGTCTCTAGATAAATGTCCCCACAGGTAACTTGTCTGATTAGGATCTGCAGCTGGTAATTATTTATGTACAGATTAATGACATAAGAGCTTTACAAAGTTGTACTTGAAGTAGGTGAAAGAATTAGCAAACTTGTTTATAAGGTTTTTCCAACTTTGTTTTATGTCTAAAAGCTTTGAGAAAGTACTTTACAGACAAAGTGGAGATGAACTTGTCATTTATCTTCTTGGGACTGCATTGTCTATGTGTCTTGATGTCTTGATAAGTTTCTCTGGTTTAGAAAACCCACTTTCATATACTGTACAATTTGTTTTGCCCTTCCCCATCTTGTACAAACAGTTTCGCTTGTGCTTCCGCATTTAATGGCTGGTTTACAAGGCCCAATTGTGGGGCAGATTATCGGGCATGAATGTTCTTATGAAGGTTCATTAACAATGATCTCCCCATCTAAAGGTGCAGCCAATCACCTAATGAACAAATGAAAGACCCGTTCATCGGGTAAAACATTAATTCATGCAAGCAAGTAAATTATGATTTCTGGGCAACAGATCATGCTGTCTACACACCAATCTGGTGCCCAGAAAAAATGCAGCTGTATGAGGACGTGCGGTCACAATAGAGATTGTTCATTCTCATACTGTGGAGGTGATCGATACATGTAAATTCAATGATTCACCCCCACTGAACGAGCAGCCAGTAATCTAAAAGGAATGCATCCTTACCAATAATCGTCTGCTACTCAAACCGGGTAAACTATCTACCAGTGCTACAGATTATATTGTTCTGATCTGGTATAGAATCTGGAGCAATCAAGTGACAGTAGAAAATGGTTTCTGTTAGAAAACCTGACATTTTTAAGTACAAAATAGCATAACATCATGCACTAGGGTGCATTCACATGACCTATTGTCATGTGACACTTAGATTGCACATAGGTGGACATAATTTCACTAATGCTGTGACTTCTGAAGGTAATTGGTTGCACCAGAGATTTTTATGGGCTTCCTAACAAAGGGGGTGAAATACATACGCAGACGTCAATTTCCTTTTTTATTATTTCTGAACAATAGATTTATTTATATATTTTTCTTATTTCACCTCACCAACTTAGACTATTGTGTTCTGATCCAACACATAAAATTCAGTTTAACAAAACATTGAACTTAAGGCTGTAATGTAACAAAATACAAAAAAAATCAAGGGAGGTGAATACTTTTGCAAGGCACTATATACAGTATGTCAAATGTTGGTGACAGATTCCCTTTTAGGCATATAAATAGTTTCTGGCCTGTACTGATACACTAATGTTTCCTACTCTATTGATTTAAATGTAGGATATCTTGGGGGGGTTGTCATTCTGCCTTTAGGGACAGCATCCTTAAATAAATGATAAACTCCCATAGCTCATCTACTTGATGACCATGGCGGTTTAATTAACAGTACTTAATAGTATTTATTGCTCATCAGCTACTTCCTTCACTCACATCCCATGTTCTTCTTGTTAGATCCTCCTTATTCACAATATGAAAAATCTCATCCTTCCAAAGACTTCTTTCATGGTTTTAAGTCTAAAGGCCCCGGACTGATACCTAAACAATCATCAAGAATGAACCAAAATGTTCTTGATAATTGCCTGATCTTGTGCATAGGTCATAGCTACATTTACATGCAGCAACCATCTCCTTTGTTTGAGGATGAAGGATCCATATTATAATCTCTCATCCCTATATAGATTCATGGCAGCTAGCAGCACATACCTATTGCAACAGAGTGCTGAGTTGCTGATAAATAATAATTTTATGTGCCACATGAAAGATGGGATCACCCAATGAATGAGCACACTCGCCAGCACATTTACATGGGGCACTTACTGGAAATAAGTGTTTATACAAATGCCCACCCTTGATAATTGACCCAGTCCTTGACCCATTTAAAAAAAAAAGCATCCTTCTATGCAATTAAGGTTATCTCACAGAACTATGTGAAACTTCCTCTTAAAAATACACCCAACCCTCTTTTCTTTGTCTGCCTTTGGGAAAGGATCTAAACAAATCTTTACTCATATCAGATCCACACAAATTATTGCTGCTTCCTCAAAACATCCTGATGCATTCACAAGAAAACATCTACAAGGGCTCATCTAAGTCAGCGATGCCCAACGTGCGGCCCTCAAACTGCTTCAAAATTACAACTCCCAACAAGCCCTTATATCTGTAGGCTGTCCGGGCATGCTGGGAGTTGTAGTTTTGCAACAGTTGGCATCCCTGATCGAGGTGATGTACGTGCAGACTTTTCTAAACTTAATAACTCAGACGTATGCTCGAAGGAAAGAGACACTTTAATTCATATTTGGTGGACATGTGAGATTTGGTCCTCTGAAATCTTCCAGCATAGCAAAATATCTGTATCAGCAACTCCCTTCCTCTAGACCTGTTCCTATTGTTCTAGCCTTCTCCCTATCCTAAAAAAAAAAAAAAAAAACTTACTATTAGAGAACTCTTATCAATTAACCAGACTTGAAAGCAACTTCAAACAGGCACTCTGGCTCTGGAGGCCCAAGCATGTCTGCATGTTACATGAACAGCCCAGTGATTTCAATAGGAACTGTGTAATGATTTATTCAGGGGCGGACTGGGAACTTAAAGTGACCCTGGAAAAAATAAAGAAAAGTGGCCCCATGTTGTAGGTGAGTCCAAATTAAAAGCTGGAGGAGCAACACTAATAGATGGGAACAGCAATACCATAGCGCAAAATATAGTACCAGCAGAACCAAATACCACAGTGCAGCACAATCTATTCCCCTATCCCTCTGTGATGGCCATCAATAGCTAAAATGTTCTGTCCACCTTCTCCAGTCACCTTTGATTAAGATATGGAGCAGGGTGCTTCAGAGTTGAGATGCAGTCCACAGCAGTTGAATCCAGGAGAGCATATACTGGCTAGGTACATTACCGTTCATTATGTACCCGGCCAGGGGCAGAGAGGAGGACTCGTGTAGCCCCCTGAGGCATTAGCCCACTGAGAAATGTATCTATGACCAGTCCACCCCTGGCTTTATTTGCTCTTGGTGCTATAGGAATAGATAAAAATTTGCTGCCAGATTTTTCCACAAATCACAGTTGATGTCAAGCAGTCCTGGGGATTCTCTGCCATCATTTTATTCTTGGGGATCCTTATAGCAAAAAAAAAGTACTGTCAAATGCAGACGATCCCTTCAATATACTATAATAAAGTGTAATAGCGCAAATTATTTATTTTATTCACTTATATAGCATTGACAGACATTTTCATCACCTGAAGTCTACAAAGGGTCACCATCACAATCTAAGTTCCCTATCAGGTATGTCTTTGTAGTGTGCTAGGAAACCAGAGTACCTCGAGGAAGCCCACACTAACATGGGGAGAACATACTACTCCATGCAGATGTTTGGATTCAAACCTTGCACCCCAGTGCTAACCACTGGGCCACCATGCAGCCCATTTGCTTGATAGAAGGGCCTACAGGTGTGCAGCTAATCAATTATGTTCCTCTTTATCGTCTTTATACATTTCATTAGCAGGAATACATTCTGTCGTACTATTCTACTTTTCCGAATTAAATGTATAGCCCCCTCTCCATCCAGGGAGACATTGATGAGGCGTTAGTAGAACTTCAAGGTCACTTCTCCTTTGATACTATTTAGGTTATTTTTGTTCCCTTTCTACTATTTCAGATAAAGAACTCTTGATGCAGAGAAACCCTAGTCTACCTTTCATGTATAATCGCTTCACATATTTTAACTGAGTTTTATCTACTGCATTGTCTTGGTTCATTCTTTCATCTCAAATACTATATATTGACTTCAAACAATATCTCTTTGTTTTATCTATGTATTATCTTTTTTTAATAGCTGCTTGTAGGAGACTGTTAATAGAAACTGTAAATCCGTGGAAGGATTGGTGACAAAATAGGAGAATATTAAATTCACTGCCTCAACCTTTGTGTACTAAGAAAAGTGTTGGGGCTCTTTTAAAGAATTAATTCCTCTCTTAAAGTGGTTATCCCATTAATGAATGTGCAAAATCCTGTTCCTCACATGGATCCAGAGCTTCACAGTTAATACACTGATTACTGTACTAGATTTAGTTCAAGCTGGCAGTTTAGGAGGTGTGTCCTTTCTGCTGCTGCTCTCCACGTTTGCAGATCAGGGGTGTGTCCTTTCTTCTGAAGCTCTCTCTCTGTCACAGCTCAGGTGGCATGTCCTTTCTGCTGCAGTTCTCTCCCTGCAACTGTCACAGCTTCTAAATATCACAGCTGGTGGCAGTTATATAATGGAAATGAGCATATGCGTCCACCACAGCGATGGTAGACAAATAAATAAAGAGTAAACAGTAGGTGGCACTATATAGGAAGATTTTATTGAGTAGCTGTGTCAGGCAGCTACTGCCAAGGCCAATAAGATAATGGGTTGCATCAAAAGGGGCATAGATGCCCGTGATGAGAACATAGTCCTACCACTTTACAAATCACTAGTCAGACCACACATGGAGTACTGTGTACAGTTCTGGGCTCCTGTGAACAAGGCAGACATAACAGAGCTGGAGAGGGTTCAGAGGAGGGCAACTAAAGTAATAACTGGAATGGGGCAACTACAGTACCCTGAAAGGTTATCAAAATATGGGTTATTCACTTTAGAAAAAAGACGACTGAGGGGAGATCTAATACCTATGTATAATATATCAGGGGTCAGTACAGAGATCTCTCCCATCATCTATTTATCCCCAGGACTGTGACTGTGATGAGGGGACATCCTCTGCGTCTGGAGGAAAGAAGGTTTGTACACAAACATAGAAGAGGATTCTTTACGGTAAGAACAGTGAGACTATGTAACTCTCTGCCTGAGGAGGTGGTGATGGTGAGTACAATAAAGGAATTCATGTGCAATAATATTACAGGCTATAGCTACTAGAGAGGGGTCGTTGATCCAGGGAGTTATTCTGATTGCCTCATTGGAGTCGGGAAGGAATTTTTTTCCCCTTAAGTGGGGAAAATTGGCTTCTGCCTCACAGTTTTTATTTTGCCTTCCTCTGGATCAACTTGTAGGAAACAGGCCGAACTGGATGGTCAAATGTCTTTTTTCGGTCTTGTATACTATGTTACTATGTTAGCTCATTGGCTATACAAAAATTTTGATTTCATGCAATTACAAAAGTATTAAGATTAAGATCCGGGTCCTTGTTTGAAAAATGTAGAATATTTTTCATGGGACAACCTCTTTAAAATGTCTGCAATTTTTCTACCTGTCTCCCAGTTTCTTTATTAGAAATTTGTTCAAAACCTCCACTATGGATAGTACTACTGGGCTCCCATCCCAAGAAATGCATGAAGCAAACTTAAGATTTATAACATTTCATTATTTAGAAAGACTTGTTAAACATACGCAATTATTTCTATTTTCTGTGACTCATCTCCACAGTACGGACATAGTTCAAAGGTGGACCGTACTTATACATGAAGAAGATATGATTTACTGATTAAAATAGGAATATAAAATTTTAGTAAACCGCTTATGTATCCACCTGTGGATGTCTTTTACGAGATGTGTATTTCAGCTTTTAATTAAACTCGGTTGCGCAGCAACTCAGAAAAGCAATAGCCTCTTATAGCCAATAATGTATCGCAACACGTTGGTGTTTCCAAGCAACCACAGAGCATTGGAATAGTCAAGAAAAGGTAAGGGCAAAAGGGCGCAAATCAATTATGAGTAGGTAAACCATTTTGCCATGAAAGCTTGAAATATTTAGTTATCTCTCCGTGTTAGTTGTGACCTAATAGCAGCTTTTTAATAACAGGCTGAGAATGGAAAAGCTGGACTAGCTTGAGACACAACTAATAATAAAGGAAAACAGAAATCATAACACTGGGAAATATGAAATTGTGCAACAGCTACAGACATATAAGTGCCTTAAATAAAGAGTTCACACGTTAAATATTCAGAAATCAATATTAATAACATCTCCAATAATGTACAGGAAATTATGCCATAAAGGTTTGGTCTGAACAATTCTTAAAGCTTAGGCAGAACTTCTGGGGGTCTTTTAGCAGAAGCCTCTCTCGTGGCTCGAACTGTGGAGAAAAGCAAAATTATATGCTCCCAACTGCCGGGTCCTGGCTCCTTTGCCACACTGATGCTTTTGCAATGCTCTTGTGCCCTGCTGTCAACATCTACTTTGATGCTAGTGCAGCCAATGACTGGTTGCAGTGGTGAGGTGCCCTCATTGCGTCATGTCATTTCTTTAAGTGATACAAGGGGGGCAGGTCACTGCTTTGGCCAGTCATTGGCTACAGTGGCATCAAGCCAGATGTTGAAAGTTATGGAAGCATAGGAGTTAGGACTCAGAGGCAGGGAGCAGTTAAGTATGCTTCCCCTGTAGGTGTGGCCAAAAGTGGAGCATGCTGAAAGACCCCCATAATATGAACAAGGTTCATGGGCCATATTGCAAAACCTTTAACAGGATTCCTCATCAACAAACTGTTATTTGGACCCCCTCATTCTTTGAGCCATGGTGAAACTGTTGCTTCTGCAGCCATTAAAGCTACATCCTTGTGTAAAAAATAAATGCCAAAATATTTATATCTTCATTAAGATGTTCATAAAGTTGTCCCTCTGTTTTAGTTGTTTGTTTTTCTTTTTTTCTTTTTTTTCTTTTTTCTTTCTTTTTTTAATATCTGGAAGTTTTCAGGATGTAGAATAAGGGCTGACATATCTCATCTATTTATTTATGTACATATTTATTTATTTTCCAACCAATTGGCTTCTTGGAATACAAGTAGTTCTTTAATACATCTCCAAGTTGTATAATAGCATCATATTTTGGATACAGATGAGGAAATTGATTCTACACAAATCAAATTTGTTACAAGTTCCCCAAAATAAACTTTTGTGATTTGTACACAAATCACTAAAAATGGTGGCTACCAATTTACAGATCAGAAAGTAGAGGAGGCATCTGCTCTTAAAAAATGGGATATTGTTTGGGCTGTTTTTAATTGAAAAAATAAATAAATCCACCAGTTCAGCCATAGCCATATATGTTGCTGGCCCTTTTACATTACTAATGCTGTCTTGGTGTTAAAGATCCTGACAGAGATTAGATACAGTTTAGAGAGACATACAAGACTTTTCATGGGAACACTTTCGATTCAGATTAAATTTATCGAGTGCATCGATGGGCAAGAAAAAACAAAACAATAGCATGCTCCATACCTTGCTGTATTTGGGATATTATTTTTTCCTAGAAGCATGCTCACATAAGCACTTGTGATGAACGAAGATAAATTCAATTTTCTGCAAAGTCGAATTTCCTCATGCTTCATGGTAGCAAATCGATTTAACCTGCCGCCATCTTGATTGAAGATCTTGAACAAAATCCCATGCACAATGTCGTATGATGTCACCACGCCGGCCGGTGTGATAATGTAATCTTGAGCCACTTGAGATTTGGTGCCAAATCCTCAAGCAAGATAGCGGCAGCCGGCCCATCACGAGCTTGAACTTTATCAGGTAAGTTTGATTTTTTTTTTTAAATGTTACACCCTATTATTGCAATCATGTTCGAACCTGGCGTCTGAGGGGTACGATGACAGGGGGCAGCAAAATTGCCGCTCCCTGTCATTGTACTCACTACTTACAAACAAATGTTCTTTGTTATGAAGTAATTCATCACTAAGCAAATTTTTTTGCAAAGCTTGGTGAAGCAGCCGAAAATACTTTACTCATCTCTAATAGGCACCAGACAGCAAATTACCTAAGGTGGTAAGGAGCCATTCTGATTGAAATACCATTCACATCAGGACACTATAACACACTACTGTCTGTCGAAAGCAGCTTGTTAACAGTTTCCTTCTTGAAAGTCATGTTTACACTTTACACAAAGTAAAAACAGAAAGAGAAATCAGCATAGTCATCAATTAGAGGCCTGTCTGGAAGAAAGGAAGTAAGAGACAGCTATTGTTCGGACTGATAAGTCTTGTAACCTAAAACATCAGCATATACCAAGTTTATGTGTCACCCAAAGAAAGCACATCTTCTGAAAAATTATGTGGGAAAGAGGATACATTGCAATGTAGTGTTCCTAATCCATACACAAATGGCCATCTGCTGGATGTAATTCAGGTTATTGTGTGGACAATAGATTTGATGAAATCGCCGGTATCTTCATTAACAGAACAGCAGGCTGATTATTTATCTAGCGCTAAGAGAAAATGTAGCTAATGTCAGTCATAAACCGCCATACTCATCTGTTTCAAGCCCATTAGTAAAGTACAACTAATTAAGCTGCACACGGAAAAACCCAGTAGACTTAATTAGAAACATCCATTCCTCTGTAGATGCATATAGTGCATTAGTAAGAAGCTTCCCAGACTAGGTTGGATGCACTTTTTTGTATAGCTGTTAAAGGAGAACATGAACACCAAACAGAAAGGGTATCAAACCCCATTTAAAAAAAAATAAAAAAATCACTCCAGGAAAATGCAATATTCTGTTTCAAGCCTAGTGCAGGGCTTTTTAGAAACTTTTATCATCATTGCCACCTCTTGGCTGGCTTAATTTCACACCAATATTTTGCATAAAAATAATGCATAACACTATGTATAAATTTGGCTCCCCATATATGTTCTTTGGTTGCCTTGATGATTTGCGATTTGCAAACTTTTTGTCTATTTTTTAACTTTTTTTTATTTTATAGGAGAAAAGTAGGACCTATAAAAGTCAAGTTTGTAGGCCAGTCTTTTTTGGGATGGGTGCTGTACCAGTGGCCAGAGTTGTGAGGGTGAGGTCACATGAGAGACTAATAAGGTAAATGCGGCACTTAGAGGAAAATAATATATGATTTATTCTGATGATCGGGCAGAGGCTGAACCCCTAATAAATATTCATGAGCAGCCATATATTTTCCACCATTCTAAAATGATTTTTTAACCCATAAAACACCCTAAACTTTAAAGCCATATTCCAGTTTTATTTACTTATTTTATGTATTTGTTTATATACTGAGAAATCATACAATTTTCTAACTTACATGCATTTAAGATTGTGCATACATACCTTATATCAGGCAGTTGAACCCTATATGCATAGTTTATATATCAATCCTGTGTAATGTATCCATGACCTAACTGAAACATGGCATAAGTCATGTGACACCCTACACATCAAATGATCCATGACATTCAGTATGCAATAGTTTTACATGACAAACATGCTGAGTTGGCACACAAGACACATTTGTGTGATATGTAACTAGGACTAGTGATGGAATGATGATTTTTATATTATTACTGTAACTACATTTCTGTGTGTATTTACATGGCTGCCTGTCTATAGGTGATGTTGTAAAATGACTGCATGTCTCTAGGTGATATTGTAATGTTGTTAATAAAGTATATTGTTTAAAAAAAGTAACACACAAACATTTATATCTACACAGACACTGACAGGCATTATGAGATACTAATCCAGGTACTGTAGTAATACTTTATATACTGTATGTTCTGCTCCACAATTCACTACAATTCACCTGTTAGATACCTGGGCACTTAAAGAGGTTGTGCAGCGTGTTTCTATTGATGACCTATCCTCACGATAGGTCATCAATATCAGATCTCCGGGGTTGTCACACCCGATACCCTCGATGATCAGTTGTATGAAGAGGAGGTGGTGCTCCATGTGAGCCCAGCTTCCTCTTCTTTACACTGTCTGTCATCTTGGAAATGCAGGGTAACTACAAGTACTCTCTCCATTAACTTGAATACAGCAAATAATTGTAATTACATTAGATCTCTACTACAGCGGAGACAATGTGCAATGCAATGAAGAGGAAGCAGTGCTTGCACGGACTGCCGCCTCCTCTTCAAACAGCAGAATGGTGTTGGACCCTTGCCGATCAGGTATTGATGACCTATACTTGGGATCGGCCATCAATATTAACAGGTTGCACAATCCTTTTAACTGAAGGCCAAGTCACATGATACTTGTGAGGGTCACATGAAGGGTTATATGACTGACGCCATGTTTAGTCCTACCCAGTGCTCTTATGGCTTCTGATTGGAGGGCTAAAATAAGCCAACCTTTTTTTTTTTCTTTAGAGAAAGGCTACTGTGTGGATATAATAAAGGTCTGCAAACAAAACTTCACATAAATATATATTAGAGAATTGTTCAACATCCTAATCTCTAAATAAATAAATATAAAAATTACCATAAGAATACCCCTTTAACAAATATTTCACATTGCCCCATCCGCTGCATAATTTATATCTGAAATAATACGGAAAAGCTTCATCTGAAATAATATCATACTACTGTATTACCATTTATCTTAATCATATTACACGCCTGTTTTTTTTTTTTGTTTTTTTTTAGAATATTTTCCCTTAAGCTTTAATATCAAATGGACAATCATGTAAAATCATTGCTTTTAACAAGCCCAACAGAGGGGGAATATGTGCTTCACAGATGGTGTAAGGAAATAGAAAATGTTTCTGCATATGTTATGCAAATGAAATAGGGAGCTATGCATGGAGTGAATTATGAGAATGAATGTGTGCCTAGTGAGCACAGATTGAGTTTTGAAGGAGTGTATGTGGGTTGCTCGAAGATTACTGAGAGGTGTGAAATTTCACTCTGCAGAAGGCGCGGTAAAGGAAAAAAAAGTTGAATTCTTGTACGCTAAGGACAGATAACTCTTAAATTCACTGTACACAATCTGCCTGAGGGTAAAAATGTCAGTGAATGTCAAACAGTTAAACTGTGCAGGAGTGGCTGTCATCCCATGGTTCTTCAGAATGCCTTATAGGAAAATCAGATTTTTCTTTACACATTTAACAGAGACACGTTTCAGGCTAATTACCCACCTTAAGGGTTTCATGACGTACCCGAAGGATTGGTAAACATGACCAAAGTGATTCACGTTCAGAAGAACAACATATAACTGGAAATAATATTGGCCAGCACACTAAATGTTAAGTTAAATAAAATATATTCTTCTATGTCCATACAAATCAAACTTACAGTGGTTAAAAGCAGGGCTGGGATGAGAGGTGGGTGGTTGAATAGGTGGCCACCTATGGCATCACTGACATGCATATTGCAGGATGGATCACAGATATTCTGACAGCTATTATGCTGCACTTCAGGAACCAAGACTGGAGGAACACATTTTAAAACCCTCACTTTAAAAGGTTTATGCAATGATTGATTTAAAAAGTGAAAATCAGATATCACTTTAGTACATGACAATACCTTTCTAACAAAGCTAGATCCAGGCCATTATTCCACATCGGTACCAAGATCTTCACTGGAGATAAGCAAATTTCTCCAAAATTCGATTTGACTGGTTCACCAAAGTAATTTGTGGCTAATCGCGTAAAAAATAGCTATTTCCTGGCTGCAGAGAACCTTTATAGTAGTGTAGAACACTGTGCCTTGCAGTAGCACACATAGGGAGTCTGCTGTGGTAGTGAAACAATACTGTGAGTCAGTATGACATGTAGATGAGTAGTATAACTGCACAGTTCACTTATTTGGGCAGTTACGGGGCCAAGACCAAATAACTCAAGTGTACCACTTCTGTACCAGTTTGTGACCCGTCTTTTTCATGCTTAGTGCAACTGTCTGTAATATGTATGTATACTCCTTTTCAATTGTACAGCGCTATGGAAAGAATGGCGCTTTAATAATAAATAATAATAATAATAATAATAATAATAAATGTGAACTCAGTCTTACAGGTCAATGTTAGCGTCAAGAAGAAGCGCACTTCTTTTACACCATTGGAAGCTGATTCCACATAGATGTCTACAGAACCTGTTCTATTAAATGCTTATACAAGTAGCGCCCCAGACAGAGTGGAGAGGGTGTCCGCAATTAGTTTGTGTTGATGTCACTGATTATTTTGCCCTTCCTCTGATCAGTCAGAACAATAACCCCCAAAAAACGGATTATGTCTGTGGAGCATCTGCCTTCACTCGGTCAGCATTTGTTCAGTAATCCATCAGTATTGCTAAAGCCCCAAAAAACAGGAGTGGATACAAAAAAGAGATGACATGTCAGTGGAATATTTGCATGTCTTCTGTGTTTTGTACCCACTTCTGCTTTTGGCTACCAAATCATAAGCCAATTCTGATGCAAAATAGGGACCAAGTCATGCAGGCCTTACAGCTATTACATAGACAGGATCCATTGTGCGTCTAATTTTTCCTTCCTTATGACAGATCAGAAAAAGGGTCAAATAAATGATGATGTCAGCCAGGGCAAAAGGTAAAATAGTGGCCCAGTAATGAAGTGATGACGATACGAACCGCATGAAAAGTCCGCAGAGTGGCCCTATGACATAGTGGTGAGGAGGAAGAAGCATGAGGAGATTACAGAGTGGCCCAATGACAGAGTCTGGAGATGGCAGCAGCATCAGGAGGAGGGCACAGAGTAATGTCAGTGTGGGGGTGGTCGCAGCAGCATCAAGAGGAGGCCACAGAATGGCACAATGACAGTGTGGAGGTGGCAGCATCATCATCAGGAGGACACTGAGTGGCACAATGACAGAGTGTGGTGGTGGCAGCAACATAAGCATCAGGAGGAGGCCATAGGGTGGCACAATAACAGTGTGAAAGTGGCAGCAACATTAGTAGGCCACAGAGTGGCACAATGACAGAGTGTGGAGATGGAGACAGCAGCATCAGGAGGAGACAACAGCATACCACAATAACAGTGGAGGTGGCAGCAGCAGCAGCATGACAAGACCACAGAGTATCACAATAACAGAGTATTGAGGTGGTGGAAGCATCATCAGGAGGCCATGGAGTGGCACTATGACAGTGTGCAGTGGAAGCAGCATGAGAAGACCACAGAGTGGCACAGTGAAAGAGTGTGGAGGTGGCAACAGCAGCAGTATCATGAGACCACAGAGTAGCAAGGTGACATAGTGTGAAGATGGCAGCAGCATCAGGAGGAGGCCTCAGGGTGGCACAAGGACAGTGTGGAGGTGGCAGAAGCAGCATCAGGAGTCCACAGAGTGGCAAGGTCACATAGTGTTGAGGTAGCAGCAGCATCAGGAGACCACAGAATGGCAAGGTGACATAGTGTGGAGGTGACAGCAGCCTCAGGAGACCACAGAGTGTGAAGGTGACATAGTGTGGAGGTGGCGCAGCATCAGGAGACCACAGAGTGGCAAGATGACATATTGTGGAGGTGGCCCAGCATCAGGAGACCACAGAGTGGCAAGATGACATATTGTGGAGGTGGCATAAGCATCAGGAGACCACAGAGTGGCAAAGTGAAAGTGTGGAGATGGCAGCAGCATCAGAAGACCACAAAGTGGCAAGGTGACAGCGGGAAGGTTTCAGCAGCAGCATCAGGAGGCCGCAGAGTGGCACAATGACAGAGCAAGGAGGTGGCGGCAGCAGAATCAGGAGGAGAACACAGAGTGGCACAATGACAGAGTGTGGAGGTGGCGGCAGCAGAATCAGGAGGAGGCCACAGAGTGGCATAATGACAGTGTGGAGGTGGCGGCAGCATTAGGAAGCCACAGAGTGGCACAATGACAGAGTGTGGAGGTGGCAGCAGTAGGATGTCTTGCAGATGGGTGGAAGACTTTAGGAACTGCTTGACAACCATATTGAATATGTGTGCCATGCATAGCGCATAGCTTAGTCCTCTTCCCATTGTCACCATGGTTGCGATTTTAAATTGTCACAGACAAAGCGTGATTTGATTTCCTTATGATGGACACAAAACAGTTCCTCCCCTGTGTAATTCTTTTTGCCCAGGCAAACGAGGTGCAGAAAAGCATGACACCGCCGTGCCCTGCACATGTCTTATGCTGGAGGGGCACTGTGAATTGTCCCTGCAGTGGAGGCTGAGGACACGGTGTAGGATGAGGAGGCAGAGACAGACATTGTCGCAGGACCAAGGGCGCGAGAATGTGGAGGCAGAAGCAGCATCACCTGGCCAAGTTGCTAGTCTAGCTGTGCAGGAACCACATTCATCAATTGGGCCATAAAAGACATGTATTGTCCCTTACCTTAGTTACAGCTCCACACGTCAGCACTGTCGTGCACTTTGGCAAACACCGACAGGCTCAAGGACTGGCCCACCTTCTGTTCTACATACGTGTGTAGGGCTGGTACTGCCTTTTTGTCAAATAAATGATGTATTGGGACTCTCCACCTCATCTCTGCACAAGCCATCAGTTTTATGAAAGTTGCAGAGTCCACCACTTGGAAACGGAGGGACTGCAGCACAAGCAACTTGGCCAGAAGCATATTCAGCTTCTGCACCGTTTGATGAGTGCACGCATACTGTTGTGTTTTGGCAATCGCTTCGGTGATCGATTGCTGATGGAATGACTGACGAGGAGTAGGAAGAAGAGCAGGAGCATCAGGACCAGCAGATGAACGGAAAGACAGACAGATCCCTGCGGCTGAGGAGGTGGGGCCTTGACTGCCTGAAATTAGGTGCATGCCACTGGTTGATGCAGTGGTTGGTGCGGCAGGCTGGACCACCTCATCGGAGCAACAGTTCTCCCAGGCCACTTTATGGTGACACTGCATATGTTGACGCAGGGCCGTTGTGCCAACATTGGCACCCTGGCCATGCTTCACCTTATGCCCACAGATTCTACTCCGGCGGCTTAACAAAAAACTGCCACACTGCCGAGTAGGTGATTTTACCCCCAACACTCCGCACTGACTGACTACTACCTCCACTGCTTTCATGAACACCTACACCACTACTTTCCAGGCAGTTAGGCTCCAGCGAAGCGGATGGTCTACTCCGGGCACATTTGGCTCCCTACCTCCCACTGCTGCCATCCTGCTGACTCCCCAGCGACTTGCTGGCTCCGCCGCTGCCTCACTGTCAAGTTTCCACCCTCTTCTCCTGATGATGATGAAGCCCCTAATTCACCCACTCCAAAGTGCGATCTGTTACATCATCATCATCAAGTAGTGTCTACACGTCACTGACGTCCTCCTCAACTGTCTCTGGGTCAGGAGCCTGACCGCTCGCAACACCAGCTCCCACACCACTCTCCTCATCACTACTTGCCCGCCTACCAGAGGAAGCGGCGGATGTCTCCTCCCCATCTTAGCTATCCAGTAGCTGCTGACTGTCCTCTAGTAGCTCGTCCTGTTTGTACAGTAGAGCTGAGCCCACAGCATATAATACTTCTCTGGCTGAGGGAACAGAAAAGGACAGAGGCAGGTTGAGTACAGGTGAGGGCATAGGGCCTGCTTCCGGGCCATGCCAATTAAGGGTTGTGTCTGACGAACCCACCGACTCTTGGCTGGGGGTGTCTGATGTCACTTGGGACGAAGTGGATGACCAAGTCAACCATTCAAGAACCGCTGACTGCTAGATGACACCAGGAGCTCATGTCTCTCGCTGCGACTCCTACTGCCATGCCCCCTTACTCTGCTGCGAACTGTGCTTGCACCAGAAACAATTAGGCCTCTTCCATTCACCTGTGCAGGGCCTGGTGCTTCTCTGTCTGACAAAATGTTAGATCAAATAAATAAAAAGGAAATTAAAATACTCCAAAAAAGTCTGTTATTTTCTCACTTCACCTCTCAACGGCTAATAAGCCCTTTTTTTTCCTACTAATACTTGCCAAAAAGTGCTCTATAACATATAACTGCACCGCTGAATGGCAAATAGGCCCTTATTTTTTCCACTTATACACACCACAAAAGGCTTTAGAACATATAACTTCTCCGTTGAACGGCAAAAAATACAATTTTTTTGCTAATACATGCCAAAAAGGGCTTTAATTTTCTCTTTTCACCACACAACGGCAAATATGATTTTTTGTACTACTAAAACATGCAAAAAAGGGCTTTAGAACATATAACTGCACCGCTGAATGGCAAATATATACTTTTTTGCCACTTATACATGCCAAAATGGGTTGTCATTTTCTCTCTTCACCACACAACAGCAAATACTTTTTTTTGTGCCACTGATACACGCCAAAAAACGCTTTAGAACATATAACTGCATCACTGAACGGCAAATATAAATTTTTTAGCCACTAATACACTCCAAAAAGAGCTGTCATTTTCGAACTTCACCACACAAAGGATAATAAGCCCTTTTTTTCCCACTAATACAAGCCAAAAAACTGCACTGCACAAGGGCAAATAACACATATAACTATTTCCTTGTAATAAACCCTGTTAATGGCTGTATCAAACATCATTTTCACCCCAATAACAAGAAAGGTTTGCTGGAATTACAAAGCTGTATAGTGGCAATTTGGATCCCCAGTCAGTGCAGCAATGTGTAAAGGGATTGTTCCTATTACCCAGGCTGAAACCTCCCCTACTGAACCCTCCTATTCTGCTTCAATAATGTGGAATGATTCCTCCCTATCCTTTCTCTGAACTTCTATATAGCAAAATAAAAGTTTTAAAGTCCTTTTCTACCACTGTCCCTAGCGCCTGCTAACGTCTCTCCCCGCACTAAGTACCCTGGATAATGGCTAAATCCAAGATGGCTGAGGCTATTATAGGGCTGTGACATCAAAGGTCTGGCTAGCATGCATGACATTGTGGTTGATCCCTCATTCTCATAGTTCCTTGCTCCATGTCCAATCAGGTGCAGCAGTCATTTTAGAAAATAATGTGATTTGTTACCACGAAGTGCGAGGAAATTTTGTTTCGATGCAAATCGAAGTTTACCTGAAATTCAGATTGAATTCCACTTTGTCAACTTCAATTTGCTCATCTCTAATCTCCACATTCACTGCTCCATTTGCTCTATTAGATTATCTTTAGCCTGGCATGTCAAGGGGCATGTCCATTCTAATGCAGCACTCTCCCTGTAGCTGCCACAGCTTCTAATAGAACATATGGCTGGTGGCAGTTGAAGATATAAACTGAGCACGTTCAACCAGCTCAGTGAAACGGACAAAAAATAACAAAGAACAAACAGCCGGTGGCGCTATACAGATTCATTTTATTGGATAGCTCACTGGCTACACTAAAATTTTAATTAGAAGCAATTACAATTATAATTACTAGTGCTGCATGGGCCCGGCGGCAACTATTTCTTTAGGAAGATTGACAGCAAAATTGACTATCTCTTTAGTGATATTTTCTCATTATCTATTACTTGTCAGGCCCAATTCTACATAATATTGACATAGGTTAATATTACACCCAATTGTATATTTAAAACAAAGATATATAGCAACAGCTACTATTTTCTTATTTAAAACAAAGATATATAGCAACAGCTACTATTTTCTTACTATTGAGTATTTTCTATGTGGATTTGCAATTAATAAATATATTTGCAACACTAGCATATGCCCATTTTGCTTGGTTAGTGTGAGTGCCAGCTCTAGTCTTTGACAATTGCAAAAATTTAGAATATGTTTCGTGACACAAACCCTTTAAGCACCAAGAGAACTTGTCCCACCCCCGGTTATGTGTGCCATAATGTGTCTTAGACCCATTTTACAAGACATGCAAAAGCTGCTTTTTTAGATCAGACTCGGTCCTATTTCACTAGAAAAGTCTTTTCTGATCCTATAGCTTTAGATCTTGTCCAGATACTTTTAAAGAAAATAGGTCGGCAGTGAGGTTTGCACATGGTGCACACATCCAGTGAAGGCGTGCCACAAAAACTGAGCTTATTGCAGTTTGAAAAAGGCTCAGACTTGAGCCAAAACTAGTCACTGATAATGCAATTATGCCTTGAATAAATGTCTCTTCGTATTATCAAGAAAGCGAGTGCTGATCCTTCTTTGCTATATACTTGTCCTGATCCTGTCACTAAGAACTCATGCCCACGAGTGTAAGCGCTCAGTGCCCGTGCTGTGGACCGCAAATTGCGGTCTGCGATACAAGGGCACGACCGTGGGGCAGCCGCTCGCGGATCGCGGACCCATTCACTTGAATGGGGTCCGCGATCTGCATTCGATGGTCCGCACCGCAAAAAAGTAGGGCATGCACTACTTTTTTGCGGTGCGGAGGCACGGCCAGAAACACCATGGAAGCACTCTGTAGTGCTTCCGTGGGTTTTCCGATCTGTGCTTCTGCAAGTGAATTGGTCCGCATCCGTGATGCGGGATGCACATGGCCGGTGCCCCATCTTTGCGGAACTGCAGTATGTGGGCTGCAATATGGCCATGGCGGGGCATTGGCCTTGGGCATGAACCCTAAATGTGTAGATTATGGCCCCTTCCCACTACCATAGTATGGCCATATGCACAAGGCCGTCCACAACCTGTCCACTCCCTACATCTCTGAGCTACTTTCCCAATATATCCCCACGCGTAATCTCCAATCCTTACAAGACCTTCTTCTCTCCTTTCCTCTTATTACCTCTTCTCACAACTGCCTCCAAGATTTCTCCTGTGCATCCTCCATACTCTGAAACTCTTTACCCCAACATATCAGACTTTTGCCTACAGTGGAATCCCTTAAAAGAAACCTGAAACCCAAACTCTTCAGGCAGGCCTACAACCTTCAGTCACCCTGCTGCTGCTATACCACCATGAACAGCTGCACGATCACCTACTGTGTCCTTCCTTCAGATTGTAAGTTCCTTGTAGATTGTAAGCCCACACAGGCAGGGTCCTATCTCCTTCTGAACCAGTCTGTAACTTGTATTTTTCATGCTTAGTGCAATTGTCAGTATTATCTATGTGCACCCCTTATTATATGTATAGCACCATGGAATTAATTGTGCTTTAATAATAAATAATAATCATAAATAATAATAATAATAATAATAATAATAATAATAATAATAATAATAATAATAATAATTAATAATAATGATCTATGGTAGCATTCCTATCCATAGAACAGGCTGGACTGAGCATATGTGATATCTTACCTAAGAAAGTATCGAACCAGTCCACCCCCTGACCTTTTCTAGCTTGTACTAGTTATTATGGAATTTCCCATGCAATCCTCAAAGCGTTCTCCTTGCCGACATCACAAATTATCAATTGTCAATATTTCCTTCCAGCAAGAACAGCCTGAACTTTCCATACTGTAACAGCTTGCAGTTTTTACACTTGCGGTGCTTCTTTACCAAAGGGAGGTTATTTTAGTAGCAGAGATGGAAAATCCCCAGTGTATTAATAATTATAGAAAGACTATTTAAGCTTGCAAATGATATTTTTCGTCAAACTTTTACATTTTTTTCTGCTGATACCTTGCCGCCATCTGTGACGCATCCCAGTCAGTTAAAAATAATGAATCATCACATATGTTGACTATATAATATAGGAGCTGCCATCCCCAAAAGACTGATTTACAGCTACATTAGACTTTTTCACCACGAATAACAAGCATAGAAGACTTCCCGAGGAAAAGATATTTCAGAAGAAAAGCTTTTGAAGCATCAGTGACTTTCTCTCTGTTATTCAGCTTATTAAGTGCTACGTAAAAGGTTTGATTTAATGGATATTTTCTATAAATAATGCCTAAAAGTGCTATCCCCATGTTATGTTAAGGCATATCATTAGAATGTGCCACAGTGGTGGTGATCTGACCTCTACAACCCTCTGATCCCGAGAATTAATTTGCAGAGCTTTAGTTTCTTTTTTCCCTGCACAGCAAGTGCTTCTGTCCATATGCTTTGCATACAGAATCTGAGAAAAAAATGGTTGCTTGTTTCTTATCTGATATTATGGAGGTTTATAGAATGGCGGTGTTATATGGCGGTGAACTTAATAACAGCTTAAATATAAATCATTTAAAAGGAATGTGCAATGATCAGAAAATGGACCATTGTTTAAATCAAGTTTTTAAGTTAAGGCCAAGGTATTTTTTTAGCATGTTTTTTTTATTTTGGTAAAGCTCTGTGTATGGTACCTTCAAATGTGTCAGCTGAACATTATCCTGACAGGTAATACAACCCACTGTTACAGATAGTGGTTGTTCAACTACTGTGCCAACTAACCAGTTTGACACTGGGATAGACATGAGGGTGTTATCCTGGTAGCACCCGGTTTCACCCTTTAACCCCTGTACAGTACAGTGATATGGCCTTTGCTGCAAGGGAGACACCAGGACTTTACATCTTAGAATAGTCCCAGTGTAGTTGGCAGATGACACACTAGGTAAGAAACACCAATGTCAGGCAACAGATGCCCAGACAAGATCAATAACAGAACCAGGCAAGGACTGACAGGCAGAACACAATTGAATAAAAGGCAAAACACAGACAGAACCAGACTATTGACAGGCAGAGAACGTGCAAATCTTCAGGACACAATTCAGACAACTCAACAACACAGAAGAGGCACATCGCTCCAAGGAACAGTTCAGACATAGCAGTTCCAGGTATGGAAACTTGGTAAGGCAAAACAGACTCAAGAATACGGAAAACAGAACTAGGACAGAATCCAGACACTTACAAGCAAAATACATAGAACAGACACAAGAGCATGACCACCAGAGCTAGGACAGAATTCAGACCACAAACTGGCAAACAAACAGATCAGATACAGGCACAGACGGACACAGACAGAAGGTGCAACAGAATCAATTTTGCACAGCCAGGGACAGGAGAGACACCTCAGGAAATCTATAGCAACGTAACAACTCACAAAATATATAACAGACTTAAACTCATCAGTCAAACAGATACACAAACAAGACCAAGAAACATTAATTTACACAACACTGAAAAGAGGAGAGATACATAGCACAATGGCACTAATTCGCACAAACTAAGGCCAGAACGCAACAAGAACTGCGAACTTCAAACCTACAAGAAGCTGGCATCTAATCCCACAATACAATGGCACTAGTGAAACGCTGTCATGACATCTATATAGATAAAGAATGTTTTAATTCACTAGTCTCAAATGGAGATCTTTAAATTGTGATAAAAATAAAACTATATATAATGAAAGTTGCCTAACTTTAATAATGGAAAAATGTTTTTTTTAGGTTCCAAAAGCCCATTTTCGCGAGGATGAGTTAAAAATTATGCAGTCTATGGATGTAGAATTTATTTCAATCGACTTTCAGAAAAGACAAACGCATAATTTTTCAACATAATCTCCCCAGTCACTGCTCTGCAGGTTTGCATGTGTTACGTCACAGTTCACGTGTGACTTTGGTACTGGAAACAATGACTGCCCCACTTGTCATATGCATGAAAGAAGAGCAAGGTGTAGTGATTCCTTTTTAGTGGTTGGGGGTGCCTGGTGCTGATATTTATCGAAGACTTTTTTGACAGTGTTGAGAAAATGCTTTGGCGTGAAAAATTGTGTAGGAAGGTCGCAGATGTGTCAGCCATGAAGAAGGAGCCAGACGCTTGTCCATGGATGATGACAACTAGAGATTACCTAATTATTGGAAAATTTAATTTGGCTGCTCTGCAGAATTTTACAAAAAAATGTGCTTTGTGACAAATTCATTTTTCTTGCGCCACAGTCACAAATGAACTGACATAACACTTCAAACCTGCACAGCAGTGACTGGGGAGATTAAGTAGAAAAATAATGATTTGTTTTTTCTGAAAGTCGATTAAAGAAAATTCTACAGTCAGAGTGCGGATAATTTTTGACTCACCCTCATGTAGAACTTCATGGCATACAGTACTGGCCAGGTCTGAATCTTGAGCCTTTCTAGCTAAATCCTGACAGCGTCAGAAAACACAAGCTCTCTTTATTGATGCTGATGTCTACAAGGCAATGATCAGAGCAGAAAAGTCTCAAGACATTACAATTTCCTTTGAAGTGCCTCCTGCTTTGCTTATTTTCAGTTGTAGCTAATTTGCATACACCATAAAATAGTGCCTGTCAAGGTGTCCCCGATTCACTTTGTTCTAGATCGTTTCATTGCCACTTGTCCTTGAATGATGATTTTTTAGCAATGAAAGAAAACATCTGACCGACCTTCACAGACTCTGATATTGATTGTACATTGTAGCCTCATGCTTCACTTCTATATGAAAGCCAGCAATTGCTTGCAGCCCAAGTCACATTACCCTGGGACATGTGCTTTCATGATAAAACAAGACCACAGTTTAACATACAGTACATTATCTCTGCAAAAAGAGGGGCAATTGTTACCTGTACGTTCCAAGCTTATTTTGACGCTCCACCAAAGATTGCATGAGGTTATACTGCAAACAGAAGCTGTGCTCTTTAGGGTATGTTCAGATCTTGTTACATGAATATCCACCATTTGAACATGTCCCCAAAAAATGGAGCTTCTATTAACAATATGTAGGAAGACAATGATATGATACTAATTCAGTTCTCTATTTAAAATCTATCTATCTATCTATCTATCTATCTATCTATCTATCTATCTATCTTTCTATCGATCTCATAGCTATCTATCTAAGTATCTATCTCATATCTATCTATCTATCTATCTATCTATCTATCTATCTATCTATCTATCTATCTATCCTGTTTATCCTGTCTGTTTAGCTCTTATCTGCTGATATATCTATCTGATGAACAAACACAATTAAAACAATGAATTATATGATATTAGTCATTTAACAATAATTCTTATTTGCGAACACTAAATTGGACAGAAAAAAATCAATGTTAATTTGAAGGATTAAGTAATTTAAGAATTCAGCTCACTGAGCTCCATAATGAGCTCCATCTGTCAGTTGGGGGCAGTTGTGCTATTATACAAAACGCTACAACATACTGTAAAAAAAAAAAAAATAGAAAAAAAAACCTGTAGACCTAATAATTTGCCTGTTATATTTCGATAGGAAGAGTAAGATTTGTCTTCTGGCAACAAAATAAATGGATGGGTGCAGGCAAATAGTGGGTGCTGACCATTCCTGGCTCCTTTATGTGTTTATGACTAGAATGGGGAATAACTTGCTAATTCTTCATCATCTTCCACCCCCCCCCCATTCTCCCATATTACCCATGGTATATTACAGCCCTAAAGCAGCATGAGTGAAGAGCCTGTATTCTTCCTTTCCATTAAGAGATAATAAACCTCCTTCCTTCTTAATGGATTGTCCATCTTTTTCTGACTGATAATCTGTCCTTTGGATAGGTCATCAGCATGTGATCGTCAGGGGTCCGAAGGCAGCAGCACTTCAGTTAAAGGGATTGTCTGGGTTCAGAGCTGAACCAGGACATAAACACATTTTCATCCGGCAGAACCCCTGATATGAGCATTGGAGCCTTTTTATGGTGATCTCGTGATGTACCAGGCTCTTCATAGGGACTGCATGGCGGAGGCTTCCTCCCAGCCGTGAGCCTGGTGACATCACCAGCACTAATGGACCAGCTTTAGCACTGCCCTAGCCTGTAAAACAGCTACAGTAGTACTAAAGCCCTCCAATCAGAGCCGGTGACAACACTGAATACATTGCTAGGTGGAAGCCCCTGCCTAGCTGTGTAAAAACATATACAAAGAAGCCCTTGCCCAGAGCAACCCAATGCAGGGCAGGGGAGGGCATCGGAGCATGAAATGTTCTGATGCTCATATCGCAGGGCTTGCCTGGGTGAAAATGTCGGTATGTCCGGGTTTAGCTCTGAACCTGGACAACCCCTATAAACAGGGCTAAACTGCGCCCTGGCCAAGTGACCAAAAGTCATGACATCACTGACCTGTGGGAAGCAGTGAGTTGGCCATGGTGCAACTGCGAGTGTCGCCTCCTTTTCAAACAGCTGATCGGCGGGAGTCCCATGTGCATGCAGATCAGATGTTGTTGACCTATCCAAAGAATTAAAGATGAACCTCCCTTTAAAGTTAAAGTAATATATTTTTTTACACCTATGCTCATTGAAATGAATAAATATCCGAATTTTTTTAAATCAGCACCTGGATCTGAATATCATTGCAATGATATGAGATTAAAAATTTTGAATAGCCATTGAGGTATTCACTGAATTCTATCTGTATAGAACCACCTGCTGTTTACCCTTTTTCTAAACCCTCTGTCCAGCTCAATGAGGTTGATGTTCAGTTCCATCCTTCAACTGCCACCAGCGGCAGCAAAAAAGGACACAACCTTATTGAGCTGCCAGCTTGAAATAAATCTAGCAGAACAATTTTAGCAATTAATGGGCAGATCTTTGGATGCAAGTGTGGCACAGGGCTGGTTTGAAAGATAATATTATGTACTATATGATATTTGATTTCCTATTCCTTCAACCAGGGCCGGTGCAATGATTTTTACTGCCCTAGGCAAAGGAAGAGTTTGCCGCCCCCCCCCATGTGACATCACAATGCCCCACCCATATGATCTGCCATATTAAAGGGGTTCTGCAGTTTATTTAAACTGATCGGCAGGGGTCCTCATGGACGCACCAGCCCGGGCAGTGCTGCAGCCGCCTGAGGCTCAATTCAGAGCGCTCGGGCGGCTGCAGCATGAGGCGGGGCCGGCGCTCCTAGCAGCGCCCCTTCCCAAGGGGCGCTCTACACGGCCGCCTAGTCCGCTTATAGGACGCGCCGGCCCTGCCTTCAACAATTGAAAACTGCTATTCTTGTCCATATTATGGCCCATTCATCTCAAAGATTAATTCTGGTAATACACTGAATACGATCTGGGTTTTCTCTTAGGTCCAAAAGTAGCAATAAATATTTTCTAGTGCCATTGTGTTCATCACTGTGCACTCAAATATTAATAGGGATAGATTGTTTCAGTCCAGCGTTTTCTATAATTAATGTAAGCAGCTCGTCTATTTATAATATAGAAGATTATTTGGTTTGTGTTACATATGAGCCATTTACACTTGGCTGACAATGCAGATGACAATACTTAGTGGCAAAAAAAAATTATAATAATAAAAATCTATCATTGCCATTATATTCAACTTTCAGAACTTAAAATATACCAATTAGAGATAAGAAATTCAATTCTAAACAAATCAGAGTCACAAATTTCACAAAAATTCTTCCCACTTCCCACGTTGGCAACTTGCTTAGGCAAAAATGTTCAACCATTTTAAAATTCAGTCCACTAGCGAGGGAAACAGGACAGGTAAGATAAAAACATGAAAAATGACTCATAATGATGTTTTTTATGTTTTTATCATTTTAATAAGTAATTTTTTTACTGAGGTATCGGGTGCAGCACGTTATTTTTTATTGGCTCCGTTCGAGATCGTCTTCTCTTCATTCTCCTTCTGGCATTCCCTGTGATGTGTCTGGCTCACTGCCGCAGCAGCCTGGCTTTTCTCCCGAAGAAGAGAAAGTTCATTTTTCACTAGTTTTGTGTCTGGTCCTGCACAACAAGATTTGGTAAGGTACATTTATTATCTGGGACTACTTTTATACCATGGAGGGTATCACAGTAGGGGGTGCGCCCTTCTTCTGCTTTCTTTACAGGACATGTACTGTGATATCATTACATTCCTTATACTTGTACTGTGACATAACTGTGTGCATTATTGTTGCACTGTGATATCACTATGTAAATGTTCCATGTACAGTGACATTACTTCTTCTTCATGAAGTGCATTTCTTTGTAAGTAGTGGGTGCAATGACAGGGAGCAGTAATTGCGCTGCCCTCCCTCATTGTATCCCTCAGATGCCACGTTCATCGCTGATTGTGGCATCTGACATCAATATTACAAAATAAATAAATAATAAAAAAAAAATCATATTTACCCTCATCTATTTGATCGTGAAGGGTTGGCCACCACAATCTTGGTTGTAGATCCAGCACAAAATCTCGTGACCACGTGATGACGTTATCACGAAGGCTGGCGTGGTGACTTCATACGTCACCATGCACGGGATTTAGCTCTGGATCTTCAATCAAGATGGCGGTGGCCAGCTCTTCACGCTCAAATGGATGAGGTAAGTTTTTTTTGCTGCCATTAAGGGAAAATCAATTACCACAAAGGAAATTTGGCTTCATGGTAAATCAAATTTTCACTGAAATAAGGATCGAATTACACTTTGGGGAGTTTGATTCGCTCAACACTCATCACTATGTACATTATACATGTACTGTGGTATAAATGTGTTCATTATTCTGGCACTATGTAAATTGTCCATGTACTGTGACACCACTGTGTGAATTCACCTGTGTGCATTAGGAAGACTTAAACACTATAAACTTTTCATTTTGAAATTGTCCTGTTGATGATGATCATTGTGGTATATACTGTACTGTAAGTCCCCGGAGAACCCTATTACTGCACATTCGCACCTGTAAAGTTATCATCCCTCCAGCACATGTTTGCCCAACATACATACAGGTTAATAGGGTGTCTACATAGGCAGGATTTTCTAAATACAGAACCACTGGATCTTTCAAGAGCCAGTGATCAATAAGGTTTCATTGGGAGTAGTTAGGCATTTTGCTAATTTTTTTTAAATTTTATACCTTAGTTCATTCTATATAGTTTCATTTATAAGTAAAGTCATACATGAAATATACAGTTAAAGACTCAAGTGGAATGTTAAACTTCTTAAACAGCGCTGACAGCTGCAAAAACTGTGCTTAACTATTTTGAAAAATTCTTTCATTTTTCATTTGACCTGCCAGACTGTTGTTGAGGCTTTGTGAATGACAGAGAGCCTGTCTAGTCAAATCAATCTGTCTACTGTTGCCAGTATGCCCTAACCACCAGAATAGATGAATGGCCAAAAGAAGAGAAAACCTGATAAATATAAAATTGTCACTATAAACATCATAAAACAGTGTTCTAAAACAAGTTGACTTCTTCTGTTGCTATGGAGAGTAAATTTGGAAGGGTTTGCTACATCTCCAGTGAGGGTCAGTACAAATTCAAAACTGTACCTCAAAAGAGAAAAAAGAATGATTAGTTCCCATATATAAGCATTTATAGGCTTTGACTGAATATAAATTTTAATATCAACTTCCATTTATTCTTTTTTTAAGACATACACAGTCGAGTGACATTATTATGACCAGCAGCTAATACCCAGAGAACCCGAGTTGAGACAGCAGCTAGACAGTCTGGGAGTGACTCAGTAAGGTACTGGAGGGTTATCACAGGTATCTGAAACCATGCTGACGGCACTACATCCCACAGCTGCTGGAGGGTGCATGGAGGAGGATCCATAGAGTGAGCATGGTGATTGAGGTGGTTTCAGACATACTCAGTTGGGTTCAAGTCTGGGTAATTAGGGGGCCAGGGTAGTACTTGGAATTCTTGGCCATGCTTTTTCAAACAATGGCAGACATTTCTAGCTGTGTGACATGTCACATTGTTTTGCTAGAAGATCCCATCCACCCCAGGGAAGACAATCAAAATGTGTATGGGTGTATGTGATCTGCAAGGATGGATTCATACCAAAATTGAGAGTGCCTTCCACATGGATGATTGGACCAAGAGAATGCCACAAAACATTCACCAGACCATAACACTGCCACCACCAGCTTGTGTTCTTTCAGCAGTGGTTTCAGGGTGTTTGTTCTCTTATGTTTCTCGCCTCACACACCAATGTCTTTCCGTTCGGTAAAGCAGAAAATGTAACTCATCAAAGAAGGCACCCCTTTGCCAATCATCAGAAGTGCAATTCTGATACTTTCATGAAAATTGAAGCCTTTCCTGTGGATGCAACTTTGTCAGCAGTGACCATCCATCTGCTTCAGAGACCATTACACAGTAGGGTTCGCTGAACTGTTGTTTTAGACACATATATGGCAGCCCCCTGGTCAATTTTTGCAGTGAGCTGCTCCAATGTAGTGTGTTGCTCCATCCTGACATTCACCTTACATCAATGACACATGGTTCTCTGCAGTTTCCAGGTCGCTTATTCACAATAGTACCAGTTGTCCACTCACAATACACTTTCACCACAGCAGTATGCAAACAGTTCACAAACTGCACAGTCTCAGAAATACTGCCACCCTGGACCAAAAGCCAATACTTAACCCTTATGGCAACTGATAAATTGTCACTTTCAAACAGCATTGAAGGATATGACAGCATGACAGATTTATGTCAGCAACGAGGGAAATGTGTGCAGACAGCCTACTGCACACCATATAACTGAAAGAAAAGACAAAGTCCAGCTCCCCTGCAGTGATAAGATTAAAATCAATCCCCTCTTGCACAGACTTTCCGGTGAGTGCCCGATCAATAATTCGTAAAGAAAGAAAATTTGTAGTCCAGCAATGTAAATCCAAGATCAGCTTTCGGCTTCTTTATTTAGGTGAATACAATACAAGTCACAGCACAGCTTCCATAGTCAGTCCACACAAAGTCTACGCGTTTCGAACACCACTGAGAAAGGAGGAGGACCTCCGAAATGCGTATGGTTGGGCAGCATTGGGCAAACTATCTTATGTGGATCTTCTGTTGATTTCTACATATTTTGTGCGGATACATCATTATCCAGTCAAGGATTCAAAGGCTCCACAAAATTCCCTGTACAAGGTGGACTTTAGGACCTGGTCTTCACTCAGAGAACACTTTACCTGGTCGTATGACACGTCATGTGGGACGCTGCATGCAACTGTGTCTGAAGCATTACAGGAAAGTGGATGCCAGTTATAGCTACATGTGGAGACCCAGCCGCCATCTGCAACATTTACCACTGGAGCGGTAACGTTTTTTCTGCACATTAGTACCACTAATACTCTATTCACCTCTTTTTTATACTGTGGGACTCTAGTATATTCTCCAAGTGAGAACTTGGGGGTTATTGGACCTCAGCAAACACCATTACAGCAATTTACATCCACTGATGAGACTCCATTGCCGTTTATGTCAGTATTTTTATTCTGTTACTCCTTGAATGTTAAATCCGCATTTTTACGCCATCTACTGTTTAAAGTTTTAGCGTGGGTTTTATGTTCATGTTTATATTTCAGTATGTTGTAGATTTTCTGTCATTTTATTAAAATAACTTTTACTTTACTATTTGTGTTTCCTTGCATCCTGTCCTGATACTGAGTGCCCACTCTGTAATCTACTTACATACGCATTTCTCCGTTTTTTGGCCGTTTGCGAGGTGGCCATTCAGAGTGAGAGCACCTTTTCCATGAGATCCTGATTAATTGAGCCACCTGACACATTACTCCAAAAATAAATTATTATTGATCATCCTGAGCACTCAACATTGGTGCTTTGTAGCAGTTGATTACATACAGCAGAGAGGCCAAAAATGCAAATATCAAAATGGGCCTCTTATTATAATGGAAGGTTTTACCACACACATTAATATAGAAGGCCTGGTGTTTGTTTCGCCATTGTTTACCTTTCCAAGACACTTGGGCCAACTGCCCACCCCTTTACTAGAGTAGTTCCTGTGGAGAGGGGTAGTACATATGGATAGTTGCAACCCAATAGCAAATGGGAGGGGCTAACCGGATCTTTCCCCCTAAACCCTTACTTTCTAGGGCACGTGCAGCACTGGAAGAATATCTGCTCAAAATGGGAACTTCACATTCTGTAAAAATTAATGCTTCTCTTAGGCCTCCAAGAGTATATAATATTCATCCATGTAAAGAAGCCTTATCTGTTTTTTTGAAAAAAGTAAAGTTTCACTTTTTCAGCAGTAAGTCTCTTACAAGATCAGGACTATGCATTCCTCTAGGGATCTCTAAATTCTTCCAAATGGTAGAACAGAATAAATGATGCTCTAATATAAATCATTAATGTATAACCTAAGAACAAACCAAGACTCAAACATTAATCCATTGAATATAGTTTTTGATTTGTAGTTTTTAATACAAATCTAGTTAACAAAATGAGCAAACATATTGATGTCTTTAAATTGTAAATACAGTTTAGCATTTTAAATTATATTTCTGAATTCAAATTGAATTTTCATTTACACTTCTGAGACCAAGAATAATTTGTTGGATTATATAAACTTTTGCATATGTTGCAGTAATACTAACCTGGGGCTGTACAACCAAATCCAAAGTGCCATGTTTTTTGGCCACCAAGTGATGTGGAGTAAGCCATTTGGCAAGGCTGCCTGAGTGCTGCTTCTAGCATGAATCATTCAGCTTAGTTGTCTCAGTTTTGGACTCGTTTTGTTAGCACAGTTAATTGATGCATTTTTAATGGCTTGAACAAATCTTTTTTTTTATATTTGACATTTGAAATTTCACATTTTAAAGTACTGATGTGTGCTTTTGTGTTGCAAGAATGTTAAAAAATATATAACTTATGCAGTAATAGCAATACATATATATTACATTTTTAGGTATGTCATTAAACTAAACATTTAGCAAATTTTTCACATTGTACATTTTTCTTGTAAGCTTGTAACAGCAAGAACATTTAATGGGGGTTTCGGTTTAAAAAAAAATCAAATACTAAGAAAAGGTTCCTAAAGCATTTTCTGAGAGTTGTGAGAGATGTAATTTCTAGGCACTAGAGCTTTTAAAACTCTAAATGGCAGAATAGATGAGTTGGGGCAATAGAAATTGAGATCTATGCTGCCTTTTCAGACTCTGGTATCACTGGGATGTTTTTAGAGATTCTCCAGGTATGTGATGCTAACTGCTTTGAGACAACACACTGTCCCTCTGGAACTCTACGCTTTCTATGTCTGGTCATGTTATGTATTGACATTCTGTGTCTGGCTCAATTAGGGATCACTGTACTTTTCTCACTAAGGCTACATGCACATAACAGTAAAAAAAAAGGTCCATTAAAAACAGACACACTGTCAGTTTTTCATGGCCATTTTGTATCAGTGTGTGCATCCATTTTCTGGCTGTGTGTCAGTTTTCAATGTCCGTTTTGCATCAGTTTTTCATGTCCGTTAAAAAGGACATGAAAAATGGATGAATTTGAATTTATTCCTACACCCACCTTTCTGAGAACACCCACAGGATGGTAGGCCCCCTGGCAAAATAATGTCCGCCATAGTGTGTGATTATTTTTTTTTTTTACCGCCCCCAGCTTTAATAATGCCCCCATGTAGGCCCCCATCTAAAATAATGACCCACATAATGTAGGATTTTTTTTTTTACCGCCCTCAGGTTTAATAATGCCCCCATGTAGGCCCCCATCTTAAATAATGTCCCCCATAGTGTAGGATTTTTTTTACCACCCCCAGCTTTAATAATGTCCCCCACAGTGTGTGATTATTTTTTAAACGCCCCCCAGCTGTATAATGTCCCCCAGGGTTTAAATAATGCCCCCATAGTGTCCCACAGCCCAAATAAAAAAAAAACTCACCTTATCCACTTGCTCGCTCTGCAGCAGTCTCTTCTCTTTTCACAGAACTGGACCTGCCGAAGGTTCGCGATGACGTCACTATGCGCTCCCACGTGGTTACATCAACACCACGCATATCGCAGGTCTTTCGGCAAGTCTTGCTCAATGAAGAGAAAAACTGTCCCATTGATTTCAGTGGGTTCTTCTGACCGTGAAAACGGCCAAAAATGTACGCTATTCATTGGCTGTTAAAAGACGGCCGTCACACAGCCATTATTCACTGTCGTGTGCATGATGCCTAAGATCTTGTTGCTTTATTTATGTTATTTATTACTTTATTTGCCCCTGATGAACCTCGCAAACTCTACAGGGGAAACACATCTGGATTTGGGCTTCATCATGTGATATTATCGCGAATAGTGCTTGTTTGATTACCTCACTGGTGGGCCATATACACTGAACATACTGCTTACCACTTATTTTGTCTGTTACCTTTTCCCCTCTACCTCTCATCTGTACACTTCATTTTTTTTTTTATAATTGTATTATCTGGCCAAACCCCTTGGTAGTTTGGTAGACACCTATATTTCAATTAATATTTTAGAATGATTGCTTTGCATTCTCAGAATGCCATGTTTATGCCTATAACTACTGCCATGTATGTAATTTTTGGCAGCTTTGTGAAAACAATAAAAATTGATTTGCAGTAAAACATGTGAAAAGTTTTATAGAAAATTTTCAATTAGCCATAGTTTCTATCACTCTGATTGCTGTGGGGATGCTACAGAGGGACCTGACACTTCTAACTGGGTTCCCACACAGATTACAGCTGATTATATGCCATTCTATGATCAATTAATTATAATTAGACAAAGAGGGATTGTCACAGTGAACAACCACTTGAAATTTGTTGTATCCATATGAGTTATGCCCCTTAAACTACAGGAAGTGAATTCAATACAAAACATTATATAAGGGGTTCCGTTCAGTGGAGACTAGGCACCAGGATATTAATATAGCTAGAGACCAGTGTCACATATGCATCTACCCAGCATGTGCCATTTATGATTGCAAGGGGTTTATCCATCCCCTCTCTTTCAAGTCATTCAAGTCCTGGGAAGCAAAGCAGCCCCAGATCATCGCACTACCACCACCATGTTTGACTGCTGGATATGATGTTCTTATGATGGATTATGGCACTAGCTTTACAATAGACGTAACAGGACCCATGTCTTCCATCGGTTCACAGACTATTATCTTAAAAGCCCTGCAGTCCCCTAGATGTTTTTTTTAGCAAATATTAGATGAGACCAATGTCTTTCTTAGTGTGGAATTGTGTACATTGTCGTTAAGTGTGGAATGGATATATGACATGGTTATTTTATGACCTCCTAGATGAGTTATCAATGGGCTCTGGGTAAAATTTTGCTAGGCCAGCTATTTCTAAGAAGGCGCACTGTGCAACAATGTTCACAGCTTTCTCAATTTGGGGATAATGGCTGTCACAGTGGTTCAATGGAGTCCCAGACTTTATAACCCTTTCCAGACTGGTAGATTTCAATGACTTTGTTTCACATCTAATATAGTAACATATTTTATAAGTCTTAAGTCTAAAAAAGACATCTATCCATCCAGGTCAGCCTGTTAACCTGCAAGTTGATTTAGATTAACTTGATCCAGCAAATTGATCTGTATTCTTTAGAATGTTGCATCATGTGCTGCTTTTGAGACCTACAACAAACTCCACATTGACAGACAGGTTCAATTAAAGAGATATTTAGATTCAACAGGCCTGACAGTAACTATACCTGGGTGTGGCTGGTGAAATTGAACCTGACAGTTCATTTAGTAGCTAAGGGGTAATTACTTTTTCGTGTAGGGCCAGGTAGAGCTGACCAATTTATTTTTCAATAAATTAAATAATCATTAAAAAACAGCAGTTTGTCTTTATTTGGATTATCTGTGTGATCATATTATTGAAAGCAATTTGATGATCGAAACTAGAGATGATTGAATCGAAGTTGACAGTGGAATTCGATCAGAATTTCAGGAAAAATTCGATTTGCACCGAATCCGAATTTCCTCACGCTTTGTGGTAACAAATTGTATTTTTTCCTAAATTGGCTGCTGCACATGTGAGGACATGGAGCAAGGAACTCTGGAAACGCGGGATCACCCATAATGCCATGCATGCAGCCAATCAGCAGCCAGCCAGCCCTGTGATGTCACAGCCCTATAAATAGCCTCAGCCATCTTGGATTCTGCCATTTTCCAGTGTACTTAGGGCAGGGAGAGAAGTGAGCAGGCACTAGGGACAGTGCTAGGAAAGACTTCATTGTGCTAAAAAAACGATTTACAAGTTCAGGGAAAGATTATTCAAGGTGTAGGGAAAGGATAGGGAGGAATCATTCCATAGCATTTATGTAGAACAGGATTAAGTGGGGGAGGATACAGCCTGGTGATAGGAACAATCCTATTATACCTTGCTGCATTGACTACAGAATTGCCATTATACACTCTGTAATTCCAGCAAACTGTTCTTGTTATTGGAGTGCAAGTGCTGTTTGATACAGTCATTAACAGCGTTTATTACAAGGAAATATTTCTGTCTTATTTTCCCTTGTGCGGTGCAGTTATATGTTCTAAAGCATTTTTTGGCTTGTATTAGTGGGAAAAAAAGGGCTTATTAGCCGTTGTGTGGTGAAGTACGAAAATTACAGGCCTTTTTGGCGTGTATTAGTGGCACAAAAATAAATGTTAGTTGCCGTTCAGCAGTGCAGTTATATGTTCTAAAGCCCTTTTTGCTGTGTATTAGTGGCAAAATAAAAAATATATTTGCCGTTCAGCGGTGCAGTTATATGTTCTAAAGCCTTTTGTGGACTGTATAAGTGAAAAAAAGATAAATATATTTGCCATTTAGCGGTACAGTTATGTATTCTAAAGCCTTTTGTGAAGTGTATAAGTGAAAAAAAGATAAATATTTTTGCCGTTCAGCGGTGCACTTATATATTCTAAAGCCTTTTGTGTCGTGTATAACTGGAAAAAAATAAGGGCCTATTTGCCGTTCAGCGGTACAGTTATACTGTATGTTCTAAAGCCCTTTTTTGTTGTGTATTAGTTCAAAAGAAAAATATATATGCCATTTGGCGGTGCAGTTATCTGTTCTAAAGCCTTACTGCTGACACCCTCTCCACTCTGTCAGGGGGCTCTACTTGTATAAGCGTTTAAGAGAAGAGGTTCTGTAGACATCTATGTGGAATCAGCTGACAACGGTGTAAAAGGAGTGCGCTTCTTCTAGGCGGTAACATCAAGTTAGAGTTTGAGTTAATACTTGAGTTATTTGGTCAGTTTTGTCCCCGTGACTGCCCAAATAAGTGAGGTGTGCAGTGATTCTAAGAGTGATGTCTGTCATCTGCATGTCATACTGACTCACAGTATTATTTCACTACCACAGCAGACTCCCTATGCGTGTTACTGCAAGGCACAGTGTTATAAACCACTTTAAAGGCTGTCTGCAGCCAGGAAATATCAATTTTTAACACGATTCGCCGCAAATAAATTCTGATCAAACTAAGTTTTTTCCAAAATTTTGGCAAACTGGACGAATTTAATTCACTCATCTCTAATCAAAACAATCATGTGTGACAAAAGCTGTGTGCACAAAAATGTAAAACAATTTGGAAGGGACAAATAGTACAGCCCTATATATTTAACTTTTTAATATATAAATAGACACTTAATTTGGAACTGCTTATTAAAGTGTGCCTTGTGAGAAGAATGGAATTGATATTGCACAGCTGGAGCCACCATTATCATTACAATGCCATTGAAATGCTAAGAACTATTGTCAAAAATGTGTAACACCCATGTAGATATTCTACTAATTAAAAGTCAAACATGTTATTGCTTCTATTGTTAAGAGACTAAGTTGGATTTTTCTATTAACGAGCAAACAACCATTTCTTAATTATAAGTTGAAAAAAATGATCATCTCATCATTGCCTTATTAGAAAAATCATGCAAAATTATGACTTTCATCTAAGAAATCTATCAGAACAATCACCCACTTGTCTTTAACATCTTTTCAACCTTCTTTGCTATGGTCAGCAATGGTCAGAGGCCATATGATCAAATGTTTCATCATCAGAAGCCAAAGTAAGATGGACTACCAGCTGTCTCTTTCCTAAGGAACATCTCTATGGTCCTTGAGATATGTTGCTTTATATTTTACAAAATATCATCCAAATCAGACTCGCCAATGGGAGTTACTCAAATGGCACTCAAAGGACATTTTAGAACAATCCAATGTACTCACAAGAGTAAGACGGATCATATCAGTTCCCAATAACTGCTTACTGGGAGGAAAATATCCTAATTTAGTTTTTTTTATGGATAGTTTTTTTTATTCTTAAAGGAGTTATCTGGTTCTTTAGAATTTATGGTTTGTCCTTAGGATAGGTAATCAAAATAAGAACATATTAGAACAAAGGGGGGCTGACACTTGGAAATACTACAGATTGGTTATTTAAAGGGGCCACTGTACTTTTGAAGTACTGCATCAACTTCATTGTCTGCAAGACATATCACCATACGTTCAGTAGCATCTGTCTGTTATTGCAGCTCAATCCCTTTTATTTGAATGGGACAAATCTGTTATAAACTGTGATACCAGCCACTGCCTCTGCCAAAAAGTATAGAGATGTACTCGACCAACAACAAAGGGGATATGGCACTCACTGGAGCACAACTGACCCTTAAAACAGTTGAGAGTCAGACCCGAACTGATCCGGTGTTGATGGGCTATACTAAGGATAAGCTATACATTTTAGGGCTTGTGCACATGACCGTTATCACTCCAGGAAACACGGTACGTGTGTCTGCTGGATCTGCTTGGCTGGCTGTGGCTGAAATGAATTGACTGCTTTCTAGTGTTTTATAATGCAGTCAGTTTATTACTGATTGCAGATCTCTTGTACTGCTGATCTCTGCTTTTAACACTCTGCACCCCCAGTAACTGGCTGTGTAGGCATCTTAAGGCATTTCCTGTCTATCAAGAGTGGACAAGGAAGCAGAGACCAGCTGGAACCGGATAAAGATCTGGAGCTTCAGGGGGATGAGTGTCCCTTCTTTTATTTTATTTTTAAAATTTTTCTGAGCCCTTTCTAATGAATTCCCTACCCTGAATAACCTTGATTTAATCTAAGGTAAGTCTATAAATATGACAAACATACAATCATTTATAATATACTGTGTATTAAAATGTTTCTGCTGAGAGCAATATTTAACTGCAGTGGATGAAAAGGAAATAACACTTTCTACATGTAACCAAAATGCTCATGGCTCCAAGGATAGAGAAAAGTCATTGCTGGTGGTTCTAGCTACAAAAGTGGTTACATCTAGAAATGAGCAAATCAATTGTTTAGAGTCAAGAATCTATCTAATAAAAAAAAAAATATATCAGATTCTGAATTTTTAAGATTCAATTTAGGCAAATTTATGGAGAGTGAGTTTGAGAGTATGAACCCACTGTGCCAACTAACCAATTTGGCTTTCAGATAAACCCTAAGGGCATTATTCTAGTTCTCCCCTGGTATTCACTCTTTAACAAATTCCTGGACTTTGCTGCAGGGAAACAACCAGATAGCTACCTTCTGTGATAGTCTTGTCGTAATTGACAGCTGACTCATTGGCATCAGAGACACTGGGGTAAGCAAAAGAAGTTCAAGGTACAGAAAAAGCATTAAAATGCTGAAAATCTGCAGGAACAGTCTGAATAGTTACCAAGACTAAAATATAGTTTTTTTTTAGAGATCCAAACATAGCACGGTTAATGCAGACACAGGAAAATGTGACATACTGTTTCAGCAGTAAGAGATCAGTAGCATCTATGTAATGCTAACAATCATAAAGCTCTGACATTAGAATGTAATGCTTATACATTAACATTATCAATATTACTATTGCAATACTATCATAATAATTCTAACAACTGCTAATTATAATGAATTCTAAAAACATCTACAAGGCTTTGAGAATTTGCAAATTCTGTTCCCTTGCCTGACAGGCCCATCCCTCATACCACCTAGTGGCATCTATTTTCGGGTTTCTACAATCTTCTATCTAAGCCAGCAATAGAAAAGAGCCATTGGATCAAACAGTTTATGATTCTAAGGGAGAAAAAGATGGACAACCAGCTGGGTCTTTCCTACAGATGATCTCTGCCTTCCCTAAGATAAGTTTCTTTTACTTTAGGCAAAAAGAAAAAAAGTTCACAAATGCAGGCATGCCAATGGGATTTACGAAGATCGCAGTAGAGGTAGATGCATTTTAGAAGCTTTAAATCGACTCAATTACAGGAAAGAGATTAGATTTATGCTCCTAGTCTGAATCACTATATTTCTAGCTATTTTTAAGAACACAGGTGAACTGTGTCCTGAAGCCACTCTCTTTGCATCTCCGTAGGGCCTGATCGCTCACTTACATATCTGGGGTAATTACAGAAATTTCTTCAACAAATTAACTTAGCTTCATACAGTCTTAAAGGGCCTCTGTCAGCAGAATTGTACCTATGAAACTATCTGACCTGTTACACGTGCACTTGACAGCTGAAGGCATCTGTGTTGGTCCCATGTTCATATGTGTCCTCATTGCTGAGAATAATTATGTTTTAATATATGCAAATGAGCCTCTGGGGGCAATGGGGGTGTTGTTACACCTAGAGGTTCTGCTCTTTTTTGTGGCTATCGCTTCCACTCCACTTTGATTGACAGGGCCAGGCAGTAAAAACATCATAACACCAAACCAGAGGTGCAAAAAAGGTATTGTATGAATCAATCATCTCTTTTCCCTCTCCCAGCTAAAATTTGGCAGCCAATAGCAGGCCGCGACAGGGACAAGCCTCTCTAGCGTCACCCACGATTTAAGGAAGGCTCATCCCTACCATGGCCTGCTATAGGCTGCTCCCTCCGCTGCCAGATGTTTTGACCCATGCAATGGGGAGATGCAGTGGCAGCCGTGTGTGGATCAGGAGCTTGCACGTGCTGGAGAGCGGGGTAACTATAATCTATATGAGGTGTCCGGGCATTGGGTGCATCATTATAGGGGTTGGACAACCCCTTTAATTATCATCTGCAGCTTAGATGTGAAGTCAAATTTGTACTGCTGTGCTTAGCTGATAGATGATTGTCACTCTCTCAATGTAAACAGTTCCTTTCAGTGACAAGAAACAGAGATCTTGAAAATAGTGATGAGCTGAAAAACAAATTATTTCACAAGGACTTTTGATGTTCTGTAGTGGATGGGAAGCCAGTTGTTCTCATTGAAGATAACAAATAGTGTATGGAAAATTATTTACAGGCAATGGGCCATGGGAAATAAATATGCTAATCAGCTTTCCTCCAGAAGGAAGAAACCTACTTGTCACCAGCCAAACCAGAGACTTCAACAAAAGACAATTGGACACATTTTTTAGGACCGTCGTTCTAGACGCCGGTCTTAATAAACACCTAAGCTGGTGGTGGATCTGCCAAAGTTATAAAGATGCACTGGCCTCTTCATACCTTCGGCTGATGCACGGCTGCTTCTAAATGTAATATAGCTTTATAGCTGTCTTACAGTTAGACCTTTTTTTACGCCTGAAACAGGCATAGAAAATGGTAAATGAGATGGACCTGCCAGCCCGTCCCCTTCCCCGCCCATGTCACACCCATTTTTTAAACCTGGCTTGAACTGGGAGGAGTAGCAATCTGCGCCTGAAATATGGCTAATATAGACGTATTTCAGGTTCATAAATGACCCCCAATATCTATTCCTTATGAAGTAATATCTGGTTTGGTTGGTATGAAGAAGTTTTCTTCCTTCTGGAGGAGAGTTAATGTATATAATATGATTAGAGATGAGCAAAGTTCTTAAAAATTTGATTTGGCTGCTTCGTCAAAAAAACAAACAAACAAAAAAAAAATATGATTGAAGCTTTATTTAATTGGCAAACTTACTTAATGGAGGTAGATTTGATATAAAGATAAGTGAACTGTATAATTTTTCATTTTTACTACTATTTGAAAAACACTGATGCAATTGATTTTTCGCGGAATAACCCATATCTGTTTGTATCTTGGTTTAAACATTTAATTTTGGCATTCTGTTGATTCATACATAGAAATAAATTAATTTATAATTAATTTATTGGTTGAATAATAGTCTTTACAGTTTTAGCTCAGTCTGGTGTGCCCACTTTGTATATGTGGTCTCAGTATATGTAGCTTCTAGGAGCATTATGCCACTATGAGAATGATGCAGTTGCTAATATAGTCCGTAGCTCATAAGCATCTATAGGCGACATTGAAATCCACTCCTCGCTATTTTTCAATTGGTTGTCAACAATCTGAAAATGCCTTTTTAGTAATTATAGGGCAAATGTCATGGCAAATGGTTCCATTGTTAGCCCAGAGGTCTGGGTAACAAGCTAATAAAACACTCCACATTTAATGTTTCATTAACATAATAAGGTTGAATAAAGATGTACAGTAAGTCAATCTAGTACAATCTATTCTTCTGTAATGTTGATCCAGAAAAAGGCGAACCCATCTTAATGCAGAAAACTATTTACCTCCCGATTATAAATATGCCATTCGCTACACCTCCAGCAATGTGGTACTCCCAACTTGTAACTAACACTTCCAAGGCATCTAGGCTCATCCAACAACCAAACTATTACCTCCCTATGGGCATCATTTTGGCCAGACTATACTCTTTCCTGGCCAAAAGAGTAAAATGTTTAAATACCAATAGTCAGATTTGGTCTAAAATGGAAGCATAATCTCGGCCATTTATAGTTGGAGCTTTAAGCATTTACATGGCAGTGGAAACATATAATATTCAAGAAAATGAAACCTAAATCTGTCCATACACATTCGATTAGTCTTAAAGGGGTTTACTGGTTTCTGATATTGATGGCCTATCCGCCGCTGTTTGAAGAGACCACAGTGCTTGTGCGAGCACTGCGTTTTCTTCACTGTTTACCAGCTCTCTGTCGTCATTACATCAGCAAGTAGGTGTAATTACAGCTTCACTTGAATTGGACGGAGAATAATAACAACTGCACCTCTACATCTTATTGAAGTTAATGGAATGGAGGATCTGTAATGACACTGCTCAGTGCCGCAATGTGGATGGCAAGCAGGTAAACAGTGAAGAGTGAGCAGTGCTTGCACAAGTGCTGCCTTTTCTTCCAACATCGGCAGAGGAATCAGAAGTCGGACCCCCACCGATCTTATACTGATGACTTAACCTGAGGATAGATCATCAATAGCAGCAACCAGACAATTCCTTTAAGGCAGATTTACACTACACATTTTTCGGCCAATTGTTGGGAACTAACATTACCATGAATGCTTATTCCTAGTAATCTGTGTAACTTTGCTGCGGATCACCTGATGAAAGAGTAAAACGCTCGTCCGTTGGGTCAAATGATCTGCCACACAGCACCTTAAATCATAATTTGTAGACAGTATATCCTGCTGGGCTAACAGCGACCAGCTGCCCAGAAATAATGAACTTGTATGAGGACAAGTAATGACAGCTGCTCGTCTGTATACAGAGGTAAATATTGTTGCATGTCAATGCAGCTCTCTCTCCCACTGACGAGCAGGCAATTATTGTGAAGGAAAGGACCTTTCTAGGAATGAGTGGACACATGGGTGTTCGGGGTCGATTGGTTTGTCCGAACTTTGCTTCAAAGTTTGGTTCGGGTACCGAACTTGACCTCCAACACCGAACCCCATTGAAGTCAATGGGGACCCGAAATTCTAATAATTGCCCACTCAGTTAGACAGGATAAATCCACCTTTAGGCAATCCTGGTGATTTCAATGAGACAGAAAGTAGTATTCCACCTTTTGTCTGATCGCAGATGCTTAAGGATCGGGCTATCAGGGGATGCCCAATACTTTTTCTGTCAGGGGAAATGTCTAAGGTGTCTAGTAGCATCCTCCCTCTTCCACTATAGAACACATGAACGCTTGGCTAAGCTGAGCGTGCATGTGTATATGGGGATCTGGATGAATAGCTTTCAACCTAAGTCATCAATGTAGGTATCCAATCCAGCTGAATATTGTCATGTTTACCCATTAAGCTTCAATTATCACATCTCAGTCATTGACATAGGTAGCAGACTAGTGCACAACGTGTATGATAGAGCGAACATACCTTCAGTGCCAGAGACGGATGATTTTGAACGGGGTGTTATGGTAACAGAGGTTTTGACTGTTGCAGTGGTGAAAAGGGGGATGATTGTGGTTGTAAATAAAGATTCTGGTCAATGGGAAAACATAAAAAGAGACATGAAACATAAAGACAAAATCATAGCATACAAAAATCATAACAATGGTTAATCTGGGTGATGTAGATGCACATTAACATAGGCATGCTTAAAGCAAAGTGATCACTTGGTCATTTTATAATATATGAATTCACTCTCGATTTTAAATTAATTTTGGTAGGAATTTCTATAAAATGCTTTCTTGCATTACAATTGCAGGGTACTGAAAATAAATAACTGGCCGGAGCTGCTGCATGGAGAGTGAATTGAGTTGGCAACAACCAAGCTTTTACCTATGCCACGTACAATGGATTGCGCAGTGGAGATCAAAAGTGGATAAAACAACATGCTGGGTAAAAGTGAGAGACAAGCAAATAACATGCTAAAAACATGGAAATCACATGTTAAAGTCAAAGTTTCACCTGCTTTCGTCTGGTCTATAGAAGTGAAAACCAAGAGGCAGATATCTTAATGTTTTACATCCTGAACTCTGCAGTCATTCTATAACTATAACACAAGACAATGGTTGGCTGCAATGACCAAAACCCTATTGTTGAGCCACTGGGGTATAGATGACTTACAGTAACATATATTAGATTTAGCCTATGTAGACTATGGAGTCTATGAACTTTAATGACTTTGTGTCAACCAGTAATGGTAGTATTATGGTTTCAGCAAATAGGAAAATTATACAATAATTCAATCTACTTTTATAATAATTCTTTGTGGTTTTCAAGACCTCTGCTTGCAGTTATTTAATCAGAACATAGATTACATCCTATGGATACAATTTTCTCCTACCACTATTAACACTTAGTCATTTCAAGGGGCTCTGTGGCACCAGCAACTCAAAATAATGGCCATTCATGGAGCTCCCAACAAGAGGATTTCCAACAGATAGGCTGGAGAGCATTTAACTGTGTCTGTAGCTTCCATAGAGTTGTATGGAGCCATATGCAAGTTGAGGAGGTACCAGAAACTTGGGGGCTCCAGAAATCTCATGTTTAAAACATTGTTCCATGAGTAGAATAATGATTACCTATCCTAGGATGGGTCATCAACATCTCATGGGTCAGGGTCCAACTCCCTGCACCCCCACCAATCAGCGGTTAAAAGAGGCTGCAGCATTCTGGTGACTTCAAGTTCATTGGCCACATGGCCTATGTGTAGCTCACTTTTAAAGCTTTATTCACACGTCTGTGCTTAAATCCGTGAAAAAGTTGTCAGTGATGCCTCCATGAAGATGTCTGTGATGAATCCGTGTGTGGTCTGTGTGTCAGTTTATTTGCTTTCTGTGTGCCATCTGTGTTTCCCGGGCACCGCACAGCTGAAAAGTAATTTTGAAAGCATATCTTCCTAATGATACGTGAAACACACATGGCATCCGTGTTGCATCTGTGGTTTTCATGGACCCATAGACTATAATGAGTGTGATGGATCAGTGAATGCAAAATAGAGCATGCTTTCGTGCTGAAAACATGGCCCTCCAGACCATGGTAAAAAACTGAGATTGAAATGAATGAGGATGTGTGCTGTCTGTGGAGAACGTGTACAGCACACGTACGTGGAACACTGACGTGTGAATGATGCTTAATCAAGTGAATGGCCCTGGACTGTAATACCAAGCATAGCCACTATGCAGTGTACGGCACTGTACTTGGTAGGCTGTGAGAAGGTTGCAACACTTGCTGAAGCACCATTGCCTCTTTAAACAGACAATTGGTAGTGGTGCCAGGTGTCAAACCCCCACCAATCAAATATCCTACTACTTGAAAACCCCTTTAACACCTATCCTATAAAATGATTGGATGATTAAGAAAAGAAATGTCCAAAATAATTCATTTGATTTGGAAAATATTACTTTATTTGTATGCATATTACTTGAAAACCAGACCCAGAAAATGTTTATAAGAAAAACAATTCCTAATTCCTTGAACAGAAGCCTTCCATGAATGCTAAAGAGTGAAATGTACTCTGTTTGCTCGCAATCATCTATTTGGTCAACATGTTTTGTGTTTTGCTGTTAATCTGTTATTTACGTTTCCCATTGAGTTCTCTGCTGGAAATAAACTGCTTTCATACTTATTAGAGCAGTAATTGTACTTGAGAGGCTGCCGTATGACTGGGCTGGGCTATTACTGACCGCTTGAAAATCACATCATTATTGTTAGATGCCAGACTCTCATCAAATGGAGACATGAGTTGTCATAAAACGGAATATTTTATGCAAAAAGTTCCTGAATGAAAATCAGTCAGTAATCCTTTTCCATGGGAACGTATAGTTGATGGCATTGCTGCATTGCATTAATAATACAATAAAAAGCATGGTGAAATATAGATATTTTCAGGTAGATGCTGAATTATTGTATAACTATTATTCTACTATAAAAAGTGTTACTTAAAATGGTTGTCCCACAAAGATTATTCTATATTTTTCAAATTAAATCAGCCCTTGAATCTAAAAATGGTGATTGAATGCCACAAACAATTTAATATAACACTGGGCTATTCAATAAAATTTATCTGTATAGCGCCACCTGCTGTAAATTATTTTTCTCATTTTGTTGTTCACCTCAGTAATATCACTGAGGTGGTCGCACATGCTCAGTTCCAATCTTTTTTATTGTCACCAGCCTTATCTACTGTCCTGTGTGACAGTTACAGGGAAGCAAAGAGGACATGCCCCCATGAAAGGAAAGGCCCACTGAGCTAGCTGCATTTAATAAATCTAGCAGTGCAATTGGAACAATAAACAGAGGAGCTCTGAATCTCTGTGAGGTGCAGTGCCAGTTCCAGCTTTGTTAGAAAGAGATTGTCATGTGCTACAATATGTCTCGTTTTCATTTTTTACATTACATCATGAGATAACTACCAATGGTATGATTGCTGTCACACTGATGCTATGTTCTATTCATCGTTGCAACAAGAGTAGACTTGTCATCAGCAGCACTCAAGGTGGGTACAAGACTTGGAAATACTATCAATGTGTGATGGATGCAGGTTCTGCACCCATCTCCTGAACAAGGGTCCCTGGATGTCTTCCTGCCTGGTGAGATGGTCTCTGGTCACTGTATCCAGTTGGAGAGGTGACTGCACAAGGGCAAGCGGGAGTCACATAAGAATTGGGCATGCTTACTATGCTAAAATAGGAGGGAGGGCAGCGAATACCAATCAAGGTGGGATGGATCCCCATTCCGGAGTAGGCATGGGTCCCAGAGGTCCCAGTGTCAGTGTCGTTTCAGTTTAAAGCACTCACTTAATGGTTCTAAGGAAAATCTGTCTTCAATCCTGAACAGTTTAATGAACATTGAAGATGACTGTGTGATAGTTAGGGCACATATACATAGTCAGAGACTGAGGAGCAACAGAAACATGCTGGAAGTCTCTGCATGTAACAAACAGGCTTCTTCAGTACTCAGTAACATGCTGAAGAATGAAGACAGACACTCCTTTGCTAAGATGACTCTTTCCATCCTATTCTAGAGCAAAGAAACAACTTTCCCTGATGAAGTACATTACAAAAATGTTTAACATCCCTGTCCCTACACGGTGTTAACAATAAACCCAAAGGACAGCTACACTTTCTGTATAAACATAGAAAACTATTAACTTTTAGTATTAGCTTCAAGGATTCTAATCCAGTTTGGGTACAATCTGCATAGATGTTACATTCAGTTATTTCTACAAATACTTATAGTGCTACACCAAAGACATCCTAAAAACAAGTTGACCCAATGTATATATATATATATATATATATATATATATATATATATTCTTATTATTTTTAGTGCCAATGCAGGCAGAGCACAGTCTACGAGCTCCTACCAGCGAATGAGTATGGCCGCCACAGGGCTAGGTTGTTACTAGGCAGCATGTCTCTCCACATGGCTGCCTTTCTGTTCCTTTCTCTCTTGCCGTGCTTTTGTCTGTTTATCTTTTTGAGTGAAACAGCTTACAAAAGAAGATGCTCAAAAGCAGTACAGCAGAAGAATGAAAGTGTCAGCATGAAATACAATCCATTACAGATCACCAGGTGTAATTCCATTTGGAACGAAAGATCATTTTTAGAGCATGCTACTGTTAACCCTTGTTCATGTTTTCTTTTTTCACATTTAATGCATGGCAGGCTTGAAGGTTTGAGTTGGAGGTGCTCCCGTGAACAGCCAGCACTGAACATATTAAATTTGATTCTGCACCAAAACATTCGAGCTCAGGCAAGTGGTAAAAGAACACATGGAAACATGACTGCTTCCTTCTCATAAGTTGCTAGATGGTTTTTGGATGTTAGAATTGCTATTATGTACAAAAATACTATAAAAAAAAAAAAAAAAAAAAAACTATGTTCCAATTATATTCATATATTCAGGGTATCCCCTAGAAAGGCTCTTGAGGACCAGAACATCTATAATCTATCCTGCTCTAGGACCTCCACTGATCACTAAATTGAAGAAGCTATGTGGTGACTATTGGCACTGCATCAATCTACAGAGATATAGCAGCTCTGTACAGAGATATAGCAGCTCTGGACAGAGATATAGCAGCTCTGTACAGAGATATAGCAGCTCGGTGCAGAGATATAGCAGCTCGTTACAGAGATATAGCAGCTTGGTTCAGAAATATAGCACCTCTGTACAGAGATATAGCAACTCTGTACAGATATAATAGTGTTTGCAGGTCGGCACTGCTGCTAGAATCGCGGTGCACGTGTCTGTGGGATGGCACTCCCGATGAAATACTGAAGAAAAGACCGGCACTCGCTGTAGATGATTATTCATCTGCTTTATTGTCACATATACAGTTATAACTGTATATGTGACAATAAAGCAAAAGAATAATCATCTACAGCGAGTGCCGGTCTTTTCTTCAGCAGCTCTGTACAGAGATATAGCAGCTCTGTACAGAGATATAGCAGCACTGAATAGAGATATAGCAGCTCGGTACAGAGATATAGCAGCTCAGTTCAGAGATATACCAGCTCTATACAGAGATATAGCAGCTCGGTACAGAGATATAGCAGCTCTGTACAGATATATAGCAGCTCTGTACAGAGATATAGCAGCTCTATACAGAGATATAGCAGCTCGGTACAGAGATATAGCAGCTCGTTACAGAGATATAGCAGCTTGGTTCAGAAATATAGCACCTCTGTACAGAGATATAGCAACTCTGTACAGATATAATAGTGTTTGCAGGTCGGCACTGCTGCTAGAATCGCGGTGCACGTGTCTGTGGGATGGCACTCCCGATGAAATACTGAAGAAAAGACCGGCACTCGCTGTAGATGATTATTCTTCTGCTTTATTGTCACATATACAGTTATAACTGTATATGTGACAATAAAGCAAAAGAATAATCATCTACAGCGAGTGCCGGTCTTTTCTTCAGCAGCTCTGTACAGAGATATAGCAGCACTGAATAGAGATATAGCAGCTCGGTACAGAGATATAGCAGCTCGGTACAGAGATATAGCAGCTTTGTATAGAAATAGCAGCTCTGTACAGAGATATAGCCACTCGGTACAGAGATATAGCAGCTCTGTACAGAGATATAGCAGCTCGGTACAGAGATATAGCAGCACTGTACAGAGATATAGCAGCTCTGTACAGAGATATAGCCGCTCGGTACAGAGATATAGTAGCAGTGTACAGAGATATAGCAGCTCGGTACAGAGATATAGCAGCACGTTACAGAGTTATAGCAGCCCGGTACAGAGATATAGCAGCTCTGTACAGAGATATAGCAGCACTGTACAGAGATATAGCAGCTCGGTACAGAGATATAGCAGTTCTGTATAGATATATAGCAGCTCTGTAGAGATATAGCAGCCTGTATGAGCAGCTTGACTGGCACTGCAGCTCATCCCATACATTTGAATTGGACTAAATGGAGCAAGCTGTTTTACTAGGTGTTTGTTGAAACATAGGTACGTGGACTTGTAAAAACAAGTCCATGTGCCTATGTATAAAATATAGAGGACCTACCACTTGTTGGAACGCCATGCCCCCCTCAGTGTACTGATCTGTGGTGTCCCAGAAGCTGAAAGCTCACTGATCGAGCTTTAATCATTGGTACAATTGTACTTACTGAAGAGTTTCCAGAAGAGACGATTTACTGTTAGTCCCATGGAACATCGAAAAAAAAGTGCCTCCAGCTTTGTCCTTAGTAAATTGAGTCAAGATAGGAAATGAGAGAATACACATTTTGTTGACCCTTATGAGAAACTGCAGAATTGGCAACTTGACTCTTTTTGAGCGGCCAAATTAACCAAGTAATTATATCACAGTTCATGGCTATGCGACCACTAGGTGTTAGTCTAGATATTTAATCTCTACCTAGGCTCTATAAAAAGCTGAAAACTAGTTCATCAACAGTTTCCAGGCTCGGGTTGTCCATGCTTTTGTTGTGCTCAGTTCCGCCCTCTCTATAACTGGTCTACAGATTTACCGCACTTGTGACAGGATCTTTTTAAAGGAAATGTGTTATCACAAAATGTGCTATTGCTTGAATCACAATCATGAGTAAATAAATGGAAATTAAGTTCATGCTCTCATTTCTTGGTTTTATTTTCTGATTGTGTATTTTGTTGTTCTATTCTCGACATGACCATGGGTGCAGCCATCTTGTGTTGCTGTTTTTAGAGATTTTCTTAAAGGGGTTGTCCCATGAAAAATATTCTACAGATTTCAAACTAGCACCTGGATCTGAATACTTTTGTAATTGCACATAATTAAAAGTTTTGTATAGCCACTGAGTTATTCAATAAAATGTAAATGTAAAATGTAAATGTTATCCATGTAAAATTTATAGTGCCACCTACTGTTCGTATTTTTCTTATTTCTTTGACCTGCTCACTGAGAAGGCCGCACATAATCAGTTTTATCCATCAACTGCCTCCTGAGCTGTGATAGGGAGAGCATGGGCACGCCCCTGAGCTGTGATAGGGAGAGCATGGGCACGCCCCCTGAGCTGCAGCAGCTAAGACACTCCCCTTGAGCTGTCACCTTGATATAAATCTAACAGACAATGAATGGGAAGATCTCTGGACCCATGACAGGTAAGAGACCCATAAGAAACTGGCTCATTGACTGATATAAAAGCATGTTGTGGACATCACTGTCTAACAAGGGGTAAAAGGGGCAGGAGCGTGCTATCCTCCTCACTTATTGTTAATCCTATGTTAGTGTACCTACCGCCAGGTGTTTCTTTTCATAATATGACTACCTCCCCTGTCCCCAGCTGTAAAGTGGGGACAGTATTACTTGTGGCACAGTGGCTTTATGACATAAATATATGAAATTCAAGTATACCATATCCTGTGTAGGCAGATACGGTACATTAAAGTCTCCAGGTGAGTCCTTAATAACCATAATCTGTACGCCAGGAAAGAATTAAAAAAAACACATAAAGAAAAAAAATCTAGAACTCTTTACAGTGTAAAAAAGTTGAATTTGATTCTAAGTGATTGAATATTCTGCAATATGCAGTGGTGGATTATGAAATGACATATTTCCACATATAATGACATGAAAATATTATCAAAAAGCTGAAACCACCAGTTAAACAACTTTCTTCCCCGCTGCTCAGAAAATGTTAAATCCAGCTCTGCTTTCTGTATACTTAGCCATAAAGTTTGTAAATTATCTAATTACAATATTTCCATGACGGCGCTAGAATTGGAGATATACTGCACTGTAGCTTTGCAATGTAACAAGGTGTTTACCTTTAGGTGGTTTTACAACGTACTAATGTAGCGGATTTATGTTTGCTATTTAAAGAGGACCTGTCACTTCTCCTGACTATTTGCATTCCCAACAGTAACTACTTGCATTCTTCATGTAAAAACAATTCTGGAGCATCTATTGTTATGGCTCTATGCTGTGCCATTCTTTTATTACTTGTACTATAAGTATATACACAGGTTTCCAGAAGTCTGCAGTAAGGGAACAGATGGGTGTTATCAGTTAGGGGTGTGTCCCTGCACAGTCTGACACCAAAGTCAGACCAGGGCTGGGACAAGGTCCACCACCAACAGAGGCTGAGCTGCCCAAGTGCGCCCCCCCCCCCCCGCCCCGCCATTTAGATATGTATGTTTGTTATTACTCCTGTCGACAGGAAACCAGATGGATCTGATGGATTCCTATAGACTTCTACTATGATGTAAGCAAAACGGAATGCCTCTTAAAGGCTTCCATTTTGACCTCTATCTTATAGATTCCGTTATTTTTTGTCATAACCATGTTATAATGGAAAGCCGTAACGGAATCCATAGCGCTAGTGTGAGCCCACCCTTAGGCTGGATTCAAACGTCCATGGAACACGGTCTGTGTGATACCGGCCTGGATTTCTTCTGAGTGCAGGAGCGCACTGCGTAAGTGGTTGCCATGACGCTGTGCGTTTCCTGCCGCCGCAGTACAGTATTGCACTGGTTTGATCTATACGAGTGTATTACTGTACTGCGGCGGCAGCAGGAAGCACACAGCATCATAGCAACCACTTACGCAGTATGCTCCTGCACGCAGAAGAAATCCAGGCCGGTATCACACAGACCATGTTCCACAGACGTGTGAATCCAGCCTTAGTTATAGAGCTACTGAGTGAGACAGATGTTTCAGAAGAAGGGATGCCTTTAACATACATACATATATCTCCTTGAGAAACCAATTTGATCCTAAAGGGTTAATTCCATCTGAATGAGGATCTCCTGTAAACTAAACTCTGTGTCCTGTCATTTCTCTTCTCTCTCTGCTGACTGTCCTGTCTGTCCCTTATCACTGCTGCAATGAACAAAATCAATAGACTCAGTAGTGCTCTCTGCTCTGGTGACAGGATTCTATATGAGTCTATAAGTAGGAGGATCATTCAGTTCTTATAAATTCTTAGTCTTCCTGTACTGTGTCCGGAGACTCAAAGAGTCGGTTGCCTCACATCTGATTGGTCGCGGGGCGGGGCGGGGCTGGCAGCAGCCTGGCTTACACTCTAGGATCAGGTTAGGCTCCTCCCTGCTGCTGCTCTCTGCTGTCTGACTGAACTGTTTCAAATGATTCAGCTCAGTCAGATGAATCGACTCCTCCAGTTCAGGGAACAGAATCGATATAAAAGAACGATTCGTTCATGAACTGCACATCACTGGTGCCAAGTGATCACCACTCCCTCCGTCCTCCAGCGCGGCCGGCAGCCTGGCAGGCGCAGCAGCAGCAGTGATGTGGTCATTGGCCTGCCTGCTGCCCCGAGGCTTTGGAGCTGGCCTGCGCCCTGAGGCTGGAGCCTCCCCAGCCTCTGTGTCAGCCCGACCCTGAGTCAGACACACCTGCTACTGGTAACACCCAGCAGTACCTTTACTGCAGACTGCTGGTAATGTTTAAACTTCTAGCAGGAATAATAAAGGAATGGCACAACATAGAGTCATAAGAATAAATGCTCCAGAATTGTCTTTATAAGCGGAATGCATATAGTTAAAAAAACAAACAAAAAAAAACTGGTATGTCAGTAGAAGGGGACTGGTCCTTTTTAACAGTTTATTTTTAAATGCCATATACCAAGGAGCTCTCCAACATTACAAATCCATGGCTGTTTTCACCTAGAGCCAGCACCACAACTGTCCACAGGTTGTGTATGACGTGTGCATAATTCTAGACACAATGTAAGAACCCATATCGTCCGACCCTAACAATCTCTCGACTGCGCTGCTGCTCCGAGTAGTGGTGCAAATGCAAAAGTCCTGCTTCACAGACTGAGCATGCGCTGTTACACTAGTGAGAGGATGAGTAGAAGCATAGGTGCAAGATTGTCAGGGCTGGGTGAGATGTCTGGCCCTGTCAATCAACAGGCAGGCGGGACAGCCCCTCACAGATGAAGAACTCTTGCTAATGAGACAAATTGATTTGTTGGAACTGATCTAGTTATCCCTAACAACCGGTTAAATCAGGGAACCTAGCCCTTTTACATTTATCTATCCCAGTGCGGTCCACTACTACAAGCTGAACATAAGAACCCAGCCCTGCTACATCTATATATCCTCAAGTGGTTCACTACTCTTATACTAACGTGTAATATTTTTGCATGAGTTATCTTACTTATATTTTGTTATATTTACTTAATAATATTAATAATAATAATAATAATAATAATAATAATAATAATAATAATAATAATAATAATTATTATTATTATTATTAGTATTATTATTATTATTAGTATTATTATTAGTATTATTATTATTATTATAGCTATTGTTACAATGCAAATTTATTTTTTTTTTTTTTACCAGTGCTGGTCATGATTTCACCTTATTTTGTTTTACTTTTCTTTCATTCAACATCTCGTTCATATTTCCCATACATTCCATATTTCCCACATTTAGTAGTCCAATTATTTCCTTATGACAGCTGTTGTACTTTAATAACATTAGCTCATCAAATACCCTTTCATATAACCTTCCCTCACGTTGCTTATCCTATATTGTTCCCCTATTAAGTTCTTTTATAGTCCTCCATACACTCCCATGGCACATCTGCTTTCATCGTAGGCTATTCCCCTCTAGTGCTGCGCCACTAGTGCCACTCCAGCTGTGGTAAAACTCCCAGGATGCACACTTGCTTGGTTGTTCTCAGAACTCCATAGAAAAGAATGGAGCATGCTGGGAGTCATAGTTTCACCCCAGTGCCGGAGGTTAGCCATCACTGCTCCAGGGTGATCCCTCCTCTCAGCGCACACGCAGATCACAGCCTTGACTACATTTACCAGGTCATTGGCATCCTGGCTTCCTAGTAACTTTCCCTGTCTCTCTCCTCGTATGCTCTGGGAGCGCATGCCTGGAGCTTCCCGCTCTCTCCTTTTCAGCAATTCACTGTTGCCGCTGCAGCCGCTTTTTCCCATCTACTCCCTTAACCAGATATTCCACTATATTCATAAAGAAATGATATTCCACTGCCAAGAACTTTAAAAAATGAAGAATTTATTCCAACTATTAAATGATGGTCCATAGGCAAAAGGGCAGTAATATAACTGAAGTGATCACTTAAGCGATCCTAATCATAACATTCAAAACACGTAGGCTACTGTATATTATTGCATTTGTGCCTATGGAATATCATTTTTAAGAACTGAAATTAAGTCTACATTTTTTTGTAATCCTGTTGCTGGATTATCACTTTTTTTCTTGGATTATTGACACTCACTAGAGCGGAGTCCGTGCACCGGAACGCGATCACAGTATCTGGCTAGCTGCTGTTTGTTTGCTTTACACTTTGGATTCCGCTATAGCACCAACTCACTATCCATATGTTTATGCTTTTTAATGTATATGCAATTGTACTCTATGCATAGCACCTTGGCTAATTCCCCTATGTAGACACTTAATAGCAGTTTATATGCATTTTATTCCTACACTGCAGTCATCTCTTTCAATCTATCTATGCCTTATCTTTCATGAGTTAGCCCACTCATATTCATTCTTCTTCTTCTTATTTTTTTTTTATCCAAAATGTTACCATCATATATCTGGATTTTTAACATTTAGCTGTTTGCACCGCTTTGATTCAGTTGATGTGACTAAATGAAGAATCAACTGTTCACTGGCATACAGGAGAATGCTCTGGAAGTTTTTTTTTTTTTTTTTTTTACAAAATAAACTTTCCTCAGGCACAAACCAGACTTGAACTTGAAGGAAATCACAATAATACATATTTGGCTTAGTAAAAAAAAATTCAGGGAGCAACTCAGTGTGTTAACAACCCGGTGAGTCACTGCAAAACATAAGCTATATCCCCATGATGTATATTTGTACTTTCTAGACGGGTCAGTTAGAATGTAGAGGACAAGGACCTGTCTCTACCTAAATGATATGAATGTATTTCCAGTGCACGACAGCTCCTGTCTTTGTGCTGTTGCCATAATCTCTGACTTTGGGAACACCTTCCGGTTTCTGTGAGCGTTTTCTTGACATTTATTATTAACAATAAAAGCCAAGACAAATGAAAGTAGCAGCTGTATTGATTCTGCAAATGCAGCACAGAGAATCCTAACAGTTTGATCTGTTTCACTAGACCAAAACTACATAAGCTCTTTTACAGCCACCCCCCCACCCGCCCCCCCAATAATATTGCTGGCTGTTTTGACGATGGTGGAAAGTAACAGTTACAGGCGAATTGTAATCATTTTGCTCATATCTGTATCGATTCCAACTATCATCTGTGCGGCTAACATAAAAAGTATATTGCCTTTCATCTCTCACATGCACCTGAGAAAAAAGTGGTGGCCGATGACCTTGTTCTAGGAGACATTCCATATCTAGATTAGGCAATTAGAGATCAAACAATATTGCATTGTTGTTTCTGCTGGCTTCACACTTTTTCATTTGTCTAAACTAACAGAATGTTCTGGAAGGTGAATAGAAAGCTGGCGGTCCGTGTATAATTCATTAGAGGTTCTGAATAAAATAATACGGCAAACAAACAATCAAAGGAGGGATCAAAGGACAGCGCTCCACTGAGGTGTTAATGTTTTATGCCCTATAATGTAGCAAATATATTATTTATTGGGCTTCTGAAAGCTATCCTTTGATTGAGTTTTGACTGTTTTGTCATTATAGCCAATAGATGTCCCCTTGCTACTGAATATAGAGGAGCAACTTGTGGCTACAAAAAGTTCTCCAGAACTTCTAGCCTATTAAAGGTGTATGTGTCTTCCATGGTTTCTTGAGTCAGATAAGAATTCAAGAGATCACTTTTATACAGAGGACTGCACGTAACAATATGGTCATCACACAGATAGGATGTCCAATGGTTGCTAGCCAGCCTGAAGCATAATAGTCTAAAAGATACACTAAGAAAAGCTTCTAAAAGAGTAGCTAGGCTAGGCTAATTAGACCATACACATTAGAATGATGTCTGCTGAACCTACTTTCTCATCCCAAAGAGTCAGCAGTTCCATGAAGATATTGGTACCAAGCTAAGTCCTGGCTGCAGGTGTTTGCTTTTCTGTGCATTTAGTTCATTGTCAGCACTAAACTGCTAAGCTGGTTTTACCATTTAAAGGGAGTTTGCCACCTTCAAAATAGGTTAGAAGGTAAAATTCTGGCACGTAGAGTGGACACCCTGAAACATACCCATACCTTTCTTGTAAAAATTTGGTCTTCTAATCCCGAGAAATGCTTCGTATTATTCACCAAGGACGAGTCTCTATTTGATGCTCCATCCCTCCATCCTTAATGCTACAAATCACCTCTTACTCTTGTTTGATTGACAGTTCCTCAGATTTCTGAGCTGGTATTTATGACACAATGGAAGTCCGGTGCAAAAAAGGGAGGGTCTGTTCCAGAGTGCCTTCCCTACATGAACGTATGGCATGGTTACTTGAAAACTGATTTTGGTGGTGGCTCTATGTCTATGCAAAATTTGTATGATAAAGGAAAGGCTCCAGCTGCTATGCGAAATTTATTAAGCAGTTAATTAGCACAAACCTTAGCTCATGTTGTAAAAAAAATGATTGGAGGAAGACAATTAGTTTAAAGGGGTTATCCAAATTTTTCTCAGGCAGATATGTAAATGATAACATGGCTTTCAGAGGCTACTGTTAGGTACTGTACCTCTTGGTGAGATATGTTTGCCTGCTAGACATGCCACTACAATGCACTCAAAGATATTCTGCCTAGTAGACAGACTTTGGATCATTGGACTGAGAGAGCATGATGGTCAGTTTGACAAATGTCTCACCATCTAGGCTGTCCTAATCTAGCTGGTATTAGGGGTTGGGAGCAGTGGTTACAAGAGGGCACGCACAAATGCTGAACAGACTTTGGAGCACCAATAGAGAGGATTGTTTAATACACTGAGAAGCACAAGCACCTCCAACAGTTCCGATGTCCACCATACAGACACAAATGGTACCTTCACCACAGACCTGTCTCTTCCAAACACTATTTCCAGGAATATAGCAAAAGGAAATTTGGTGTCACTGCACCTCTTATGTGTCCTGCCTTTGACAGCCAGCAACCGTTGCCTTTGTTTGCAGTAATTACATGAACAAGAAACCAGGACTGCTATATTCTTAGTGATGTATAGAGATTTTATTTGGGATATGACATCCTGTCTTTGCTATGGACTGGAGTGACACACTGCCCCAACCGCTGATGTGATGATGTGGAGTGCCGTTGCATATGACAGTCGGTCTCCTCTTGCAGTGATATGAGGGACACTAACAGCTCAGCTACTGTATATGTGCAGGATACCCTAAGGTCCGATGTGTTGCCTGTCATGTTAGGATTTCCAACTGCCATTTTTTATCAGGATAATGCATGACCACACACAGCAAGTCAACAATCAAGCACGTATGGCACCAGTTGGATGTCAGTTTCAGCAATCTACGAGTTTGCAGGTTATACTGACCCAGCTGCAACATCTGTGGGCAAATGTGTGGCAGGATACCATACTGAGCCTGCATGCCTCCATGCCACACCGTATCTCATCTTGTATCCACGGTCCTAGAGCCTCCTCTCAATTGTACACAGTTTTCCCCAATAAACAACCTTTTGTTCTAATATTCTAATCACTTAGATATCTCATAATTGCATTCACACATTCTTGTTCTGATGTGTTCTTTTTTTTCACAGTGTATATTGTGTAAACTTATTGCACTAAAAATATTATCTCTAGTTATATAGAGTTGTAACAGTCACTATTGACATTAAAATGTAGATAAATACTGTATATATATATATATATATATATATATATATATATACATAGACAGACAGATGGGTATAGGATAGATAGATAGATAGATAGATAGATAGAATTAAACCCAAGGTATACAATTTCCATATTATATTTGTGATTGGTTGAACTCTCCATTTGGCAGTAACAGGCTTAATCCATGTCATTGTATTACTTCTTTTTCAGTAATAGTTTTTGGGTAGAACTCTAAATCCACAGAACAGAAAAACAAACATCTGAAGAGACAAGACGTCCCTTGCTTTCTGTGTTCTGTGCTCTGATATGCTGCTATGCGGCAGGTTGGTAAGTGGTGCTCATCTTTGAAATGGTGCTGGATAAGGAATCAAGAGCTTGTTTATGTGCACTTATTACATCGGCTTGGGCTCCTTCTGATAGTCAATAGTAAGACAACACAAAGGATTCTGATAATGGTTCCAAGAACAGCACATTTCGCATCCACTTCACCATGCAGGACAGCAAGCAGTGAACCGTTTTCTAATTTTATACAGTTTTCATTCTCTACATGCTACATGGTAGGAAACATTTACTTGTAGTAGCCTCACTAAGACAATGGAAAGGAGAACAGAGTCTCAGCAGTGGATTTCATTATAAAAGTTTATTATGACGTTTCATGCACTAAAAGTCTAATTAAAATTCCTAAATCAAAAAGTTTTATTCCATATTATACAAGACTAATAAAAAGTGAATGTCAACAGAAGGACTGCACCATCTATGAGGCCAGGTGAGAACATCACATCAGGTGACACCCTTACCTTTGTGGCAAACAGGGTTGACAACTGTCAAAAAATTTCTGTACAATCCATAAAAATAGGCAACTTTTTTGCTGTAATTTTTATGAGGCTGGTGGTACTTGAACAGGTTATTTTGGTTGTAATTATCATTATTTTACAGGTACCAGTAAACGATGGTGATGAACTTTTATAAGTATATTGAGCTACAGACTTCTATTATTTATAATCTTTATCATTCATGATGAATTTCCAATTTGTCCATAAAAAATTGTTGACTGTACTGTACATGATTCTGGGATAAGTTGTTCAGAAAACAGAAAAATTCTGGTTGGCAACCCTGGTGGCATATATGCAACCTAACCCTCCATTGACTTTTATCCACTCTATGGAAAGGAATTACATTGAACTTATCAAGCTACAAAAAGTCTAATATCACCTCTGGGTATAGTTTTGATTTTGGTTAGTTTTATATGCTGCTTTATGTAATGGTAGAATATTACAAGTCCATACTACCACTGAAATGTTTTGCCGTTTTGCTACAAGGACAACTGAAAGAATATGTTAGGTACATAGTTTTTGAGTCCAGTGTATTCATTAAGAGAGTGTTCAGCTCACCTCCCTCCAACCCTCCATGCAGTGATTGACAAGCTGCTCTGTATGCACCTATATGAAGGAACGGGGGGAGGCAGACAGAATTGTAAGATAGCATTGAATACACCAGACTCATAACTTATATGCTCAGTATATTCTTTTAGTGCTCCTAGCCACATTTGTGACCCTTTTGGCTACTAGTAGTATTGACCACTAGCTGTCACTATCAGCCCTTACATAGGACAACATACTAAGCCTAAAGATCCAGTTTAACTATATACCAAGGGTATAATCTTCACTTAATTGTAGCCAATGATGACATGTACTGTAATAGAACATCATGTCAATTATGTATTGTGTGTATTATTTTACTTCACGATCATGCTTTCAGAAGGTCCTCTTGCTGTCCTTAGGTCTTATGGGACTGGGAGGACAATTGGCCACAAGATGTTGGGGCCAGGCTCTGACTGCTATGTCTACAACCTCTATAGTTGCAAAATTAAAGGGGTTATCCCACAATTAATGTAAAAAATAAATAAATCAGACATAATAAGAACATGACAATCTCTTTCTAACAAAAAGGATAGGTCATCAATAGGATGGGAGAAGATAGGTCACCAATATTACATTGGCAGGGATCCAAGTCCGGGCACGCTGGCCAATCAACTGTTTTGGGAAGCTGCCGCACTCACTGGGGCTCTGGTGAGCCCGGTAGCCTCACAGATGCTTACCAAACACATCACTGTACATCGTATAGTGGCTCTACTTGGTATTGTAGTTCAGCCCTATTGACTTAAATGGGGCTGAACTGCAACTAAGCAATCTGATGTACGGTGATGCCACATGGCCTAGGAGGAGGCTATGGTGCTCATGGTCCCAGGTGTCAAACCCACGTGGATTTGATATTGATGACCTATATTAAGGATAGGTCAATAATAACCGCATAACTCCTTAAAATGGTGCCAATTTAATACTGTATGTGTGGTATTTAAGAACTAGAAGTTTTCTTGATGATAATAGTTGAACTATTAGTGTTTCAGAAGTTGGTTTATGAGGTGGGTTGCAACTAGAAAGGAGGTCCTTACCTACAGCCCCTTATTGTGCTGATGTCAATAACAATTGGCGGAAGAAAATGGGTATGACATTGATGTTGATGATGATGACAACATCTTCTCAGCCTTTTAACTATTAATGATAATAGCTGCACTGTATCCACCACGTAGCTATGTTCTAAAGTGTATTACACGGTACTTTTTTAACTATATACTCAAGAAAACCAGCGTTGAGGTCCATTTGTTAACAATTTACTTGGTGACTGATGAACAGCCTCATATGAAGTTTCAGCTACGCATCTCACACTGAGACCAAGATGGCACAACATGGATTAGGTTCGTTAGGCAGCGCTCTTCATAGGGACCTTGGCACAGCTGCAGATCTGAACTTAATAAATAATTCATAGTTAGCTTTCCAACTTTCAAATGAGACGATTCAGATTGAAAATGTGACCTGCAATATTATGTTTCTAGCAGGATATTAATAGGAAATACAAACTGATGTCGTCCGCTGGTTGTTACCGCAGCATGTCACCTCTGCATTAGCGCAAATGAACATTTATCTGAGCTGTTGAGTCTAAAAAGGAGGTGATCTGAAAATAAATTCTACAAGACGCCTCTCTTTACTTGCCGAGACATTTATCAATGTCTTTCAATTCTCCTTCATGCTAAAGCAGCATCAGATTTATAAAATTAAAAAGGGGGGAGAAAAAACTCAATTTTAGAGTGAACTTTTTACGATGATAAATGTAAGCCTCATATTTCCACCCGCATTACGCATTATGCATACCGGTCGGGATTTACAATGACTTTCCAGCAGTAATACAGAATATCTGGTCATAAAGCATGCACTGTTCCAATGACTTTCTGTCCCACACGTTGTACATTACGCAGTACAATTAGACAAATTTCCCTCGCTCTGATGTACGCACACAGCTGTGCTTGGAAACAATAGTACTGAGCTATAAAGCTTCCCGCACTGCCAGTCCATTGTAACTCCCGCTACCATTCAGCGTTATCGTAACTTCCACTGCTACTCGGAATTAATAAGTAGCTTCAATCTTCCTCCCAGATATTCCTCTTGAATTATAAGCAGAGACTCTTAGAAAATATATACAGGGGATATGTTAAGAGGGATAAAAAAAATTAAAACACAAAGCAAAGCAAGTTGTATACTTGGCTTGACAAACAGATGTAGCAGAGAAGAGGTTGGCCAATGTAGGGTTCAAAAAGGGCCCATCAGAGGCTGTGATTCTGTTTAGCAATTACACAGTAAGGCCTTATGCACATGACCATTGTGGTGGTCCGCGTCCGAGCCGCATATTTTGCGGCTCGGGCGCGGACCCATTCACTTCAATGGGGCCACAAAAGATGCAGACAGCTGTCCGTATCCGTTGCTCCGTTCCGTGCTCCTGCAAAAAAAATAGAGCATTTCTACAATGGGCCGCGTTCCGTTCCGCAAATTGCTGAACGGAATGCGGAGCAGCTTCTGTGTTTTGTGGATCCGCGGTTTGCGGACCGCAAAACACCAATGGTCGTGTGCATGAGGCCTAACTCATTAAGTGTAAAAATTAGTGTTGAGCGCGAATATTCAAATTTTGAATTTTTATCGCGAATATTGGCACTTTGAAAATTTGAGAAGATTTTGAATATAGTGATATATATTCGCAAAATATTTTTTCATCTAAACCCATTACCTAGTATGCCTAACTGCTTCTTGCTTGTGGGCCAATGTGAGAAGGCTGCAATATTGTAGTCTGTAGTGAATTAGAATATTCTTCATTATTTTTATTTTTTTTCTCTTATGCGAAAAATCGGCAATGTAATATTTGTGTAATGCAAATATTCTAACACCCGAATATATAGCATTATAGAATATAGTGCTATATTTTCATTTTTTAGAATATTTGTTATTTTTTTTCCATCTTTAGTCATGATTCCTCCCTGCTTAAGTTGCTTTTGGGCCAATGACTGTTCACACTAATTTGGAAAAAATGACGAATTTTCTAAAAAATAAACATATAGCACTATATTCTATAGTGCTATATATTCATGATTCAGAATATTCGCATTACGAGAATATTACATTGCCGATTTTTCGAATAAGAGAAAAAAAATTAAAATAGTGAAGAATATGTAATGTGCAATGTAATATTCGTGTAATGCGAATATACTGAAACATGAATATATAGCACTATAGAATATAGTGCTATATATTCCTTTTTTAGAATATTCATCATTTTTTCCAAGCAACTTAAGCAGGGAGGAATCATGACTTTAGATGGAAAAAAATTACAAATATTCTAAAAAAAGAATATATAGCACTATATTCTATAGTGGTATATATTCGGGTTTTAGAATATCCACATTACGTGAATATTTAATTGCCGATTTTTCACAATCAATAGAATAATCTTGAATACGAATATTCGCGAATATATGACGAATATTATAATTAATATTCGCAAAATATTGCAAATTTGAATATTGCCCCTGCTGCTCATCACTAGTAAAAAATAATATTGTAGATTTTCGGCTTCTGGTGAAGAACAGAATATATATAGATATCATAGAGAAGTGTAGCAGACTTTGCTCAGCTGCCACCAGTGGTCAGTTTTCTGACTTTGTAGATTGTAAGCCATCGTGGGCAGGGTCTGTATTATGTATATACACCCTTTATCTTATGTACAGCGGCACAGAATGAATGGCACTTTAATAATAAATAGTAATAGTAATAATAATAATAATAATAATAATAATAATAATACAAATAATAATAGCCCCAGACATGCTGAGCTTTAATGCTGAGGCTGTGGAGTGCACTGGCCATGTCTGTCTCTTCTCTATCTTATAATAGTTTCATAGCTACTGTATTGTCTGCAGCGATTCTCATGTGACTTGTCCTAGACTTCTAAGTTTAAAGGGGTTTTCTCACTTCAACATTGGCATTTATCATGTAGACAAACATAAAACAAGGCACTTACTGCTATATTGTGATTGTCCATATTGCCTTCTTTGCTGGCTGGATTAATTTTTCATCACATTATACAGTGCTTATATCCAGGATTTACGACGACCACCGCAGCTATGAGATATGAGGTAGCCAGCGTCATTTCCCACAGTGTGCAAGCTTGACCACCACTACTGCTGGATTGCAGGGTGATCATAATACCTGGATATGAGCAGTGTATAATGTGATGGAAAAAGCCAGCAAAGGAGGCAATATGGACAATCACAATACAATAATAAGGGCCTGGTATTAACTTGATAAATTATATGATAAATGACATTTGCTGAAGTGAGACAACCCCTTTATGACCTCATGTCTGTGTTTCTATCTGCAAACCATAGATCCCCAAAATTTGGATAGATTCTGTGCACATTTTTTCATTTCTCTCAATCTCATCAATAGAAATTACTTTTCTAGCCTGCAATGTGGAGCAGAATTGGACAATTTCTATAATTTTTGGAATGGTCACATAGACCTGGAATAAATACAGATGTGCACTAAGCGGGTCAGTGTGCTATATGCATCAGTGTGCTACAGTATCCAGGCACGATTACTACACAGTGTACAGAGCTGGCAGCACTGCAGTATCCAGGCATGGGAACTACACAGTGTACAGAGCTGGCAGCACTGCAGTATCCAGGCATGGACACTACACAGTATACGGAGCTGGCAGCAATGCAGTATCCATGCACCGCCACTGAGCAGTGTACGGATCTGGCAGTGCGGCAGTATTTAGGCACGGCCACTGCACAGTGTATGCATCTGTCAGTGAAGCAGTATCCAGGCACCGCCACTGCGCAGTGTACGTAACTGGCAGTGCTGCGGTAACGAGGCACATCTGCTACATTCTGTATGAAGCAGTAATGTTCCTGTACCTAGTTCTGGTGTTACAGTCTGTGAATGCAGCAGATTGCCAGGAATTTAACCACCCCTGATTTGATATTAATGACCAATCCTAAAGCTAGGTCACTAATAGGTAAGTCCTGGAAAACCCCTTTAAGCTGAATATATACTGCATATGTCCTAACAGTTGTAAATTCTGCACAACAGTACATTTATTATGAAAAGTCTACGATTTTGTGACATGTTAGAAATATAGTGACTATGACTGTGTTAAATGATTCCATTATTAGAGCAGAATGGCATTTTACCATTTAGGTACATTAATCTTTCTTTTACAGCCTTATTTTTTCACATCACAAGCAGTAAAGACTGGAGTAATATGGAGGAGGTGTACTACTATTTATAAGTACAATCCCATCTAGAGGGGGCCCTTCTGGCATTATGGGAAACTAATAGCTGTAAAATCCTTCATTCTGGAGGGTCTGCTTATCCTTATGAATATTTTATCCAGTTTATGTAAACAGATTGGTGAAAAAATACTTTTCAGGTTCTGCAGCTTCACCATAGGGTGGACCCATATTATATGGCAATTATTAACGTGTTCTAGGGGCACAAACATTTCCACTGAGGGCATTGGCAAATACATTGCTGCAATTTGTATAAATTCCAGTGTATATTTTATATACAGAAATAAAATGACCATAAATGCACAATATCTGACATACAGTATGTAACAGATAGTTATGTTCATGTCATATAAATTTAGACAGCACTCAAAAAGATTATGATGCTGAATGGATTTTTATTTCAGCCGTACATAGTGGTACACTAGAAGCAACATTTCGGGCTGAGTGAAAAGCCCTTCATCAGGCAAAGTGGTGACCACCGGCCGGCCTTCCTCTCCCCTTGTGGTCACCACTTTGAAGGGCTTTTCACTCATCCCGAAAAGTTGCTTCTAGTGTATCACTATGTCTGGCTGAAATAAAAATCCATTAAGCATCATAATCTTTTTGAGTGCTGTCTAAATTTATATGACGTGTACAGTTCCTGAGGTGGAGCAAGGAACAGAATTCTGACGAGCACCCACACTAGCCAGGTCACGATCGAGTGCTGTGATCATTCATACAAGCTACACATAGTTATGTTCATGTTATGTTCAAGGTAACACAAGCAAAGTCATTCTCCTGTGTGATGCCCCCTTCTGATCCAAATGATGTCCTCCTGTGTACATCTGACAATGAAATAACATCATGCCCTGTCTCATTGACCACAAAGAACTACATTTTATGGTCACAGAAAATAATTCAAAGAGCAGAGAACAGGGGAGTCTCTGCCCACGAAGGAGATATGAGGGGTGGCTTCCAGTCTTCAATTAGGTGATGGCAGGACTTGAACTAGGAGTTAGAATGCAGATAAGCAGGAAAATGTGGTCATGTGCATAGGGCTAGGTGAAAGGGATTGTATGTGGGTAATTAGTCTTTAAAGGGACTTACAGGATTTGAAACATGGCTTTTGTCTTAAAAAAAGAGAGGGGAGAAGCATGTCACCAATGGTTGATATTGTTACAGTTGGTAGACTAGAAATGGCTGAAAGGCCTCTCAAAACTGTCCCCAGCTGTACCTCACCAACAACTAGGGGGGGCACCTTCATAATCCTTTACATGCAGATTATCCTTCAATGTGATATTACATCAAACCAGTTCCACAAATTTAGACAAAATTAGGCAAATCAGTGATGTTTCTTCACATTTGACTAACACTACTGAAGAACGTACATTTAGGACTCTTGCACACGAAAGTTGTGTGCTTGTGGTCGTATTGCTGCCCGCAGGTCCTGATGCGGACCCATTCACTCGAACGGCTCTGTAATCATGGAGATGCGGAACGGAAGCACGGATCGGAACCCCACGGGAAGCACTACAGAGTGCTTCCTGGTGTTTATGTCCTTGCCTCCGCATTGCGAAAAACTAGAACTTGTTCTTTTTTTTTTTGCAGTGGGGACAGATCACGACCCATTCAAGTTGAATGGGTCTCGATTTATCCCTGCCGCCGCACGGATGCTGCCCGTGCATTGGGGACTGCAATTTCACACGGATGCACAACGTTTGTGGGCAAGAGGCCTTAACCTAGTCAAACTTGTGAAGAATGCAACATTCAAAAACACTGAAACAATGTAATTATAAACTTAAAACTCTAGAACACTACATGTACTGGTCACTCATACATTGATATGTTGGTGGACATTAAAGAAACATTGTTGCCCAGTGCAACCAATCAAAATACAGTTGTCATATAATTTTCTGCGACTGATAACTAACCGCCGTGCTGTGACAAGGCAGGCCATTTACACCTCTATTTGCATTCCTGGCTATCGTTTGCTAATTATCAGTTTTAATAAGCAAATCTCATATCACCCATAATCAGTCCCAACAATAAAACAATGATGATGAATAGCACAATATCATGAGATAGTTAGGTTATATGCATAACATCAAATCATCAAGAAATTGAAAAATGAAATTTGAATGGCGTTTTGTGGAATAGTCCCTTCATTACATTGGGCAGCTGATAATATCTAGTCATTCTTAAGGCACATTTACACGTGCAACTGAGCACAGGCAATTATCGGACAAAACCGTTCCTTCTCGATAGCTGCCTGCTCATCAGTAGAGATAAGCGAATCTATTTGCAGATTGAGTGATTTGTTCAGAATCTATGATTTTTTAAGCACCAAATCAAGCCCAAATCTTTTTTGGTTTGATTCGGATGAATACTAGAAAATGGCGCCCAGCACATAAGCAATCAATAGTGTTCTGTCACACCAGTCAGGAGGTAATTGCAGTCAGTTGCGGCCAAGCAATAACTGGACTTTGCAGTGGTAACGATAAAAGTAGATACAGTTACACCTGATGCTGCATCAGACTGAGCTAGGGAAAAAGAAAAAAAATTGTAAAAAAGTAGCGAAACAAGAAACTTTTCATTAAAAAATATGTATTTTAGAGGACTAGAGGGCATTATATATCAATTTCCAGCGCAATTGGAGCAACTTTAGTTCAGAACAAATTGATTATGACTCGAACCGAACTTTTAGAAAAATTTGGTGAATCCAAAACGGGCCAAATTTTGGAAGATATCAAAGATGATTCCACCTGATGACTGAGCATTTTGCACATTTACACAGCCAGATTATTAGGAACAAGCATTCATACTAACATTGCCCCTTGTAAATCCAGCTTTAGTGTTGGATAAAGTTTAAAAGCTAGTACTCCATTTTTGCCTGATCCTTGACCAGTATTTTCCTTTAATTAACGACAATGCACTGGAAAGATGAAACTTGTAGGGTATATTCACACTCAAATTTTTGTTGCGATTTCATTGCACCCGTACTGTGTTGCTATGTCAATATCCCTCTGGGAGACATTAATGAATGTGGCCCACAATGATACAGAATGATCACTCTAACAAAAATTTTGTAAACTTACCGTTTATTATCAAGATGTATTCTGCACTGTTTTTACCAATGGAGTTGGTTGCTTCACATCGATATGTTCCATTGTCTGTTTTATTCAGGAACGTTATTGTCAATTCACGTCCACTCACGACCATCCTGTCTGGATCTGGAAGCTCTCCACCATCCTTTGTCCATAATACTGGTTCTGGCCTGATTAAAAATAAAAGACAAAACAATTTCCATTTAGTAATGTTTATCTTCGCACTAGAGCTTATGACCTTACAGTAGGATTTATTATTGACGTCAATGGGAGCTTTATAAATCTGAATATAATTTAAAGGGGTTATCTCGGAGTTTTATACTGCTGACATATCGTCTGGAAATAAATGGAGCATGCTGGGAGTCGTAGTTTCACCACAGCTGGAGAGCCGGAGGTATGCCATCACTGGCCTAAGCAAAGCTGGGGATGGCCAGTACACTACTGCAAGCTTCAGTGCCTTCTCAAATAACTGATTGGCAGAAGACCTGGGTCTCAGACCATCCACAGATCAGATACTGATAAATGATGACCTATCCAGAGGATAGGTTATCAGTGTAAAACTCCTAGAAAAATCCATTAACTCTAAGGATTGGGATTTAGAGCTCTGTAGCAAAAATGAAAAATGGACATCCACCCCTTCTTAAAAAATATATTATGAAATTGATCATCACATAATTTTTAACTGTGCAGAATAAAGAATAAAAAAAATTCTAGAATGTATTGTTATTAGCAATGATTCCTACTTTTCCTTTTGTCTAAAGACCAGCTTTGATAAAAAAAAAAAAGCAAACAAAAAAACAAACCTTGATGTCACAATACTCTGTCATGAGATGCGTTTGCTATAGATTTCTATCTGTGGCCACCCAGTGGTTGTAATGTGAATTGCGGAGTGTTAAGCGTTTTGCCACCCTGTTGCAATAATGTATTGAACTGGTATTGTGCAGTTCATAGAAAGGTAAGGGAGGACAAGCACACTTCTCTACTAAAGATATACCTATAGACATATTTGCTATATTTTTAATTTGCAGATAGTAACTTGGGCAATTATGTGATGACTATAAAATATTGTGAGCATCTGACTATGAAGCTGTAGAGGCATTCCTCAATAGACTGATGATATTTTCTTGTTCACAAGAATTTTATTGGCTGTGATTTTCTGCTTTATAAATGACCACTTCATATAAAAGTCTCCTAAATGCGCTCTAATAATTATTTTAAATACAGTTCACATATCAAGCTCCAAATATGAAGATCCAGTTTATTCATTAGCACTGGCTCATTTGTCCGGCAGCTGCTATGATAGAGAACATATTGCTCAAAGGACAGCTATTCTAAATCAAAAGCTGCTGGATGTTTTTCTTCTCCGTGTAATATTTCTAAATAATTCCTATTCCACTGACCTGCCGCACAGTTTTGTTTTCTCATCCAAAAAAAAAATATTCCCAAGGTGGACAGCTGAGTTCAGTGAGATCATAAAACACAATGCACAAAGAAAGAGCTACAGTACATTAATTTTGTCTTAATTAGTTGTGTTCATAAATCATATTTCAACAATCTACGTAGCCTGGGTTTTGCAAAAAAAAATGAAGACAAAGTATTTGCAGGGATTTTTGGAACATTAATAAACCGTGTCAACACTAAATGCTCATATGGTGGGTCATTAGAGAAAAAGGTCTGTCTTTTTTCCCAGAATTGCACCACTCTTGTCTTTTGGTTACATTTGTTATTGCAACTCAGCCCCATTTAAGTGAACAATGGACAGGGCCCAATCATAAGTGTTTATCGAAAAAAGGAGACAACAGAAGCAAATTTTTCAAGCCCTGGACTCCAGAATTCTGGCATCTAACAATCACAAAATAGGGATTTGTGACTGGGCTTTTGTGTGCAATTAATGATCTCAGGCCAAGCAGTATTGGTAATATTGAATTTCAGTGCCAGATCTTTTATCCACAGGGAAGATAAGCTGCTGCCAGAAACTTCTGGTAGTGGCTTACTACATGTATTTACATACAGCTATAAAGCCTTTGCTTCCCCTCACCTGATATATTATAATAATGTTGACTACAGGAAAAGGCCATGATTTCATGCTGGGATGCAAGAGAAGTAGTTCAATCATGGGCTCCCACTCACCACAGGCTTTATAGTAGTGGTTTGGTTGGTTTGGCACTGGTACACCAGTAGTGGCACAGTTTGTGGCTATCTATCTATCTATCTATCTATCTATCTATCTATCTAATAATAGAAAAATGAGGAGGCACTTCACATATGGTAAAAGGGTGGTGGACCCGCTTTATTTACCCCAAAAGCAACAGTTTGCACATGGTTTATTGAACACACCGTGTTCAATAAATCGAGCCCAATGGAATAGCATGCCCCACACCACATGTGTGAGAACCATTCTATCTGCACAGACCCACAAGCGCTTTGCTGAGTTTGGGCAGTGAGGGCAGTGCTCGTTGCGCATGTGCCGATCAACATCACTGCGCTTGTAAGTTATATCAATACAGGCGGCACCAAGTTTCATAACCAAATGGGATCATATGCCCAGATGAAACTTGTAATTGTTTATACAAGACTAAACATCTTACCAGGTCTTCTACAGTAGTCAGATCTTATGATTTGCACAGGGTTTTTGAACATGTCATACTGTACAGAGGGCAAATATATGTTTTTGAATTTGATTCAGCAACTTCACCGAGGTTAGCCAAGAAATTTGATTCATTACAAATTAATTCATCACAAATGTACATAAATCAGGTAACCCAGGCTACTGTGCCTAAGGGTATGGCCACACAGAGCACCTGTGCTGCGGGTGGGTTGCAGCCATGCTGCGGTGAAGAACCAGGCGGCCAATTAGCCCAGAGCTACATTTCATTTAATAATGAAGACTGCACTCTTTCAACTTCAGCACTCTCCTGCCCTACAGGTAGGAGCCCTTTTTCTGCCATCTGCTTTTCCTCTTTTTACACATCATCTAATATTGATGAGAATATGAGATCAGGAACAACCATCTCCTTCTCTCTCTGCATCTTGTTGACTCTTCTAGGAAATGGAGACTTTGAAGAATGATTTGGAAAAAGTAAAAGCAGCAAAAGATGAGGAAGGTCATAATTAAGATCTGGCTCTCTAAGGGGTGCAGACTGGATGGTGTTGGTTGGCACGCTGGCACCCGGATTAATAAAGGCTTCCATCCTATTGGTATTGAATTAGATATCTTAGTTTACGATTGATGTAGGAATAAGTAAATGTAGGAATAAATAAATAAAACTGATGCAGAATAAGTCTCCCTGCATTCTCCCCACAGTTTTCCTGCACTCTTCATGCAGTTTCCTTGTACTCTCCCTGCAGCCTCCCTCTCTAATATCCTTCTATTAATCATTTTCAGGAACAGAACAATGGCAAAGACCATGCAGGATGATTTTCATAGGGCTGTGACATCACAGGGGATGACTATCTGCAGATTGGTTGGCTGCATTGGCATTATTGGCATAATTGATTTGGCGATACAAGATTCTTATTTTCACTTTGTAACATGTGCAGCCGCCATTTTAGGAAAACCTGATTTGTTACCACAAAGCGAAAGGAAATTCTGATTCACTGAGAATCGAAGTTTTACTAAACTTCGGACCAAATTCTGCCTTGAATGCTTTGCTACGCTCAATACTAGTGTTGATCAAGCAACAAAGTGTTCCAGTGCTCTGGTGCTCGAGTAGAACACCTCGGGATGCTCAAGTGCTCTACCGAGCACCCGAGCTCAATGGAAGTCAATGGGAGAACCTGAGAATTAAACCAGACACCCCCTGCTCTGAAGAGGGGAGAGTGTCTGGTACACATGGGTCAGTGATTTTTTCGTCCACCACCTCCTCTTCCACTTCCTCACTTTGGTCATCTTCCTGACTTGTTGACCTAACAACCTCACTTATTGACACCTCTGTCTCATCGTCATCATCAACCTCTTGAGACACTAATTGCCGTTGACTTATTCGCAACTGTGTCTCATCATCATCATCCACCTCATGAAACACTAATTGCACTAATTGATCTCCTCATGTCTCTATTCAAGCTGGCTTAGAGAGAGGCCCAAATTAAGGAATGGTGATGAAAAGAGCTCCTCGGAATATGACTTGTTTGCAAAGACTCTCCATGGTGGGAAGGAGGATCAGGGTGAGGATTCTGTTGACTAGACTTTTGGCTACTGAGACTGGACTTTGTTGAAGACAGGGTGGTGCTTAACGGACTTGAAGCATTATCTCCAGCAATCCAACCGACCACCTGCTCGCACTGATCTGAATTCGTGAGTGATGTCATGCGCCGCCCTGCAAACTGTGACATGAAGCTAGGTATCTTAGATGAGTGTGTTTCTTGTGATCTGCCAGCAGGCACAGTTTCACAGCGACCAGGGCCACAGCCTCTGTGTGCTCCATCAGTAGCATGTCAACTTCCCCATCTCTTACTGCTAGCCTTCATCATATTAAATAGTATATATGCTTGCAAGTATGTCACACGTACAGTAACGCAGTTTTTTAAAGTGTATGCGCAAATAAATTACAGATATTTGGGATGCGGAAACGTTATATAGGAGAAGTACCACAGATAATGGCGCTGCTGTCAACAACGGCTAAGAAAAAATTACAGTCAATGTCACTGATATTTGGGATGCGGAAACGTTATATAGGATAGTTACAACAGATAATGGCGCTGCTGTCCGCAGCGTCTACGGAAGAAGTACACTGGATGTCACAGATATTTTTAGGATGTGCATATGTTATACAGGAGATGTAGCGTAGGTAATGTAACTGTCCGCAGCAGACACCATCTATGGAAAAAGTACACTGGATATCACAGATATTTTTAGTATGCGTACACGTTAAACAGGAGATGTAGCGCAAATAATGTCGCTGTCCGCAGAGTCTACAGAAAAAGTTCGTTGGATGTCACAGATATTTTTAAAATTCGCACACATTAAACAGGAGATGTAGCGTAGGTAATGTCACTGTCCGCAGAATCTACGGAAAAAGTACACCGGATGTCAAAGATATTTTTAGGATGCGCAAACGTTATACAGGAGATGTAGCGCAGATAATGTAACTGTCTGCAGTGGCCAAACAATTGCACACTATTTAACACAGGTTGCGCTAAAAATATATATTGCCGCCAGATACAACAATAGTCCTTAAAAGGACTTTTGGGTCTCTAACAATTGCATGCAATTTAGCGCAGGTTGCGCTAATAATATATATTGCTGCCAGACACAATAATAGTCCTTAAAAGGACTTTTGGGTCTCTAACACCAACCCTGCCTAACAAAAAAATAAAATTAAATTCCCTACACTATCTGTCCCTTCTACAGCACAGCTCTCCCTGACTAAGACTGAGCCGAACCACATGTCATCGGGTGCTTTATATCACCCGATGACGCATTCCGGACAGTCAATCACTGTAATGCAGTAACCAACATGGCTACGGCATTACAGTGAGTGGCAGTACTTACCTGTACGTTAGAAGCCAAAAAAAGAGCGGGGAGGAGACTCGAGCATCGTGATCGAGCACACGCGGTAATCAGCCGGACACCGTGATGTGCCAAGCATTGTGATGCTTGAGCCGAACTGGTGTTCGGCTACGCATGCTCGCTCAACACTACTCAATGCTGATTGATATGAAATATAATTTTTTACACATGCATTTGGAATGTATTTACTCACCCACTGAGATGGATGCAGTTTTCTTTATTTATGCAATGTTTATGGATTTTGGGTATATTGTAATTACGAATTGCATATCACTTGATTAATAAATTTATGGATTTGTACTCTCATACATATATCTCTTGTACACTTCTCACTGCTTGACAAAGGTCTCATTATGTTGGGCTGAAACGTTGCGATTGAATCTTTTTCAATTTCTTGATTTGTGCTGCTGTGAGTAGTATCTATCTATCTATCTATCTATCTATCTATCTATCTATCTCATGCAGATGCTGTCTTTGGTCTCCAAAGGACCCTGGCACTGCAAGACACCAGTGCTAATGCTCACAGTGGTGGGATAATATGCACAATGATATTTCAGTACAGCAATAATGCTGACATCAGTATGAGAATACACATGGTGAGGTAGAGAAATTAATCAGTGATGTCACAGCGCAGAATTAATACAAAAAGTAATGCACTCTTCTATTGTCCATATACATCACTGATTGCATAGTTATTGGGGCCCCATAACATCTGCTGTGCCTGCTGGCCCAGAAGTTATGCCCATGAAATAATACCAGTTTAATTCAATCTTTTCCTACAAAGCTATCTATCAATTTGATCAGCTCCTCCTGCACTATAAGATGCTGCATATTCATGGTGCCAATTTCCCTTCAATTTTGAAGGGTGAAAACTTTATAAAAATTCTGTATTGTGCAAAATGAAAAAAAAAGGAAAAAAAAAACATTTCATTGTTTTATGGTATCGATTCGTGATCTCATCCTTTTCTTCAAGACAAAGTTCAACTTTCTTTTGATGTAAGTAAAACTCTGACTATTTGGAATGAAGTTCTCAGTGGTTGATGATTGAGGAAAGATCATTCATATAGGTTAGCGCCTTTCATTTTCTCTCATTACTGGTAAGGGAGATGTCCTGAAATATTTTGCTTGGCAATATATAATATCAATATATTCAAAATTGCATTCCTCGCCAATAATGTATTTCTCATTTTGTTTGCTATAAGCAGAAAATCTTGTTCAATAAACAAGTTCAGCAAAATATATTAGAAATGAAATAACGATACCGTTTTTAATCTTGGGCTGAGCAGATAGCCTCTGGTGTGCATGCTTTGCATTCGCTGGCTTGTTTTTAATGATACATTTATTTAACACTTGCATGTCATGACACCTGTTACATTTTAAAATGACTTCACCAGTTTCATCTATTTTTCTATGTGTTCGTAAATTATAGATACTGTTGTAATGCTGTGTAACATATATCATGTCTCTGGGAGGCTTACAGGATATGAGGTATAGATAATGCAAATGTAACATGCATCACATAACACAAGAGGATTCTTGAGACGTCATATGTAAGGGCATCTGTCATCAGATTTGTACCTGTAAAACTGGCAAATCCCATAGTTCCATGTTCATATGTGCCCACAGTGCTGATAAAAATGATGTTTTAATATATGTAAATAAGCCTCTAGTAGCAATGGGGGTGTTGCTGTTACTCCTAGATGCTCAGCTCTCACTGTAACTGTTTGATTAACAGGGCCAGGCAGTGGAAATGTCATCATTAGAGATGAGCAAATCGAAGCTGATGAAGTGGAATTCGATTAGAATTTCAGGAAAAATTTGTTGTTCTGGGTAACTACCCTTTAACAGAGGTGAGCAACTCTTCATTTGCTTGGCTGCCTGAGAAACCTTGGTTGGGATAGTATGTCTTCTTATGGAGGGTGCTGGGTATGCATGTGGAGTATTGTAAACCAATCAACACTCATCTGGGTTTCTGGGAAAAATCTATAAAAATTAGCACTACTTTCATTTGCTCACGTCAGAGAGTCTTAAAGGGGGTGTCTCAATTCAGAAAGTGGTATTCATTAGATAGATAACGTTAATACAAGGCACTTACTAAAGTATTGTTATTGTCCATATTGCCTACTTTGCTGGCTGGATTAATTTGTTCCATCACATTATACACTGCCTGTTTCCATGGTTTACGACAACCCTGCCATCCAGCAGTGGTGGTCGTGCTTGCAGACTATAGGACTTGCAGACTAAACTCCAGCCTATGTGAGCTCCCACGGTCTACTATGCATACTCAGCACTCTCCTTTATGAGAAAGAGCACCCTCCAGGCAACACGTTAATATTGTCCAGATACCCAGAGTGTTTTTTTTCTCTCACACTCCCTGTATTTTGCAACTATTACCCTTGTGCTGCACGTTATAATTTCTGGTGGTAAAGAAAAGAAAAAAAAACAAAAAACTATTTAAAGCTTTGTTCACATTGCCATCTGGTGCATACCTGAAACCAATTGACTCAATAACTAATGTGTACAGTTGGGTTATTATCCTGCAACCTGGCATTTTACCAGACAAAATAATGTGGCATACCCAAAAGCATTGCAGCTTCAAATAAATATCACGTTCAACTCTGCTACATCTGTAACTCACATACAAGATTTGGCTTAATTACACTACAGTATTTTAGATGCTAAGGTCTTCCTGGAGCATATCACTGCAGCCTCATTGACAGCACATGTACAGTACATTTGGACATATACCGGTGGTATATAAAATATCCTTCCTCTGTGATCAAACGTTGAAATTGTAACACCAAGAAGGACAATGTGTAAGATTACTGAGGAAGTAGCAGGTATTGCTAAGATCTGCAAATACACTAACAGGTTTGTGTTAATTTGATCTGGTCGTGGAACCAGGGGTACAGCCATTTCTCCATAGACTCCAAGGAGCCATTATTCAACAGGAAAACACCAGGGTGCATGTTGCTCATGCTACTGTGAGCAGTCTACATTACCTAAACCTGCTACCATGGCTTTCAGCATCTCCAGACTTCGATCGAGCACCAGTCATTGGCCGTTAATTGCACAGGAAGCTGTCAGCAGCAGATCTTTATGATTTGCGTACCCAAGTTCGTTCATTGTGGTAGACCATTCCACACTCTCTCTCTGGTACCATGCCAATGCATGCAAGTGCATGGTGACTAGTGCTGATCACGAATATTCTAATTGCAAATTTTCTATTTTTTTTCCTCATCAGTACTGCTGCTTCTTGCTTGTTGGCCAATGACAAGGCTCTTTGTCAGAGCTTAGCAACATCCCTAGCAACCAATAGGAAAGTTGCCTACCCCTTACTATATGAGAAAGTCCCCAGCAGCCATTCTCTGCAGTTTTTTGCAGTTCTGAGAGAGACAGCAGTGTATTTGCTGTGCTCTGTGCTTTGCAGACTCATCTGGATCTTTATTCAATTACATTAGATAGTTAGCTCATATATATAATACAGATAGTTAGTAGGAGATAGTCAGTATAGGTTAGATAGTGATATAGTGTAGCTGGTTCCAGTGCAAGGTGTTAGTGTGATAGCAATTACTGTGCTGTGATAGAGATTAGTGTCTCTGTTAGACACAGTGCTGTGCACCAGTGCACCAATCAGTAATATCTACACAGACCTGATAAAATGTGAAGTTGCATGTATTGCGCAAAAATAAAATGAGCATCATTAGTGCCGATTTGCACAATCGCGAAAATAATGACTGGAGATTACGAATTCTAGAATTTACAAATTTATTGCGAATATTATGCGAAAAACTCACGAAAATGGATATTGGGAAAACGAATATTACCTTTGTCGCTCATCACTAGTGGCGACTATACTCGATAATGAATAAATATAATTTTGTTAAATACTTTTGGGGTGAATAATTAAGACCGGCATCTACATAACTTAGGTGCATCCATCTCCGGCGTAAATCTATGCCAGCTTCCTTGCTGGTTTAGATTGAGATAATTTTCTAGATTATAAATGAGATGGTCTGGCTGTCCCATCCCCTTCCCCGCCCTTGCAATGCCCTCTTTTTTTTATACCTGCTGTGAGTGGGAAAAAGTCGCAGAATCAGCCAGGATTGCTGTTTTCAGGATTGCTTCTTATCTGTAGGCTTTCCGGTTAATTATTTATCTTACATAAATACTTTTCATGTATATCCTACACCACAATGACATTAATATACACCATCTAATACTGTCATACATGTGATTCTACTAAGGGCATTCAGCGACCAATCCTATACATTTAATTTGTTACATTTAGCTATTGTTGTATATTATATTCTGTCACTGTAGCCTTTCACATGTGTCTATAAGTGTTAAGGGATCTTTTTGACATATTTTTTGTTGTTTATATTAGTTTTTTTTTTAAATTATTTTCACACATACCATTTGTGACTTGATGTATAGACCGCACTGTTAGTGTGCACTCTTTATTGTCGGAATTTTTCCCTCCAATAGTATACAGTTATACCCATATACATTTTTCCATATTTGTTGTTTTGTATTAATAAAATGATATGATTTTACATTTTTTTTTATCTTTCGGCTCGCTCTTTCTTCTTTTTGGCTTTTTCACGTGGCTGTTTTAAACTGAGCTCTTCATTATATTTATGTGGGCATAGATAGGTATATTAATAAATGTCACCCTTTGTTTTTATTTCATTAGCATGTCTATAGATCCTGTGATTTCCATAATTCCATTACTTTTCCTTCTTGAAATTGCAATTTCAGTGTTGAGAAGTGTATATTTTAAATGAGTTCATGTACCATAATGTACTTTACTGTATATTTAAATATTGTCTAATTATTTTTATACTGTTATATTTGTTTTTGTATTTATTTTTTCCTAAATATGCTAAATATTAAATAAAATATACATTAAATTACAATACATTTACATACAAATTTTACTTTCTCATTAAAACATGTGACTGGTAAAAATATGTCTATAACATAACCAGAATATACAAGTAGTAACACAACAATAGCATGCCATTTACCTTTTAAAATTATTTTGGCAATTTCATCTATCCAATTACTTTCCCTAAACTTGAGCAAATTTAGGAAAAGGTTGTGCATTTATCACTGCGCCCCACCTGTCTCTGTTCGCACCAGAGCTCTACACATATGCAGATGGTTTTATATTAATTCCAGTTCAATTTTTAAAATATGGAAAATTGATTACCAGTTTTCTTATTGCTTACATTTATGTCTACATACAGATCTTACATTTCATTTAACTCCACCAGACAGATTTTAATACAGTAATTTCAAGCATATAAAAAAAGCTGATGATGTCATGTCACCAGGGGGAAAGGCTGTATGCTACGCATTATGCAAAGCACATAGCTTTATTATACCTCTATGCTGTTGTTAGATGATAGCAATTCAATAAAATGCAAAAGTTTCATACTCGATGTCAAATCAATGTTTACCACTCTGACTGCAATAAATGGACTTAATAAATATGCATGTAAATAGCCTCAAAATGAAATAATTCGCTAGGTACTGAGGATTCTTCAGCTTTTATCAGAGGTATTGAAAAGTAAATTGATGTTTAAACCTCTTGAGGATGTTTATATATCAGTTTTATTTTAGTTGGGTAGATATAAACACCAATATAATATTAGGAGAATACCAATACCATTGGGATCATCCCTCATATAAATACACAAAAAATAGCAATCCGAATGGAAAACTAATATAATTCTTTATTAATACACAATTGTTAAAACATCTCTAAAAAAAAATCTGTATACATAGTTGGTGGTGCAATAATACAAAGGACAAAGCCGACACAGGAGATAACATCATTGTGCATTAAAGGTACCAGGTCCACTGCTATTAAATTACTACATATAAGCCACTGATTCTGTGCAAAGTTACTGCTTAAAGTGCCTAGTGCTGTACACAATACAATACAATTAACCATGCATGGCCTAGAGTAGCTGCCGGATGTACCTGATCGTTTGAACTATGCCTCCCACGTCCCGTCGCCCATTTCGCCTACATGGCTTCCTCATGCAAATATATCCAAAGCTATTGAGGTACCATATAATTATTTTAATACATGGTTTTACTAAGGCACATACAAAATAATATACTAGTGGTAGTGTTGAGAAAGTCGAAGTATCTAAAGTGGACTGTGAACCGAATTTGAGTAAGAATGTAAATCCCTGCAAAGCCAAATTCCTTTGTGAGGTGTCTTCAATCAAGATGGGTGTGAGGTGTCTGCGATCAAATGGATAAGGTGAGTATTTGTTTAATTTTTTACCAGATTAACTCCTGAAAGCCTTCAATGATAATTCCAGATGCCACAATCAGCAATGGATGCAGCATCTGAAGAGTTTAATGATGGAGGGTGGAACAATTGCAGTTCCCCGTGACCCCGTCATTGCGTCCGCTACATACAAAGAAATGCGCTTTGTGTCAAAGTAATTAGTCACAAAGCAAATATCTTTGTGAAATTTGGTTAAGCAACCGAATAGAATTTTCCATAACTTCACTCATCTTTAACTATTAGCATACTATAACATAACACATTACAGGCAAACTGCTCCAGAAGACCACCCTTGATCCGAAGTAGAGTTTTTATTCCCTTTATTCAGTATATGAAATTTCAGAGGTTCAAATGTACAATATGGTAATGCTATTGACTTCACTGTCCATCCAATAATTTATGAGCTTGTCTTTCCACCTACTGTGTAAAACTCAGTCCAGAAAATGATCAGCAGTCCGGTAAAAAGTGAAAACTCCTTTATTCACTGAGTTTCGGCTCAGTACTAGAGCCTTTTTCAAGCTTGAAAAAGGCTCTAGTACTGAGCCGAAAAGTTGCACCATACGGGTGAATAAAGGAGTTTTCACTTTTTACCGGAGTGCTGTTCATTTTCTGGACTATTATTGGGGTAAGAAACCTATTCCCTTAAGAATGTGCACCCAATCTCTCACCGGAGAGCCAGTGCCGCCATTTTTCTTATATATATATATATTCTTGAGATTCCATTCTGGAAAATTTTTCTGAAGAGAGATGGCGATAGAGTGATAGAAAATTTTCCAGGCATTCAAAGTAATTTAATTTCATAGAATAGAATCAATTCATACCCGAATCGTATTTCTTGACCGATTCGGAGAAATCAGACCCAAAGTCATGTTTATGTAGTCAAATCATTATATAATTTTTGGGTGATTTTTGTAAGTTTTTAAAATAATGAAAATTTTTTATTTTCTTTTGTATACTAATGGAGGTTTCACCATTATAAGAAATTGCTTATGGCTAGGATAATCCAGTACTTTTTCAGTAGGACCTCAGCATGAAGGGGCTGGTTAAGATCTGAGGTTCCTTCACTATTGTTTTCCCTTAAGCACCATTGAATATGGAACTAAAATACAGCCCTAATCACTTGAAAGGAACTGTGTTGGGAATGATCCTTAGGGACCTTGGCGCCTGAGTTCTTTGAACTAGTTGTGCATTAGAGCTTGAGCCCCACTGATAATTATTCTATAGTATAAGACCTCATGCACATGACTGTGGTTTGGGTGCGCATTCTAGACGTATTTTTTGCGGGTCTGACACATTCACTTCAATGGGGTCGCAAAAGTTGCGGACTGCGCATAGTGTGATGTACGTATGCACATGTCCGTATAACAGCCCCGCAAACAAACAAAAAAATAGAACATCTACTATTCTTGTCCCTATCACTGACAAGGATATGACTGTTCTATGGAACACAAAAGGCCAGTATGCATGTTTTGTGGATCCTCAATTTGCGGATCGCAAAACGGACATGGTCATGTGCATGATGCCTAAGGGTCGTGGGCATGAAGCCTAAGTGAGATGAAAGGCAGTGCTGACACACAAAAACCACCAGCCAACATAAATATCTGTCCCCCACAGAACTATACTGTAGAATAATAAAGGCACCATGATCAGTGTGGTAAATTTTGCCACATTGAAATCTTTAATCACACAGTCATAGTCACGCTTTGTTGATTAATGGCATTTATAAAGGCATTATTTGGCCAGATACACTTTTTCATCTTAAGCCAAGCATCTTGGTATATGTTGAGATATAGTGAAAGTTAAAATGGCTGTGTCATTTTAACTTGCATTTATCATGTAAAGAAAGTTAATACAAGGCACTTAGTAATGTATTGTGATTGTCCATATTGCCTCCTTTGCTTGCTGGATTTATTTTTCCATCATATTATACATTGCTCATTTTTGTATGTTACGACCACCCTACAATCTATCAGCAGTGGTCGTGCTTGCACACTATTTGAAAAAGCATCAGCTTCTCTAGTGGCAGGGACCGTGGGTGCACACATAGGGTAGTGGTTTTTCCTATAGTGTGCAAGTACAACCACTCCTGATGGATTTTTGGGTGGTCATAACCATGGAAACGAGCAGTGTATAATGTGATGGAAAAATTAATAAAGCCAGCAATAGCAGCAATATGGACAATCACAATACATTAGTAAGTGTCTTGTATTAACTTCATCTACATAATAACTACTATTTGCTGAAGTGACACAACCCCTTTAAGAACGGACACATCTGTACACCAGAGGCTTAGATAGAGAGAGGGCCTCCACAACAAAGATCAATTGAAACAAGTCCACCAATTATGGTGGAAGTTTTTGCCCTTTCAATAGGGACATTTCTGGGGTCATTTAATAAGACCGGTGTTTTAGGCACCGGCCTCTACATAACTTTGGTGCATCCACTAACAGCCTAAATCTATACCAGCTTCCTTGCTGGCATAGAGTTAGATAATTTTCTATGTTTAAAACAGGCGTAGAACATGATAAATGAGATGGGCCAGCCGGCCTGTCCCCTACCACGCCATGACCCCTCTTTTAGATTTGGCATGAGTGGAGAAAAGTTGCTGATTTGGCTGCAAACCCCCTTTGTGATTGAATCTGCGACAGATATCTGCCAAAAATCGGCGTACATCTAATATTAAATGACCCCCTTTATTTAATCTGGAAATAGGAGTCCTTACCAACCAGTATAAAAAGAGATGGGGCCAACCTTGGCGTGGACTCCTCTCTAATATGGCTGCAAGGTGTACTTCTATGATTTGTAGGCAATTGGCCAAACACGTTTCCAGTCTTCCAGCTCAGGAATAAAATGAACTTCTGAAACTTTACATTTTCGTTTTAGAACTTTTGCCATCTTTTGTTATTTAAGGCACCTTTCCAGTTAGAACAATTTACGACATTAAAAAATCCCGCTATAAAGCTACTGTCATACAGAAGAACTATAAAAGGTTCATCAATCTTTGCTTTGTCTCAGAGATTTACATTTCTAATAATGCATACTGCCACTTCAAATATAAAAACAGAAAAAATATTTCTCAAATGAGGTTTCATGCCTATTTGGTCATCTTCTATAATAAAAATTATCTTCAGTCTCCTCTGATATATATCCAATCTTGTCTGGTCACATCATTTTCATTATGAGAACGTGAATAGTAGACAATAATGTCAGCAGTCAGAAGCTTTTTCATTTTATTAGATTTAAAAGGTTATGACATTGCCATGCTTATTGTACTAAGAAGGGTATATACAATAATGAAGGTAAGACGAAGATCCTTGAACACAACAATTGATTTATACTATATATAAAAAAATTAAGATCGGGGAATATGTCCTCTGTATCAGTAACCTCATCACAGAATTTTTTTTTCATATCAGACAGGAATATTTAGGTAGCATATTCTTCCTGTTCAAACAATGGCTGCAAAAGTTGCACCACAATAATATGCAACTGACTGGCAGTTGCATATTATTGTGGTGCATCTTTTGCAGTGATTTATGGATTTTTTTATACTCATCCGCACATTATTCCATTTTGTGTAGGATGTTTTTGTGGTGCATGTGGTCCGCTGCTGACATCCTCCATTGTATGCATTTTTGCTGGGGATTGCCATTAGCAGCGGATCACATGCGGAGGGATTGTTCCCCCGGGGAAAAACACGCCACATTGTTTGGGGTTTTGACCACTTCCTCCCATTTAGGCCACTTCATTCTGTGATTTCTGTCCAAACAATGGACATCATGGCAGAACCTGAAGTGTAATTGATCTGACACTGTGCCATGGTTTCCGACAAAAATAATCAATCACTGAAGCACAGAATAGATGATCAACCAATGGGACCAATATGATCCTGAATGCTAGGGTTGTAGGTCAATTTAGAGCCCAGTCTTACTTTTTACCAATATAGAGACACTGATTTGTTTTAGCATGTTTCCAGGCAGTGATATACATTCAATTATAAATGCAATCATTGTATACAACACTAAATTTCATGGGAGCAGAGGGTCCCCAAGACATTCTCATGGGATACCCCATTAAAACAGTGTTTAGTTCAGATTGTTTTCATTCAAATATTATTATAGAATACTTGCTACATAGCAACCATTGTATGGCTAGAGCACAACCATGTAGTGCAGTCCTGGCTACTACAATAATATAAAAAGTTGTCATATGTGCCGGCCAAGATTCTTAGATTGATTGTTTTATAGGCAGATGACTTTGTTAGGAAACAAGGAATTGTAACAGCTGTGCTGTTTCCTGGCAAAATTATGGGACCACTTAACAGTAGGGATGAGCGAACCTGTGGAAGTTCGGGTTTGCCGGGTTCAGCCGAACTTCAGGCCAAAGTTCAAGTTTAGGACCCGAACTTGACCCCAAACCCGCAGGTGCAGGTTCGCTCAACCCTACTTAACAGTCATAAATTTGACACATTTTTTTCAAAAATGTTGAATTTTGTGTGATTCTATTCAAGAGAATCAAAAGGACCAACAAAAAGAGAGAGAGAGAAAGAGAGAGTCAGTTCCAGGCAATCAGAGCACATTTTATTCAAGTAGAATTTATTTATACCCAAATCTAATTGTATGGGTGATTCAGCAAAACTGGACTCAAATACATTTTTGAGAAATTTGTTATTATTACTTATTAGACAAGATGATTGTTGCAAACTATAAAAAATGAAGGCTCCTTGGTATGTTTTGCTTTCTCAATGGATCAGAGACTAATGGCCAAGCTTACTTTTATGTTAAAGAGGACCTTTCATGGGTCCGGATATTGTAAGATAACTAACTGGACATGTAGAGCAACCCCCTGGGATCTCACTGCACTTACTATTATCCTTGGGCACTGCTCCGTTCGCCCGTTCGCATGCTGTATGGTAATTGCTACTAACTTTGCAACAGGGAGGAGACATCAGCTTGTCTCCCTGGGCTTTCCTTTTCCCTGTAGGGCTGTCCAATCGCAGCGCAGAGCTCACGGCCTGGGAGTTTTTTTTCTCCCTGTGCAGTGAGATCCCTGGGAGCCGCTCTATATGTCCAGATAGTTATCTTACAATGTCCAGATCCATGAAAGGTCTTCTTTAATATCCAAGGCCCAAAGTATATAAAACTTTGGTAAGATTCATGTTTTATATGTGAGTGACATGTTTGACATGCAGTTTTTAAAGCCAAAACCAGGTGTGGATTCCAAAAGGAGGTCATGACGTATCTGTCCCTTATACTTATTCTTCCTTTATGATCCATTCCTGATTTTAGCTTCAAAGCCTACATCAGGAAACCTTAAAGGGGTTATCCAACCCCTATAATGTCCCCCAAAATGCCTGGGCCCCTCACACAGGTTATACTTGCCTTGCTCGGACTTCGGAACTTGGATCCAAACCGCGATTCGTTCACCCCTAATTACCATATTTCTTACTTTTTTTTTCAGTGAAAAGATAAAAGGCCTCAGAATTGGTAGAGAATACAGATAATGATGAGTTACAAGGATAATGGGACTGAATAGTTAGATCTGTTTGAAACTGTGTTATCTTTCTCTCATAGTAGGAACTATTTTTAGCTCTTCTATGGGATCAGATAGATACTCTGACCCTAAACCTCTAAACCCTAGACTTGCCTATCTTTTCTGCTTCCCACAAATCAACTTCACCTTTGTTTAATATAATCCACCCCTTGACAAGGTGCCATAGTAAGCAGATAATCAATGTTATTCATTTCACCTGTCAGTGGTTTCAATGTTGTGACAGTTTGATGTACTGTATATTTAATGCCGTTATATAGATAGTATCTGTAGACACTTGTGAGGACTCTTGCATTGCCAGTATTTTATTGTGGCTGTGTCCAATTATATCATAATTCTAAGCTACTGCAGAAGCGATGAGACAAGTTAACAAAGCAGAAAATAACTATGACTACATCTCATGGGATTTGAACAGACAGTCATCTGTGTAAATCAGGTCAAATATTAGTTGATTTTAATGTTGTTTTATTTGCCTTGCAGAAGTGCTCAGATACAAGGTGACCGAAAAGATATGGGGCACAATCATCATAGATATCATATTCCACATCAAAATGCTCCTAGTACATATAAAAAATACAGGGGAACAGTTATTAAGATCAGCATTTTAGACCGGTAGCGAGGGTCTAACAATTTGGATAGCCAGTAGTCATCCCTCTGCCGAACCCTGACAATGCAGCTGTCACTACGCGAACATGACAACATGCATCTGGCCATTTGCACATGGGACTCTATCTCCACTGCATACTGCTACGGTCGTCTTCGTCGTCGTCCTCCAGCTTCTGATGCTCCTCCTGCTCCTCTCCACTCCCTTGGGCAAATAAACCACCTGGGTGAATATTAAATTCCTGGGCTCCTCCTCCTCTGCCAGTTCATCCTCTTTAGGGCTCAGGTGGCCATGAGATGTAGGCAACACATCTTCTATCACCTCCCCAATCATATTTCTCAGCATCCCCTCCAGGAAGAGAAGGAGTGGAATGACATCATTCCCATCCTGTAGTTCTGCCGATTGACAAATAAAGTGCCCTCGTCAAACGGCCTGTGCAAATGGCATGAATCACACATGAGCTGCCACTGGCTAAGATTAAAATTACACCTGGAAGTGAACCTGTCTGTCTGCTGCATTAAGAAATCGTTGACCACCCACCTCGGTTCGTACAGGCGGTCTAACATATGGAATGTAATGAGTTCCAAAAGGTGGAAACATCGCATACCAGGCGATGTTGGGGAAGTGGAATTTGCCTTTGCAGTTTATAGAGGGCGTAATTTGCATGGTAAGAGTTACTGAAGTGCATGCACAGTTTCCTGGACATTTTAACAGCTGTTGCAGTAGAGTTAAAGACTTGAGGAACTGTTTGACAATGAGATTGAAGATATACTCATTAGAGGGTGCATGGGTCAGCCCTTCGTGACACAGCACAGACAAAATGTTCTTCCCGTTATCAGTAACCATTGTTCCTATCTACAGTTGGTGAGGAGATAGCCAGTATTTGATTTCTTTATTGATAATGCAGAGCAGTACCTCCCCATTATGGCTCCATTCGCCCAAGCTGACAAGGGGCAGAACTGCGTGACAATACCAGCTTTGCATAGGTTATATGATGGAGGAACACCGTAAACTGTGTCTAGAGGGGAAAAGGTGGAGGATAAGAGCATGAACTCTACCAGATACCCATAAACCCAAGGACTGGCCCACCTTCTGTTAAACGTACATGTGCAGGTCTGGTACAACTTTTTGGGAAAAGTAATGTCAGCTTGGCATTTTCCACTAGGTGGGCACAGGTCAACAGTTCTCTGAAATGTGCAGAGTCAACTACAAGGAAAGGGAGGACTGTAGTACAAGCAACTTAGCCAGGTTCACTTTGAGCTTCTGCACCACTGGATGAGTGCACACCTACTATTGTCTTTTAGCAATCGCCTCGTGATCGATTGCTGTTAAAATATGTGACAAGAAGAACATCAAGAGCAATAGGCGACATTGAAGTTGATGGAAAGGAATGACAGCTTCCTTATGCCGAAGCTGATGAGCCCTGACTGCTTATGAGAGGGTGCAGGCCAGAGGGAGATAGAGCAGTTGCTGCATCAAGCTGTAAAACTAAATTAGTGGCATGGTTTTACCATGACAATTTAACTCTACAGCTAACAGAATTATGAGTATTGGTGCACTTTAGTGCACACTTACGTACATGGCAATAAATGAGACCTGCCTGTAATACTAATACACAATAACTCTACAGCTAACAGAATAGATTAGCTATTAATATTGGTGCACTGCACATTTATGTACACGGCAATAAATTACACGTGCCTGTTATACTGATGGCATAGTAACTATATGGGCTATTGCAGACGAGCGGATCTCCTGCGTGTTATCCGCAGAGAGAATGAGAGCTAAGCTGCACGGTGGACATCAGAGGCAAGAAGCAGTAACATGATAGATACTTCTCCGTGCCTCTCTGTGACCCTTTCACTACAAAATCACTGTGACAACTTTATCTCACTGTGATTTTGTAGTAAAAGGGTCACAGAGAGGCACAGAGCAGTATATATCATGTTACTGCTTCGCGCCTCTGATGTCCACCGCACAGCTTGGCTCTCATTCTCGCTCCGGATAACACGGAGGAGATCCGCTCGTCTGCAAGAGCCCTACAGCCCTTAACTGATTAGCTATGAATCTTGGAGCACTGCACACTTTTGTACTCAGCGATAAATTGCAGCAGAGTGTGCAGTTCAGCAGTCTCCTTTGCTCTCCCTCCACTCTCCCTGCACTCTCCCTCTCTAATATTGTCGTACACTCAGTTTGGAGCAACACTGTCCTTAGGGCATAAGTGTTTTGTCACATCTCCCCCTATGCTCAGCTCACAGGAAAACGACAGCTAAGGCACAAGAATAGGTTTTTATAGTGCTCTGCCTAGCTAGCTGCATGGCATTATGGGTGATATCGCGTTCCCGGACTTGTCTCCTCTACACTTATTTTCACTTTCTTATTTGAAATGGGCAAAAATAAATGATGTGATCAGCAGTGCCTCAGCAGTTACATTAGGATATAAAATGCATGTATATAAAATACCATCGTTGGCTAATGGCTGTTGGACAACAAACAGTTTGCCATGTAGACAGCATATGTAGGACGATTACCACTTATTTTATTTTCTGACAACACGCGGGGTGGGGGAGGTTTGATTGGGAAGTGCTGTAGTAAGATGAACGCTGTGTTGATTGGTTGCTATGGACAATAATGAAAACTGTGCTGTGATTGTTTGCTATGGACAACAAACCGTTTGTCTTTTAGACAACACTGGTAGGGAGATAAGAGGTAGACTGGAATCCAGGTGACATGAGAGGCAGAGTGAGAAGCAATGCACGCTACATCAAAACACATTACTTTATTAGAACCTTCCAGAACCCTGTTGACTGGACTTAACAAACCCCCAGTATTTTATGTTGGATCAGTTTGATAGAGATCCATCAAGGCACATAGAATTCTATGAATAACAAACTAGCAAACGCACTTTGATAATTAACCTTGTCTATATCTATGTACACTAATTGCACCACAGAGAGGTATAACACCAAAACTAAATCTTCACCTATCATGAGTGATTTTTATATATTTATTTATGTGGAGGATGGGCTTTAGTGTCCCATTAGATACTAGGGTCCACATGTATGACTGCAGTCTTTATATCCATTATAGATGGAGTGCACAACCTTTTCTGGTTGGGTATCACATTGTCACTGAAAGAATCCCAAGGACCGAAAATAAAAGTTAAAGGGGTGAAAACAACTGAAGTACTGTATTTATGACGTATTGTACATACAGTACTGTATGTACAATAAATGTCTTTTTACACCTCCAGGATACCCATCTAATGGGAAAATACATGAAAGACACATGTGAGCAGCCACAAGACATAGACATATATGTCTGTCACCAGATGGTTGGGGGCCACATGTGGCCCCCATGTTGCAGGTTGTGTACCCCTACCTTATAGTTTAAAAGTTACCTTTGTAATAGGTTACAATTAATGCAAGCATTGTAAAGTTGCCTTGGGACAGCATATCTTTAACTGTCTTATTAGCTTTTTACAGTCACTGATGCAGAATAAATATTACATAGGCAATAACCATGAAAACCACAAGGTAACAGTTAATTATCGTAATCATTTTAATTAATTATAGATTTTGCACTCAATGGTAGCAGGTGTTAGCCAGCCCTTTGGCACTTACATCATATCACTATATTTTAGTGTTTCCATTATGTGTTGCCAGCAGAGATATGAGGTGCTAACTGACCCCCCTTCTACTAAACGATTAACTCTTTATTAGGTGTTATGCTAGCTTGCTTCAGCCATGTACTGTACAATGTCTGATTCTACATTTTACAGTTATTCTGGGATAACCCTTTTAAGATGGCAAAAGTTGTTCTACCATTTATACCTAATGATACTGAAAAAGGTCCCAAAAAAAGAGCTTCACATTCAAACATATTGTTAGTTTCTCCTCAATTCGTCTCCACTTAACAGATGCCTCAGAAAAGAGGCCAAGCTGAGATGTCCTAATACCAACATATTACTGAACCTATAGGTCCAACCTAGCTGGAGTACAATATCAATTTCTGTTCCATCAGTTCTGCTTCATTTTCAGAGCATTATGTATCAATCACACTGTGGTGGTGTTGGAATAGACGTGCAAAAGCAGGAACCAAAAACGTATTGTATACAACCGTTGAAGAGAAGGTGAAAATGGCTTTCAAAGAAAAACCATGGGAATTTGACCTTTCTTATTGACAACACACCATGCTGCAATGTACCAGACCATATCACATATTTACCAGCTTAGTCAATAGCACAACCTGCTGTGAAAATCTCTCTCTGTATCACATCACCTATTGACAACATTTGACAGATACCGTACATTGATGTGGTGTTAGAACCAATATAGTCACTTTAGAGCATTGACAAGACTTTGCTAAAGATTTTTCTTTATGATAATTATGTTCCCAAGATCTTAGATTCATTTCTAAGAAATACGAGTGTTTCTTTATATAGCTTTCTTCTATTCTGTGTTTTATAGTGTCTCATTTTATAATATCAAGAGTAACTTTGTATTTGCTGGGAAGGAGATTTCAGATACAGGAGAACTGCAGATGAAAACATATGTCTACTTTTATTTACCTAGACTGTGCTGATCTTGAGTTACAGCCTGTATTACAGTCCAGAGATGCATTCACAATTTTAAAGGCTTCAGAGCTGAAATCTGCCATCGTTACTTTTTGGCTCAATGTCTGTACTAAGATTTAAGAGTATTATAGAAAGTATAGCCTTTACACCAGGCACTGAACAGTATCTGCTGTTGACTTCCAGCACGACTGTTGATCAGCTAAGTGAAGGGCCTGCACTATTCCAACAAGCAGTGTTTACAAGATAGAGGTCTATACATTTTATAGTGGATACACCTGGTACTGCAGCTTCCATTCCTTCCATCCCCTTCCTCTTGGCGGGATATGTCCTGATATGTGTGTCATGAGGTGACCAGCTTTTAAAAACAAAATGACTTTGTAATAGTCTATTAAAAGATTTCTAGCCAATATAAGTACAGTATGTGTCATCACCCAGATGTTGTGTTGTGATTTGTAGCCTATCAAGGGTATCACTAGTATGTTGTGATATTGTATTGACTTCATTTCATGAGAAATTTGAGCTAAAGTTAGGGTGGATACATCTATATTTAAATGATATTGAACTAAAATACGGGACACAGCAACTATAAAATGTAGAGCTGTTTCTGGTACACATAGAAGAGAGTGCTAGAGCGCCATGGCCTCTTACATTACCTAATCAATATGAGTGCAGGAGGTGGACTCCTACCAATTTAATATCGATTTAATATTTTATGGGTACACCATCAATATTCAAGACTTGAAAAACCCATTTAAGGATACAGCCATAAAAAAAAATGGGAATAGGGTTCCTTGAGCCCACCAGAGCAAATGAATCTGAAGAGCCCACCCTCCATTTACATGCGACGTCCACTTTTTACTCCATCATAAAATTTGTGATCATTGCTAAGGCAGGATACCTCATGAATAAAGTCGCATACGGTTATACAATAGACCTTGGTGGTAAGCGATTGGCTCCAAATGAGGCCTAAATGGTGTTGCCTTCTGCTGAAACCTTGGATCTTATTGTTGTGCCAAGAAAATGCATCTAAAGTTGTTAATATGCCAAGTAATTTGCCAACCATTTCCTTTAAAATATATATTTTTGGAGGTTTTCCACCATCAATACAGTGTACCTAAACCTCCATAAACTGTTTCTTTTTACTTCTAGGAGTTCATATCCCTCATGAGATCTCTTTAGAATAGGCATATTGACCACATGGGTGAAATATGGACAATTTAGACTTTTTTTCTGGTTATTTGGCATTAACTGGCTAAATTTTTTCTTGTCAACTATAATCCATTCTATAGAATTTTTCCATTATATTGAATTCTTTAGCCAAAAGTTTATGATAAAACTGGTTGATCTTGGGCTGTACAGCAAATTTGTTCCAAATTTGGCAGCTCTGATTTTCTATGGTTGTAATTGTTTTTAGTGTTTATCAAAAGTAAAGTGAGAAGACACAAGTAGATTGCCCACCTGTCAAAAATCCTAATTCTGAATCAGAGTCAATAGGTGCCATAAAATAAAATTCTTTAACAATGAATATAGGGAGATCTGAATCAGAGTAATAGTTTTGTGATGATATACACACTGATTCTCTGATGCTGGAGGACCTATTGGATGTAAACAAGTCACAGGAGATTAGTAAGGTATAAAGAAAGTTTTTTTTGACACAAAAAAACATGTGTCTTGGTGCAATAACATGATCTTGCACAAGGTAAATTATAGGAATCTTTTTGCAGTAGATCAGATTGTTAACCAGTCCAAGACCATTTACACCTATTTCTGACCAGGCACATTTTATTTTTTGTTTACGCGCATCTTTAAAAGCCATAACCTTTTTATCTTTATTTATTTTATTTTTTTACACTTTGGGCCACATTAGGTCAGACAGGACCTTTAGAAGACATTTAACTTTATTTTTTTAAAGTTACTTCTGATTTCTCCTCTAACTGGGGTTGACATAGTAGCCACAGTTATGGGGGAAATACAGCACTCAAAGAGGTTGTACAATGCTGTACAACCTCACTGCAGAGCTGATCTGGCTCTGCTAAGACCCAACAGCTCGCACAGACTCTTGGACCTCCATGATAACATGTCCCCTGGACTGGAGCATAGAGCAGCATTGATGCTTCCTGATCTCTATGCATATCAATGTGTATAGAGCAATGTGGAAGGAAGGAATGGCAAATAAACATCCTTGCCATCTATACAGGGAGCCTTTCTGTCACTGAGAGCAGCTCCTAGCTTGGTCAGCTGCATGATTAGTGTGAATCTGTACTCTTTACGTGGACATGTTAAAACGTGTGCCAACCTCCTGGACCTATATAGGCAATGGGCTGTCAGCAAGGGGTTAAACAAATGTAATAAGGCTGGAAAATTATGGCATTTTTTACATTTCAAGCTAAATCAAGGAATCCATCAGTAATTACAGAAATGTTTGACTCTCAGTCCCATTCTGATCATTGTCAGTGGTTATGTAATTGACAGAGTGCCCACAATGTGAACACTTCTCAAGGGAAGATACTATTTGACAGCTATTATGAGTAATCATTTAAAAAAAAGGAAAAATACAGCTAGACTGAGATAACAGGACATTGCAGACAGTGTGATGCATAAACCGCTAACTTAAAATATCCATCAGAATGCTCTACACATTCTGCCTTTTTAAAACTATTTCAAATCCACCATAAACCCACCAACATGACTTAAAGGGGCATTCTGGGCAAAAATATGCTCAGAATAATGAAACAATAAAATTCCTCAAAAAGCTTCCCTCACCACCATTGCTGCTGTATCTGTTTGTATTGCTACTAAATGTTATGACACATGTCACCCGTCGTGACAAAGTGGCACATGGCATGTCACTATGGAGGAATGTAAACAGATGCAGTGGAGGACAGAAACATCTTTAGCGAGGGTACAGTGAATGATATTAAAGCCAATTAAATTGAGAATTTGATTATTTTATAATAATTGTGGGCTGTTTTTCTTTTTAGACTTTTATTGAAGCAAGTAGCAGCATATCTCTAGAGTTATTAATGGTGATTTGACCTCTAGGCCGCAGCGACTGCAAACATGAAGGGGCCATAATACTCCGATCTGTACTGCATCTCCTTCAAAAAAATTTACTGAACACTACCATGGGTGGCAAGGCACCCTGCAGTTTGACTGGGGGCTAAGATACTATGACTAAGGCTCCTTACAGATGAGTGAGTTCCACGCTGTGGACTGACAGCGTGAGTATGTAGCAGCTCCCGTCCTGACCTCCCATCGCTGATGGGGTCCCATAGCATTATATTGATTTATGTAACCCTTACAGTTCCGGAATGTAATGTATCCTCCTGAGGGATATCTTAAAGCTTGTAAAAAAGCGGGATTTTGACATAGGGGCCACTTAATATGGTGGATTTGGTGATCTCTGTAATGGAGACACCCCTTTGCTCGGTTTTCCTTCCTTTGAGGGATATCTGGCTTTCATTGTGTTGTAGACCTATAACTGGGGCTCCACATTTATTTTGCATAGGAATGTAATGTATAACACTGACAGCATTATGTCAGTGTTAGCCAAGGACCTCAAGCAAGGTCCTTCTTGCTTGAAAAAGGCTCTAATGCTGAGCTGAAACATTGCAACTAGGGGTGAGAGAATCGAGGTTCAGATCCACGATTCGAAGTCGATTCAACTTCGGAATGTTTTTTTTTAATGTTTTTAAAGTCATAGAATAGAAGGCCAAAGCTATTCTCTGAAGTCTCACGTGAATTTGGAATTAATACATTTTGCCTCTGCTAAGCACATACATTTTAATGCTGTACGGAGATAGATATTATTCTCCCCTAATTCCAACCATTTTTGGTAATAAAAGAACATTAGACTTTTCACAATTTTGGAGGGTGCTGTCATTAGACGGGTATTTGGGTTATGACGTAGTCTGACAATTGGAAAGTAATAAAGTAACCAACATCTTTTCAAAGGCAACATTTACATTATTCTTAAACATAATTGGACTTTTATCATAAAATATAATAAAGCAGAGAAAATCATCAAGTGTTTTCCTTGGTGCCTACATTATCTTGAATCCTTAGCTCATTAGGGTTTCTTAGTTGATGTTTTGAAATATTTAATTGAAAATTATTGCCTGTGCACCCATTCTTCGTGACCCTGTGTCTGCACAATATAGGGCACATTTTTCCTAACTAAGACACAAAACATTCAGTTGTCTTTCAAGGAATGGTCTGTAGTAAAGCAGTTTAATGCAAACACTGTTATTGTTCCAGAAAATGCTTTGCAGAACTTGCAGGAGACTAGAACTTTGTGTTCTCATAGCAGCAAATACACTGTAAAAACACGTAACAAATAAAAAATGGAGGTGCTAAAACTTTCCAAGTGATGACTATGTAACACTGAATATGAAAATACTTTGACGTGATTCAATATTTAACACCAAAGAAATGATCTTGATGCTGACATAAGCTGTCACCCACTACTTGTGGATTCTGATTTATTTAGTATTATTTATTTGCATTGGCAAAAAAATCACTTTCTACAATACTAATAATCATATCATAGCTGTAACCACATTTCCTCCGAAATCACAAAACTTTGCATGTTCCTGTTCTATTGCACTTCACTTGTGAGAACAGAAGTTTGCGCTTCAGATCTGTTCTCTTTTTTTTTTTTCCCCCAAGGAAGGTGGTGGTGGTGGTGGTGGTGGGGCACTTTATCTACAAAATGAGCCATGGAGGCTATGGAAAATGTTTTTTCAGGTTTTCTTTTATAATGTGGCCATATTCTACAATCATTGACATTGTTACTGATCCTCAGTTAGACCATTCTCACACGCACATATACGTCATTAAAAGTAATTTCTTATAAAGCCAACTGACCTATCTTTGGAATGTGGGAAAAGACCAAGGAACCTGGAGAAAACCAACAAAAAATAAAATATCTGAATTCCGCAGCAAGTAATGGGCAAGGGGGCCTATCTCATAGGCTATGTCCAGAACATGGCTGCCATTTTGAAAGTCACCATATTGGATCAGACATGTCATTTTTCCTTTCCCTTTTCCCTTTCATTTCTGAAATAAAAGGGTGTCCTAAGACTTTTGACTCACCCTGTACATGGTTAATATGTTCACTAAGATAAGGTGTGTGGTCTTTGCATCAAGTAGTGTTCTACCAATAAATATATATATTTTTGGTCCACATCCAATTCCCATTTTTTGCGAGAGAGAGGCAGACCCATTGACTTCAATGGAGGCTCAAAATATGCAAACAGGACACGAGTGTGCTGTCTACATTGATTTGTCCATTCCACGAGCCCCGGAAAAAAATAGAACATGTTCAATTCTACAGACAAAGATGGGACAGTTCTATAGAAGGCAGTATGTTCCGTTCTTCAAAATGCGGAACACACAGCCAGTATCCGTGCTTTGAGGACTGCAAACATGGCAATGGCCATGTACCTGAGCCCTTAAAGGGTATCTGTCAGCTGATTGGTACCTATGACACTGGCTGACCCGTTACAAGTGTGCTTGGCAGCTGAAGGCATCTGTGTTTGTTCCATGTTCATATGTGCCAGCATTGCTGAGGAAATTGCTGTTTTATTATATGTAGGTGAGTCTCTAGGAGCAACGGAGGCATGAGCTATTCAATGAAATGTATCTGTGTAGAGCCACCTACTGTTTGCTTTTTCCTTATTTCTTGACCATGGTAGGGCACACTCAGTTTAAAGAGGACCTATCACCAAAAAATGCAGTGCAATCTACAGGCAACATGTTATAGAGCAAGAGTAGCTGAACAGATTGATATATTCAGTAGTTTTGTGGGAAAAGGCTCATTAAAACTTATTTTAAATTTATATTTGCAGCCCTGTGAAGTAATATCGTACATAATATCGTAGGAGGAGTTACCAGTGATTGACAGCTGTCTCTCTATGCACACTTATGCACACAATGCTGTCTATTACAGTTTACACCTCCTTCCTGTACAAAGCAAAGATATAAATGTATAAAGTGTAGGTTTTTCAGAATCTTTTCCTATAAAACTATAGATCAATCTGCTCGACTTCTCCTGCTCGGCAGATCCGAGCACTTGGCCGAGTACCACATGTGCTCGAGCGCCATGCTCGAGTCTCCTCCCCGCACATTTGGCGCTTGCTAAGCAGCCAATAAACGTGCAGGTAAGTACTGCCATCACTGTAATGCCATTAGACATGTTTTCTACTGGCATTACAGTGATTGGCTGGCCAGAACACTATATAGCACCTGGTCACATGGGTTCAGCTCATTACGAGTCAGGGAGAGCTGCTGTTAGGAAGGGACAGTCAGTGTAGGGCGAATTTCATCTAAAAATTATCATTGAGAAGACATTTCAAAGAACTAACAGTCCTTTTAAGGACTATTGTTAAAAGTGGCAGGCAGTCAAAATAGTTTTGGGGGAATTTTTTATTTTTTTTGTCAGGGCGACCATTAGTGACATTTTCTGTATTCCACAATCTCTGCTTGCTGTGAGCAGTGAGACGCAAATCTACACTTATATCTAGACTGTGCGGCCTATATTTAATTCAAAAATACCAGTGACAGACAGTCATTTTCTGTATTCCACAAACTCTGCTTGCTGGGAGCAGTGTACGCAAATCTACACTTATATCTAGACTGTGTGCGTTCTATAGTTAATTCAAATAACAGTGACAGTCATTTTCTGTATTTCACAAAGTCTGCTTGCTGTGAACAGTGAGATGCAAATCTACACTTATATCTAGACTGCGTGCAGACTATATTTAATTCAAATACCAGTGACAGACAGTCATTTTCTGTATTCCACAAACTCTGCTTGCTGTGAGCAATGATACGCAAATCTACACTTATATTTAGACTGTGTGCGGCCTATATTTAATTCAAAAATACCAGTGACAGACAGTCATTTTCTGTATTCCACAAACTCTGCTTGCTTTGAGCAGTGAGACTCAAATCTACACTTATATTTAGACTGTGTGCGTCCTATATTTAATTCAAATAACAGTGACAGTCATTTTCTGTATTCCACAAACTCTGCTTGCTGTGAGCAGTGAGACGCAAATCTACACTTATATCTATACTGTGTGCGGCCTATATTTAATTCAGATACCAGTGAAAGACAGTCATTTTCTGTATTCTACAAACTCTGCTTGCTGTGAGCAGTGATACGCAAATCTACACTTATATCTAGACTGTGTGCGGACTATATTTAATTCAAAAATACCAGTGACAGTCATTTTCTGTATTCCACAAACTCTGCTTGCTGTGAGCAGTGAGACGCAAATCTACCCTTATATCTAGACTGATGTGCAGACTATATTTAATTTAAATACCAAAGACAGACAGTCATTTTCTGTATTCCACAAACTCTGCTTGCTGTGAGCAGTGAGACACAAATCTACACTTAAATCTAGACTGTGTGCTTCCTATATTTAATTCAAATAACAGTTACAGTCATTTTCTGTATTCCACAAACTGCTTGCTATGAGCAGTGAGACGCAAATCTACACTTATATCTAGACTGTGTGCGGCCTATATTTAATTCAAATACCAGTGACAGACAGTCATTTTCTGTATTCCACAAACTCTGCTTGCTGTGAGCAGTGAGACGCAAATCTACACTTATTTCTAGACCGTTTCAGCGTCCTAAGTGATCCCCCAGTGCCGTACAACTACTGGGTGTCCAAGCTGGACACGTGGCACGAACTGGCGCTCTACGCCTTGGAGGTGCTGGCCTGGCCTGCCCTGCTGCCAGCGTTTTGTCTGAGCTGGTATTTAGTGCTGCTGGTGGCATTATAACAGATAAGCGTATCCGGCCGTCAACTGAAAATGCTGACAGGTTGACTCAGGTAAAAATGAACAAGGCCTGGATTGCCCCTGACTTCTCCATTCCACCAGAGGAAAGCCACGACTGAACATCAAGGCACTTTAAATATGTGTTTAGAATGTACTGAATACTCTGTATTCCCATGCACCCCTTCCACCACAAAAAAAGGGTATATGATTGAATCTTCCTTTTCTCATCCTCCTCCTCCTCGTCCATCATATCTACATGCTTAATTGTCGCACATAATGCCATCGCTTATATGCCTTCTTATATAATTTTTCGGATGGTCAGCTCACCCCCAGGCCCTCGCATAAATAATTTTTTCAATGTTCAGCTCACCCGCAGGCCCTTGAATAAATAATGTTTTTAATGGTCAGCTCACCCGCAGGCCCTCGCATGAATAATGTTTTCGATGGTCAGCTCATCCATAGGCCCTCGCATATAATTTTTTGGATGGTCAGCTCACCCGCAGACCCTCACCCATAATGTTTTAGATGGTCAGCTCAGCTGAAGACCTTCACCCCTAATGTTTTAGTGGGTCACCAGCAGGCCATCAATCATACTTTACCTCCCCTCCTGTATACCGTTTCCTCATCCTAAATACCCATGACATTCCCTGTAATTTTGTACTCGTTCCAATGACAGGCTCTCTTAAGAGTCCTGTATTGTTATTTGTCGTCACTACCTCACTGAGGCGGTACTGGGAAATTGGAACACCCCCGCCTTCCTTTCTTGGAAGTGGTAGCCGTGGCCATCCCTCAGGCTCCCTCTCCGAAAGCGAACCCTGATTCCCCATTACTCGTGGTCACCATGGTAGGCATAAAAGAACATCGAAAGTTGAAAGAGCAGACATCGATAGATCGTCAACATCAGCTTAGAAGTTATCTAGAGTTAACAAAGCGGCAGCAGACCCTCACCTACAATTTTATATACACGGTCACTGATCAGCTCAACATATGTTCCTCTTACAAGTTCATTATCATCAGATGATAGTCCGGTCAACACAATCGAAGTCACCGGCCGTCCCTCTTAGTCATGGCCCCAGTTCCGAAAATCATGAAAATTTTTGTCTGAACTTGCTATTTATATAAAAGTAAATATACAGGAAATAATGTTTCCTAACAATTTTTCATCTAAAATCGCTTTTATCTTCGGTTTTGTGAGTTTTATGGTCAGTCTGTAAAAGTGATATACAACTCGCGCAACATCGTTCCCAGCAGTGACATTGTAGTAATCCTCCCCATGCTGTCCCCGACCCATTTCGGTGGTGTTTCCATCAATTTCTGACCTTTTCCTATGAACCAGGCACCTTCTCCTCTTCAGAGCAGAGGGTGCCTAGATTAATGCTCGGGTTCTCCCATTGACTTCCATTGTGCTCGGGTGCTCGGTAGAGCATCCGAGCATCCCAATGTGCTCGGGCAGAGCACCCGAGCATCGGGGTGCTCGATCATCACTAGTTATAACCATAACAATATAATATCTTGAGATGCTAGCAAAACCCATGACAATCTACAGTTTACAACACTGGGGGACCACAAATAAGTACATTTGGGATACAGATCTTGTGACATAGTATCATTATTTTTTATATTTTTTTTCTAAATGGTCAACATTAGGGATGAGCGAATTGACTTGGGATGACACATCCAAAGTGAATTTGCATAATACTGTACGGAGGGAGCGCTCTGTACAGTATTAGAATGTATTGGCTCAGATGAGCCAAATTTATTACTTCACAAAGTCTCGTAAACTTCTTAGAATAACTTCATAAATTAGTTTTAGGGTTAAGCGAACCCGAACTTTGCGAGTTAGGGTACCCGGACCCGAGCCCAAACTTTTTCCTGAAGAAAGAAGAGGATACAGGCTGCACGATCAAGTGGAAGAGGTGAGTTTTTTTTTACTGATGATTACTTTTAACTCCTTAATGGCCATTTTATTTAGCATTATATCTTAAGAATGCTATTATTTTCCGTTATAACCATGTTATAACGGAATTATAATTATAATTGTCATGTACTATATGATTTTTTATTATAATTTTTTACATTATTTATGGGATAACCCCTTTAAAGAACTTTTTTTTCTTTAATGCATGTGTTTTTTCCTATTGCTCCACAATTTTGGCTATGTAAAAACTTACAGTATTTTAGGCAATTATAACATGACAATACAATTGCATAGGCACACGTTTGTCATAAGAAAATAAATAGCAATTTCAAGGTAGAAGAATGATGCATGGTGATGCAGAACACAGACAATTATTATTATTATTTTAACTGTCAGAATACATTTTTATTTTTCAGATTGGCTGCTGAATGTACAGGAAAACTCCTGTGCTCCCTGGCTTCCTCACAGTGCGATATGGTCTATTCTGTTGTTGATTTGTATTCAGCTTCCTCAGTCAAAATCTAATTATTTAAAATCTGCATTAAAACATATATCAATTGGGACCAACCTTTTAAATTTGCTCTTAATCAGAAGTTAAGCCTTAGAGGCTGAACATAATTATAAAAAAGTTGCATTAATATTTCAAAATAAGTGAAATGTCAACATTTTCTGAATTGCCTCAAAAAACATCCTAGAGGAAGGGCAATCACGCACATTTTGTACAGCAGAGTAGAAACATGACAGTCAAAGCTTAATTTCCCAGATGTGTAAAGTTGTCTTTTTTTTTTCTTTCAGAATATTGTATAGTTAAAAAATAGGAGATATTACTAGAAATGTTGCTTCTACACAAAAGGTATGGCACAGTTATATTCAATTTTTTTTATGGCAATAGTAGTTTGGGATGTAAAGGAACCCGGTAGCATGAAAAATCTGCTGACTCCACCATCATCTCATAGAGCAGGAGGAACTTAGTCTTATGGGTGATGTGACTCAATGATTGACAGTTGAGATAAGTGAATTGATTCTTTAGAATCAAAATTGAACCCAAATATTCAAGAAATTCGGAAAGCGATAAGGAGAATGGGAGAGAGACAGAAAGATTTTCCAGGCACTTAAAGCTCTTTCAATTCAGGTCGAATCGATTCGTGCCTGCATCAAATTTTTTTGCCGATTCAGACGAATCGGACCCAAAAGAAATTTTAGAAAATGTGCTATTTTATAATTCACTGACTGTTTGACTGTATACTGAAACTTTTTAACAAATAAGAATTCCTTAATAAATTGTAATGAAAAGTTGCAGTTTTTCACATAATATTTCACACTTTACTGGCCCAAAGTGAAATGTTGATAGCTCACTGTCTATGGTTACGACCTCTAGTTCTGCTTGCTGGTCATGCAAAAAGAGACAATGAATGACAAAAAGATTCAAAGCAGACCGAAGAGAGAATGCATGAATACACCCCATCACGCCCTAAAGTAGTATATAGTATCAGGGTAAACCATTTTAAGAGATTTTAAGGTGTAAAACAGAACAGAAATAGTAAATAGGTTCTCATTTAGTACTACTTAAACAAATCTCTTAATAATCTGCATAATAAAGTTTTTTATTTTTATTTGGTGATTCTGGGATTAGTAAGTTTGGTTTACAGATTAGTATTACAATTATCTCTGGTGGTCTATGTTAAATAATGGATATTGATATGCAGTACTTATTGTGGCTATGGTTAATATCAGATATCACTGAAAGTCTATGTTTCGTTAATGGGCAACAACCAGTGAGCCAAATGCCCTTGTTCCCCTCACAAATCCATAGTGTAACCTGTTATTAATCTGACTTTGTGCAACATATGCATTTTTATAGAATCCATTTTATTTTTACTCTCACTGATGCATTCATAAGCAATAATATAAGAATTTCAGCATTTTACCCTTTTGCTACCAGCACCGTACATGTATGGCACTAGAGCGATAGGTAAACCTTGCCCCACCAACCCTCATGGGTTGTTTGTCTCCACTGTTTCAAACAGCAGAAACCTATGTCTAATTGCCACGACTGGCAATAATGCCCATAGCTGTGATTAAAGCTTTTCGATGCCATGATCAAGTGAGATCATGGCATCTAAAGGGTCAAAAACCCGGAAGCTTGCGCATCCAGGATTCTTATCGGCATCATCTGCAGCTAGTGAGGATGACGGTAATTTATTTTAATATGCTGAGTCTCGCTGAAGAGACTCAGGGCATTAAAGCTGCAATTTTTATTTTGGTTTCCAGGTGGCAGGCAAACATAAGAAATGAGCAATAGTCAGTATTAAATGGATTTAAAAAATCCAAGATTGTTCAGAATAAAAAAATTAAAAAATAGGTTTTATACGCTCAAATATGAGCTTTAGAATCATTACAAAAAAGTTAAAAATATATATAAAAAATTTAAAAGAATATAAAAGTTTAAATCACCTCCCTTTCCATATAATAAAAGAATAAATACATAAATAACAAAAGAAGAAACATCATGGGTATCACTGCAAACAAAAACTATTAAAATATTAAATATTTTTCCAATACGGTGAATGGCTTAACGGAAAAAGGGTCAAAAGGGCCAATTTGCCATTTTTTCATTGCTTCTCTAACCCCAAAAATTTAATAAACTGTAATAGAAAAGTCACACACACTCCAAAATGGTATCAATAAAAACTACAGATTGTCCCACAAAAATGAGCTCCCACACAGCTCAGTAGATATAACTATAAAAAAAAAAAGTCATGGGGGTCAGAATATGGTGACATAAAAATCTATATTTTTCAAAGTTTAAATTTATTTTTACACTATTTAGACATAAAAAACCTATACATATGGGTACTGTTATAATTGTACTGACCCAGAGAATGAAGGGCATAGGTCAGTTTTGCCGCAAACCGAATGCTGCGGGAACAAAATCCATAAAACGGTGGAGAAATTGCCGTTTTCTTTCCAATTCCATCACATTTGTAATTTTTTTACCGTATCCCACTACATTGTATGCCATAATAAATGGTGGCATTAGAAAGTATAACTTGTTCCCCAAAAAATAAGCCTTCATACAGCTATGTAAACTTAAGCATAAAAAAAGTTATGGCTCAAGGAAGATAGGGAAGAAAAATCATTACTTTCTATGTGTACTCTATAGAAGACATCTCCAACCACTAACCCCAGTGTTGGACTACGGTTTCTTGGGCCCACCAGAGGAAACTATTCTCGGGTCCAACCTCTAAATTATCAATAAAGTTTAATAGCTTTTGAGTGACAGAAATAGACCTTATTGGCAAGTTATTTGCCTTAAAGGCAGCCAAATAAGTTTATTTCAGAATCTTTGGTACCCATTGTGCATCAGAGCCTGGCCCACCAGTGGATCCTCTGGTGCTCTACTGGGCCAATCCAACCCTGACAAACTCATAAAAGACTCAGCATTATCAATGGAGCCTGCTGTGTTAGAAGTCATGTTATTACTTATCTATAAATGACACACATGTAAAGTTGTAACTATGTTTGAAAGTATTTGTATTTGCTTTTACTGGAGTTTTGATTTATCATGAACTAATCGGAGGAGAGGGTTTTCTAGCTGCCTGGAAACCTCACATTTCCTAATGTGTCGCTGAGTTGTGTTAGTTATGGTATTGCAGGTCAACCACATTTCCCTTAAGTAAGGTTGAGCAGCAATACAAAGCACAGACCATGGACAAAAGTGTCGATATTTTGAAAAAAAAACAGATCCTTTTGAATACTTGCATAAAGCCATATTAACTTTTTGGTGCATTTAATACAATTTTAATACAGTTTTTATTGGACTTTGCTATAATAAAACAAGACTTACAGAGGTTTTCCTTTAGATTCACATGTTAAAATTAGTTGTTGTCCTTCTTGAGGAAGAGGAGTAGAGGGCAGAATCTTTACAGTAGGAGTGTCTGAAAATGAGAAAAGTATATTGAAAATTGAAAACATGTAACTAATGTTGTATTCGTTTTTATACATTATTTTCTTAATAAGACACCAGGTGATAAGAAGCTAAATATCAGCAATCTGTGGCTTAATAATTTGCACCAAATGTAATATTTTCTGGTGCCATTTTTGATCATTATTTGTGACAGCCATGTAGCGTAGTTCAGTTAATGGGTGTATTATGGGTTGCACTACATTATGCAACATACCCAAATTTGAGAAATTTGCCATAAGGACTCTTTTATCTTATATCCTGTATTTTGCTTACAGCACTATTTAAAAATGTGATCCAATAAGTACAAAAACAAACACAAAATAAAAATTTCATAGACCAACACAAGAGACTGAAACAATTGTAAAACAGTTGGTGAGTTTTAAAGAACTTGTAAGGGAAAGGAAACAGGAAGATAAAGAACCTACGCCAAGAATATCATTAGAAAGAAAGAAATTTACTGTAGGTTACATTTTTACAGCTAAGTCACTTTTAGCCAGAGTGAATGGCAGATACCCCCCGAGATCTTTGAAAAAACCTCTTTTTCCTAAAAGTTGATTTGTGTGCAAATTGATTCTACACAAATTGAAAGTACTTTGAATGCCTAGAAGGTCTCTCTCTCTCTCTTCCCCAATCCCTCTGCTACTCATAAATCGAATCACAAGAAATTCTTATAAATCTGAATTTTTTTGAAAATTTCTAGGGTGAATTTGTATTGTAATGAATAGATTCACTCATTTCTACTTGACAATAAAATGTATCCCTCAGTAAGCCTGATGTAGGGGGTGATTCATCTTTGAAATATGTTGCTGGAATAAAGAAACTTGTTATACATACTTACCTAAGTCCTGAAGTCCTTGTCTGGGGAGAGCACTGTCAAACAGGTTTTTTTCTTCATTTATTCGTAATGCCTCAAAAACTCAGAGTCAATATACTGGGTCACAGGGGACCACTGGTAATGTGTTTATTATAATATTCAGTACTGCTACTGAGTACTGAGTGACCAAATGTCCACCAGTCCACTTTGTATCAGCTACTTTAGTTTAATCAGTTACTTTAATGTTATTCACCTACAAAATTTGTATTTCAAGTGTAAGACATTAAACAAAAGATGTATTGTATGTCACTCCTCTACATATGACATATGGCACATCAGTACTGTAGAGTGTATAAATAGCATTTCCGCAGGATCAATAATCTAATCAAGGAGAGAAAAGCAGGTACTTCTTCTCTTTGTAAGCATTGCAGTGCCTATAGAGAAAAGTTCACATAAGAACACAGGTCAAGTCAACCCTGACCACCCTTCACAAATCTGAAAACAGCCAAATGTTCTACCTCTGTGAAAATGAACATTATATATATATATATATATATATATATATATATATATTTATATCACAAAGGTAAAAATTGCAGCACTCAAGGTTGTAAATCAGGGTACAATCCTTCCAAAACGTCTGGCTGCGCCATCACTTATCATAAGAATCCAAAGACAGAAGCAGCACTCCGTGGTAGTGAAAAAAAGGGGGAACCTCTTTATTACCCTTTCAACATTTGAACTGCACAATGCAGTCTTTCTCGAGCATACAAACTGTTGTCACATGGGTTTAAATATCCATAGTGCATAGCAATGCAATTGACAATAATTAAGTGAAAACATCATATAAATATGATAAATACACAAGACCGATATTTTCTAAAATAGTGTCCATAGTAAAACAATGTGTAATATCTCAAAGCGGTATTGTACAATATCGTTTTCCATTAATGTGCAAACATATAGCCATAAAAGTGCTAAAGTGCCTCATTAACAAAAATGTAAAAACACCTGTATGAAATTATCTTAATTGATAAAACTTACGCAGGGGAGGGATGCATGGCGGCATAGTGAGCATTCTCCCAGAGATACTGCGCAGGCTCACACGGAGGAGGGGAGGCACAATGAGAATCAGCGTCACCTGACGTCAAACAGATCACTAACAACCAGGGACGCCAAACCTTCAACGAGTGCAGGGCAATGCCTACAGTGAAGGAGCGGGTGTGCCAGAGCTCCCGGCATCACATGACAAGTCACGTGTGCCGCAACCCAGGCAACCACATACTGTCCAAGCACCGAGACACTCCCCACTAGAGTTGAGCAAACCCAAACTGTATAGTTCTTTTTTGAAAATGTTCAGGTCTGTGTCCCGAACACCCCAAAATTCGTTACGAACCCGAACATTTTCAAAAAAGTTCGGGTTTGGGTTTGTTGTTCGGTGATTTCTTCCCTATTTCTGAAGGGCAACACAGCAGCCAATCAGCTAGAGTTTTACTTCTTGCCCTAAGAAGCCATCACAGCCATGCCTACTAATGGCATGGCTGTGATTGGCCAAGTGCAGAATATGACCCAGCCTCTATTTAAGCTGGAGTCACGTAGTGCCACTCATCACTCTGCTTTGATTAGTGTACGGATAGGATGCAGCTGCAGTGAGGGCGAGATTAGGCAGGGAAGACTCAGCAAAACCACTTAATGAAGTGATCGATCTACATCTGTGAATCATTCAACTTCTGTTAGTTCATTGCTCACTAGTTTTTAGGCTACCCAGAGCGTTTTTCTCTCACTTTTTTTCTGGGGTGATCAGCGGCCATTTTGTGTTCTTTTGGTGCACCAGCACATGTTTTGAGCTGCCACGAAGTTCAACATATATTTTTTGGTTCAATAGTAGGCTTTTTTTTTTTGCAATATTCTACATCAGGGGTTGTGCTTACTGTCACACCTTGAAACACAGGATAGAAATTTCTATATTTATCTAGGATCTAGATTTATTTCTGGGGTGAAAATCAATTGCCAAAATACCAATATTAGTGTAATACGGTACATAAATAGATAGCTAGATAGTGTTAGGTGCCTGTAAATAAAGGCCTTAATTTGAACTCTATACATTGGGCCAAATAAGTTTTTTCTTATTGTGGTGAACGGTAACAATGAGGAAAACATCTAATAAGGGATGCAGACATCGTGGTGGTGGTGTTAGTGGACCCTTTGGAGCTGGGAGAGGACGTGGCCGTTCTGCGATAGCTACACGTCCTAGTGAACCAACTACCTCAGGTCCCAGTAGCCACCAGAATCTACAGCAATTACAGCAAGTACAGCAAGTACCCAGTCTTCTACAGAACGCGCACAGGTGGCGCCTGAAAACTAAGCCCATCAGTCTGTCACATCACCCCCATGCATATCATGCTGTTTGAAGAATCTGCTGGCAGGGTTTCCCAAGTGCATCCAACTAGCCCTACCCCAGCGGTGGAAAACATAGAATGCACTGACGCACAACCACTTATGTTTCCTGATGAGGACATGGGAATACCACCTCAGCAGAGTCAGCATATCTCTGATGATGACGAAACACAGGTGCCAACTGCTGCGTCTTTCTGCAGTGAGCAGACCAAATAGGAGGTCAGGGAGAAAGACTGTGTGGAAGATGATGCAGGGGACGACGAGGTCCTAAACCCCACATGGAGTGAAGGTTGTGCCACTGACTTTCAGAGTTCAGAGGAAGAGGCAGTGGTGAGACCGAGCCAACAGCATAGCAAAAGAGGGAGCAGGGTGCAAAAGCAGAACAGCCAAGAGAGTTCGCCTGCTACTGGCCACAGCCACCAGGGACCAAGCACACCAAAAGCAGCTTCAAGGAGTTCCCTGCCATGGCACTTCTTCACACAATGTGCTGATGACAAGACCCGAGTGGTTTTCACGCTGTGCCATCAGAGCCTGAAGCGAGGCATTTATGTTCTGAACCTTAGCACAACTGCATGACCAGGCATCTACATGCGAGACACGGGCTGCAGTGGAGTAAGCAACCAATTATCGGATAAAGTCAAGTGTGCACTGCGTAAAGCCATCTGTGGCAAGGTCCACCTAACCACAGATACGTGGACCAGTAAGCATGGCCAGGGACACTATATCTCCCTAACTGCACACTGGGTAAATGTAGTGGTGGCTGGGCCCCAGGCAGTGATCTGTTTGGCGCACGTCCTTCTGCCGCCAAGGATCGCAGGGCATCATTCTTTGCCTCCTGTTGCCCTCTCCTCCTACTCAGCTTCCTCCTCCTCTTCTTCCATCTGCTCATACGGTCAGCCACAGACCTTCACCACCAACTTTAGCACAGCCCGGGGTAAACGTCAGCAGGCCGTTCTGAAACTCATGTGTTTGGGGGACAGGCCCCATACCGCGCAGGAGTTGTGGCGGGGTATAGAACAACAGACCGAGGAGTGGTTGCTGCCGGTGAGCCTCCAGCCCGGCCTGATGGTGTGTGATAATGCGAAATAATGCGATAGTGCGAAATCTCGTCGCAGCTCAGGGACTAGCCGGTTTAACACACATCCCTTGCTTGGCGCATGTGCTGAATTTGGTGGTGCAGAAATTAATTCACAGTCAGGGCAGTGCGTGTTTTTTTACTATATTATCCTGTACAAGTGAACATCTTTTAAGTAAATAAATATTGTGTGGGGAACTGTGCCGATGGTGCTTTACTATTCTGCGATCCTTTTTGACGTTGGAGATAGGTACTAAGAGGAAAGAAGGAGAGAGAGGATTATAGTTATCTGCTTCCTATGTGCCTGATTACAAGAGAACATCTAGTAAGTGCACTGAAACATCACGGTTCACCTGCGGCAACAATACTTCACTATTGTGCAATTCTCTCTGACTTTCAACAGGTTCTGGAGATAAAAGTGACCAGCGATCTTTGCTGTTTTTTCTGTATCTTTGGGAGGAAGAAATTCGTTGTCTGTCTTGGAGTCTACTATACAATGCAGTGTGATACCCAACACTTTTTACAGAAATTCATTCACAACTACCCCGACATGTCAGAGCTGCTGCATAAAGTGTGGGCCATCTGTGCGCGCTTCTGGCATTCTCATCCTTCCGCTGCTCGCCTGTCTGCGCTACAGCGTATCTTCGGCCTTCCCGCTCACCTCCTCATATGCAACGTGCCCAGCAGGTGGAACTCCACCTTGCACATGCTGAAGAGAATGTGCGTGCAGCAGCAGGCCATAGTGGAGTTTCAACTGCAGCACGCACGGTTGAGTCGCACTGCGGAACAGCACCACTTCACTCTTTATAGTGTCAAATGATCTCTACATTGTCCGGTTGTCAGGGGCCTATATTTTGTTTCATCACTTGCTGCATTGGTGGGAGATATTAGACTCTTTATACTGTCAAATGACCTCTACATTGTCTGGTTGTCAGCAGCCTATATGTCGTTTAATCATTTGTTGTCTTGGTGGGAGATAGTAAACTCTTTTTACTGTCAAATGACCGCCCCATTGTGTGGGTGTCAGGGGCCTATATGTCGTTTAATCATTTGTTGCTTTGGTGAGTGACATTATCATCTTTATACTGTCAAATGACCTCTACATTGTCTGGTTGTCAGGGGCCTATATTTTGTTTACTCGCTTGCTGCATTGGTGGAAGACATTAAACTCTTTATACTGTCAAATGACCTCCCCATTGTGTGGGTGTCAGGGGCCAATATTTTGTTTAATTGCTTGCTGTCTTGATGTGAGACATTAAACTCTTTTTACTGTCAAATGATCTCTCCTCTGTCTGGGTGTCAGGGGTGTACATAAATGATAATGGTCTGTTCCATTGCAGGTGGACCTAAGGCCTATGTTGCTGTTACAGGACTACTCTCCTCTTTGCGGGTGCCATGGTCCTCCTGAATTAGTAAATGAGGCCTGTGGCACTGCTGGGTGAAAGCAATACTGATTTGGCATGATTGTAACTCTCCTCCTTGTGGGTGCCATGGGTCTGAATCTGTGAATGAGGCCTGTGGCATTGCTGGGTCAAATCAATACTGTCTTGGCATGATTTCAACTCTCCTCTTTGTGAGTCCCGTGGGCCTGAATATTTGAATGAGGCCTGTGGCCCTGCAGGCAGACATGATTCCTTCTTGGCTGTGATGACAACTTCAACTCCCATGTATGGGTTGTCATTCGCCTGAGTCTGCGAGTGAGGCCTGTGACACTGCAGGCAGACATGAATCCTTTTTGGCTGCGATGAGAACTTCAACTCCCATAGCATTCCCACCTGACGCCACCTCAACCTTCTATTCCACCTCTTCCTCCAAGTTGCCAATTGATATTGATTAATTTTTATTTATTTTATTTTAAGTCATTTCCCTATCTACATTTGTTTGCAGAGGATTTACCTACATTTTGATGCCTTTTTCAGCCCTCTAGCCCTTTCCAGGACTATTTTACAGCCTTTTTAGTGCCCAAAAGTTTGGGTCTACATTGACTTCAATAGGGTTCAGGTTCCCTATAGGGTTCTAGGATCCCGAATCCAAACATTTTCGTGAAGTTCGGCCGAACTTCTCAAACCCGAACATCCAGGTGTTTGCTTAACTCTACTCCCCACACATCGCTGGCCGCCTCAAGTCCCAAGAGCAGGGCAGAACTTTAGGGGAAGAATAAAATAAGAGCAAAAACACCAGGACAATGGAATAATTATCAGACATGATAGATTTAATCTGCATAAGATTGCGATGTAAGATTACCTTGGTTTAGATCTACTTTAAAGTAGAAAATCAGGGAAATAGACCCTACATCGCAAAGGGCCATGTGGTCGTACCCTTTTAGGTGGTCATAACCGCAGGCCTATTATGTGGATCAGACCGCAGACATAATCCTATGCCCGATGTTCAACCACAAGATCAATCCCGGGTCATCCCTGTTTTGCATAGATATACCAGAATATAACTAAAATGTTTAGGGACAGGTAAGTCCTTTCTTTTCTGTCTGATGGAAAATCTATGATTATTAAGCCGTGTTTTCATGTCACATGTGGTCTCCCCTATATAGAATAGACCACACGGACACTGTAACGCGTAGATAACAAATTAACTGTCACAAGTTAAATACTGTCTGATATAATACCATTTACGGGTAGATGGATGAATAAACCTTTCACCTTTAATCATGAGCGTACAGTTCACGCAGTTCAGGCAGGGAAAACTGCCAGTTTTTCTAGACCCAATTTAAGTTTGAATCATTTTTTTTGTGGGCACATCTGCCCTTACCAGTCTATCCTGCAAATTAGGGGAGCACCTATAGGACATCAAGGGAGGTATAGAAAATTCCTCCAGTTGTGGGAGGTAACTTTTCAAAATGGCCAAATGTTTTAATTACTCTGCTCACAATAAGTTGAAATGAAGGAAATCCATTTGGGTTTTGATAAAACTCCAGGAGTGATCAGGCTATGTGGATTGCTCACCTTTTTAAAACAGTGTTATATACCAACCCAGTTGGGTAGCCCCTCTGTAAAAATGTATTGGTCATCTGTTGATAACATCTAGGCAAAATATCTTCATCCTCGAGATCCTGTCCAAAAAATCACATGTGTCTCTGACATATGACCTGGTATTGGTAGCATAGGTGTGCAGCACCCGGTCTAAAAAAATTGCAATATTAGAAAAGATGGAATTGGTGCCAGACACATTAGGTCGGCCAGGGGAGTTAATCAGAAGGGGGTTAGTCAGACACTTGTGAATTTTGGGCAAGATATACATCACAGGTGTATATGAATGTTCAACTAGTAAAAAGGAGTAAAGTTTGTTATCAATAATGTTACGTTGCCTTGCAGAAACATTGCCTTGTCAGAGACACTTGTGACTTTTTGGACAGGATCTCCAAGGTTAAGGTACCACACAATTGTCTGGTGGCATTGTTTGATGTCACCAGTCTTTACACGTCGATTGAACATGAATGGGGCATTTCAGCAGTTCGGAGGTGCCTTGAAAACGACCAATATTCCCCTGAATGTTCTGTCTTTGTATTGGACCTGTTGGAGTTGATATTGAGACAGAATTACATTAGATTTATGGACCGTTTCTTTCTCCAGGTGCGAGGGACCACCAAGGGGTCTAATGTGACACCCACTTATGCCAACATCTTCATGGCGGCCCTCGAGGAGGACCTCGTCTATGTGTCCCACCACTTCATTAATGCTTTGGGGTGGTGGCGATACATAGACAATGTCTTCCTCATCTGGAGAGGTGATGCAGAGTCTTTGGAACAATTCCATCATTTCTTAAATGATTTGGATCCTGACATTTCATTTACATTAACGTATTCACATGAACGGGTTAAATTTATAGACACAACTGTATCTATTGTGGGGGTTAATTTGGTTACAGATATTTTTACTAAACCTACGGATTGCAACACTTTATTGAGATTTGATAGCTGTCACCCGAGGTCCATATTAAGTCTCTTCCTTACAGCCAACTTTTAAGAGTCAAACGTATAGTGCAAGATGAAGATATTTTGCCTAGACGTTATCAACAGATGACCAAAATTTTTTATAGAGGGGCTACCCAACTCGGTTGGTACATAACTGTGTTAACAAGGTGAGCAATCCCCACAGCCTTATCACTCCTTGAGTTTTATCAAAACCCAAACAGATCTCCTTCATTTCAACTTATTGTGAGCAGAGTAATCAAATTGCTCGCATTATTAAAAAACATTGGGCCATTTTTAAAAGTAACCTCCCACAACTGGAGGAATTCTCTATACCTCCCTTGATGTCCTATAGGTGCCCCCCCTAATTTGCGGGATAGACTGGTAAGGGCAGATGTGCCCAATAAAAAGATGATTCAAACTTATAATGGGTCTAGAAAAACTGGCAGTTTTCCATGCCTGAACTGCGTGAACTGTACGCTCTTGATTAAAGATGAAAGGTTTATTCATCTATCTACCAGTAAATGGTATGATATCAGACAGTATTTAACTTGTGACAGTTAATTTGTTATCTACGCGTTACAGTGTCCGTGTAGTCTCTTCTATATAGGGGAGATCACATGTGACATGAAAACGCGTCTTAATAATCATAGCTTTTCCATCAGACAGAAAAGAAACTTAACTGTCCCTAAACATTTTACAGAACAGGGTCCTGGTGAGAGAGATCTTATATTTACCATTCTAGATCAGGTTCCTATACCCTGTCGAGGTGGTGATCGATCATTGGCTCTCAAACAGAGGGAGCTTAGGTGGATTCACCACCTTCAGACAATGAGACCTAATGGACTCAACGCAGAGTTTTAGTGGGAAATAATGTGAGAACATATATCCAGACCTTGGTGATTGGTCCTCTACAGTTATTAGTTGTAAGTGATTACAATTGGTGTCTATACACTTTTATTGACCATATTTACTTATTCATTTTTTGGGCAAAACACGGGTGGCAAAACAGGGATGACCCGGGATTGATCTTGTGGTTTGGACATCGGGCATAGGAATATGTCTGCGGTCTGATCCACATAATAGGCCTGCAGTTATGACCACCTAAAAGGGTACGACCAGGGGTGTAGCTAAAGGCTCATGGGCCCTGTTGCAAGAGTTGATCTTGGGCTCCCCTTCCCTCAGTGTTTTGTGTGTCTTCTTATGCGGCACAAGTGTCTTTGGGCCCCTTCAAGCTCCTGGGCCCGGTAGCGACTGCTACCTCTGCACCCCCTATAGCTACGCCCCTGGGTACGACCGCATGGCCCATTCCGATGTAGAGTCTATTTCCCTGATTTTCTACTCTAAAGTAGATATAAACCAAGGTTATCTTACATCGCAACCTTATGCAGATTAAATCTATCATGTCTGATAATTATTCCATTGTCCTGGTGTTTTTGCTCTCATTTTATTCTTCCCCTATAGTTCTGCCCTGCTCTTGGGACTTGAGGAGGCCAGCGATGTATGGGGAGTGTCTTGGGCGCTATGTGGTTGCCTGGGTTGTGGCACACGTGACTTGTCATGTGATGCCGGGAGCTCTGGCACACCTGCTCCTTCACTGTAGGCATTGCCCTGCACTCGTGGAAGGTTTGACGTCCCTGGTTGTTAGGGAGATTACATGGGAACATGTGATCTGTTTGACATCAGGTGACACTGATTCTCATTGGGCCTCCCCTACTCCGTGCGAGCCTGTGCTGTAACTCTGGGAGAACGCTCACTATGCCGCCATGATCCCTCCCCTGTGTAAGTTTTATGAATTTAGATAATTTCACACATAGGTTTTTTCTGTAATTTAAAGACAGAGGTGCAGTAAAATGCTTTTGCTTTAACTGAAGGGTATCTTGAAGTAATACAATAGGTTTACTAAAATGGGTATAGTAATGCAGTTTTTGCAGTAAAATGCGTTCACTAACATGAGCATATAAATGTGGTCTTTGCAACAAAATAAGTGCAATAACACATGCATAGTAATACAATTTTTACACTAAAATGCTTTAGCTATAAGTGAATGATATCTTGAAATTATATAGCACATCCACAAACACAGGTATAGTAATATGTTTTTTGTAGTAAAATGTGTTTACTGACACGGGTACAGCAATACAGTTTTGCAGTAAAATGTTTTTGCTATAACTGAGCGGTGGCCTGAAGTAATATAACACATTCACTAACACTGGTACATTGATGCACTTCAGTGCTCTGAAAGTACCCAATTACAAATGGTAAATTGAGATTTTTAGAAAAAAGGGGGCAATTGTTCAGCTTTTGAAGCAGAAAGTATGCTATTGAGGTGCTGACAAATAAGCATGAACTGTAAAAACTTGAGGTTTTCAGTGTTACAATAAAATCTTGCTGGCTGTACAGCTTGTTGCAGAATGCAGAACTTGCCAGCAAACTACATAAACTATGAAACAACACACAGCTCAGAGTTACCTGTACCCCACTCTATGCTATATTTTCCCTGACAATACCCCAGAAATTTCACAATGATATGTCCCTATAGTGTTCCTAGTACATCTAGATTGCTGCTTGTATCTATAATATACAGAAACGTATCAGCACCAACAAACTATATGAACATTATTGCCTTAAAATATATATATATATATATATTTTTTATTTTTTTTTAAATAATTCATTAATGCAAACAGATTTATATGGTTTGCTGGGGGTGCTGATTAGTGTTGAGCGAATCAAAGTATCCAAAGTGGACTTTGATCCAAATTTCAGAGAAAATTCAATTCACCACAAAGCCAAATTGCTTCATGGTAACTAATACATTTTCTCTGAAATGGAAGTCATTTTTTTTTTTTTAAAGCCATCTTGATTGAAGATCCTGTGTGGAATCTTGTGCCTGAGTAATGACATCATCATGCACCACAAGAGATTTTGCGCTGGATCTTCAAGCAAGATGGTCACTGCTGCCTCTTCGTGCTCAAATGCAAAAGGTACTGTAAGTATGATTACATTTTTTTATTATTATTGACCCCTGAAAGGCCTTAATATTAATGTCAGATTCTGTGATCAGTGAGAAACGCAGCATCTGAGGGTTCAATGACAATTTTTACAGTAAAATGGCAATGATACCATTTTTGTGCAATTGATCCGAAACAAATCTCCAAAACTTCAAATTTGTTTGGCAGATGGCTTTTTTTGTGAAATTAATATGATTAATTTAGACTAGATTTGCTAATCTTTAGTGTGATGTTATGCAATGTCCAGTGGGAGGGTAATAAGAATGCAAAAATAGTCAAGTTGGCACAAAATAAGTTCTAGTTATATTATGAATTCAATTTCCAGATCTTAATTTAAACTGTCAGGAAGTCTTCTACTTGATTTAAAGAAATGTTGTTTGCTTAAAATTTACTGTATAAGAAATTAAATTTAAACTGTCATAGAATATTTATCTATAGATTAATAGTTTTAAAGGGGAAATTCAGAGAAAAGTGTATCCATCAAAGAAAAAAAGACCCATAGCAAAGCTCAAAGGAGTCGCCATTATAGTGATAGACTTTATCACACAAAATTGAATGGCTTGGAATTTGTTTCCACCTTTAACCCCCATTTTATTTTTAAATATTTGTTTAGTAAAGGGATTTAACAAAACAGGAGATCAATACCATTTTTTAACATTGAAATTAAGCTGATGACCAGATGCAGGATGTTTAAATGGCAGAACATTTGTGATATCTGCTAACGCAAACTGAAAATATGCCAAAGAAATATAGACAATATCACTTAGGATAGCCAGATGATCAGATTGTGACAAATTTTAACATCCCTTGTTTGCTATCATATAATACCACAAAATAATAACCCGACCCCTTACTAAAATGCAGTTTATGTGGAGAGGAAAATCTTATACATGCTCTCTTACCCTAGTTTGCTAGAGGATAGTGCTGGGTCCCCAAATATCGGCACTTCGAGAATTTGCGAAGATTTGAATATATTGCTATATATTCATAATCATGAATACTCTAGATTTTTTTTTTCATAAGTAACCTCCCTTCTTGCTTGTGGGCCAATAAGAAGGCTGCAATATCTTTAAAAGAGCTTAGCAACATCCCTAGCAACCAATAAGAAAGCTGCTTACCCCTTTACTATATAAGAAACTCTCCAGCAGCCATTTTCTGCTGTTTTTTTGCAGTTCTGAGAGAGAGAGAGAGAGAGAGAGAGAGAGAGAGCAGTGACATTGCTGTGCTCTGTGCTTTACAGACTCATCTGGATACTTATTTAATTACATTAGATAGTTAGCTCATATATACATATAATACAGATAGTTACTGGAAGATAGTCAGAGTAGATTAGATAGAGATATAGTGTAGGTGATAGGTTCCAGTGCAGGGTGTTAGGTAGTGTGATAGGAATTACTGTTTCTCTGCTGTCCATACATAAATGCTACGGACATAGTGCTGTGATATCACAACAATACTTGCACCAACCAGTAGTATCTACTCAGACCTGATAAAATGTAAAGTTGCATGTATTGCACAAAAAATATGTGCATCATTAGTGCAAATTTGTGCAATTGCGAAAATAATGACTGGAGATCACGAATTCTAGAAATCAGGAATTTATTGCAAATATTATGTAAAAAATCTGTGAAATATTGCAAAATTGAATATTGTTTATTCCGCTCATCACTACTGTCCAAGGACCCAGTGGCATCCACATTATCTGCCTCTATAGTATTTTCACCTTTGTCGAGACATGGTGCTACCTACAATACCAAGTGACCCCCTATTTATTCAACTATCCTCAAAAAAGTCAAGTAAAGGGTGTACAGACTCATAGACTTTCTTTGAGCCAGCACACCACACACTACACACTTGGCTCATGTCCTAGGAGATCTAAATATAGCCGATCAGAAATACAGAAGCATAGCACTCGGTCCAGTTCTTCTGATTCTTCATTATAGCGATTGGTGGTTATTGCAGTACCCAAACCACTTTGTTTTAGCAATCTGTGGTAGTCTCGAAACTCAAACTTCATATCTGACATTTGACTAAGACATGCCAAATGCTTTTTGTTGTTTTTTTATGATAGGTAGTCTTTAAATCAATGCCATCCAACTAAGAACAGTGCCAAAGGTTTTGAGTGCTCCACAGTTTTGAAAATCAAAATACATATGTTCAACAAGTTTAATGACATATAGCCTAACAAAACAGATATTTTTTGTGGATTTTTTCTTAGACATTGTGTTAACAGCAGACAAGACCTTGCATTGATCAGTAGTGAGAGTAACATTTCAGAAGCTGTTGAAGCAAGGTTAAGGAATGTACTTGTGCATTGCACCAAGTAGATGATACATCAGTCATTATACATGCACCAAGTAGATGATACATCAGTCATTATACATGACTGTTGAATTCCCCTGAATTTCTAGTGTAGGGGAAAGAAGCAATTATTGAAATTAACCTACCAGCCATGTAACACAGACATTTCTGAGAGAGAAACAGAGAGAGAGACAGAGAGAGAGATAGAGAGAGAGAGAGATGCTCATTTTAGTCATTCATTGCTTTGGCTAATATACAATGGTTTTTGATAGGGGACCCTACATGGCATTGATCCCTAACTTTTAGTTTCCATTCTAGTCGTGACAGTCTTATCTGGTTATGCTGTAAGATTTTGTTTCAGTCATTTAGAAAGCCACACAGATAATATAAGATCATCATGAGTAGTGCCATATATCAAGATTAATATCTGCCATATCTGGCAAACTCAACTCTACAACATCTGTAAATCATAGTATTGAATTTACGTACTAATGCTACATTTTATGTTTTCATTACATTTATAATTCTGTTCAGGATACTAAATGTAAGAGATGTATTACAATATGAAGCCTCTTATCTGATAATAAAAGTACAGTCGTGGCCAAAAGTTTTGAGAATGACACAAATATTCGTTTTCACAAAGTTTGCTGCTAAACTGCTTTTAGATCTTTGTTTCAGTTGTTTCTGTGATGTAGTGAAATATAATTCCACAAACTTCATACGTTTCAAATGCTTTTTTGACAATTACATGACATTTATGCAAAGAGTCAGTATTTGCAGTGTTGGCCCTACTTTTTCTGGACCTCTGCAATTCGACTGGGCATGCTCTCAATCAACTTCTGGGCCAATTCCTGACTGATAGCAACCCATTCTTTCATAATAACTTCTTGGAGTTTGTCAGAATTAGTGGGATTTTGTTTGTCCACCCGCCTCTTGAGGATTGACCAAAAGTTCTCAATGTGATTAAGATCTGGGGAGTTTCCAGGCCATGGAACCAAAATGTCAACGTTTTGGTCCCCAAGCCACTTAGTTATCACTTTTGCCTTATGGAACGGTGCTCCATTGTGCTGGAAAATGCATTGTTCTTCACCAAACTGTTGTTGGATTGTTGAAAGAAATTGCTGTTGGAGGGTGTTTTGGTACCATTCTTTATTCATGGCTGTGTTTTTGGGCAAAATTGTGAGTGAGCCCATTCCCTTGGATGAGAAGCAACCCCACACATGAATGGTCTCAGGATGCTTTACTATTCGCATGACACAGGACTGATGGTAGTGCTCACCTTTTCTTCTCTGGACAAGCCTTCTTCCTGATGCCCCAAACAATCGGAAAGAGGCTTCATCAGAGAATATGACTTTGCCCCAGTCCTCAGCAGTCCATTCACCATACTTTCTGCAAAGGTTTAATCTGTCCCTGACGTTTTTTTTTGGAGAGAAGTGGCTTCTTTGCTGCCCTTCTTGACACCAGGCCATCTTCCAAAAGTCTTCGCCTCACTGTGCGTGCAGATGCGCTTACACCTGCCTGCTGCCATTCCTGAGCAAGCTCTGCACTGGTGGCACTCCGATCCCGCAGCTGAATCCTCTTTAGGAGATGATCCTGGCGCTTGCTGGACTTTCTTGGACACCCTGAAGCCTTCTTAACAAGAATTAAGCCTCTTTCCTTAAAGTTCTTGATGATCCTATAAATTGTTGATTGAGGTGCAATCTTAGTAGCGACAATATCCTTGCCTGTGAAGCAATTTTTATGCAACGCAATGATGACTGCCCGTGTTACTTTTCAGGTCACCATGGTTAACAATGGAAGAACAATGATTTCAAGCATCACCCTACTTTTAACATGTCAAGTCTGCCATTTTAACCCAATCAGCCTGACATAATGATCTCCAGCCTTGTGCTCGTCAACATTCTCACCAAGACAATTACTGAAATGATCTCAGCAGCTCCTTTAATGACAGCAATGAAATGCAGTGGAAAGGTTTTTTTTGGGATCAAGTTAATTTTCATGGCAAAGAAGGACTATGCAATTCATCTGATCACTCTTCATAACATTCTGCAGTATATGCAAATTGCTATTATAAAAACTTAAGCAGCAACTTTTCCAATTTCCAATATTTATGTAATTCTCAAAACTTTTGGCCACAACTGTAGATTAAATCTAAGTGCCAATGTTCTACAAGACAGAAAAGAAGAAATTATCTTAGCTTTACCCTGTTTTTTTTAAGTGAAAATATCTGTCTGCAATATTGTTATTTCGCTGATTTGTGTACTTTGAGTTCTGGAGGCGGCAATGGGCAGTGCAATATTCCAAAACACTTATTGCTACTTACTTGGAGAATATATTACATTTCTTCTTCTAAAACAGTTTGACTGCATCCTGCTGAGTCTATATTTTTTCATGCACTAACAAGGGTAAGTGGATCCAGGTGGTAAGCTGTGAAATGGAGCCCCCCTGCATCACTTAATCAAGATTGCCGGAACCAAGCTCTATGCTAATAAATCAGCAAGGAAATTGTTTCTTTCCTAAGCAAATGGCTTAAATTGGTTTCAGATTTAAGCTACATACAGTATATTTAAGCTACATACAGTATATATATATATATACAGTATATACAGTATATATATATATACAGTATATACAGTATATATATATATATATATATATATATATATATATATACATATATATATATTAGAGATAAGCAAATTTCTAAAAAAATTAAATTTGATCGGTTCGTCAAATTTTCCGAAAAAGATTCGTTTTGATCCAAATAGCAATAGCTTGCTGCAGAGAGCCTGTAAAGGGTTGTAGAACACTGTGCCTTGCAGTAACATGCATATGGAGTCTGCTGTAGTAGGGAAACAATACCGTGAGTCAGTATGAAATGTAGGTGAAAGGCGTCGTTCTTATAATCACTACACACTTCACTTATTTGGGTAGTTATGGGGCCAAAACTGACCAGCCTTACATGTCAATGTTAGCTCCAGGTATAAAGAACTGTGTAGAGGCCCAAGATCCTACCATAGCTTGAAAGAGAGCACACCTTTTACACCGTCATCAGCTGATTCCACATAGATGTTTACAGAACCTGTTCTATTAAATGCAAGAAGAGCCCCCCTTACAGAGTGGAGAGGGTGTGAGCAGTAAGTTTGTGTTGATGTCACTGATTATTTTGCCCTTCCTCTGATCCACCAGAACAATAACCCCCCAAAAACGGATCCTGTCTGTTGAGCATCCGCCTTCACTCGGTAAGCATTTGGTCAGTAATCCATCAGTATTGCTAAAGCAGAAAAAAAAGGAGTGCATCCAAAACAGAGGTGGCATGTGAATGGAATCTTTGCATGTCTTCTGTGGATGTCTCTTCAAGATGTTGGCTGGGCAGTAGCTGCTGACTGTCCTCTAGTAGCTCGTCCTCCCTGAAAAGTGAAGCCAAGCCTACGACATATAATCGGTTTTGCACTGAGAGAACTGAACATGACAGAGGAAATTTCATGACAGGTGGAGGCACAGGGCCTGCTCATAGACCACGCCAACTAAGTGTCTGATGTCACTTGCGACAAAGTTGAAGACGGAGTCAACCATTCAAGCACCACTGGGTTGCTGGTCAAGACACGACCGCTAGATGACACCGGGAGCTCAGGCCTCTCGCTGCGATTACTGCTGCCACTCCCCACCCACTTTTTTTGCTGCCTGTGACAGAAACAAGTTGGCCACTGCCCGTTCCCTTTGAAGGGCCTGTCACCTGTCTGTCTGTCATACTGTATAATAAAAGAATTAAATTAAAAATAAAATAATACCCCCAAAAAAGGCTGTCGTACAATGTTACTTCACAGCTGAATGGCAATTTAGACATATTTTTTTTTTCTGATTAATAAAGACCTCCCCCCCCCCCCCAAATAAAAATTAACAATCACAATTCATAGCAGAACAGATAATAGGAAGTAGGTTTATTTCCCTTTGATACACCCCATAACTGGTTGTAGTACAATGCAACTTCACCACAGAATGGCAATTAAGACTTCTTCTTTTTCCTATTTCCACACCCCAAAAAAAGACATGTAACAATCACAATTCACTGCAGAACAGCTAATAGGACGTATGTATATTTTCTTTTTATACACCATGTAAATTGCTTTAGTACAATGTTACTTAACCTCTGAACTGCAATTAAGACATATATTTTATTTTTCTGAATAATGAACTCCCCCCCCAAAAAAAAAAAAAACTACAATCACAATTCACCACATAAGGTCAATCAAGATGTATTATTTTTCCTATTTCTACACCCCAAGAAAAGAAATATAACAATCACAATTCACCGCAGAACAGCTAATGGGAAGTATGTATATTTCCTTTCTATACACCACGTAAATGGCTGTAGTACAATATAGTAGTACAATAGTAGTACAATATAACTTCACTGCTGAACACCAATTATGACATATATTTTTTCCTTTTTGTCCAATTTTTTAAATCCCAAAAAAAGAAATATAACAATCACGATTCACCGCAGAACGGCTAATGGAATGGACATATATTTCCTTTCAATATACCATGTAAATGGCTGTAGTACAATGTTACGTCACCGCTGAACGGCAATTAAGACATACATATATTTCTTTCTGATTAATACACTCCCCCCCCCCCCAAAAAAAAAAAAAAAAGGGACATATATAAATTTCATTTTAATACACCATGAAAATGGCTGGAGTACAATGTAACTTCACCACTAAATGGCAATTATGCCATATTATTTTTTTTCCTATTAATACACCCCCCCAAAGAAGTTAAACAATGTAAAATCCACACAGAACGGGTAATAGGATGCATGCATCTTTCCTATTATTAATAGCTTTATCATTGCACCCCAATCACAAGTAAAGTTTGCTGGAATTAGTAATGCATCACATAGTGCAAACAACCTAAAAACAGCAGTATAACACCAATTTGGTTCTCCAATTAGTGCAGCAAGGTGTAATAGAATCACTTCTATTACCAAGGCTGTAGACTCTCCTATTTAACCCTGTTCTCCTTTTATAGTGTAGATGATGCCTTCTATCCTTTCCCTACACCATATATAATCTTTCGCTAAACTTGAAAATTGTTTTTTTTCAGCACAATAAAGTCTTTTCTACCACTGTCCCTAGCGCCTGCTGACATCTTTCCTTGCACTAAGCACATTGGAAAATGGCAGAATCCAAAATGGCTGAGGCTATTTATAGGGCTGTGACATCACAGGGGATGCATGCATGGCATTGTGGGTGAACCCTCGTTCCTAGAGTTCATTGCTCCATATAACGTGCAGCAGCCATTTTAGGAAAAAATGTGACTGGTGCAAATCGAATTTTTCCTGAAATTCGGATAGAATGTCACTTCGACAACTTTGATTCGCTCATCTCCAATATATATATATATATATATATATATATATATATATATACACACACACACACACTTCCATAGCATTATATATATTTATAGTAGCAGAAAGCAAATCAGCAATGCCACCCTTGTTTCTAGGAACACGTCTCTCCCATAAAAAATGTACATGGAGCTGTAGATACAGAGCTGTGTGCTCTGGAAATGAGAGGGGGTAAAACGGCATGCTGATTCACAAACCCAATAATAGCTTTGCCTCTTTCGTTTCCATAGGACACAGTTTAGAGGGAACAATTCTCCAGATTATCTGAGTCTTTTAAAATTAGGTAGTGTAGATGGTGGGATATTGAGAGTCTTCCCAATTTTCCATTCAGGGACATTTCTTTAAATTGCTCTACAATTTTTAGACACAGTTTTTCACAGATTGATGAACCTCTTCACAGACTCTCTAACATGCTCTTTTTATACCCAATCACGTTGCTTAGTGGCGACTTTCTCCTCCAGATGTTTTTATTAATACCACTTATTTTTCCAGCCTTATGATGACCCTGCCCCAACTTATTTTATATGCTTTGCTGCCATCAAGTTTTTTTTTTTTTTTCATAAAATGGTGAAATGTCTCACGTTTAACATCTGTGTTCTATGATCTATTCTGAATAAAATATGGGTCTATAAGATTTGCATTGCATTCTGATTTACGTGTACAGAATTCCAACTTTTTTGGAACTGGGGTTATATATGAATGAGCTTCTTCATGTATAATTCTCGTGCTACAATGACGCTTTCATTGAAAACAACGGTTTAAGACCATTTGCAGCAATCTCGGAGTGATACTGCATGGTTACTGTGTAAAGATACATATACAATATGATAATAGCAATGTGAAGTGTCGCACCAGAACAGCAAGTGTATAGAATAGAGGTACTCTCAGTCAACAGGTCCACCCGCTCTGCGTTTCGGGGTATTATATGACCCCTTCCTCAGTGGTGACCACTGAGGAAGGGGTCATATAATACCCTGAAACGCGTTTGTTATTCCCCAATATTAAAGAGAACATTGGCTACTGTCAATTAAGGATATTCAACACAAGGACGATCCGGACGTAGACCACCCTATATACCAACATCTTGTCTGCCGCGCGAACAATGGCTCTCCTGACAAATCCACACAACGTGGAGACGCCAGCGTGGTACTTAATCAGACGGCATCGATTTCGGGGACAAGCGGAGGTACCAAACTCTATGTCCGTAGGGGTAAGACTGTAGCCTTCTCCCACAAATAGGGAGAACATTGTATATTGCCGCTCTATATCACGGCTGATAACCAACTAATTTGGGACACTTACATATTAAACCTGCACTGGAGTGATTACATCATGATCTGGTTTATGGAATGTTACCTTTACATGGAGTGATATATTATATCGAACTCACTATCGGTTCCAGTCCAATCACTTATGTTGGAAGGAAGTAGCAAATTTGAATGAGATCCAAGATTAACCATACAAGTGCTGCTATAAGTGAACTATATGCTGGTTTGCACAATTAGATGCTGTTAACATTGGCTGCTATACTAATCTATATTTTTATATTTTATATTGATTTTGGTGTTGATTATTATGTGTTTTTATCATTATTTTTAAGTGTATTAATTTTAGGTCACTTTAATAAATAGACAGAACCATCAATCCCAGATACAAGAGAGTGCCCAGTCTTTTTACTACAATATGATAATACCTCATTATTTGTTTAGTCCCTAGAGTCAGCGCGGACAGCCTCAGAAGGCAAATCTTTATATTTTTTGTCATTTTCATGCATCATCAAGTTAATTAATTTAAGCAATGTAAATTCTCCATAGCATTGTATGAAACTACAACAAGAGACAGGAGGATAAAGGGCATGTGTCTACAGATTTGTACCTATGAAACAGGTTGACCTGTTGCATGTGCACTTGATAGCTCAAGGCATCTGTGTTGATCTGATGTTCATGTGTGCCCGCAGTTCTGAGAAAAATAAAGTCTTAATATATGTAAATGAGCCTGTAGGAGCAATGTGGGCGTTGCCATTAAACCTATAGGCTCAGCTCTCTCTGCAACTGCCACGCCCTCTGCACTTTGATTGACAAGACCAGACGTTATCACACCTGCCTGGCTCTGTGAATCAGAATGCATGGAGGCAGAGCTCAGAAGAAACTTTAGGTAAATAACAGTAAACACACTTTAATTTAATATGTGATTAATATGAGCAGAAATTATCAGCAGAGAGCAAAAGTGGCAACTTCAATATTAAAGCTGAAAGAGAAGGGAAATAAAGCAGGAAGCTAAACATAAATTAAATAGTAATTATCCCTGTTTGTCTTTAAATAAATGCATTTTTGGTACAACTTGTTTTTGACAGAAAGGCAAGAAAGCATGAAAAGGATTTAGGCAGCTCATTTCCACAAGCCACGCATGCCTCCAGAAGGTACTGTACATGCTCCTTCTAAAACTGTTTGTTTTGCATCTTATTGAATGTGCTTCATTTTTTTAAATGACTGATCATGAAAATGTGTTGCTCAGTTTTCTCATCAAGGATTTGCTGAAAATGACACATAATCCAGATGTTCAGGCTCCCACTTGATAAACCATATGTCATTTTATGGTGTATACTGCAAATCCTTTTTTTTTTTTCAGTAAGCATTTAGACTGAAATTAAAGAAAGAAAATTCCACGACTTGAAAATATAAGAAATTGACAAAGTACAGAAGTTCAAATGGTCAACGTCTGCAAGATCTGTCATATCATTTTGATCACAACATGGAATTCGATCCACATTTCAGGAATTATTCGATTTGCCTAGAAGCCGAATTTACTCCTAATTAATCCTGAAATTCAAACTTACCACCTTCATTTGCACTCAAAGGGCCACCAGCCTCCATCTTGCTTAAAGATCTCGACCGAAATCCTGTGCGGCGCAAGATTACATCATCACGCCGGCACGTGATTTCGGCCGAGATCTTCAAGCAAGATGGCGGTAGATGGCCTGTTGTGAACGCGACATCTAAGGGGTACAATGATGGGGGCGGCGCTATCGCAACTCCCTGTAATTGCACCCGCTACTTACAAAAAAATGCGCCTTGTGGTAAAGCAATTCATCACAAAGCTAATTTTTTTGTGAAATTCGCTGAATCAGCTGAATCAAATTTTCAGGAAATTCACTCATCTCTAAATATGATGACAAAAAGCAGTAAATATCGAATTGTTTCATTCGCAAACCTTACAATCGATTGAAAGACAAAACAAAACATAAAATTTTTTACTTTTTATTGTAATTTTGTATAGAAATGTCGACATTAAGATTGGTAATTCAGGATTTTTTTCTTTTGTCACTCACTTTCTACCCCTTTTTTTCCCTTATTTTTAATTTTATTTCTTTCCCCATATAATTCACCTGAATCCAATCAATACTCACATTTTTTAAATTTTTACAAAATCGATTTGCTCATCTCTAAAGATAATTCATCCTTAAAGGCAGTCAGATGACATTATAAAACATTTGCCCCCCCCATTAAAATAGTACCTATCTTGTGTCTGTCCCACATAGAGATCCTGAAAAACTGTACTTTATAAAGTTATGAAAATTAGCGGTTGCAAGTGCCCAGGGGCAAAGTTATGGTCGCAAGTGCACAAGCCCCTCAGCTATATGCCCAGATAACTACTCCCCATGCAGTCCTCTGGCCCACTCTCTTCTCCTACTTCATCCTTCTCCTCTCTCTTGGAGATCCTGCATGAGCACCATCCACCCCCAGGCCTGCACATGCGTACTGCTCTATGGGCAGAGGCATGGATCATAACAGTGTGCATGCACAGGCCCGACATTGACTGACACTCACACGTGATCTCCAAGCCAGAGAAGGATGACAAAGTTGGAGAGGAGGGTGGGCCAGAGGACTGCAAGGGGAGCACATAGGCACATAGTTGAGGAACCTAGGAACTTACAGCCTTAACTCCACCCCTGGGCACTTGCAACAGCTACTTTGCATAACTTTGTAAAGTACTCTTTTCAAGATCTCTACTTGGGACAGACACAAGAGAGCTACTATTTTAATGGGGGGAAAACGTTATATAACACAATCTGAGCGGTCTAAAATGTGCAGAGTAGGAGTAGTAGTAGTAGTGGGAAAGAGACTAGCTTTAAACACCATTTTATCTTATTAAATCTAATTACTGGGGGTTTAAAATTATGTTCTGATGATTTATAGGATTTGGAGCTTATTTTTAAATGGAATATGCCACTTGCAAATATACACACCAATTAGCACCGGGTATCCATTTTTATCAAGGGGTTGGCTATAAATTACTTCTGAAAAACACTGAACCATTGAAAGAACAACACCATAAAGTACAAAGAATACAACTTTATTTAATATATAAATAGACAAAAATAATAAAATATACCATAAAACTAGCAGTAGCACCAATGAAACTCAAGTAAGGAAGAAAATAGGAGGGGACCGCAGGGTCAGTACATGAAGGGTACACACAAAAAGTGCATAGTAACATGTAAACAGCACTCCACAGCTATAGTTAACAGTACTAGCCCCAGGACAAAAAGTCCTCTAAGACGACAGAACAAAACCTAAAGAGTGGTGCAAAATAATAAAGTATACCCTCCACAAATGTGTCGATCCTGCGGTCGCCTCCTCCCAACGCCGTTTCGCCCAAACTGCCTTCTTCCGGGGATGAATCAAACTGTTACTACCCCTCCTTAAACAAGGCTTCTTATTAGATTAAAATCAATCCCAGGTGAGTATATGGGTCCGTATAACAAACATACCAGTCAATGAGGAGGTCATCATCTATCGGCAGATCACGGACCTGTGATGACGTCATGGTTACATGACCGCTAATGTGATCACCTGACCCATGACGCACGAGTCACATGACCGCAAAGCCGGAATTAATGAACAGAACGTCATACAGCTTAATATTAAGAATAAAGGCCGTTAAACGGTGAAAGACTAAAGAAACAAGCAAAAGTGCTGAGTGTGAATAGGGTGATAAAGAGTGCGCGAAAAAAGGGGAGAAACAAAACACCCTTCATTTGCTGGCCCTGCGGTCCCCTCCTATTTTCTTCCTTACTTGTGTTTCATTGGCACTACTGATAGTTTTATGGTATATTTTATTATTTTTGCCTATTTATATATTAAATAAAGTTGTATTCTTTGTACGTTATGGTGTTGTGCTTTCCATGGTTAGGTGTTGTTCACTTGCAAATATAGTACAATTAGGGATCACATCTTCTGTGGCCTTGGTAATTTCAAAAATGTGCCGTTACTGTGAGTATCGGCTCATGAATCATGGTACTTAAACGAATCAGCATCAATCTATGGCTAGTATGTTGTAAAGCATGAGGACCTGAGCAAATTGATTTATAGCTCTGTGGGAAAATATTCAGTACAGCTTCTAATTTATTCATATGCATCGTTATATAGATAGAGGTTCATGTAGAGGTAGATGCCAATCACTGGGGATGGCCAATGGACCCCCAATTAGCAAAGATTCAGTTTATAAATTACAAGCTTTACTGAATATTTTTCCATATCACTTTTTGTCAATTTGCTCAGCATCCCTTTCTCTATAATATGTATGTTCAATATATGTTCAATAGGACAGGTTCTCTTTAATACAAATACCCTGCTTAGATACAGATTGGAAAGATAATGTGATGGATACCACCACTAGGGCGAGTTCAGGAGCTAATGGCATACGGTCAATAGTAAGATATTTTTTTAATATGTAACCATGTTCTTTCTACTGTTGGCTTCACTTGGCTGCATGTTACAATATCAATATGCAGGGGATTTTATGCATTGTATCATAAACAAACAAAAAAAATTACCACTAAAAATATATATTAGCAAAGTCTCGCAGGACATCGGGAAATAACTTAAAAACCTTTTGCCAAACTCGGGTTACCACTTGGAACCGAACCTAAGTTTGGGAAAAGGGTTTTAACAGTAGAAATAAAGTTTTAAAGTTATTACCTGAAGTCTCGGCTCATCTGAGCTTGCTCCGTACAGTATTCAAACAAAGTTTTATGCAAATTGACTTTGGATATTTCAGCCGAAGTCGAATCGCTCATCCCTAATTGTGATTCTCCATATTGCTTCCTTTGTTGGCTGAATTCATTTTTCTCATTATACACTGCTCGTTTCCATGGTTGCAACCAATCTGAAATTCATAAGCGGCAGTCGTGCTTGCACACTATAGGAAAAAGCACTGACCTTTCTGGTGGCAGGGAACTCGGGACCACACATGAGCTAGTCCTATAGTGTGCAAGCACGACCAGTGCTGCTGGATTGCAGGGTGGTCGTAACCATGGAAACAAATGCATAATGTGATGGAAAAATGAATCAAGCCAGCAAAGGAGCCAATAAAGACAATCAAAATACTTTAGTAAGTGCATTGTATTAACTGCCTCTACATAATAAATTATATTTGCTGAAGTGAGACAACCTCTTTAAACAACACATCTTTAAAATACACCTTTGAATAATATAAGATAAGCTTGCTTTAAAAACATTGACTTTAAGAAGTTTATAGTCTTTTACTCTCATATTATTTATTTCCTTTGATTAAAAATCATTTTGCGCAAAAGAAGAAGCCTCCAATGCTAAATTGTATTTTGTCAACTAATCTACGAGCTGGATGCATTTAGTTACCCAAGACTAAGTGAGTAAATACAGTTTCTCACTTGAGGAAGACTGTGCATCACTTGGTAATTGGGCAATACTTTTAGAACTTTGGGGAAAAAATAATGTAAATTCAAATACATTTGTTCAGCCACGTATAACAACTGTTAATGCAAGTAGAAAACAATTTACATTAACATTAATGAGAATGCCTAGAACAATAGTAGAATATTAAACAATTGTAGAAGACACTGTGCTTATTTGTAGGCTTTTCAATGAGCCATCTTATACCTGTTCAATTGTGCAGCATGTTAGAGCTGTATGGCAAAAATACCATATCTTCCATTTTCTTCTGCAAATTCTTTCTAAAAGTGACACTGACATTATATATTATAACAATGTATTTGGTAAAGTACTGCAGGGGGTTTGTATCTTGCCCAGATTGCTGAGATAAAAGGAATCCAGAAGGCTGTATGGTTTCAGCAAAGTATAGCTTGCTGGAACTTGCTTATTCTGACTTTAATTATAGGCTGGATCTTTTATATAATATTTAAAATGGTAGTTAGTAGAAATAAGCAAATTTTTCAAAAATTCAATTCGGCCGGTTCACCGAATCTTCTGAAAGGATTTGATTCAATACGAATGTATTCGTGGCGAATTGCGTTAAAAACAGCTATTTCCTGGCTGCAGAGAGCCTGGATAGTGGTGTGGAACACTGTGCCTTGCAGTAACACGCATAGGGAGTCTGCTGTGGTAGTGAAATAATATTGCGAGTCAGTATGACACGCAGATGAGAGGCGTCGTTCTTAGAATCACTGCACATCTCACTTATCTGGGCAGTTACGGGGCACTATGTATGTAGCAGGTATGTATAGACAGCTACACTATATAACTATCTAACCTACACTGACTATCTCCCACTTAGATATATAAGCTAACTAACTACCTATCTATCTAATGTCATGACACAGGAAAGCAGAGAGCACAGCAATAACTCTGCTGTCTCTCTCAGATCTGCAAAATACTGCATACAGTGGCTGCTGGTGAGATTTTTATATACTAAAAGGGTTGGCAACTTTACTATTGTTTGCTAGGGATGTTGCTATCTTCAGACAAAAACATTGCAGCCTTCTCATTGGCCCACCAGCAAAAAGGAAGGTTAATGATTAAAATGAAATCTAGAATATTCTAAATTACGAATAAATATCACTATTTTCTAAATATTGGCAAATTCTCGAAGTGCCGATATTCGCGATTAATATTCGCGATACAAATATTTGCTCCCAACACTACTGGTGAGTCGTTTCTTCACTATTAGTGCTCATCAGCGACTCTAGACTCAGGCTGCTGCTGATGGAGCTGGTACTCCACGCATGAGCTGCCACTGGCTGACATCACAGGGAAGATTCACAGGGGAGTATTTCTGTCCGCTTGGAGAAAGCCAGGATTTTATTTCATTATGATGGACACAGAGCAGTTCCTCCCCTGTGTGACTTCTTTGTTTGCCCAGGCAAACGAGGTGTAGAACAGCATGACACCGACGTGCCCTGCACATGTTGTATGCTGGAGGAGCACTGTGAATTGTCCCTGCAGTGGAGGCTGAGGACATGGTGGAGGATGAGGAGGCAGAGGCGGACATTGTTGCAGGACCAACGGCGTGAGAACATGGAGGCAGAAGCAGCATCGCCTGGCTAAGTTCCTTGTGTGACTGGGCAGTAACCACATTTACCCAGTGGGCCATAAAGGACATATATTGTCCTTGGCCATAGTTACAGCTACTGATCAGTTTTCCCAAAAAAGGCTGTATCACAAACAAATTTCACCACTGAATGGCTAATTGACACAATTAATCAGTCCTTATAGAAGAAAGTCTACATTCACCGACCGATTTTCCCAAAAAAGCCTGTATCACAAACAAATTTCACCACTGAATGGCTAATCTACGAATTGTTAGTCCCTACAGAAAAAAGTCTACATTCACCAACCAATTTTCCAAAAAAAGGCTGTTTCACAAAAAAATTTCACCACTGAATGGCTATTCGGCACAATTACTCAGTCTCTACAGAAGAAAGTCTACATTCACCGACCAATTTTTCACTGAATCACAATGTAAATTCACCACAGAACGGCTAATAAGAAGTACTTATTTTTCCTATTAATAAACACCAACAATGGCTGTATGACAATGTAAATTCACTGCAGAATGGCCAATGACACATACTTATTTTTACAATTAATACACCTTAACAATGGCTGTATAACAATGTCTGTTCACTGCAGACCGGCTAAAAAGACATATTCTTTTTCCTATTAATGCACCCCAAAAAATAGATATAACAATCATAATTCTACGCAGAATGGCTAATAGGACGTACATATCTATCCTATTAATACACCCCGTAAATGGTTTTAGTACAATGGAACTTTACCGTTGAACGGCAAATAATACTTTTTTTTGCCACTAATACACGCCAAAAAGGGCTTTCATTTTCTTACTTCCCCACACAACGGCTTATAAGCCCTTTTTCTTTTTTCCCACTAATACACACCAAAAAAAGGCTTTAGAGCAAATAACAAACTGCCACTAATACATGCTAAAAAGGGCTTTCGTTTTCTCACTTCACCACCCAACGGCTAATAAGGCCTTTTTCTTTGTCCCCACTAACAAACGCTAAAAAAAGCTTTGAAACATATAACTGCGTCCGTGAACGGCAAATATTACTTTTTTTTTTGCAACTAGTACACTCCAAAAAGGGCTTTAATATTCTCACTTCACCACACAACGCCTAATAAGCCCTTTTTCTTTTTCCCCACTAAAACACGCCAAAAAAAGGCTTTAACCTCTTATGGACACAGGACGTACACGTACGTCCTGTGTCCAGGCTTTAAAGATGGCGCCCGCTCCTGCCCCATGCGGGCGCCCTAGCCGCGGGTGTCCGCATGGTTCTTGTAGCAGACACCGGCGGCTAATGTCCGCGACCGGCAGTAATGCTGATCGCGGACATCTAACCCCTCAGATGCCATGGTCAATCCTGACCACGACATCTGAGCGCGCACAAACCGAAAGTTTCACTTTCGATTTTCTCTCCGGCTGCCCCGTGTGGCGATCGGAGGAGCCAGAGTGTGCCTGTAGTAGCCTGGGTTTCTATGAATGAAACCCAGGCTGCTCTGTAGTATTTCCTATGGAGCCTTGCCTGTAATAGGCTTCATAGGAAATATGCGATTTTTCATACATTCGTATGATAATGGCAATCAAATGATTGTAAGTTATAGTTCCCTATGGGAACTATATAAAAGTGTAAAAAAAAAAAGGTAACATTTTTAAAAAAAAAACCATAAAAGTTCAAATCACCCCCCTTTTGCTAAAATAAAAATAAAAAACGGAAAAATTTTATAAAATACACATCATGGGTGTTGCAATGTGCGAAAACGCCCTTACTATAAAAATATAAAAAAAATATTTCCCAAAAGGAAAAAAGCGTCCAAATGGCGGATTCGCCATTTTTGGTTGCTTCATTTTCCACAAAAAATTACATAAAATGTGATCAAAATTTTTTTGCAATTTCACCCCATTTGGATTTTTTTCCTGCTTCCCACTACATCATATGCAATATTAAATGATGTAGTTGGAAGGTACAACTTGTCCCACAAAAAACAAGCCTTTACATGGCTATGCGAACCAAAAAATAAAAAAGTTATGGCTCTGGGAAGGCAGGGAGCGCAAAAAACCCCCACAAAAATAAAAAAAAACTCCGGTCCTTAAGGGGTTAAAACATATAACAGCAGCCGTGAACGGCAAATGATACTTTTTCTTACCACTAACACATGCCAAAAAGGGCTATAATTTTCTCACATCACCACACAATGGCTAATAAGTCCTTCTTCTTTTTCCCAACTTATACAAGCCTAAAAGAGGCTTTAGAACATGTACCTGCAGCCTTGAACGGCAAATGCATATTTTTTTGCCACTAATACACACCAAAAAGGGCTTAAAATTTTCACTTTACCACACAACCGCTAATAAGCCCTTTTTCTTTTTCCTCACTAATACACACCAAAAAAAGGCTTTAGAAGATATAACTGCGGCTGTGAACAGCAAATGATTTTTTTTTGCCACCAATACACGCCAAAAAGGGCTCCAATTTTCACACATCACCACACAATGGCTAATAAGCCCTTTTTTCTTTTTCCCCACTAATACACACCAAAAAATGATTTAGAACATATAACTGCGGTCGTGAACGGAAAATAATATTTTTTTGCCACTAATACATGCCAGAGACGGCTTTAATGCTCTCAATTCACGACACACTGGCTATTAAGCCCTTTTTCTCCACTAACACACGCCAAAAGGGCTTTAAAACATATAACTGCGGCCGTAAATGGCAAATTATACTTTTTTTTGCCACTAATACACGCCAAAAAGGGCTTTAAGAACATATAACTGCAACCTTGAACGTCAAATAAAGTTTTTTTTTGAGTAGATAATAGTAATATGCACTGGGTTGCTGGTTCATCAACCAGGGTGCTCTCGGTTCAGTAGTTTCACCCCACTACCCTGTAAATTTACTTAATATAAGTATACAAACCGGGCACACCTGAGGTTACCTGGAAACCACACTTAAATAATTTTATTGATAAAAAATAGAGTATCCAAAAAAGACGTTCAGACTAAATATGTATCATAAAGCAATCAAATGACATCATTATGCAGCGTTGCTCAATAATCAATATAAAAAATCTATATATAAAAATAGCGCTCAATCAATGAATGATGGTTTGCTAGATCCTAGTGTTGGAGTAGTTATAACAATTCCCAGTTCATATATAGCGATATTGTATATAGCAGTATTAGTCCATATAGTATCAATAAATAGGTATAGCAGCGGTGACAATGATAGCAGAGAAATCCAAGTTCATGAACTTAAAAGCTAGTTCCAAATTAGCAGCAAAGATCAAAGGGTGATATTTTCATGCCCATATTCCATGCAATAGCAGTCTTGAAACATTCAACTGTTGTGAAAGTCACTGAGTCAATCACTGTGTCTAGCGCAGTATCGCCCAGTCCATGTGCAGCGGCGTCCCGCTGTACCACTCGCTCAGCGGCGTCCCGCTGAAGTAGGATACTGTAACTGCAGTAATTGAGCCGGCAATTATATCGGAACAATCTTACCAGGGATCCCGACCTCTACCGTCTTACAGCTGCGGACTTCAGTAGGATATTGCTCTTGTGTCCTGTAAGCTGTCTGTTCTTTGCCACCCTGGTGGATTGCTGCACGTGAGCCTGCTGGTTTGAATACAGGCTCCATGTTGGTGCCACCTCTCACGCGGTCTTCTGAACTTGTGTTCGGCAATGGTTGTTCACTGTGTCTTGATGAAGCAAAAACATTCATGTGGGGGGTCTGACCAGACGCGTTTCAGGGTTATAATATCGCCTTCTTCAGTGATTCACAACACCTTAATTCATTTCAACACATGAAAGCAGCTACACATGTTTGCTTTAAATAAATGCAATAGTGTCTGATGTGTGCTCCAAATCTATTAGGCATTTAAGGCACCTCATGTAGATAGGCATTAAAAATAGCAAAAAGGGTATAATCCTTTAATAAATAACCCAAATGTTGTTATTAACCCAAATATTATTCTTATCTTCAACACTTTTCACAGTTTTACAGGAAGCCAATTAACTTTTTAGAATCTTTTCTTTTTATCTGGTCTGTCGTAGTAAACACTTCCATATAGAATCACACGAGCACCACAGGAGAGGGAATGTTGTCCTGGTCAGAATTGAAGTAAAGATATCAGTGCTCAAAACAAATATGCTAACCACAGGCTATATTGGTATATATTGATGTCAAGGTAAACCAAACAAGGTGCACTAACCTTTTTAATGGCTTCCTATGAAATTGGAATTAGTACTAATTAGTAGTGTTTATTGTATAAACTTTTGTTCTGGTTAATTGGTTGTATCACCGATCATTAGAGATGAGCAAATTTTTCAAAAATTCGATTCGGCAATTTGCCGATTTTTTTCAGAATTTTTTTAGTTTGATCCGAATATATTTGAGGTGAATTTTGTTAAAAAAACTTCTATTTCCGGGTTGATGAGAGCCTTTATAGTGGCGGAGAATACTGTGCCTTGCAGTAACACGCATAACGAGTCTGCTCTGGTAACTAAATAATACTGTAAGTCCATATGAAATGCAGATGACAGACGTCGCTCTTAGAATTACTGCACACTTCACTTATTTGGGAAGTCACGGGGCCAAAACTGACCAAATAACTCAAGTATGAACTCAGCCTTACAGTTTGATGTTAGCGCCAAGAAGAAGTGCACTCCTTTTACACCGTCGTCAGCTGATTCCACATAGATGTCTACAGAACCTGTTCTATTAAATGCTTAAACAAGTAGAGCCCCTCGACAGAGTAGAGAGGGTGTCAGCAGTAAGTTTGTGTTGACGTCACTGATTATTTTGCCTTTCCTCTGATCCGTCATAATAATGACACACAAAAAACGGATCCTGCCTATGGAGCATCTGCTTTCACTCGGTCAGCACTTGGTCAGTAATCCATCAGTATTGCTAAATCCAAAAAGAACAGGAGTGGATCCAAAATAGAAATGACAGGTGAACGGAATACACAGAGTGGCACGACGGCGAGAGATTGTGAAGGTGGCAGCAGTATGAGGAGGCTACAGAGTGGAACGACAATGGAGTGTGGAGTTGGCGGAAGCAGCAGAATCAGGAGGAGGCCACAGGGTGGCACAATAACAGAGTGTGGAGGTGGCAGCTGCATGAGGAGGCTGCAGTGGCGAGACGACAGAGTGTGGAGGTGGCGGCAGCATCAGCACAGGAGGAGGCCACAGAGTGGCACAATGACAGTGTGGAGGTGGCTACAGCATCAGGAGGAAAGACAGTGGCACGACGATGAGAGATTATGGAGGTGGCAGCAGCATGAGGAGGCCACAGAGTGGCATGACAACGAGATTGCACAGGGGGCAGAAGCATGAGGAGGCCACATAGGGGCAAGACGATGAGAGTTTGTGGAGGTGGCATCAGCATGAGGAGGTCACAAAGTGGCACAGCAGCATCATCATCAGGAGGAGGCCACAGGGTGGAACAATGACAGAGTGTGGAGGTGGCAGCAACATCATCAGAAGGCCACAGAGTGGCACAATGACAGAGTGTGGAAGTGGCAGCAACAGCATCAGCAGGAGGCCAAAGGGTGGCACAATGACAGGTTGGAGGTGGTGACAGCATCAGGAAGCCACAGAGTGGCACAATGACAGAGTCTGGAGGTGGCAGCAGCATCAGGAGACCACAGAGTGGCATGGTGACAAAGTGTGGAGGTGGCGGCAGCATCAGATGGTCACAAGGTGGCAAGGTGACATAGTGTGAAGGTGGCAGCAGCATCAGGAGGCCACAGAGTGGCAAGGTGACATAGTATAGAGGTGGCAGCAGCATGAGTAGGCCACAGAGTGGCACGACGGGCGAGAGATTGTGGAGGTGGCAGCAGCATGAGGAATGACAGAGTTGAACGACAATAGAGTGTAGAGTTGGCGGAAGCAGCAAAATCAGGAGGAGGCCACAGGGTGGCACAATGACAGAGTGTGGAGGTGGAAGCCGCATGAGGAGGCTACAGAGTGGTGAGATGACAGAGTGTGGAGGTGGCGGCAGCAGCAGCATCAGGAGGAGGCCACAGAGTGGCATATTGACAGTGTGGAGGTGGCTACAGTATCAGGAGGCCACAGAGTTGCACAATAACAGAGTGTGGAGGTGGCGGCAGCATCAGGAGACCACACAATGGCACGACGATGAGAGATTATGGCGGCGGCAGCAGCATGAGGAGGTCACAAAGTGGCACAATGACAGAGTGTGGAAGTGGCGGCAGCAGCAGCATCAGGAGGAGGAAACAGGGTGGAACAATAACAGAGTGTGGAGGTGGCAGCAACATCATCAGAAGGCCACAGAGTGGCACAATGACAGATTGTGGAAGTGGCAGCAACAGCATCAGCAGGAGGCCAAAGGGTGGCACAGTGACAGGTTGGAGGTGGTGACACCATCAGGAGACCACAGAGTGGAATGGTGAGATAGTGTGGAGGTGGCGGCAGCATCAGAAGATCACAGAGTGGCAAGGCGACATAGTGTGGAGGTGGCAGCATGAGGAGGCCACAGAGTGGAGAGGTGTCATAGTATAGAGGTGGCAGCAGCATGAGGAGGCCACAGAGTTGAACGACAATAGAATGTTGAGTTGGCGGAAGCAGCAGAATCAGGAGGAGGCCACAGGGTGGCACAATGACAGAGTGTGGAGGTGGCAGCAGCATCAGGAGGAGGCTACAGAGTGGCTCAACGACAGAGTGTGGAGGTGGTGGCAGCATCAGGTGACCACACAGTGGCACGACGATGAGAGATGGGTGGCAATAAAAGTACACGCTGACTATGGTGGGTGTAAGAAGGATCACTTGATATCAGATGTGTGGCATCAGGAGGGTGGCTAGAAGAAAACGGTCTCTTTTGTCAAGGTTTGGGTGAGGCAGCATAGATGATCTAATTTGATGCATCAGGCATTGGTGGGTAGAAATCCTGGCTTATCCACGCCTGATTCTCCACATTTTGGGTAGACAGGCGAGTTCTTCTTGGGGTAGGTAACTATGGCCCCGCCACACTAAACACCCACTCTGATGCCACATTACTAGCTGAGCAGATCAGCTTTTCCAGGGCATTATGGCCACAAATCCAGTTTTGCTGCCCATTTGTAGTGATGAGTTTCAGGAGCTATATTCGATTTTGCAATATTTTCCGAATATATGGGTCACTTTGGGTAAATTGTTCAAGCTGCTAGAAGTTTACTGAGACTCCAGATAATGGTTGGCATGGCGGAATATTACAATAGCTTTATATATGCATGTAGAGTGCTCCAATCTATATTTGCGATTGCGAAAATCGGCAATTAATGATGCACATATTTTTGCGCAATACGTGCAACTGGGTGACATCACAGAACTATGTTTGTACGGTCAGCAGAAGCCTACCTAACACCCTGCACTGTAACCTATTAGCTACACTATAAATCAATGTAACCTACACTGACTATCTCCCCTAACTATCTGAATTATATATCTAAGTTAATAAGTGAACTGTCTAATTATACAGCAAAGCACAGAGCACAGCAAGCACATGGCTTTCTCTCTCATAACTCTATTACACTACAAAAAATGGCTGCTGGGGAGGTTCCTTATATTGTAAGGGGTAGGCAACTACTATTGGTTGATTGGGATGCTGCTAAGCCCAGACAAAGACATTTCAGCCTTCTCATTGGCACCACAAGCAAGAGGAAGTTTACTGATGGAAAAAAAAGTAGAATATTCAAAATTCCGAATATATGGCACAATATTCTAAATATTTACAAATTCTCGAAGTTGCGATATTCACGATAAATATTTGCGATTCAAATATTCGTGCCCAACACTACCCAGTAGTCCAGCAGATATTTAATGTGGGGTGGCAGGGTGCTGTCCAAGTATGCCACCACTTGCTGCTCCAGGTCTACCTGCTGCTGCTGGTGAGTAGTTTCTTCACTATGTGTGTGAAGAAAGCTACTCATCAGCGACTATAGTCTCAGGTTGCTGCTGATGGAGCAGGTATTGCTCCTGCCACCCCACCCCTCCCTAGCAGCCATGGCAGTGGAACGTCACATATAAGCCTATGTTTGGGGCTGCCGTTCTGCCGTTGCAGCTCAAGGAGAGTGTGCTTTGCTGTGTACGAGTGGCTGAAGTGCATGCAAAGTTTCCTGGCCATTTTTAGGATGTTTTGCAGATGGGTGGAAGACTTCTGGAACAACTTGACAACCAGATTGAACACATGTGCCATGCAGGGCGCATGGCTTAGCCCTCCTTGACGCAGCTCCGACACAATGTTCTTCCTGTTGTCGGTCACCATGGTTCCGATTTTGAGTTGTCGCGGAGAAAGCCAGGATTCGATTTCTTGATCGGATTCGATTTCTAGTTTTGAGAAGAATATTCTAATCGTGAAATTTTATCGCGAATATCGGCACTTTGAGAATTTGAAAAGATCTAGAATTTATTGCTATATCTTCGGAATAGCGAATAGTCTAGTTTTTTTTTTTATCACTAGATAAACCTGTTATCTTTTCTCACTTATTTAATATAGCTACTCTTAATCTTTATCGTGCTATTTACCATCCATACCTATTTTTTATAGTTTTTATTTAACCCACAATTAATTAACTTTTATTATAAGTATTTTCCTACCTATCATGAGAAATGTATTTTTATAGATGCTACATTATTTTATTTTTAAAATAAATAATTACCTATAACAGACAATCACACAAAGGCTGTATGCTAAAAGCCAAGTATGCACAAGCTAACAACCTATCCATGAGACAGGTACAGTCAGCATACCTTACAATGGCAGCCTTGTGTGCTACGAGACATTCAAGCCCAGCTCTCATCTGACTGAGAGCTAGTAAGCTTCAAAGTTGCTTGAATTTTGTTAGATGGCTTGGGGGGACCTGCTCAAATAGATCATTATCATTAGGGTGACAAAAATTGTGAAACATTGTTGGGATGCCAGCTAACTCTTCTCTCACTGCTTAGAAGGACTGCATAAAAAATTTAATTTTCCTAACGCCTCCACACCGTCACTAGTAGGAGCTTAATACCGCCCACCAAGGACAGGAAACTACAGCAGAAGCCCAAATAAAAATACACCTCCTCCATCCTTCTCCAGTAGTTGTTTCCTATCCCTCAGGACACGTGGAAGCTCTTGCCAGCACTCTGGCTATCTCGGATTCTGCGCTCAGCCTAGGATTCACCCTTTACCGGCGGTATTACTGAGAGTTGAGCAGGGGACAGAGGTTCCGGGTGGAGCTGAGCTCTCCTTTTCTGTCCCTTGGAGTAATTCCCATTTAGGGCATCCCTGGGTGGTACCCACCTCTTGCATGGAGGGGATTGACCCATCGTGCGTCTCGCAGATGGGAATCCTCTGTGGGCCGCAGCCTAGCACTTCCTGGCCGGCTTAAGCACACTTCCAGTAGAGGAAGTGAGGTAATGCGCCTTCAGCTGGTCGGGGGCGTGGTGGCGGAGCCAGGTAGCAGGGTTAAAAGATCCTGCTCCCCAGAAGATGGCGGTCCTTATGGAATTGAGGATTGCCAGGATGTCTTCAGCAGACAATGACGCCCCTTGCAGATCTGCAGATCCCTGCGAGGCCCTCAGCACGGTAACTGACCTCCTCCGATTGCCGTAGGTTGCTGTTTTTCTTCATAGGGTACATGGGTGGGCCCCTCCCCCCAGGATCCAGCACTAATGTAGTCTGTATGCTCCTTAGGTAAAAGAGGTTGGCCCTACTAAACACACAGGTGGTGAATCCGCTAAAAATAAATATGCATTATGCAAAAAGAGTCTTCCCCACTCTACAAAAAAGCCGCTATTCCCACGTGATACTGAAAATGTGGTAGTGGAGGAATCACTGTCCTTTATGGAAAACCTTAGAACCCTTATTAGGGATGAGGTGAATTAAGCGATAGATCAACGTATGACTCCCTCCTCTCCCCATCCATCTACCCCAAAATCTGTGGATTCGTAGATCTGTGAGTCTTCGGACAATGGTTCGGGTCGCCCGTTCTGTTCTCCTGAAGATACGGACTTTTCATTAAAAACCATTTGGGCAACTATGAAGCTGGAAGAGGTTAAAGAACCTTTATCTGTCCCAGATCAAATGTTTCAGGGGTTGGAGGAAAAGAAGAGAAATGTTTTCCCTGTGCATAATAGTATATTAAAAGACATCATATCCAGCGAATGGAAGAGAAGAGACCTGCTACTTCCAGAGCATTCAAGCGTAAATACCTGTTTTCCGAATCTGACAGTGACACATGGGATAAAACTCCCAAGGTTGATGCCCCAATAGCGAAAATATACAAAAAGTCTTCCCTTTGAAGATATGGGGTTATTAAAGGACCCCATGGATAAAAAATGTGAGGGTCTCCTTAAAAAGTCTTGGGAGATGGGATCAGCTATGTTTGGACCAGCGATAGCGGCAACCTGTACAGCTAGATCTCTTTTGGTTTGTATTAGTCAGATGGAAAACTCCTTGGCAGCCATTACATCTAGGGAGGAAATTCTTTCCTCTATCCCGGTTTTAAAACATGCCTCCAACTTTTTTGTGGATGCTTTTGCAGACCTAGTAAGGCTCTCTGCTAGGTCTATTGCCCTGTCAGTCACTAGGCGTAGAGCAGTTTGGTTACGTTCTTGGTCTGGCGATGCAGGCTCAAATAGTCGCTTGTGTGCTATTCCCTGTGAGGGGATAGACTCTTTGGGTTCACATTAGATGATATTTTGTCAAATGTCTCTGACAGAAAGAAAGGATTTCCATCTGAGCCTCATTTTTTTTTATCAGAGGAAACATTTTCGTTCCCAAACAGACAGTCAAAATAAAAAGGAGTCACTGGGTAGGTGGTAGTCCTCCAGGGGCAAGGGCAGGGGTTTCTTATTTAACCCTCCTCCTCCTCTAAGAAGTCACAATGACGCCAGAGGTTCGGTAGGGGGGAGGCTTTCAAGATTCATTCAAGCCTGGGATGACATAGGTGCCTCCCCCTGGGTCCTAAGACAAGTCAGGTTAGGACACCAAATAGAGTTCTGCTCCTTTCCTCCGGAAAGATTCCTTTATTCGGACAAAAAGAATCACAAAGCTCTGGAATCAGAAGTTCCTTCCATATTACAAAAACAAGTCATCATAAAAGTCCCACAAGCCAAGAAGGGTCATGGGTTCTACTCTCCCTTATTTCTAATTAAAAAACCGAGTGGAAAATTCAGAACCATCTTCAACCTAAAAGTGCTAAATCGTCTAGTAATTCACAAAATATTCAAAATGGAGTCCATAAAGTCGACAATAAATCTCCTGTTTCAAGATTATTACATGGCTACAATCGATTTGGCAAATGCCTATTATCATGTCCCCATTCACATCGACAGTCAAAAATTCCTCAGACTTGCAGTCTACATAGAAGGAAAGCTAATTCACTTCCAGAATCTGGCTCTGCCTTTCGTCTTTTCCAGTGCTCCACGTTTTTTCACGAAGATTATGGTCGACGTGGTAGGTTTCCTCCATCTAAAGGGAATAATTATTGTCCTTTATCTAGACGACCTTTTAATCGCTGCAAATTCCTATTCCCATCTTCTGGATCACCTTGAAGTAGTGAAGAGACACTGTCTTCCCTAGGATGGTTCATAAATCTGGAAAAGTCAAATCTTTTCCCATGCTTCTGGACACCCATTCTGGGACAGGACACAGGGCTCCTTGGGAAAGAGAATCAGAATTTCATATTATGTAAATAAATCCCTATGTTGGTGGATGATGGAGAAACATCTAAAAGGAGGGGTACAGTAGCGACTGAAAGATTTAATTACGGTTACCACCGATGCCAGCAGCAAAGGCTGGGGAGCACATACTCAGCAGCAGATGGTACAGGGGACATGGAGCCTGCAGATATCATTAGCTTCATCAAATCTGAGAAAATTGGCAGCAGTTTTCCAAGCCTTGTTAAACTTAAAAACAGCTATCCAGCACCACCACGTCAAAGTATTGTCCGACAATGCAACTACGGTAGCATACCTAAACCATCAGGGGGTTACAAGGAGCAAATCCTTGGCTGCCATCGGAGAAAAAATATTTATATGGGAAGAGGACAACCTAAAGTCCATTTTAGCAGTCCACTTAAAAGAAGAAAAAAACGTCTTAGCGGACTTTCTCAGCAGGAATCCCCTCAGAGAGGGGGAATGGTCATTAAATCAGAAGATTTTTCAGAAAATCACAGAAAAATGGGGGCTTCCGGTGGTAGATCTGTTTGCATCGAGACAAAACAGGAAGATAAAAAAATTCTTCTCCATCTGCCTCAGAGAAAAGAAAGATCAGATGGATGCCTTCTATCTGACATGGCCCAGGGGCTCCTCTACACCTTTTCACCTTTTTCCCTGATTGCAAGGACTCTAATGAAAATACAAAGAAGGAGCAGAAGTGATAATCATCGATCCTTACTGGCCGAAAAGTGCTTGGTTTCCCTCACTTCAGAACCTTGCGTCGGAGAAACCTTAGCTCCTACCACAGATTCCAGACCTTCTGCTTCAGGGTCCTGCCTTCTATGCCAATGTGTAGCAGCTTCACCTTGATAACTTAACGGATCCTGCTAAGAAAGAAAGGGTTCTCTGAAGCAGTCATTTCTACCCTATTACACAACAGAAAACAGATCACTTCCAAAATATATATGAGAACATGGAATGCCTTCTTGTCATTTGGAGATAGCTGGAATCCTCAGGGCAACCTGGATGTAGGCCTGATCTTAGATTTCTTGCAGGCAGGGTTTGACAACGGGCTCAGAACTAGCACTTTGAAAGTCCAGGTATCTGCCTCACTTTTTGGATAGCAAGCTAGCCGAAATCCTATTAATTGGTAGATTCCTCAAGGGTACTAGTAGGTTACGTCCATCCTACTTTGTTAAAGTTTCCCCCTGGACCTCAGTCTTATGCTGTCGGCCCTTATGTCTTCTCCCTTTGAGCCACTTTCAGAAATCTCCCAAAATTATTGACACTTAAAACCACGTTCCTTATAGCCATCACCACGGCAAGGTGGGTGGGCGAAATCCAGGCCCTTTCATGGAATGAGCCTTATCTCTCTATTCTAGATGATAGAGTGGTTCTTAAACTCGCCCCAGCTTTTCTTCCTAACAAATTCTCTAAGTTTCACTGTCAACAGGAGATAGTCTAACTATCCTTTTGAGCTTCTCCTTCGTGTGACCAGGAGAGGCGGTTTCATCATTTAGACATCAGACGTTCCCTAATAGAGTACCTTAGGGTCCTTTGTCCTTTTCCAGAATCCTTTGTTAGCTTATATACAGTATATATGATATAGATAGTTAGTGGGAGATAGTCAGTGTAGGTTAGATAGTGATGTCCATAAATACATGCTACATAGATAGTGTTGTATGTATGTATGTATAGTGGATATAAAAAGTCTACATACTCCTGTTAAAATGTCAGGTTTCTGTGCTGTAAACGTGCTTCAACAAAGTATTAATGCAACCACATTATTTTAGTATTTTTTTGCTTTTCTACCTCCACCTAAAAGATTTCAGTTTGTTTTTCAATTGAGTGGTATAGTTTATAGGTCACATTAAAGGTGTAAAAACTTCTGAAATGAGTTATCTTTGTCTAATTTTTTTACAGCACAGAAACCTGACATTTTAACAGAGGTGTGTAGACTTTTTATATCCACTGAATGCTACATACATACATACATAGTGCTGTGATGTCACAAGTTCACAACAATACTTATTCACCAATCACTTATATGTAGTCAGACCTGCTAAAATGTGAAGTTGCATGTATTGCGCCAAAATATTCGCTTTAGTAGTGCCGATTTCGCAAATCGCAAATATTTTGGAGCACTCTATCTGCATATAAAGCTATTGTAATGTTCTGCCGTGCCAACCATTTTTTCCAGTCTCAGGAAACTTCTAGCAGCTTAAAAAATGTAGCTATATTGACCCATGCCTGTATTGCGAGCTCATTACATGCATATTACATTGCCTAATATATGACGCATATTCTACCAAATATTCGCAAAATATCGCAAATTCGAATATTGCCACTGCCGCTCATCACTACTGACCACAATAATGCTGAAGACTTGCTGAAACCCTGGGTGGAAACTGCTCAGCACAGATGTAAAGAGAGCTCTGTATGTTGAAGTGTCTGATAGACATGAGACATTTCAAAGTGTCTAATAGACATCTCAAAATTTGTTTGGGTCAGATTTGGCGAAATCTCCACTGGGAATTGATTTGGGTCCCAATAAATTGTACCTAAATTGAAAGTGCTCTGATTGCATGAAAAAGAATTGCTCCCTCTTTCTGTAGAATCCAAACTTTTTGAAAAATTTAGCTTGAATATTGCAAATCCAACATATGTTGCTACATGAACAGAAGCAGAAGTTTGGACTTGCACTAATATGTCTAGCTCAGATCTGCAGAGTGAAGTGGCATGGATTAGTCTATTCAAGACTAAGTGCTCAGAAAATGCATTCATCCAAATTCACATATCTTTTACAAACGCTCCCAATCTGGTTACCCAACTCCTACTTCACTGAGGTGAACAGAGTGTTCTGATCCTTTATCTGGAGAGGTAAGAGGGCCAGAATAGCCTACTTAACTCTTACCAGGGAAAAGAGATTTGGTGGCTTTGGACTCCCCGATATCCGCCAATACTACAAAGCCTTTCAGATTAACAGAGGACTTGACTTACTGGCGGATCAGCCAACATCATTATGTGCACATTTAGAATCCACCATCCTCACCTATAGAGAGAAACTGACCCTATGGGGTATACGCCCGTGTCTGTTCAACACAGTCAACATTTCCCCAATATGGAAGGCAACGCTGACGGAGTGGTCCAAGCTATATTCCACTAAGGAAGTGAGGTTCCCACACACATGCCTCCCCTTACCTTTGTTGCAAGCATCTCTCCATACTGATAAATTAGCACCCTCGGGCGTCTGGGCGACCTTACAGGGACACACCCTAGAGAAAATATGTTGACCAGATGGCAACTGTGACTGGAAACCCATCCTTGAGCTGCCACGTACGAAATAGGCCTCCTTCCTCCACCTCATAGGCTTCAGGAGTGATATTAAGAAGCTCCGTCTACCTCCCCTTCCTCACGACTCCCCTACCTGGCTCGAAGAAAAAATAGGCAAAAAACCACCTGCTCGCAAAGCGCTATCCATCATGTATAGGACGCTGCTCTCCTCCACACCTTCCCCACATAGCTGCCTGGGAACGTGAGCTTTCTATTACGCTAACTGCTCCTGAGAAAGCGTCGATACTAGCTAATGCCCACTGTTTCTCACGCTGCATCACTATCCAAGAAAATTCATTCAAACTTACAACGCGATGGTACAAAACCCCGGTCTTCTTGCACAATTTGAATCCAGATATACCGGAGGTGTGCTGGAGGTGTGGAGTAGAGCCAGGCTCATTGTCGCATATCTGGTGGGATTGCCACAAAATACGCCCCTTTTGGACCCAAATCGAGCATCTCATTAACCAGATTTGCAACGCTCGCACTCCAATACAGCTGGACTCAAAGCTAGTCCTGCTCTGGTGCCCAAACCATTCTCTCACCCCATCCAGACGCAGCCTCCCCACAATGCTTATAACTTCAGCTAGACTTCTAATCCCCCTGCTCTGGAAATGTGAGTCAGCCCCCCTCATCGCCTCTTGGACAGAGAAAACGGACCAAATATATAGGTTTGAAGAACTTGCGTCTTATGAACAAAACACCAGACAGAAATTCTTGAACACCTGGCTCCCATGGAAACGATACCGAAATTTCTCCTGATTCACACAGGTTCACATACCCCACATCACCTGGTACTACCCCTTCCCACCACACCCCCCCCCTTTTCGTCTGTCTCGTCCCGTCTACTGTCAGTTCTTAGCACTAGGGTAGCTATGAAATATATAGCTCTGTTTTTGGAAAATGCTTATGCTTCTTCACTGTGTGCTATCGATGCCATGTTATGATTACTGCATTTGTGGAGTATATGTAACACCTTGTATCAGACTTATGCATCAGGTATCTGGTGTCTGCGACTTCAGTTGCCATACTGCCATGGAATTATTTGCTACCTATGTCATATGTTTATTGTTTTTACTAATAAAAAGACAATTTGGAAAGAAAATGCATTCACTTGCATGAGATGAGGTTTGTTGATAGATTTGCCCCAGACTATGGTGCGGAATTCCCATGGCATAATTATCAAAACCTTAAAGGGGTTATCAAACCCTTTAATGCCCCCTCTAATGCCCAGCCCCTCACACAGGTTGTACTTAAATTGCTTCCCAGCACCCAAGTCTCTTCTGATTATATCCACGTGACGGGGAGATGCAGCGGTGGCCTTGCGGGCATCAGAAGCGACACGGGTGTCGGGGAGCAAGATAAGTACAATCTGTATGAGGGGCCAGGGAATTAGAGGGGGCATTATAGGGATTGGATAGCCCTTTTAATGTGCAAACTTATTGTAAGATTATGAAAGAAGATTGATTGATATAAGACCCAAGATCATAATGATTATGCTCAACTGCCTTAGAACAGAGGGGAAAAGTGTTATCATGGGCACAGGCAAAATTGGCTAGCCAATAGGAAGCCTGTAAGTATGATTATGCAGTTTTTTCGTCAATCATTGATAATTTTGTTTGATATAACAAATATGCTACATAGGTTATGGTGCCTTTTTAAGACCTTTGCAGATTCTCTTTAAAAGAGGTTGTGTGAGGTTTTAAAATAATAAAAAAACTTGTTTTCTTCTTGAAAGCCTTTCACTGCCATCAATGGGTTGTGCCTGGGATTGCATCTAAGTTAAAATCAAGTGAACTGGGTGTGCTACAATACCACTCACAGCCATGAAGAACGAAGGCCGCTGTTTCTTAAAAAAAAAATATATAAACCTATTAGTAGATTATTGTGTCCTTTTACATTTTAATCTAACTTGATCTATTCTACTGTATGCTAATGCTAGCATGAGTGGCAATGACTGTTGGAAAATTATCTATGTGTTGCATCACATATGATTAAGCCAAGACCCTTACACTAGAACAGATTTATTGGGTCCATGCCCTCATCACCATAAGGGTTCAAATGTAAATATAACTCTAATAGATATAATTATACCAATATTAAAAATAATTGATCCTCAAATGTGTGTTTTATTAGGTAACTCATGAAAAAAAAAAAAAAAAAACACTCCATCCATTGGGTATTAATACACAATTAACCTTTAGAAATCCAGTTCTATTATTTTCCAGCATGAGATTTTCGCAGGCAGTGAAGCAGCATTTTAAATTGTTTTGCATTTAAATCATTAATTTCCTATCTCCATCCATCATTAACCTAATTGATCTCATTTAAACATGTAGATTGTAGCCTCCCGCTTTCATGTTTTAGAAGCATTTTTTTTTCTCTTTTGCTTCTTGCTTTTCAGTTACAAGCTGTTAGATTGTCATTGAGCAAGGAAATGAAATACTTGAATACATTTTTTAGAAAATTGTAGAAAAACATGCTAAATCTCTATGTATGTTTCTTCATAACAAAAGCATAGAAATTCTTTTTGGGGATTTTATATAATACTACAGATGACTTTTATCACAAAAAGGCATCAGAATTACAACATCATAATGTCATGTCACGTGATGACCTTACAATTCAAACCAAAAAAGTGGCTGTATGGTTAATAAGCTATAAACAAATGTTGAACAAATCTCTCAAAATTAGTTTCAGATTTGATTCACTTGAAACAGTAACCTATTCTATCTAAAACTGTTTCAATTCTACCCAAATCAAAAGTGCTCTAATTGACCTGAAAATTTGTGTATGACACTCTGAGGTCTTCGAGGTCTCATTTTACTCTCTTGCTTCTCACTTATTAAAAAAAAGAATATGTATTGCTTTTATCTCTCTTCATCCTTCTCTCAAAACTCAGCCAAATCCAATCACCTAAAATTCTGATATGGATCCACATTACATTTTTACAAAATATGGGTAGGTTCTGATTCGTTTTGAATTGATTTGCTCATCTCTATTGCCAAAGTTAGGAACTCTGACTTCTCACTAAACAAATGCAATACAGTGTGGGTCATTTATTATGAACCATATACCAGAAACTAGCTTTAAAAATTTGCACAGCCCCGTTTTGAGAATTTTTGAATGCAGGTGTGCCTTCATCACTGGGGAATGGTGGAGATGAGGAGATGACAAAAGCGGGGCAATTAGCCCTGGCAAGTTCATTATCATTTACACCACTTTCCTGGCAAAAATGACTACTGAAATATACTCCAGTTAAGGGCGGGGGTAGATTTCAATCTATGTGCCTCAACTTCTGGACAATGCTGCTAATTTATGATGATATACCTCATCATAAATTAAAGGAGTTGGCCACTTTCTGGTTAGTGTTGAGCAGTGTGTTCGTAAGAATCTTGCACCATTTTTTATATTTCACAAGGTATGCCCCATTGTTTACAAAGTCTTTTGTGATCTCCATACAGAGGTTTTGTCCATAAAATGTCTGCTGATGGAGGGTCATGTGACCAGGCAAATCACCTCCATCTGATGTCTTCACCATTCACATACTCTGTATCTGACAACTGCACTAGTTCTGGGAGTTTAGTGCAGTGTGTTAGAATGGAGAGGTGGAGCTATGTGTCTGGTCACATGACCCTCCATTAGTGGCCATTATATTAAATGCCATATAGTTCCCCTATCTACACATTTTTCACAAGTAGCCAGAAAGTCGCCAACCCCTTTAGGCATATTCTCGAAAGTCATACCAAAGGCCGGCGTTAAATGCTAGTCTTTGATAAATGACTCCCAGTATTGCAACATGCTAACAAAAACTTTTGACAGACTGCTATCCCTGCCACAAGTACTGAATGGCCACATATAGACAGAGACAGACATATTGTGACAGAGCATCACAAATTATTATTATTTTTTTCAAAACTGGTCAACAGGATATGTCGAACAAAGAGCAAAAGTAAGAAAGAACACATCTAAATATGCATTCCTTTAATTCCATTAGAAATATATAGTTTGTCTTTTCCACATAGTCTACATTTGTTTCAACAAGTTAATTTGGAATTGTGTGAATTTTATAGACCTAAACTAGGAATACTTGAATGGACCTTAAAGGTGTTAATTGCTTCAATATTAGAGAGAATAATACATGCACAGAGAGCAGAAAGCCGACTTCCTAGTGCTCACTAGAAAATTGCAATTCTAAATACAGCAATTTATCACTATTCATTGCAAATTAAGGCTCTGTAACTAATGACGGTGAATTTGGCTGAATAATCAATGAATATTACCTATGTTAAGAAGTCTATAAGTCTGGCATTGTTTCCATAGATTTAAAGATTTATAATCGCCACATATAGGTTTACCTGATATATATCTTACATACTCAGTAAACCACATATGAAATCAAAGTACAATGTGGCAAATATGACTCTCTGCTATTTGTTATCATTCATAGAAAACACTGACACACATTGTTTCAAGGACAATTTGTGTCAGGTGTGTCTTTGCATGGTATGTGTTACTCTTTTGGCAGAAGATCCAGTACTGAATGATTACTGACCTGGCTAATGACTGTTATATTACAATGTATGTTCTTTACCTTTTTTCTCAATTTGTGATCATTAGGGTTAAGTGAACCCGAACTATAAAGTTCTGGTTTGTAACGAACATTGCGGTTAATCGCACCCAGACCCGAACCTGAACATTTCTGTAAAAGTTCAGGTTCGGGTTCGTTGTTCGGCGATTTTTTCCCGCTTTTTGAAAGGCTGCAGGACAGCCAATCAAGAAGCATTTTACTACTTTGCCCTAAGAAGCCATCACAGCCATGCCTACTATTGGCATGGCTGTGATTGGCTAAGTGCAGCATGTGACCCAGCCTCTATATAAGCTCTAGTCACGTAGCGCCGCACGTCACTCTGCTGCTCTTAGTGTACGGACAGGTTGCTGCTGGTCCTCTCAAGGAGAGATTAGGGAAGAAATCTGTTGAACTTGGTGGTGTTAAATCTTCAAACTACTTCAATTATTGAGGGTGCTATGCTACATATTTGTAGCCAGCCCTGAGCCCAATGATATTGCAAATTCCATCTGTTACTGAGGCGGGGGGCGGCGGCCATTTTAGCAACTGCAGTGTCCTTGGAGCTGCATGTGACCTGCATGTGTGCCAGCCTGCCAGGGACATCAGTCTAATTATTTTTTGAGTGAATAAATAAATAAATAGCTGGCACACTCCTATTTGGGATCTAAAGTTGTTTATTTAGTAAGATATTGGATAACTAAAAATTTATATACGATAAATATGGATGATGAAGAATAGTGGGGGGTGAGAATGTTGGGTATTGTGAATAGATTGGCAGTGGGGATAAAGGTGTTTGTTGTAAATAAATGTAAAAAGGTAAAGAGGTAAAAATAACTCTAAAGAGCTCCTCCCATTGAAGTGAATACTGCAGTAACCAGCTCTGTCCACTATGCAATGGATAGAGCTGTACAGTTCCTGCATAGGAGCAACTCAAGAGCAACTGATTGGTGGGGTTGTAGGATGTCGGACCCCTGTTAATGTGATATTGATGGCCTATCTGATATAACATCCCTGGAAATAATTATATATATATATATATATATATATATATATATATATAGTTCTCTTTTAGAAAATTTTTACAACAAACCTTATGAGGGGATGGTATCACTGACAATTTTAAATAATAAGGTGTTATTATTTTTATTTTAACCGTCTTTGCAGGCAGTGAATCACAACTAATGAACTGAGACGGAACCCTTCTTCTAAAGATTTTTTTCAGTTAGTTTGCATTGCTAAATATCTATCAAGCAGTTCCTGCATTGGTTTGTTCCATTGCTATATCATGGCTTTATTTATGGCTCCCAGAGAGCTCAGCCTACATTTTAAGTCTTCTAAGTGGCAAATTTGTCTATTCATGAAGGTATGCTGTGACAGAAGATGCTTATGTACAGTAACCATATAATACATCAGAATTAATATTCAAGAGCTTGATTGCAACACACATCATTTCTACTGGAGTTCTTCTTACATGAGGATCATACTTTGTCATGTTGGTAACAGGTATTCTAGTAGAAAGCTTAATTCAAAGTAGACATGACTAAGTCATGACCGTGTGATGAAACTATTGCTAAGTTACTCCTTGCCATGATCATCAATGATGTGGTATCCTCTTAGGCAATGGCTACACTACAATTTTCTTTATGCAACTGCTACACTAAAAGAGTTGTCCAAGTTAAATAAAACTAGGGCAAGCCTTGCACATGTGCTAAAATAACAAAATAAGTGATACTTAACCCTTCTTTCCCCTGTCACTTCCAGTGCTGAACTCTGGTTCTCCCCGCTTTTTTTTTTTTTTTTTTTCATTTCTGGCTGTCACAATGATGTTCCCTGCACACAGGCCACCATGCAGAAAATCATTGGCTACATGATGGCCTGTGTACATGTAACTTTGCCGCTGCAGCTTGGAAGATGATGTCAATAACGGAGAGGACTGGAGCACAGTGCTAGAAGAGGCAGTTTCACACAAGAGGCTAGTTTCACACATGCACTAAAGCAATCAGGCATGCTGTTCCAGCAGAGGACTTCTGGTTCTGGCCATTAATGACAGGAACTCATGAAACCGGCCACTCCCTGGCATAAATTCTGGTATTTGTCTGGACAAAAACTAGTGCATGCATAGTTTTTTGACAGGACATATCTCAGCATTTATGCCAGGGAGCATCCAGATTCCTGCCGGATGCCATTACAGTCTGTGGGGTCTGACGGGCATGTGGCCCTATCTGGCTATGCTGGATCTAGAGAATTCTGGCAGAATATTCTCTGTCAAAACAGCCTACCAGAGTGCTGTGCCAGAAGTGAGAAAGTAGCCTTACTTTGTTTTAGCACATTTACAGGGGCTTCTCAAGTTTTTATTTAACTTGGACAACTCCTTTAATAAATTGTTGTCCTCAGATAAAGTAATAAAAAACAAGATAAACTTTCATTTTCATAGATACAGTAAGTCATGGTGAAGCCTTTGATGAAGAATAGGATGAAAATATCTCTGTTTATTGAATTTCTAATGTCTTCTAGCTCTGGCTATGATTCCTATATTGAACTGAATTCTACGTGCCGAACAATAGCTATAGGAATACAGAAATTCAAAGAAAACATGAATAATCCAAGTATTATACATTAAGATTTCAGTATGTTTTGCTTAATCTTACATATATAATGTGTTATATAAATGTCTTTAACATACTCATAAACATCAAACGCTACTTTGGTATGGTTTTTTAATTGGTAATGTTCATCATTAATCTAAGCATCATTAGCTGTAGATCAGCTTTATGCATTATAAAGGGCAGAACTTGAATTATGTTCTTTTGATATACCGTAACACAATGAGGAAATCTTACTTGTGAGTTATGGGACCAATAAAGCAAAATTATGTCTAAAGGATAAATCAAAGCCACTAATATATTCTGTAAAATAGACTTTAAAATCAAAGGTGTCGCTTGAAGCTCCTGGCCCCAGTGCTAAACATATAAATGGCAACCATAAGGCACTTAAAATACTGGTTTATTCTTATGTGGCAAAAGGGACCCTCAAGAACAATGGCCTAGGCACAACTGATATATCTGCATTTCCTTTAGTAGTGCCCCTGTTTAGTTTAGCATCAAATCACCCAAATTGTCATGTAATCCAAAACTTGTTTCTAACACAGAATTTAAATAAATTTTGGTGGAGCAAAATAAAAAGCCAACAGGTACATTTAATAATAAAATATCTAGTGGTCATTTATTAACCTATATACGTTACTTTTGTGGCATATATCAGTTACAGATTTAATGCATGCTATTTTGCAGCAAAATCTGTGACTTTTCCCTGCTCATGCTACTTTTCTGCCATGTTAAGAAATGACAGTGTGGCATGCGTGAAGAGCATGAGCTGGCAGAAGAGCAAGAGCTGGCAGAACTGTTTAATTCATCATTTTCTACAACAGTTTTTGGCCTTCTAGTATCTATTTATGATCTATCTATCTATCTATCTATCTATCTGTCTATCAGACATCAAATAGGTATACACTGTATCTCACCATCCACTATAGCTTCGAACACGAGACTACCATAATTTTATAGACAATAGTGTTGAGCGTATCGCGAATATCGCCACTTCGAGAATTCGTGAATATTTAAAATATATTGCTATATATTCGTATTCCCGATTAGTGTTGATATTCTAATCGCAAATTTATCTCGATCATATTCACGCATGTCTCGACCAAAATCTGTTCCCAGGTCTCTTTTACACGTTCCCAATGTTGGTGCATACTGGTCGACTCACTTTGGTACAAATGCAGCTTCGCCAATATCGACATATGCTTCGGGTCATTGACCTGCTGGAACACTATGTACTTTTCAAACCCATAGTACTCGAGTTTACAAAGTAACTCATCTTGTAGGATACTCACATATAGCTCATCATTAAGACCATCATCGATCCTGGGCAAGTATCCAATGCCTTTTGCTATGAAACAACCCCATATCATCAGGCTTCCTCCACTGAACCTGACATTTAGCCCCCTTTTCCCTTGTTTCTTCCAGAACGAATTGCACCAATCAGAGCCCAGAGTTTCGTCTCATCACTCCAAATCATCTGTTTCCAATCTTCCACTGTCCACTGTTCAAACTATTTGGAAACTCGAGGTAATGAAGATATTTCTTGAAAATGCATACACTCAGAATGGCACCTCCCCCAGCAGAGGTACAGAAGATTTTCAGATGGACTACCAGAAGATGAAGAAAATATATCATACAACTCACTTTCTAATTATTGTAATTATCGCTTTAAGTATAGTGTAGGCATCATAGGGAGTCCAAAAAGTGTCCCCTTGTCCTCTCATTCCAGGACACCTACGCCGCTCATATTTGGTATCACAATGATCAGCCGTATGAAACATGAGTTACTAAAACATGTCGGCGCCTGAATATCCATTACTGTGGATGGGAAGACTTGATTATTAATATTTTATGCTTGCCAGCTGTAAGATGGGGTGGAGCACACACCTATAATGAAGGCCTTCCCAGAAGGCTAGGCCAAAGATGGGAGGGAGATTCCTCTCAGCTCCACCCTCTGCCGAAGGAGGATAAAAATGTGGGATTCGGAATCTTTCATTGACACAATTTGGGATTTGGGTTGTGCTCCAAGTTCGCCTGTCCCCAGAACCAGAACGGACTCTGATCACATAATTTATTGAGTAATAAGAATCTTTCAGTTTTTATAATTTTATTTTTACTGTTTTGTGCAAGTTTAAGTATGTTGTATATTTCTTTTTATTTTTTATAACTATGTACTGTACCTTTTAATACATTAAAGCACATCTTTAATAATTTTGCGTGGTTCCCTCCATTTTTAAGTGTATGAGTGCGGTTTGTGTAACCGTGTATTTGCTATAAGTGTGGCCTGTGCTACTGTGAGTGGGTTGCTCTGATGTTTTCTATGAGCCCTTAATTAATCATATATTTATTTAAATGTCATAGATGGTGGCAACATGTTGGAGTGCATGAGAGGCTGTGTCAGGGTGTGATCTAGTTTAAATATGAGGTGTGTGTAGGGATGTGAGAGATTGAGTGCGTGAAATAGATCGACCCTTTGTAGTCGCACCCGGGTCACATGACAGGGGGAACATTGGGGTAAGTGTCTTTCCATGAAGTCCTTCCGAAAAAGAGTTGACAACCAATTTAAACAATTTAAATTGAGGCCATCATGACCCTAAACAAGTACTCTGTATACTAGTATCATTTTGTGTCGTCCTTTTACAAGCAGAGCCTTTTTTATCCATGCTCACTGTGGAAAGAGATTACTTTCATACCAGCTGTTGCCACTATGTTCTGACTAAAGTTCTACCTAAAGCACTGAAACATATTGTTACAACTACAGTATAAATTAGCTTTACTTTCTGTGCTCAGCTAAAAGCTATTTTATGCTTCAAAATATACTTTCAAGCCAAAGAGTGGGGCATAAATCAACTGTAAAACAGAACAACAAATTTCTGTTGGAATTACAGATATGCCTTCACTGCTCTTTCAAAAGCTTGATTGCATAGAGAATAATGGGCAAGTAACTGTATGTTATAGAGTTTCTCTCTCCACACCGTCCAAATGTGTGATGACCCATATGCTTGAGAAATAAATGATGTCAAAGGGTATTTAGCCCTATTGATGCTGGAAAGGACTTTAATACAACAACACAATGACCTGCAATGCATTGTAGACCTCCCTTGCAATGAAAAATTACAAGAGAAACTGATTGTGACTGTTCTTTAAATATTTATTGTTGCAATACCTTGGAAAAAAGGACAGAGCTAGAAAATAAGTTGTGTGGGGATGAGCTAACTAATGATATAGTCAGCATCATAACTATAGAAAGTAAAGGGAAGATGAATCATGAGAGAAACTTTTCAATTTGACTTAAGCCTTTATTGTGTCAAATTTATTTAAGTGTTGTTTCAAAAATGTAAAGCATTTTTTACACTAACATATTGAAATATTACTCCAGTTTTCCACCGCCACCCCCTACTTTGTGCCATTTTTTGGGGGAAGCGACTATTTGACATATCTGAAACAGTACCATGCAAACATTTTAGGTAGATGTGTCAAAAATGATGCACACTTTGTGTAAGGCCACATAGTCAGGTTTCTACATGCAGTTTTGGAAGACAAAACCGGAAAAAATTCAAAAAAGAAATTATATTGCATCTGTCCATTAAACTTTCTCTCCTTTTATAATCCACTCCAGATTTTGTCTTCCAAAACTGCATGCATAAACCTAACCATGTATTTCTGTAACCAAAGAATGCTTTCAAAATTAGAAGTGAATAGTTTAAATCTAAATTTATTCTGCAGAAGGATAACGACCTCAAACATGCAAACTATGTACTGGATAGAGATAAGCGAATTGAAGCTGACTAAGTGGTATTTGATCCGAATTTCAGGAAAAATTCGATTCGCAATGAATGCACATTTCCTCTCACTTCGTGGTAACAAATCACATTTTTCCTAAAATGGCTGCTGCATGTGTGCGGACAAGGAGAAAGGAAGTATGGGAAGGCGGGATCACCCAGACTGACATGCATGATGCAGCCAATCAGCAGCCAGCCAGCCCTGTGATATCACAGCCCTATAAATTCGGTGGCCATTTTAGAATCAGACATTTTCCAGCATTCTGAGTGCAGGGACAGACGTGAGAAGGCGCTAGGGACAGCAATTGAAAAAACCTCATTGTGAAAAAAAACTGAAAAAAACGATTTATAAGTGTAGGGAAGGGATAGGGAGGACTCATTTTGCAGCATCTTCAGGGAGAGACATCAGAAGGCACTAGGGACAGTGCTAGAAAAGCGATTTACATGTGCAGGGAAGAATAATTTGTGGATCCAAATAGCAATTATATAGCTCTGTCATTTCCGCAATGTGTTATTGGGGTGCAAGTGCTAAGTTGAAAAAGCTTTAGTGGCTTATATCTGTGGAAAAAGAAAAATATATACGCAGTTCACTTCTGCAGCAATATGTGTTGAAAGCATTTAGTGGCCTATGGCAGTACAAAAAGAAAAAAGATACAAACTTCACTGGTGCAGTTATATGTGTTGAAAGCGTTTAGTGGCCTATAGAGATGGCCCGAACTATCCGCCGGCGAACAGTTCCCGGCAAACATAGCTTGTTCGCGTTCGCCACGGCGGGCGACACATGCGATATTCGGTCTGCCCCCTATACATCATCATTGAGCAAACTTTGACCCTGTACCTCACAGTCAGCAGACACATTCCAGCCAATCAGCAGCATACCCTCCCTCCCAGACCCTCCTATCTCCTGAAAAGCATCCATTTTAGATTCATTCGGAATTTGCAGTCTTAGTGAGAGGAGGGACAGTGTAGCTGCTGCTGATTTAATTGGGAAATAGAAAGCTAGGCTAGTGTATTCAGTGTCCACTCCAGTCCTGAAAGACTCATCTGATCTCTGCTGTAAGGACAGCGTCCTGACAGCACCCCAAAAAGCCCTTTTTAGGGCTGCAACATTAGTCTTCTTTTTTTTTTTCTCCATATATATAATGCAGTTGCCTGGCCTGCCCATGTCTGAGGAGCTGCAGGCCCACAGACTGTAGTGTGCCCACTGCCAGTGCCCACCCCTGTCATCCCGTGTGGCACAGGACTTTGCATCAAAAAAAGGCATTTCATTTTTACTCTTTAGTGTAATTTCAGTTGCTTGCCTGCTAGTGTGTGTCAGGCCGACTTCCACTGACTATAGTGTGCCCACTGCCAGTGCCCACCCCTGTCATCCCATGTGGCACAGGACTTTGCATTTAAAAAAAGGCATTTCATTTTTACACATTAGTCTAAATTCAGTTGCTTGCCTGCTGCCAGTGTGTGTCAGGCCCACTTCCACAGACTGTAGTGTGCCCACTGCCAGTGCCCACCACTGATACCGGGTGGCACAGTAGCTTGCCGATAAATAAGGCATTTCATTTTTAGACAGTAGTCTAATTTCAAGTTGTTTGCCGGCTGCCAGTGTGTGTCAGGCCCACTTCCACAGACTGTAGTGTGCCCACTGCCAGTGCCAACCACTGATACCGGGTGGCACAGTAGCTTGCCGATAAATAAGGCATTTCATTTTTACACATTAGTTTAATTTCAGTTGCTTGCCTGCTGCCAGTGTGTGTCAGGCACACTTCCACAGACTGTAGAGTGCCCACTGCCAATGCCCACCACTGATACCAGGTGGCACAGTAGCTTGCCGATAAATAAGGCATTTCATTTTTAGACTGTAGTCAAAATTCAGTTGCTTGCCTGCTGCCAGTGTGTGTCAGGCCCACTTCCACAGACTGTAGTGTGCCCACTGCCAGTGCCCACCACTGATACCGGGTGGCACAGTAGCTTGCCGATAAATAAGGCATTTAATTTTTAGACAATAGTCTAATTTCAAGTTGTTTGCCGGCTGCCAGTGTGTGTCAGGCCCACTTCCACAGACTGTAGTGTGCCCACTGCCAGTGCCAACCACTGATACCAGGTGGCACAGTAGCTTGCCGATAAATAAGGCATTTCATTTTTACACATTAGTTTAATTTCAGTTGCTTGCCTGCTGCCAGTGTGTGTCAGGCCCACTTCCACAGACTGTAGAGTGCCCACTGCCAGTGCCAACCACTGATACCGGTGGCACAGTATCTAGCACGCGTAGTACCACTTATCTAAAAAAAATTGACAGGCAGAGGCAGGCCACCCCGCAGGGGCCGTGTGGTCGTGGTGCTGTGATTTTCACTGTCCCTGGAATAATTCCTAGTGTTTAGAGGCCACGTACCCTGAACCAGAAAAATTCTAAAGGACATAGTTGACTGGCTTAGACAGGACACCCAATCTTCAACAGCTTCCGCTAAGAACCTTGACGCAACATCCTCCTCCAGCTCAGCTTTGGTCACCTGCTCTTAAGTTACCACGCTCCGGCCCGCCGCCACCACCACCACTGCCACCACAGCCGCTTCACTTGATCCGTCAGAGGAGTTATTTACACATCAGTTTGATGCAATTAGTGATGCGCAACCATTATTGCCAGATAATGTAGATTACAGGGATATGTATGAGATGATGATGATGATGATGATGTTGTACACGCTGCTGCTTCCTTTGCTGAGGTGTCAGATACAAGTGAAGCGGTTGATGATGACGATGTGTCCACGGATGCCATGTGGGTGCCTGCTCGAAGAGAAGAAGAGGGGGAAAGTTCAGAAGGGGAGACAGAGAGAAAGAGGAGACGAGTTGGAAGCAGGGGGAGGTTGTCGCAAGGAGTTAGTGACACAGTCAGACAGCATGTATCGGCACCCGGGGTCAGCCAGACAGCACACCAGTCAACACATGCTGTTGCCACCACCAGAATGCCGTCATTGCAAAGCTCAGTAGTTTTTTTTGTGTGTCTGTCTCTGATAACAGCAATGCCATTTGCAACCTGTGCCAAAAGAAACTGAGTCGTGGGAAGTCCAACACCCACCTCGGTACAACTGCTTTGCGAATGCACATGATCTCACATCATTAACGCCTATGGGATCAACACATGAGTAGAAGCAGCACACAAACTAAAAGCCACCATGCTCCTCCTGGTCCAGCATCTTCAGCCACATCAACCACTGCTATCCTCCCTGCCCCCTCTCAACCAACCGCCACTCCGCCTCTCACCTTCAGCAGTTCCTGCTCATCTGCCCACAGTCAGGTGTCTGTCAAGGACATGTTTGAGCGTAAGAAGCCAATGTCACAGAATCACCCCCTTGCCCAGTGACTGACAGCTGGCTTGACGGAACTCTTAGCCCGCCAGCTTTTACCATACCAGCTGGTGGAGTCTGAGGCCTTCAAAAAATTTGTCGCTATTGGGACACCACAGTTGTATGGGTTTTTTGTTCAAAAAAGGCAATCCCAAACCTCTACAATGTCATTGAAAAGGAAGTCATGGCATTTCTGGCACACAGTGTTGGGGCAAGGTTCCATCTGACCACTGATATCTGGTCTGGAAAGCACGGTCAGGTCAGGTATATCACGTACACTGCGCATTGGGTCAACCTGCTGACGGCTGACAAGCATGAAATGCGTGGCTCCTCAGCGGAGTTGGTGACACCGCCACGACTTGCAGGCAGACCTACTGCCACCTCCTCTACTCCTACTCCATCCTATTCGATATAATCCTCGGCTGAGTCCTCTTCTGCTGCGGCGTCTGGCTGCACATCAACTGAATCCCCCCAGCTCCCAGGGGCTATTCCACATCCCGGATACGACAGTGTCACGCTGTCTTGGGGTTGACTTGCCTGAAAGCAGAGAGCCACACAGGACCATCACTCCTGTCCGCCCTGAATGCACAGGTGGATCAGTGGCTGACTCCGCACCAACTGGAGATCGGCAAAGTGGTGTGTGACAAGTTGTCACATGTGCTGTGCATGGCACATGTGTTGAATCTCATCAAAAAAGCTTTGTGTCTAAGTACCCAGGCTTACAGGACATCCTCAAGCAGGCCAGGAAGGTGTGTGGCCATTTCAGGCGTTCCTACACGGCCATGGCGCACTTTTCCGATATTCAGCGGCGAAACAACATGCCAGTGAGGCGATTGATTTGCGACAGCCTGACACGTTGGAATTCAACACTCCTAATGTTCGACCGCCTGCTCCAACAAGAAAAAGCTGTCAATGAGTATTTGTATGACCGGGGTGCTAGGACAGCCTCTGCGGAGCTGGGAATTTTTTTGCCACGTTACTGGACGCTCATGCGCAATGCCTGTAGGCTCATGCGTCCTTTTGAGGAGGTGACAAACCTAGTCAGTCTCACCGAAGGCACCATCAGCGACCTCATCCCATTTGTTTTCTTCCTGGAGCGTGCCCAGCGAAGAGTGCTGGATCAGGCTGTAGATGAGCGTGAAGAGGAAGAGTTGTGGTCACCATCACCACCAGAAACAGCCTTGTTATCATCGCTTGCCGGACCTGCGGCAACGCTGGAAGAGGAGTATGAGGAATAGGAGTCCGAGGAGGAATGTGGCGGCTTTGAGGAGGAGGAAGACCAACCACAGCAGGCACCCCAGGGTGCTCGTTGTTGTCACCTATCTGGGACCCATGGTGTTGTGCGTGGCTGGAGGGAAGAACTGACCGTCAATGACATCAGTGCGGACGAGGAAAGGGAAATGAGTAGCTCTGCATCCAAACTTGTTCCAATGGGGTCTTTCATGCTGTCATGTCTGTTGAGGGACCCTCGTATAGAAAGGATCAAGGAGAACGATCTGTACTGGGTGGCCACGCTACTAGACCCCCGGTATAAGCGGAAAGTGGCAGAAATGTTACCAAATTACCAAAAGTCGGAAAGAATGCAAAACCAAACTAAAGAATATGCTTTACATAGCTTATAAGGGGGATGTCACAGCACAACGGGAATATAACAGGGGAAGAGGTGAGTGTAATCCTCCTACTACCACGGCGGCAAGGACTGGACGATTTACAGATGTGTTGTTGATGGAGGACATGCGGAGCTTTTTCAGTCCTACACATCGCCACAGCCCATCGGGATCCAGCCTTAGAGAACGACTCGACCGACAGGTAGCAGACTACCTCGCCTTAACAGCAGATATTGACACTCTGAGGAGCGATGAACCCCTTCACTACTGGGTGTGCAGGCTTGACCTGTGGTCTGAGCTATCCTAGTTTGCGATAGAACTTCTGGCCTGCCCTGCTTCAAGTGTCCTGTCAGAAAGGACCTTCAGTGCAGCAGGAGGCATTGTCACTGACAAGAAAAGTCGCCTCGGTCAAAAAAGTGTTGATTACCTCACCTTCATAAAGATGAATGAGGCATAGATCCCGAAGGGACTGACAATGGGGGATACGTTTGACTAACAAAAGGCCTGATTACATGCCTTGGCCTCAAAATGGTCCCCACACTGCTGTATTTAATGTCTGCCTACCGGATGACTTTCGTGAATTCTCCACCACCAACTAGTGTTCAAGCCGCAATGTTTTAGTCCCTTTTCTGCCTGGAAAACATCAATTTTTCCGGCCGCTACAATAGCGGCTGCAACAATACCATTATTTTTCAGGCATGTGTACATGCCTAATTTTTCTGTCCTATGGTGCAGCACTGTGGCTGCAAAAACAAACCCCAAAAAAAAACGCACATGCAAATGTCAATTCCCCTTCATGATCGTTACCTTGTTGTGGTGAAAGGGCTTGCGTATCACAATGAAGCAATCATCACCTCTATGAGTGTGTTGGCAATGTTGCCACACCCCAGATGATAAGGCCGTTGCTTCATTATGGTCAGAACAAAAGCGATCGGACGGCTGTATAATATTTCATAGAAAAAACATTAATTTACCTTTTTTTTTTTTTAAAGTTGTATGGGTTTTTAATACATAAAATAAAAAATCATAATAAAGTCTCTTAATAGTTTATTAGAAATAATGCAGACAATTAAAAAAAATACCCATCATATCCGATACAAAGCAAGTACAGAACTCAGAACTAAATAATTTCATGATGTCGTAATGGTTCGTTAATTCAACAATGTTTAATCAATTCGACACACGTCCCCGGATAGGGTACGTAATAGGGATTAAACTGAGAGGAATAGTACTAGTTAAGACACCACTCATATAGGGTGTCACAGCACATTGCTCTGTGCACGCGCAGTGCCCCAATTTGGGAGTAAGAGGAATAGGAGTCCGAGGAGGAATGTGGCGGCTTTGAGGAGGAGGAAGACCAACCACAGCAGGCACCCCAGGGTGCTCGTTGTTGTCACCTATCTGGGACCCATGGTGTTGTGCGTGGCTGGAGGGAAGAACTGACCGTCAATGACATCAGTGCGGACGAGGAAAGGGAAATGAGTAGCTCTGCATCCAAACTTGTTCCAATGGGGTTTTTCATGCTGTCATGTCTGTTGAGGGACCCTCGTATAGAAAGGATCAAGGAGAACGACCTGTACTGGGTGGCCACGCTACTAGACCCCCGGTATAAGCGGAAAGTGGCAGAAATGTTACCAAATTACCAAAAGTCGGAAAGAATGCAAAACCAAACTAAAGAATATGCTTTACATAGCTTATAAGGGGGATGTCACAGCACAACGGGAATATAACAGGGGAAGAGGTGAGTGTAATCCTCCTACTACCACGGCGGCAAGGACTGGACGATTTACAGATGTGTTGTTGATGGAGGACATGCGGAGCTTTTTCAGTCCTACACATCGCCACAGCCCATCGGGATCCAGCCTTAGAGAACAACTCGACCGACAGGTAGCAGACTACCTCGCCTTAACAGCAGATATTGACACTCTGAGGAGCGATGAACCCCTTCACTACTGGGTGTGCAGGCTTGACCTGTGGTCTGAGCTATCCTAGTTTGCGATAGAACTTCTGGCCTGCCCTGCTTCAAGTGTCCTGTCAGAAAGGACCTTCAGTGCAGCAGGAGGCATTGTCACTGACAAGAAAAGTCGCCTCGGTCAAAAAAGTGTTGATTACCTCACCTTCATAAAGATGAATGAGGCATAGATCCCGAAGGGACTGACAATGGGGGATACGTTTGACTAACAAAAGGCCTGATTACATGCCTTGGCCTCAAAATGGTCCCCACGCTGCTGTATTTAATGTCTGCATACCGGATGACTTTCGTGAATTCTCCACCACCAACTAGTGTTCAAGCCGCAATGTTTTAGTCCCTTTTCTGCCTGGAAAACATCAATTTTTCCGGCCGCTGCTACAATAGCGGCTGCAACAATACCATTATTTTTCAGGCATGTGTACATGCCTAATTTTTCTGTCCTATGGTGCAGCACTGTGGCTGCAAAAACAAACCCCAAAAAAAACCGCACATGCAAATGTCAATTCCCCTTCATGATCGTTACCTTGTTGTGGTGAAAGGGCTTGCGTATCACAATGAAGCAATCATCACCTCTATGAGTGTGTTGGCAATGTTGCCACACCCCAGATGATAAGGCCGTTGCTTCATTATGGTCAGAACAAAAGCGATCGGACGGCTGTATAATATTTCATAGAAAAAACATTAATTTACCTTTTTTTTTAAAGTTGTATGGGTTTTTAATACATAAAATAAAAAATCATAATAAAGTCTCTTAATAGTTTATTAGAAATAATGCAGACAATTAAAATAAATACCCATCATATCCGATACAAAGCAAGTACAGAGCTCAGAACTAAATAATTTCATGATGTCGTAATGGTTCGTTAATTCAACAATGTTTAATCAATTCGACACACGTCCCCGGATAGGGTACGTAATAGGGATTAAACTGAGAGGAATAGTACTAGTTAAGACACCACTCATATAGGGTGTCACAGCACATTGCTCTGTGCACGCGCAGTGCCCCAATTTGGGAGTAAGAGGACCAACCAAGCTGCTTTTTCCATCTCCCGGTTCCTCAAATCAATTCAGTTTGGTGTATGAGAGTTTGGTCTGTCACTGTGAAGGCAGTCGAAGGTACCCGGCCTAAATTTTTTTTCACAAAAGGCAATCCCTGATATGGGATGTAACAGGGATTAAACTGATGAGAATAGTACTACAGAAAATACCACTCATATGGGGTGTGACAGTAAATTGCATGGCGCAGACGCAGTGACCGTGGATTAAAACAGAGTGGAGGGAGCCAGCGTTTTTTTAACCATCTCCCCGTTCGAAAAATCAATTCAATAAATGGACCCCAGATTGGAGACGTTAGAGGGATTAAACTGATGAGAATAGTACTACAGAAAATACCACTCATATCAGGTGTGACAGTAAATTGCACGGCGCAGACGCAGTGACCGTGAAGAAAAACAAAGGGGAGGGAGCCAACGTTTTTTTAACCATCTCCCCGTTCGAAAAATCAATTCAATTCACCTTTCGGGGACCCTTGGTGTTGTACGTGGCTGGGTGGAGGAAGAAACCTTCAATGACATCACCGGGACATGGCTAGCTTGGAATCCAACCTTGTGCAAATGGGGAGTTTGCCGTTGTGCAAATGGACTGTTTGCGGTGCATTAAAAGGGGAGTTTGGTCTGTCAATGTCTGTGAAGTGGGCGTAACCCTTACACTACCTGATCGATACAAAATCATACTTGATCGTATACACTCACTGGATGTTTTAAAGCATGTTATTCCAAACAATTTCGGAATGTTAGTTGATTTATGCCCTTTATGGATTAAAACCCGACTCTGCGTCCACTACGTAATTTTCCATGGGAGTTTTGCCATGGATCCCCCTACGGCATGCCACAGTCCAGGTGTTAGTCCCCTTGAAACAACTTTTCCATCACTATTGTGGCCAGAAAGAGTCGCTGTGGGTTTTAAAATTCGCCTGCCTATTGAAGTCTATGGCGGTTCGCCCGGTTCGCCTGTTCGCGAACATTTGCGGAAGTCTCCATGAATATCTCCATGATGTCTCCATGATAATTCTGCAGCATGGGGGCCCCGTGTGGCTTTTAAACAATATCAAAATAATCCTTCAGTGGGGCAAATAGATGCTGGATCCCCGGGACGCACCATGACCTTCCCAGGAGCTGCTGTCAGGAGCAGCGGTTGATTTCTGAGACGTCCGTATAGTGCGGTGAGAATCCGAAGACCCTCTCCCTCTCCTTGCTCCGTTATATGTGGAAAAATCATTATTGACGTATTTTTATGGAAAAACAAACTTCATTCAGCGTTCAGAGCTGTAGTAATATGCGGGAAAATCTTTTGCGACTTATTTTGGTGTAAAAACAAATTGTATTCAGTATTAAGTGCTGCAGTTATATGTGGTAAAATCTTTATAGACGTATTTCAGTGGAAAAAAAAATGTGTTCAGCATTTAGCGCTGCACTTATATGTGGTAATATCTTTATTGAAGTATTTTGCTGGAAAAACAAATTTAATTCGGTGGTCAGCGCTGCGGTTATATTTGGTAATCTTTATTGAAGTATTTCGGTCGATAAACAAAATTTATTCAGCGGTCGGCGCTGTGGGTATATGCGGTAAAATGACATATATTGATGAACTTCGCTACTCTTCTGGGCTTAAAGCTAGTTTGACGCTTTGTCTGCTCATTGTCTGTAGCTACTAAAGGCCTGTTCATGCCAGGCAGGTTCCCTCAGAAGTATCTTTGTAAATCATCACTCGGTCATTGTGTCATTCTATGGCTTCTTCATGCTGCTGCCACCTCCACACTCTGTGATTGTGCCATTCTATGGCTTCCTCCTGATGTGATGCTGCCGACACCTCCAGACTCTGTCATTGTGCCACTCTGTGGCCTACTCCTGCTGTTGCTACCTTCAGAATCTGTCATTGTGCCACTCTGTGGCCTATCCATGCTGCTGCCACCTCCACATTCTGTCATTGTGACACTCTGTGGCCTACTCATGCTGCTGTCACCTCCAGACTCTGTCATTGTGCCACTCTGTAGCCTCCTCCTGATGCTGCTGATACCTCCATATTATGTCATTGTGCCCCTCTGTGGCCTACTCATGCTGTTGCCACCCCAGACTCCGTCGTTGTGACACTTTGTGGCCTCCACCTGATGCTGCTGCTGACACCTCCAGACTCTGTCATTGTGCCCCTCTGTGGCCTACTTATGCTGCTGCCACCTCCATACTATGTCACCTTGCCACTTTGTGGTCTCCTGATGCTGCGGCCACTTTCACACTCTGTCATTGTGCCATTATGTAGCTTCCTCATGCTGCTGCTATCTCTACACTCATTGTGCCACTCAGTGGCCTTCTCCTAATGCTGCTGCCACCTACAGACTGTTATTGTGCCGCTCGGTGGCCTCCTCATAATGCTTCCACGTCCAGACCCTGTCATTGGGCCACTCTGTGGTCTCCTCGTGCTGCTTCCACCACTATGTCATAGGTCTACTCTGACTCACCACTTCATGACTGGTCCACTATTTTGGCTTTCAGCCTGGCTGATATCATCATTTTTTTGAAACTTCTTCTGATCTGTCAGAAGGAAGGAGAAATGAGACACACGATGAATCCTGTCTGTGTAGCAGCTTTAAGGCCTGTATGGTCCCATCAGAATTGGCTTATGATTTGGTAGCCAAAGCAGGATTGGGTAGAAAACACAGAAGACATGTAAATATTCCATTTAAGTGTCATCTCTGTTTTATATCCACTCCTGTTTTTTTTTTGCATTAGCAATACTGATGGCTTATTGAGCAAATGCTGACCGAGTGAAGGTGTGTGCTCTTCAGACATAATCAGTATTTTCTGGGTTATTGTTCTGACGGATCAGAGAATGGAGAAAATTATTTAGTGACGTCAACACAAACTTACTGCTGACACCCTCTCCTCTCTGTCAGGGGGGCTCTACTTGTATAAGCATTTAAAAGAACAGGTTCTGTAGAAACCTATGTGGAATCAGCTGAAAAGGGTGTAAAAGGAGTGTGCTTCTTCTTGACGCTAACATCTACCTATAAGCCTAAGTTGATACCTCAGTTATTTGGTCAGTTTTGGCCCTCTGACTGCCCAAATAAGTGAATTATGCAGTGACTCACAGTATTATTTCACTACCACAGCAGACTCTCTATGCATGTTACTGCAGGGCACAGTGTTCTACACCACTATAAAGGCTCTCTGCAGCCCGGAAATAGCCATTTTTAATGCAATTCACCACAAATAAATTCGGATCGAAGCAAATTTTTCCAAAAAATTTCTCAAAGTATTTTTACTTTGCAACATTTTTCCCACACCTGCCTAAAGATTTTTTTTACAGTACAGTACATCTGGCATTCATCTCCTTACCTGGCTCACCACAGCCACTTACCCACCTGCTTTTTAAAATTGGTGAGAGTGATTTAAAATTGCTAATTTTTTTTTTACAGAATTCTACAGTGGAAAACCAAAGTTCAGGGCTAGATAAATTCCACTGTAAATGCCATGTCAATAATATGCATCATAAAGTTACAAAGCAGTAGCATTTTACATTGGGTTAGATTAGTATTTCCATTTTATCTACAGGTACAGATTCCTCCTCAAAGTTGCTAGTTCCTTCCATGACTCCAACATAATTTAGTGGAGAGGGTTGCAGACAACAGTGGTTCTCTCCATTGAGGGAAAGCACAAAATTGGTAAAAGTGGGATAAAAGTGGGACCTGCACTTATCATGTATTTCAGGCATATCTAGTGGATATGCCATATGGAATAAGCAACACAGACGACTGATACAACCCGTGATGAGTGGCTGTTCATTAAAGGTTTAAACTTGACATGGAGTTCTTAATTATTTAATAGAAAAACCATTAGCTGCAAAATGATGGTTGAAGTGTACAAATCATTATAACTTGTTATGCATCAATGAGTAACAGAAGATAATTTATAACACAATGTCATTTATCTTTATGCAGCCTATAGTCCCCCTTTTCCTGCCTGCAAGCCCCCTGTAAATATTTATAATCAATTCGTCTCCAAAAAAGTTATCAAGTGTGATTTAGGGATGTATCATTTCAAGTTAAAGTTTGTTGCAGCTGTTTATTTAATGCAGTATGAGTGTTCCGACAAAGATTGTTATATCTATAAACGTCAGAGGAGAGCAAATGTGTGAGAAGGTGATGGATACAGCAGAGGTCTCTATCCCTCAATCTCTTAGAGAAAAAGTTTATAGGAATAAGTAGAATAAGCAACAACATTAGGAAATCAAGCAGAAATCAACAGAAGGTCCAACAGAAGAAAGAAAGGAACTCAAATATGCAGGTTCGACACAATGGGGGGCGTATATACTAATTTAAATGTGGCAGAATAGCTGCTTGGGTCCAGATTTATCATTAGCTAAAGTCACTTTAATGGAGTGAAAAAGTCGCAAAAAATGTGCAATCGGTAAAATTGCGACTTTTTAAAGCTCTGCACTAAGCTCTTCAGTTTTGTGAAAGTGGGCGTGTTTTCTTATGTAAATTAATCTCTAGACAGATTTACTATTGCGACCATTTAAAAAGTGGCAAAAAAGTCGCAAAAAATTTTTGCAATTTCACTCCAGGGGGGACCATGCTTATCTTATGCGACTTTTTAATAGAACATGCAACTTTTTTGTAAAGAACTGCGACTTTTGTAAAGCCGCTTACTGAAGGATAAACTGCTACCATCAAACCACATTTATCACATTATTAAAGGACCATTAATAAATCCGACTAGCCAAAAGAGACTTTGGGCATATGGAAAAGTGGAGTAAGACACGGGTGCAGTGTAGATATGACGTGGCCGGGATGGGTGCTGCTGTGTATAAGTGCCTATGCTCCCTCCCCCGGTCCCAGCAACCAGATAGGCCAGTGCTTTTTTCCTGTAATTTGCAAGCATTGCTGGATTACAGGGTAGTCATAACCCCTGGAAACGATCAGTGTATAATGTGATGGAAAAATGAATCAAGCCAGCAAAGAAGGCAACATGGACAGTAACAATACATTAGTAAGTGCCTTGTATTAACTTTCTCTACATAATAAATGCCATTTGCTGAAGTGAGACAATCCCATTAAGGTCTCCCTGGAATGTCAACTTTCTTAGTGAAACAGAAGACTTAAGATTTAACCACTGTATACAGTATCTAAAGGTACAAAAATACACTACTACTACTACTACTACTACTACTACTACTACAGCTACTACTCGCTACAGGGTACATAAGAATTAAGAGAAATTCATAACTACTTTAATACATTTTGAAAATATAAAAAAGTTAGTGCTTTGTTAGTGCTTATCTGATGAGCACTATCATTCACATAACGTAAGTTGGGCAAATAAGTATACATTTTTCTGGAGGAAAAGGAGAATTATAGAGTTATATAGATAATGCTTCTCAAACAATTTTGCTACCATTGTTTGGCATATTATGGGGGTACAGCATTGGTTGCACTGTTTTTACCAATGTGGTGGTTTTTAAGGGAATATGCCAGCAGATTTGTACCTATGAAACTATCTGACCTGTTACACGTGCGCTTGGTAGCTGAAGACATCTGTGTTGGTCCCATGTTCATATGTGCCCACATTGCTGAGAAAAATGATGGTTTATTATATGCAAATGAGCCTCTAGGAGCAACGGGGGCATTACCGTTACAACTAAAGGCCCTGTTCTCTCTGCAACTGCCATGTCCTCTGCACGTTGATTTACAGGGTCGGACAGTGAAAGCGTCATCACACCTGATCCTGTCAATCAAAGTGGAAATGAGGCAGCAGTTGCAGAGAAAATGGAGCCTCCAGGAGTAACGACAATGCCCCCATTGTTCCTAGAACATCATCTTTCAGCAATATGGGCACATATGAACATGGGACCAAGCGCACATGCAACAGGTCAACCAGTTTCATATGTACAAATTTGCTGACTGATGCCACCCACATTGGTAAAAACAGTGCAACCAATGCAGGGCCCTCATAATATGGCCAAATAATGCCAAAATAATAGTTCTATACTGTGCTCAAATAATTCTACAAATGTTATCTAGATACATAAGATGTTTGTAAATGTTTGTAAATGTAAGATTAGACTTCATCATCATGTTTAGATATTTAAATGGAGGGGGTGCTTTTTTCAATACTATACTCTGATTTTCTTTTACATCAACCACTCCATGCAGTGCCTACCTAATTCACAGTACTATACAATGTCAAAATAATGCAGCTATATAGTTAAGATAAATAATTAAAGTAGACACATGCCTCAGATAGCAAACCAAGATTGGGCCCCCTTATGCAGGATTAGGTGATTCTCCATGCGCAGCTGCAAAGACCACACACACATTCCTGGCTCTGATCTTGACAACAGCAGATGCAGTCAGGTAACTTTTGTACTTTGTTCATGATGAAACAAACTAATTTTGCATAGGATCTATGTAATACTTATCTATGGATATTCTAAATCTCCAGAGATCAGTTACTAGAGACAGAATACAACTTGAAATGGAAATGATAGCTTTGTATTAAGTGAACTCAATTTATGAACTCCGGAGAATCACTTTAACTGCTGGTAAACTGCCTGAATTTCTTATTGTGGCCAGTGAAATAGAGAAATAGACAGATTAATCTTCACTGTGGAGATATATAAATATATATATATATATATATATATATATATATATATATATCAAATATTTAGGCAGCACAAAAATAACCTTGCAGTGGGAGCAAGCCCAAGGGTATAAGCATAACCCACAATAGTATATAGAAAAAATAGGGCAGCACTCCAATAGTTCAAAAAGAAAAAAACACGTCTTTTCAACCCTTGAGAAAGGCTCTGGTATAGAGCTGAAACGTTGCGGTCCACATGGGTGAATAAACTAGATTTTTCTTTTTAAACTATTGGAGTGTTGCCCTATTTTTTTCTCTCTCTCTCTTTATATATATATACATCTCAATAAATAAGAATGCCATAGAATAGCTAATTTATTTAACTATTTTATTATATTGAATTTAATTCAAAAACTGACACTAATATATTTAATAGATTGATTACACACAGAGTGATCTATTTCAAGCTTTATTTCTTTAATGTTGATGATTATGGATTACAGCTAATGAAAACCCAAAAGTCAGTATCTCAGAAAATTACAATATTGTAAAAGAGAAAGTTCAATATTGTTGACTTGTGGTGTCACACTCTAATAAGCTAATCAACACCAAACACCAGCAAAGGGTTTGTAAGGTTTTACAAAAGGTCATTGCTAAAGAAGCTACAAAAGATTATTGCCAAAGAAACTGGCTGTTCATAAAGTGCTGTATCCAACATATGAATGGAAAAGTTGAGTGGAAGGAAAAAGTGTGGCAGAAAAAGAAACACAAGCAACAGGGATAACCAAAGGCTTGAAAGGATTGTCAAAAATAAGCCATTCAAGAATTGTGGAGTAGATTTAAAAGGAGTGGACTGTGGCTGGAGTCAGTACTTCTAGAGCCACCACACATAGACATATCCAGGACACGGGTGACAACTTTTGCATTACTTGTGTCAAGCCACTCATGACCCAGAGACAAGGTCAGAAGCGTCTTACCTGAGCTAAGGAGAAAAAGGACTGGACTGTTACTCAGTAGTCCAAAGTCTTGTTTTCAGATTAAAGTAAATTTTGCATTTCATTGGAAAATCAAGGTCCTAGAGTCTGGAGGAAGACTGAAGAGGCACACAAACCAAGGTGCTTGAGGGCCAGTGTGAAGTTTGTGATAGTTTGCCATCGGCTGGTGTTGAGCCAATATCTTACATAAAATCCAAAGTCAGTGCAGCCGTCTACCAGGAAATCTTAGAGCACTTCATGCTTCCCTCTGCTGACAAGCTTTATGGAGATGCTGAGATAATTTTCCAGCAGGACTTGGCACCTGCATACAGTGCCAAAAGTACCAGTACCTGGTTTAATAACCACAGTATCACTGTATTTGATTGGCCAGCAAACTCATCTGACCTAAACCTAAAAAGAATCTATGGGGTATTGTCAAGAGGAAGATGAGACAAGAGACCAAACAATGCAGATGAGCTAAAGCCACTATTAAAGCAACCTGGGCTTCCATAATGCCTTAGCAGGTGCCATAGGCTGATCACGTAACTGCTACACTACATTGATGCAATAATTCATGCAAAAGGATCCCGACCAAGTACATATACGGTACATACTTTTCAGTAGGCCAACTTTTCTGAATTATAAAGCTTTTTTTATTGATATTGTCATTTATATGATATTGTAAATTTTCGGAGAAAATGACTTTTGGGTTGTCATTAGCTGTAAGCCATAATCATGAACATTAAAGGGGTTGTCTCATCATAGACAGCAGGGGCATATCGCTAGGATATTCCCCCATTGTTTAATAGGTGCGTGGCCCACCGATGGGACCTGCACCTATATCGAGAATGGAGCCCCGCAAGGTGGTGGCTGGAGGACTTCGGTCCGACTACCACCAAGCCGGCTCACCATAGAAGTGAATGGGAGCGTACAGCACATGCGCAGCCCCCGATCCCATTAATTTCTATGGGGCTGACGGAAATAGCCGAGCCAGTGCACGGCTATTTACGCCAGCCCAATAGGGGATTAATGGAAGGAGGATGCACATGCGCAGTGTGCCCTCCTTCACTTGTGGAGCTCCGTTCTCGATATAGGTGCGGGTCACACCCAGCGATATGCCCCCATTGTCCATGATGAGACAACCCCTTTAAATAAACACTTGAAATAGGTCAAACTTTTGATTTATATTCTAATTTATTAAGGGGCACACACTTTCCTTTAAACCAGTTTTGATAAATCTCCCCTGTAGTGTTTATTTTAAAGAAAGTGCATACATATCCATACATTGACCTAGAATATTTTTTTCTTACACATTGCTGTAATATCAGAGTTTTTACATGTGTTTCTTAGTAAAAAATACATTTCTCTCTATCACGTAAGCAGATCCTGAATCCTACAAAGCAGGGAATGAGCCTGACTTGGCTGCCTTTCTCTTTGATTCCATTGGCACCCCTGCAGTGCAGAGACAGACTGAGTATTGGAGAAACATAGAATATGCAAACTTTTCATGCATTTTTTAAAATGACTGCACCCATAGCCTGGTTTAAGGGAATAAGAACATGAAAGCAAGAACCGTACAAATTAGTTGCCCAGCCTGAAAACAGCATATTAAGCTGCATCCAAAGTGCCCAGCGCAGTGAAACCTGATTTTTACTACACTACACACTATAACCCAGATAAACTGACAGCATCCTTTTCTACGAGTACAGAATTCATGCTGCTTTCCAGCCATACCACGTTATTTTTAATGTATGATTTGCCTTTTTTTATATTGTGCATGTTTAGCTGTGTATAAGTGGTGTTATAGAGTATAATAATACATTTATGTCACATATGTCAATATTCCCCTCGGCAGAAAGAATTTCAAATGACAATACTATACGGGGGGTTGGTCTGGAAATAGAACATTACAATATATAGATGGAGATGTATCTTGTCAGCATGGAACAGGAAACAATTGTTCCAATCCTTAAAATGGCGGTCCCTTCAGTGGATTTTCCTGATCAAGGGCATAATGGTCCTTCTTAATAATAGGAATGCTTTTATGCAGGTCAAATACAGAATACTATTGGGTTATTATGGCCATTTATAAAATTGGGGGACATTTATCAATCTCTAACTCAGACAGTGCATCACATTTACACTGTGGCTTATGCTATATGATTCATTTGGTTCACATTACTAGAAATTTAGACCACTGATATGAGTTATCCAGGTAAACAGATTTGACTGGTCGTCAGGATAGGTCATCAGTACTAGGGGTGTGTCACCTGGGACCCCCACCGATCAGCTGTTAGAAAAGGCCTTGAGCACCACAGCCTCTTCCTAGGCCAGTGACATTGCTGTGTATAAGTCATATGGCCTAGTTACAGCTCATTCCTATTTAAGGTAATGGGGTTGAAGTGCAATACCAAGCATTGCCACAATACAATGTACAGTGCTGTTCTTTCCAGTTCTTGGAAGTCTGCATCGCTCACCATGGCTTCCCTGATACAGCTGATCGGCCCAGATTCCAAGACTTGGACCCTTGCTGATGTGACAAAGATAGCCTATCCTGAAGATAAGTCATCATCATCTTTTCCAGGATAACCCCTTTAATGGTAGGTTACTTTGCACCAATATATTGGAGCAGATTGTTGCATTTTAAGCCTCCCTTACCTACTAAACCACATCTAATACCCCTGCCTCCTTGTATAGTGAGGCATAAAAAGTATCCAAAAAACATATTCAGTAAGTCATCTGTGCCAGTTTAAGGTGCAAGTTGAGCCAGAATTCTGGTGCATTTAGTTTAGTAAATCTGCCCCATTTTTGATTATTAGAGCCTAAGAGATTACACTCTCTCTATATGCTGCCTGTCTACTCCATGTCAGAAGGTGGCATTGTGCTTATAATCAGCAGGTCATGCTGCTATTTGGCTGCATCCTGGATTTTGTAGAACCATGACATGTGAAGGGGCTCAAGCATAGCAAAATGATTAAAAAGTGGAATAAAAAAAATTAAAAAGTGGAAAAAAATCAGTTTTATTTTTTGTCGCCATATTTTGACCCCTATAACTTTTATGTAATTATGTGTACGGAGCTGTATGGGATCTGATTTTTTTGCGGGGCGATCTGAACGTTTCATTAATTGCATTCTGGGGTGTGTATGACTTTTTGATTACTTTTTATTTTATTTTTTGTAGAAAATAAAGCGACCAAAAATGGAGAATCGGCTATTTGGACTCTTTTTTACGTTTTGCCGTATGGGGAATATATTTTAAAATTTTTATACTATGGGATTTTTCGCACATCGCAACACCCATGATGTGTATTTTGTTTTTGTTCTTTTATTTTTATTTTGGGAAAAGGGGGGTGATTTGAATTTTTTTTTTATTTATTAATTTTTTTAACTTTTTTTTTACACTTTTGTTTTATAGTTCCCATAGGGAACTATAAGAATCAATCATCTGATTGTTATTATCATAGACTCCAATGCACTTGCCTCTGAGTCTATGAGGATTTTACTTCTTTACTTTACTAATTTTCTTACGGAGCCCTATTACAGGCAAGGGCTCCATAGTAAATACTATACAGCATCCTCCTGTCATTCACAAAGACAGGGGCAGCATCACACAAGCTCCGGATCTTCCGATTGCCACACGGGGGAGCCGGATCACCACTCAGTCAGGATTAACCACGGCATCTGAGGGGTTAAATGTCCGTGATCGGCATTACTGCTGGTTGCAGACACGAGCTGTGTCTGCTATAGGAAGCCGGCGGCCACCCGTGGCTATGGTGGCCACAGCACTCAGGAGCGTGTATCATCTTTAAAGACCCGGCCAGTGCCGTACTATTACGGTGCTGGTTGGTAAGGGGTTAAAGTGGTTTTCCAAGTTATTTTTATTGATATCAGATCAGTAGGGTTCTGACACACGGCATCCCGCTGATTATCCCTTTATAGTAGCCTCAGGGGGACGTGGCCAGGCTGCTGAACATGATGGCTGCTTGAGAGAAGAGCTCCTGCACCCAAGCGATTGAAAAACTGCACACCCGTCTCCACTCACATCTGAGCGGCACCAAACTGCACCCACAGATGCTCAACCTCTCCTCTCACACCATGGGGAAGGCAAAAATGTACCTAACCAGACTGCAGGACGGCAATCTTGAGAGCTATTTTGACCAGGGAAGATCCAAAGATGGCGCCAATACAGCAGACAAGGCCCTGCTGATAACCACTATCAGCGCAATGTCACTGGCTCACACAGCCCGCACACCCTCTCCACCGGACGTATCTGCCTGCACTAACCTGCTGCATATGTCACCTCCATCGCTTCCACCAACACCAGAAGAAGCCAGGGCTCCTAATTGGGTTGCGAGAATTAACGAATATACAGAATATAGCGCTATATTCGTATTCGTTATATTCGTTAAATCTAGCAAGCAAGGCAACTAAGTTGGATGCGCAATGCGAGTAATTTAAGTAAGTTTACTCGCATTGCGCATCCAACTTAGAGCGTGGAATAGGCTTTAGGCATATTAGGCATTACTATTGCCAATCGGAAAGTTGTCTAAGTTGGATGCGCAATGCGAGTAAAGTTACTTAAATTACTCGCATTGTGCATCCAACTTAGAGCGTGGAATAGGCTTTAGGCATAGGCGGCAACTACTATTGCCAATCGGAAAGTTGTCTAAGTTGGATGCACAATGCGAGTAAACTTACTTAAATTACTCGCATTGCGCATCCAACTTATTTCTGTGTATAGGCAACGTTCCTATTGGTTGTTTGCTAGACTTAACGAATATAGAGAATATCGAGCTATATTCGTATTCGTCATATTCGTTTATTCTAGCAAGCCAACCATTGTTAGGACGTTGCCTATACACAGAACTAAGTTGGATGCGCAATGCGAGTAATTTGAGTAAGTTTACTCGCATTGTGCATCTAACTTACAGCGGGGTATATTGTCAATAATCCTTCATTCCATCAAGACAACCAATAGGAAGTTGCCTAAGTTGCATTCGCAATATGCACATGGTGTTTCTATCGCGAGAATCGCATTGAAATATTCGTGTGAGCCTATACGGGTGTGGCTTTGTCTTGCGAGTTTGTTGACAGGAGGAAGGTTGAATCGCAGTGCAATACTCGTGTGTGACGCGCATGAAAATGGTCTCAAGCAATTTTAAAGAAGTCGAGGAAGATCTCCTGATTACTGTAAGTAATTCCACATTACAGCACTGTATTACATATCACAGGCTTGTTATTCCAATGTATTTATACAAATTCACATTTTTCTTGCTTCAGGGCATATTAACCCTGTCAAAGCCAGAGTTTTTTTGTTAGCCTCTTATTTCGCTCACTGCCTTCAAAGAGCCATCACTTTTTTATTTGCCTGTTCACATAGCCATATGAGGGCTTGTTTTTGCAGGACAAGTTGTACTTTCTAACTCAGCCATTTAATATTGCATAAGATGTATTGGGAAGCCAAACAAAATGCAAAATGTCCAAAAATTGCAAAATAAAAGCAATGCCACGCCATTTTTACGGGTTTGTAACCCCTTAAGGACACATGACACAACGGTACATCATGTATAGTTCCGATCACCGCTACGCGGCGGGCAGTGATCAGAACTGGGTGCCTGCTGAAATCAATCAGCAGGCACCTTGGGACAATGTGCCGGGGGTCAATTCAGACCTGCGGTTTGCGGCTTTTGCGTGTAATTGGGCGGCGGGTGCGGTGGCTATCGGGTCACCGTGCTGCTGTAATGGGGACCCGATAGCAGGGAAGGCCTGCGTCCGCATATCTACATAGACAGTGGTCTACTTTTGCTACCAACACGCCCATTTTCCAAACAGTCCTCAGAGCGGTATCAGTCTGATGAAGGCCGTATTGTGGCGAAACGTCACACGCATGTATATGATTTACCGCACTTCTGATTAAAAGAAACTTATCTTCAACGCATAAACTGGAGTTTATTTCCTTCTTGATACTAAGGGGTGGGAACCCGACCTCCAGTAGCGCACCTCCAAAGAGTGCCACAACCGCCAGATGACGTACAGCTATGTCATTGGGCGTGAAGGGGTTAATGATAGGTGCACTAAGTACTGTTAAGACATCACACCACTATGTCTGGTAGCATGTATGTATGGACACATTGGACAGCTGAGAAACATCTCTCATATGCACAATGCACATCCATTTTCCTGCCTCACAGTGCATACCCCACATCGTATACTCCACACCGTATACCCCACAGTGTATATCCCTCCACACACACACATAGTCTTTGGATTCTAATATGCGTCTGGTTGGTTAGGAGAAGTAATGTTTGACCGCCATTATTTGCTGGTTCATTTAGCGTTACCCAGGGTGCACCATGTGGAGGCGGACCAGCTGTACACCCCATACTGTACCGTTACCTCACTAGACGGGTACATCTCTCCTCAGATGGCCAATATCCGATTGCTCATACTACACACACATACAATTTAAATATAATTTGATTGTATAACTGTAACGTTAAATCTAATGTTTTACTTTCAAACACTGAAACATTTTTGTTGTGTTGAGATGATGACATTCATTTCTAATACTTTTATTTGACAAATTTGGGATTATATGGTTGCATTTTTATCCTGCAGCGAATGCTTGAGATGAAATATGACACCACCAGGTCCCACTTGGAGAAGCAGCGGATCCTGAGGAGGATCGGTTATGAGCTATATCGTGACCACAATGTCACACACAAGAGGATGGCCATTATAAAAAAGTGGTCCGACCTGAAGAGGAGACACCAGGATCGGATCACTGAGATACGGAACAAAATCTGCCCAGGTACAATGCTTACATGACTCTTGTATCTTTCAGCAACACTCTGTAATGTATAGGTACAGTTATGCTTTACGAGGTTTTTATAACTTAAGAAAATTTTGCCATTATAGGTGATCCCGTCCCCTCAGTCCGCCGCAGGCCTTCAAAAAGGCAGTGGTGGTGGAGGAGGAGGTGTCGGAGGAGGAGGAGCAGGAGCAGGCAGGACCCTCTGCCCCTACCCCACAGCATGAGGATGCCGGACCCTCAGACCATCCCGGTTCTCATGAGGAGGAGGAGGAGGAGCTTGTGACCACCCCCGCCAGGAGGGTAAATAATATGTGTTGTGGGTGTTTTAACTCAGTCACTGGTGTCAGTTTCTTCCAGAAAACCATAACAAACATGTTAAATCTTTATCCTTTAACCCCTTCATGCTTTCTGACATAACTGTACGACCAAATAACAAGTGACTTGCTGCATTTTGATGTACGGCCACGCCCAAACTGCTCCTGGGGCTGTGACACTATAAAGTGTCACAGCCCGGAATCTAACTCCCCAGGAGCAGACACAAGTGGTAAGCCGGCAAGGGACCAATCAGAGTGTTCCCTTGCTAGTAAGCACTCTGATTGTTTTGTCTCTGCAGACTAACCAATCATAGCGCAGCACTTTAAAAAAAGCCTGTTTCAGGCCAGCGACATCTATGTGGTTGAGAGGAAGAAAGCTCCCTCTCTCTTCCATCTTGCCGTTGCTGCTTCACAGCGGCAAGATGGTTTCCATGGCACCCGGACGCCTTACAAATGGCGTCCTAGTTGCTCATTTACCTAAGGCCGATCAGACCCTGAGGTCTGATCAGCCTTAGTGTAAGTGTGGCACTGACTATACAGTGTATTACAATAGACTATGCAGATGGTTTTTGATAAAAAGAAAATAGATACATAAAACAAAATAAAAAAATTGAAAGACAAAAAAGACTAAAAATTTTTTTTTAAAGAAGAATAAATTAGAAATCGTCTTCTCATATATATTCATTTATGTAATCTAAAAATTACATAAATAATATAGTGCACATAATTGGTATAGCCGCATCCGTAAAAAGCAGCTCTATAACAATATAGCGTGTTCTTACCCCTTTGGCAAATCCCATACAAATATTTTTTTTAAAACTGTCAAAAACAGACATATTTTATACAGTATACATATTTTGTAACGTTCCATGACATAAATTCCAAACCCAAGCGATCAAAAAGACGTATGCACCCCAAAATAGTACCAATCAAACAGTCAACTGATCCCACAAATATTTTAAATAAAATACTCTATTGAAATATTCCTAAGTAAAGAACTATATAACTGATTGTGATTTTAATGGCCAGCTCCTTTATACACTAATCAATAAAAGTTATTTAATCTGATTTTTAATATATTATTTTTTTGTACAGTAATAAAAGAAATGAAAAATAAAATAATTATGCTGCAGCGGGAGCACTCCAGGCGGATGAGGGCTTTGCAGCTGAAGATCAGCCAAGAAATGAAGGCCATGGAGGAGTGGCATCAGAAGGCCATAACGGAGCTGATCAACCAGCATGATGTCCTGAAAGCCCTGCCTTAGTTTTATTTAATTTTTATTTTATGTTTCTTTAAACAATTTTTTTTATTTTATTTATAAAGTTTGGTTTGGTTTTAAATCATTTTTGGTTTTCTGTTTTATTTTAATAACTCTGGTTACATTAAGGCAATTTTTTCCATCCAAAACTCATCAGTATGATGACATACAGCAACCGCAGGTACATGGAAATTTGGTAGTATAAGGCCTACAAAGAACTCATAGTGGTGAGGATAATAGCAGCAGTCTTTGTTAATGGTGGGGCCTTACAATAAATAAAGTTATCAGTAAGAATTACACCATAACATAACATTATAAAAAACTGAAATCACGCGTTATAACTCAGAAAAAACTATTTATTAACAAAATAAAAAAGGCCTCTATGGGAACATTGTGAGTTGGGAAAGTAGCTCCTCCATTTTCTGCATCCCTTTACGGTGCTTTTTGGCCATCTCCTAGCTGATGATGACCCGGCATTGCCCTTTAAGAGTGACCACCCCTTTAAGAGAGACATGTACTTAAAAAATAAAGTATGCAAAGTAATATTCTTGCATTGGGGTATATGCAACTTAGGCCTCTTTCACACTTGCCTTGTGAGGATCCGGCGTGCACTTCCGTCGCAAGAAATGCCCGCCGGATCCGTCACAACGCAAGACAACAGAAAGCATTGGAATACTGATCAATCTTCAATATGCTTTTAGGTAACCATGGCAGCCAGGACTCTACTAAAGTCCCGGCTGCCATAGTAAGTAGTGGGGAGCCGGGGAGCAGATACTTACAGTCCGTGCGGCTCCGGGGTGCTCCACAATGACGTCAGAGAGCCATACGCGCATGGATCATGTGATCCATGCTCATGGGCGCTCTGACATCATTCATTGTGGAGGGCCCGGGACTCGGAGCCGCACAGATGGTAAGTATACTTCTCCCCTGCCTCCCCACTACACTTTACCATGGCAGCCGGGACTTTAGCGTCCTGGCTGCTATGGTGACCATTCACAAAAGCTAAGCGTCGGATCCGGCGATGTGCCGAAACGACGTTTAGCTTAAAGCCGGATCTGGATAAATGCTTTTCAATGGCCATTAATTCCGGATCCTTCTTTCCGGCATGCCTTCAGGATTTGGGTCCGGAGAAAAATCCGCATCATGCTCCAGATTTTGCTACGGCAAAAAAGTCTCAGTACTGAACGGAAGACATCCAGACGCATCCTGAGCGGATTTCTCTCCATTCAGGATGCATTGGGATTATCCTGATCAGTATCTTTCCGTCCTAGAGCCCCGAGGACGGAACTCTAGAACAGAAAGATAAAACGCCAGTGTGAAAGAGCCCTTACTTCACTATTGTTTGGCTATGGCTATCTAGAACTAACAAAAATTTAGGAACCCAGCTCTGTTTAATTCGCAATGCGAGTATATGTTCGCATTGCGAATTCAACTTAGAACTGGGTTCCTAATGGTTGTATTGCTAAAATATAACGAAGATTGAGAATTCAGTCTTCGTAAAAGTTATGATCGCAATGCGAGTAATACAGGTTATATTAATCGCATTGCGAATTGAACTTAGAGCTGGGTTCCTAATGGTTGTATTGCTAGAATATAACGAAGATTGAGAACATAGCGCTATATTCTCAATCTTCAATATATTCTAGCAATACAACCATTAGGAACTCCGCTCTAAGATGGAATCGCAATGCGAATACTTTAAGTTAAATTAATCGCATTGCGATTTCAACTTAGCACTGCTGCTATATTCCAAATTCGTTATTCGTTAACTTCGTTAATTCTAGCAAGCTGACCCATTATAAACCCAGCTCTAAGTTGAAATCGCAATGCGATTAATATAACTTGAATTAATCGCATTGCGATTTCAACGTAATTCCTCAAATCCGACAGTACATTTTAGTATATGGAGACGTTCCCATGGTGATGGGGACGCTCCATGAGCACAGAAGTTATGGTTGGCTTGGTAGAATTAGCGAGGATGACGAATATGACGAATGTATTCGTCATATTCCTCAAAACGAAGATAACGAAGTATTCTACATCTTCGTTTTAGCTACCTATTCGTCAACTTCGCTAATTCTAGCAATCAAATAGGAAGGTTGACTTAGAGACAGCTGTGTTAAATTCGCTATGCGATTTTTTTATTATTTTTTTAATAAATAGAATACTTATAATAATTTTATCAAGTAATATAATTATTGTATTAAAAAAAAAAATCGCATAGCGAATTAAACTACAGCTGTCTGTAAGTCAACCTTCCTATTTGATTGCTAGAATTAGCGAGTTGACGAATAGGTAGCTAAAACGAAGATGTAGAATACTTCGTTATCTTCGTTTTGAGGAATATGACGAATACATTCGTCATATTCGTCATCCTCGCTAATTCTAGATATGAAACCAATAGGAAAGTAGCCTTAAGTACAAATCGCAATATGCGATTATTTAAATCGCATGTTAATCGCGATAACTAGAAAAAATGACGAATATTCGATTTCGACGAATATGAAACGAATATTCATTCGAATATTCGCGAATTTCGTCGAAATCGAATATGGCACCTGCCGCTCATCACTAATGATTATATATAGGGCCCACAGACTCCCTAAACCTCCGCACCTTAGCCCTAATATTCCACGCAACACTTTAGCGCGCATCTATTTCTTCCACACTAAGGAGGCACTCATGGCTGCGGCACGAAACAAAGCCCTGTAACCAGCCCCATATAAAAAAAATGTTACTTTTTACGGACCTTTCTATGATCAGCCTCCGCCGACGCAGAGCACTACTGCCTATCACGATATCCCCTACAAATGGGGTTACCCCCTGAAGATTCTCATCCGTAGAAACAGACAAACACATGCTATCAAGACCCTGGAAGAAGGGAAAGAACAACTCCATCTATGGCAGATTCCATTGTCGTCAAGCAACGTGGATGTTGACCCCACCTCCATGGCTCCCTCAACCCCACTCACATCAGATGGCTGATGCCCTGAGACTGTCCTCTATGGATAACACACACCAGGACTCCCGCGGTTGCGGTATACTGTTTATTCCTAACTTGCTGGGACTCTATGCAATATCCTATTTGGCTATCCTAACAACTCCTCACTCAAACTTGGTGCAGGCCCTCTGACGCCATTTACTCACCCTTCCTGATTGTTCCAGCCCTGGCACTGAACTTTCGCCCTATCAGTGTTTAGATGGTTATAACCGTCCTGTTCATTGCCTACCAAGTTCTAGATGGTCGCTCCCGTCTTATTTGTTACTGTTCTCATTTTCTCCACTACTCTTCCCACCCTCCCCCTTTCCCCTCTTTTCTTTCCCACTTAATTATTTGCAATCTTGACATATTGACATTGTATACCAGTATTGTGTCTCTCTAAGTGCTAATATATCTACCTCCTTTTAACATCATGGGTCTTAAGATTATGTCCCTTAATGTTAAAAGTCTTAACTGCCCTCAGAAAAGGTCTTATATGTGGAAAGAAGCTCTAACTGCTAATGTTGATGTTTTGTGTATAAAGGAAACCCACTTACTACAAACAGATGCCAATAGAGTGCACCATCTTTTGTTCCCCACTATCCTGCATTCACACTTTGACAAGAAAAAAAGAGGTACCCTAATTGCTGTCAAGAACACTGTTGCCTACACTCCCATTAAGACCAAAATTGACCCATGGGGTTGCTACATTATTCTAGTTTGCTTCATCAATAACATTATATACACGCTAGTCAACTTTTATGCACCTAACTCACACCAACTGGCTTTCCTACATACGCTTATGTGCAATGTGAATAATCTTAAACAAGGGAAAGTGATCCTTTGCGGTGATTTCAATACCGTCTTACAACCCACTATAGACTCCACATCCCCTACACGATGGACAGATGCAGGGGTTGCTTCCTTCCTGCACTCTGAAGGCCTTACAGACGCGTGGAGGGCTCAACACAGCCTGGGAAGGGACTTTACCTTTTTCTCCCCAATACATATGTCTTACTCGCGAATGGACATGTTTGTAATCGATCACTCCTCCCTACTCCACACCCTCTCCACTGACATTGGTCTCATTAAATGGTCAGACCATGCCCCGATTACCATCACCCTTGAGGAACAGTTTCAATCACAAAGGGCCCCTATTTGGAGAAATAATACATTTCTCTTTAATAATCCGAAACATGTATTGGAACTTTCCTTACACTTAAAGGAGAACTTTCACTTCAATAGCGGATCAGTTTCAAACAAATTTGTCTTGTGGCAGGCTCACAAAGCGTATATAAGGGGCTCTCTGATTAAACTGAACTCTACGTTAAGGAAACTTAGAGAACGAGAAATTGCACAAACCCTAGAACAAATTGTTAACTTAGAGGCGATAAATAAAACTGCTCCGACCATCCAGTGCTCGAACAAGCTTAGATTAGCGCAAAATAAACTTAGTAGCTTACTGCTCCAAAACTACCATAAATCCCTTCTCAGGCTTAAGTCTAAATATTACCCCCAAAGCAACAAAGCGAGCCGACTCCTAGCACAACAACTAAAGACCCAACAATCCAAATCCAAAATACCACATCTAATACACCCCACGACTAAAGCAAAATTGATAGATCCCGAGACATTGGTAACCAATTTAAAATGTACTATCAGGCACTCTACAACCTAAAAGATAGCACCCCACTGCCAGAGACTTATTCCATTCTAGTGAAAGAATTCCTCTCGCAGGCATCCCTACCCACTATCACCCACACACAACTGCAATCCCTCAATCCCCCATACTCAAGCACAGAAATCAACAAGATAATTACATCACTCCCTTTGGGCAAATCCCCAGGTCCGGACGGGCTCTCTAATGAATACTTTTGCCAATTCCAACCTGTTCTTGCTCCCTACATACTAGAAATGTTCAATGCGGTGCGAGAGGGACAATCCTTTCCCCCAGACATTTTGGAAGCATTAATAGTCACTATTCCAAAATCTGGCAAAACACCAGATACACCCCAGAAATTCCGGCCTATTTCACTGCTCAACTCCGACATAATTTTTTTTGCCAAACTTATTGCCAATAGACTAGCCCCATTACTCCCTTCACTGATCCATCCTGACCAAACTAGCTTTGTGGCTGGACGACAAGCGTCTGACAACACCAGACGGATTGTAGACCTGTTTAATTACGCTGAAGTAAATAATCTTCCAATGCTTGCGATCAAATTGGATGCAGAAAAAGCGTTTGATCGCTTGCATTGGGACTATGCATTCTCCACCCTTCGTCACATGGGCTTCTCGGGACAAATATTACAGGCCATCCACAGCCTGTTCTCCTCTCCCTCCGCGAAAGTCTGGGTTAACGGAGTAGTCTCAGACCCATTTGAAATAACCAACGGATCTAGACAGGGATGTCCCTGTCACCTTTATTGTTTATTCTGTCATTGGAACCTTTGGCACAAACTTTAAGAAACTCGCCCTCTATATCTGGGATTGCAGTAGGGGAACAATCTCATAAAATCACGCTCTATGCAGATGATATCATCCTCACATTAACTGACCCCATCAATTCAGTTGACAATGCCCTCAAGGTGATCTCCAATTTGGGATCCCTTTCCTACTATAAGATCAACAACACTAAATCTCAAGCCCTCCCCACTAAATCTCAAGTCCTCCCCCAGCAGAAACAACCTCCCTGAAATCCTTCCATGATTTGGACTGGAAAACGTCAGAACTCCCATACCTGGGAGTCAAGATATCTTCACCTTGCTCCCAACTTTATAGAAGGAACTACTACCCCCTTCTGACCACCATGCTGAATGACTTCAAAAGATTCTCTATGAAAGCAGTATCCTGGGTGGGAAGAGTGGCATCCTTCCAGATGATGACCCTTCCTAAACTTATATATATATTTCGTGCCCTCCCGATCCCCGCTATATTTTTGAAGAAAGCGCAGACAATCCTGGGTGGATAATCCTGGGACCATCCAAACCCAGAGTAGCCCAGGCATTACTGTTCAAGAAAAAATATGCTGGTGGATTAGGCCTTCCTGATATTAAAGACTATTACCAAGCGATAGCACTTTCTTTCGCTTAGGAATTGTGGTCCTCAGATGACGCGAAGGCCTTGCTCCAGATCGAATCACACACAATAAAACACGCCACTTTAAAAGACCACTTAATCCGTTTGTTGTGGAACCCATCCCAGCCACATAACAATCTACTAACAATAACACATGTTAGTAACCTCTGGTCTACAATGCACAGAATGCGGAAAGATTCAAACTCCACCCTCCTACAACACGCCACTATACGCACACTAGCACTAAGTATCCCTGATATTAACCCGACAACTTTGCGAGAAAAAGGGATCACTTCTATGTCTCAAATCATGTCGGATGGCCTACTCCTTCCCTTTGGCTCACTCCACCGCTTATTCACATTGCTGCATACAGACTTCTATAACTACCTGAGAATCCATCATTTTATTGAAAAAATGACACAATCTCCATCTCTAATATACTCTGACATCATGAGACTGTTTCAGTTCCCATCCCTCTTTAAAAGACACTCTACTCGATATGTATATGACAAACTGGGTGATAAAGCCAATTTCACTAAATACTTACCTATTAAAAAATGGGAACTAGAGTTGGCAAAGTCCTTCCTGGACGACACCTGGGTCCTAGCTATTAGATTCCTGGTCTCTAACTTCAAATGTGTTACTCACTACGAAGCAGGGATGAAAACCTTCCTACACTGGTACTTTACTCCACAAAACTACATACAATCTACCCCTCATCCTCCCCTCATTGCTGGACAGTTTGCGGTGCCAGAGTCTCCTTACTCCACATTCTGTGGGCATGTCCCATACTCACCCGTTACTGGCACAGTGTCTTTGACTTAATCTCTGGGATAACAGCTCAACTCATGGAACCTCTTCCAGAATTGGCTCTGTTGTTCTTGGGTATACACAACATCCCCCCAACACACAGAAACATTGTAGGACACATTCTTCTCAGTGCCAGGCTGATATTACCCACCCTTGGAAGCAACTGGTTTCACCAACCTTAGCAGAGGTCATACAAGAGGTCAATACATCATGTAGATACGAACACTCACTTCCACCCATGATTGTCTCTCTCAAATCGAGGCAACTCATCTGGGGTCCATGGATCCTTAACCCCAACTATTTCCCCTGACTTTTGGAGATGCTCCATCTACCAAAGCCTGGAGTAGAACGACCGAGACCCGGTGAACACTCACCACTAAGTCCCATTTGATTGCGACCATTATTACCTCTTTACTCCTTTCCCTCCCCCTATCTCCCTCCCCTTCTTACCCTTATATTGTTATTGTTTATATGTTAAGGGTCTTATGCCACCCTACTTATACCGTGCAAACTACCCATTTATAATGTCATTCTATGAACAAGCCTATTGTATAGGCAAGTCTTGTTGTGCATCAAAATACTGTGTTATCTGGCTATTTTGCTCCTTCAAAACACCAATAAAAACGATGCATTCTATAGTAGCCTCAAACTGTTCAATTAGTGATTTTTCATAATAGGATATTTTATCTATTGCTGTTCTTGTATTCCCACATAATGCTTCTCTGGAAAAGAGACCTTCAAGCTAGTCTCATTTCCAAAAGAAAAGGAAAACGGACTATCTTATACCAGGAATCCAGCTCTTTTTTGGTAACTACTAATAGAGCTGGGCAAAGAAAATTAGCTTGGTGTCACATGCCGGGTCCCAAGGCAGACCTCTGGGACATTATGCAAACAGGACACAGGCAGAAACATGGACCATCAGAGAACTTTAATAGACATGTAATAAAAGAACATGACAGTACAATATATGCAGGTTCGGCAATAGTGGTAGACCTACCACATAACCAAGTGCAATTGCAGACCAGAGGTAAAACCCAGAGGGCAGAGAGCCAATGAGCACCGTTCTTCACAGAGCCCCTGGTGGTGGGAATAAACCGGGCTCAGGGTTCACTGGTTGTACCTCCAGGGAGGTCCCGATACACTTAGCCCCTACCTGCAAAGAACCCCGCAGGTGTAAGCATCAGTGGAGCAGACAACAGAACCGAAACCCAAGCAAATACAGGACATGGAACAGACAACAAGACAAACGGGAACCCGCACAAAAGCAGATGACTGGAGCCCAAACAGAATGGAAGCATGGCGGTCTCGGGCAGAGCTGCACACAGACTAGAGATCCTCCCTCCGGAGAACACAGGGGCCCTCTCACAAAGGCAGGACAGACACAGGAACAGACTAGATCAGAAGCAGTTTAGCACTGCCAAGCTATGAAATGCAGTTAGAGTACTGCTAGGCTACACAAGGGACAGAGTGGATACAGAATGAGAACAAGTACAGAAGAACAGGCAAGGCATGGACAAGGATAACAACATAAACATCATACAGGACAGGTACAGAAGATCAGACAAGGACATAACATCAACAACAACACGTTACCAAGCGACACCACAAACAAGGGCAGATGGCAAAACCCCCTGGGTCAACAGCAAGGGGCTACACCCAATAAGAAACAGGACAGACTAAACTCTTGGGTGAGTAGCAAGGTGCAACACCCAGCAAGGAAGAAGAAAGACTGACCATAAGCCCCACAGCTGACAGAAAGATATAGCTGCACAAGGAGGCACCTGATAAGCCACACCCAGGAACACACCAGGGGAAGTTAACCTCATCGGAACAGGTAAACCAGAACTATAGAATAAACTGGCAGCAGTACAGGACATTTCCCCTGGCAACCGGCATACACGGAGTCCACTGCAACCAGTATGCCAGAGCACAAACAACCCATGTCACAAATAGAAATACATCCATACTGAGACCCTGTTCACACACAAGGCTGCAGCCAGCACGCATGATAGATTCAGTATGCATGGAAACGCCCACATCCAGTACACAAAGCACATGCAGCCAGCCTGCACGGCACCGGTGACACCACAAAAATTCAGACACGGGAATCACAAACACAGGCCACAGTTCACACCCTACACCGCAGCCATCACGCAGCCCCAAGCAACCAGCATACACACAGGTTTCGTCCTGCAGCCAGTACGCGAGACAGCCTGCAGCCAGCCTACACATCCACAACTGTCACAGTGAACCGCACCGAGACTCTTGGCTGCCTGAACGGCATCGCTTGGGGTGCTATTTCTCCTTGAAGGGCACCGATTATACATCAAAACTCACCAATAAGAAATACTCAGGCTAAATAGCAAAATATATATGAGCTAGGAGAAAAAAGAGAACTAAGTCAGAATAACAACAAAACACTTGAACAACTCTGTAGCAAATTACATAAATACCTTTATTAACATGCACAAAATGCTAACAAAATTGGTAAAAATATACAATGTACAAATCAGCAGGTAAAAAATACACAGGGAAAGAGAGGACAGACCATGGGGGTGGCTGCAGGATCAGCCACAATCACAGCCACCAAGAAAAATAAAGGGAGTGAACAGTCTACAAAAATAATAACACTAGTGAAAAATCACCATAGTGCAAATAACATGGAAGACTGCAAAATGCTCCACAAGTAAAGAAACATAAAAATAAAAAAGTGTCATGATGTCGACCCTGCAGCCGTCTCCCGCCCAACGCCATTTCATCTGTGAAGGCTTCTTCCGTGGATCAATTATATATCAGTAGCAAAAAATCTAAAAATCTCCTAATAACTGTCCTTCTAGGGCATGAAACTTCCCTCTGACATCTGTAGTCAGGTGTGAAGCAGTCCCAGATGCAATCAGACCTACTTGATTTATTAGTGGAATAACTTGTTTCCTAGTATCAAACTTTTATATTATCTACACTAATGTTTTTCTATTAAGAAGAAACACTTACTGATAAACCAATAAAGCAAAAAAAAGGAAGTCAGTGACACATACAGAAGACAAAAGAAAAAATCCTGTGTATTCTTATATAAAATGGTTATTTCTATTCCATCAAAAAAATCTACTTGCTGCCCTCTATTAACACTTGTTTTATTCAAAGGGCAAGTTACATCTGGCAAGAAATTATGTCCCCCAAGGCAATGCATGGTCAGGAAAAATATGCACATTTTCTTAATGAGCTCATGAAGAGAATACATTCACATTCTATTTTGACAGAATATTATTATTATTTAGTTCATTAATTTAAAAAAAGCCAATGCAAATTCATGTCCAAGGCTGAGACATTGACATAGACGATGACTTCTGCAGAATGTTGTCTTGGATAAATAGTGAACGGTGTTGTTTGACCTATCAATAGTATATCATGTATAAACTTTACAATCACATTGTCATGAAGCAATCCATTCAGTGCTCCTCTAATGAGCGGCACAAACGAGCATGTTAATAGGGAAATAAGACATTTTAATTGTCATCTGGAAGGTCTTATTTTATATCCATGGGCAGCTTTACACCAGCTTCGTTATGCTATATGCCTATCCTATTATCCTCTGCATATTAATGGAATACCATCCAGATATGATACAATGTACTTTAACTCTTTGCACCAGTTATATTTTATCTATTTATCACTGGTATGAATGAAATTTAAACTGAACTTGAGCTTATTAAGGCAAACGGGCAGCAGATTTGTTGCAGGCATTTCTCCACCTGTCTAAAAACATGAATAGGAGTTTCAGAAATCTATGCAAACACTGTAAAAGCAACCTCACTCAAATGTGTGGAACTGATTTTATGTCATAGGTGGATATAACCCGATTTACTTAAACCCAGCCATTACTTATAGCCTGGATCAGGGGTGGACTGGGACCTTAAAATGGCCTCATGTTGTAGGTGCATCCAAATTGACAGAAGGTGGGAAAACAAAGGTAGGCAGGGCCAGCAATATGGTTGTGCAGAAGAATACACCGTTCCAACAGAACCAGATACCACAGTGCAGCATAAAAAAGCCTCAGCAGAACCAAATACCACAGTGCAGCTTAACACACTGCCCCAGCAGAACCAAATACCACAGTGCAGCTTAAAAAAGCACCAGCAGAACCAGATACCCCAGAGTGTCATGCCAAATTTTCAGGCCAATTGAAGCATTTAAAATTTGGGTAGAATTGATTCAAACACAAAATAGTAGGTCACCTGATCTGCCGAATCGAACGCAAATGAATTTTGAGTAATTTGTTCATCTCTACCAGTGCTCCAAAACACACACAAAAATGTCACTTGAATGCCACACACACACACATACACACAAACTAAAAAAAAGAACAGTCTGTAGTGGATGTTAACTTTCACTGCAGATTTTCAACTAACATCAGTATTTAACATTTCTGGGTAACAAAAGAAAAGAAAAACATTTAAAAAACACCAAAACGCCCCCCTAAAAAAATATATATATATTTTTTTTTTAGGGCTCATGCACACAAACATTGTTTGCATCCGCATTCACTTCAATAGGGCCACAAAAGATGCAGACAGCACTCTGTGTGCTGTCCACATCCGTTGCTCAGTTCTATGGGGCCACAAAAAAATAAATAGAACATGTTCTATTCTTGTCCGTTTTGTGGACAAGAATGGGCATTTCTATTATCGGCGATCTGTTTGCGGAACATACATGGGCGGCAACCGTGTTTGGGGACTTCAAAACATGGTGCGGTCGTGTGCATAAGCCCTTACCCTTATAGTCACACAAAAGGGTCTTTTTGTAATATATTTGCTTTCTCCTTAAGTGCTCCAAACTGGCAGAAAAATGAACATAAGAAACTGTGATGTCAGAACTAATGAAGAATAATATATGATATGAGTATGAGGTTAAGATTGTTATTCTTCATTAATACCATCATGATTGTTTCAGTCAGATTTTTTTTTTTCTATTTTGTAGTGTGACATCTATAAGAGATCGATTGTAATTGATGATATAAACTGATGTCACTTTGCCATGGTCAATTCAACCCACTTCGATCAGTTGAAAACGGTAAAAACATGTCACAAAAAACTCAGTTCTGTTATCACTGTCATACAATAGATAATCAATCAGGCCTCAAAGCATATTGTACAAAAGTGGCAAGAACCTATACAACTCAAAAAGCAAAAACAACTATGTTGGCAGTAATAGCACTTGCATTGCAGTCATCAATTCTTATAATCACCAGTACATTGGGTCCCTGTACTTACAGTGAATGTCTAAGGCCTGCGTTGCTATTTGAGGTGTTGAATTTAAGGATTCGTGGTCCACTCTGCAGCTCACAACTGCACCGTCATCTTTGCGATCCCCTCGGAAATCCAGGACACTAATAACCGTGAATGTCTTTCCATTATTATCTCTCTCTTGTTTTTTCTCAACATCTATATTAAAAAGAAGTCAGGAGTTCATGGAAAGGTTCATTATAGCAGTATCAAAATGCAGTGCATCATTCCCAACTGTGGTTTTACTTCTAGATAAGTGAACAAACACAACAATAGCTGATCTCAGGGAGACCAACTACAAAAAACATCGTGGAGCCTCACTTAAGAGTCTCAACACAGCAATCCGAAGTGCAAAGCTCCCTGGGAAACAGGAATATGCAAAATAAATGTGGAGCCCCAGTTATGGGTCTACAACACAATGAAAGCCAGATATCCCTCAAAGGAAGGAAAACCAAGCAAAGTGGTGTCTCCATTACAGAGATCACCAAATCCACCATATTAAGTGGCCCCTATGTCAAAATCCCGCTTTTTTACAAGCTTTAAGGATGTGACGGGGAAAACCTAAGCCAGTTATCCATCCACAGACAGCTGTTTCGGGGTGTTGCCCCTCATCAGTGTGGAGTTCTAGATAAGTGACAGACAAAAAGCATTGTATGAGTCTTATTAAACCACATTTAGGCTACACGACGAAATATGTCGCGCGACAATAACTTGCACGACACATAGGGCACAACTACACTGCAACCAATGTCGGGCGACAATTTTAATAATGATAGTCCATGGTGTCGCACTGCCACATGCGACATGCTGCGACTGCGACACGACAGTCACAAAAAAACCATTTTGGAAGTTTTTTTGTGACTATCGTGTCGCAGTCGCAGTATGTCGCATGTCGCCGTGTGACACCATAGAATATCATTACTAAAATTGTCGCGCGACATTGGTGCGACAAAATGTAGCACGATAAATGTCATTGTGTATCCTTGCCTAAATGTAGCAGAGTTTTCTTCACAATACACAAGAACAGAGAACTACTTATAGCAGTATTTTTATAGAAAGTAGTATACACAAAGTAAAAGTAAAATTTTATATATAATATTTTGTATTTATTTTTTTAAACAATAGATTTATAAAAGATTTAAGATGATCCAGAGTAAGTGTCTAGTATTAAATGTAAATAAGCACTGGTAACAATGGTTCAGTAAGCAATGACCCTCCACACACAGATAGAATGAAAGACAATATCTAGTCAAAGCTGAAATCTTATATTAATCCGAAAAAATAATGACAGCTCTATACTGTATTTGACCACTACACAAGCTGCAGGTTATGACAAGGACTACAAAATAATCTCCAGCTTGAGATTTTAAATTCTTTCATAGTATTCATTGTTTTACAGCAAACCTCCAGCTGAGCAGAAATAAATCACATTGACTATGGAGGGAACAGAATAATTACATGGTGACGACCTTTTTGTATTTTTAGCTGCGGATCTGCCTATTGCCGGTCTCTCTTCTGCCATTCAAAATAGGTGAACCGCTTCTCAGACTACCTGGCGCATACCATGCCTTTGGACGCCCAAGACACTTTCTGCTGCCCTTGGATTGGTCAGCACTAAGAATGAGCGAACCCGAACTACAAAGTCCGGGTTCAGGTTCGGTGTTTGGGTAATTTTACTATTTTCCGTTAAACCATTCTTAAGACAGAATGCAAAAGAATATGGCCATTTAGGGGTAAAAAATCAACAAGAACTCACCTCATCCACTTGATCACACTGCTGCAGCGTCTTCTATCTCACCACGTGTTTAGCACAGTGACATTATCACAGGTCCTTCTATCTTCTTTCAGCAGGACCTGGAAAAAGACATGCGATGACGTCACCACGCTCACCATGTCGTGAGCGCAGTGATGTCATCACAGGTCCTTTGGCAAGTCTTGCTGAAAGAAGATAGAAGACACTGCGGCAATGGCCATATTCTTTTGCATTCTGTCTAAAAGAATGCTATTATTTTCCACTATAACATGTTATAAAGTTCGGGTCCCCATTGACTTGAATGGGGTTTGGGTTTTGAGTCAAGTTCGGGTCCCGAACCCAAACTTTGGGTTCGTTCATCCATAGTCAGCACTGCTCATTTGAGTAGTGCTGGCCTATCCAAGATCAGGGCTGGACACTTTATCTACATGATAAATGCCACTTGCAGTGAGACAATACCTTTAAGATATTCAATGACATTTGCTGCTACTTTGTTTTCTTGACCAATCAGTTGTTTAAAACTTGAATGTACAATCATATCTTACCTGTTATTTCTTGGTCACCTTTGAACCATCTAAGATCTGCAGCTGGTTTGCTACCAGATGTTTTACATGTCAGGCGTATTTGCTCTCCCTCCATAACTGGGGATGTATATCCAGTAATATGTGGCTTTTCGGGAACTCCTAAACCAATATAAAGTCCATACAAATAATACATATTATACAAGAAAAATGAATTATATTATATATTATAATAAACAGCCGAAACAGCAGAAGACAGAAGATATTACATTTTATTTAAAAAATGGCAGAAAAGTATAAATGTTAAGTATACCTACTTTAGAAAGGTACAAATAATAAAAAGCCTTATCACTAAAGAAACAAAAAAAAAACCTTTAGCTAAATAAGAAAGGGTAAAAGTAGCTATAAAAAAGCTTCTAAATCACTTTAATAATATTTAACATATTCAGACAGTGAACAACTTTTCAATGAAAAACCTTGATTTCCATTGCAATGCTTGTATAATGCCGAATAACCAGTTCATATGGAGGATTTAGCAAGACATTTATACTTTGGATCCAAAGATGGGTCTCCATGGAAAAGCATTAAGCTGAGGAAGTTATTATCCTGAAATACTGTGCTTAGATTGGGTAGTTTTTTGTCCTTAATGGCAAACTTGTAAAGATTCTTTTTTGTAAAATAGTCTCTGTGGGGCTTAGAAAAAAGCCAGCTTTCACATACTATGCACAAAACCAATTCACTAGCTGGATTAAGTTTAATATGACTGGCATCCAGCATTAGTTCTATTACGTGAAGAAGGCTGATATTCTAAAACAAGTGAAGTTCAGGGGCCAAAAAAAAAATATAAATCTTTAAAATTGTATAACAGGTTAGGAACATAGGCGTGCTTGCAATAAACTATAGCAATTTCATCTGATTCAGTTGCTGACATTCAATGAATCTCATAAAGTGTTGAGTTTAAGTGTTATTCTGCGGCTTTCGCAATGAATCTCTTTCATTTTTAGTGTCACTGAAACCCTCAGAGGGGAAAAAAGGGAGAGATCATTTAGGGAATAAGGTATAAATGGTGAAGTGATCCCAATAAAACAACAATACTAATAGTTTGCAGAAGAAATGACAGGAACCAAGAAAAGCACAAGGCAGAAAAAAAATCTGCTATAAAACTCTCCTTAATTTTAGAGCTTTATGACCACCATGTCCTTAAGAATATATAGTTGAAAAGTTTAACTTAGACTGTTGCCAAAATACTGCCTCCTGAGCATAATTGAAGACTTGCACACAGGAATTCAATAAATAGAGTTGAAGTTATGAAGAAAAAAAAGATTTAGAAGTAAAATTTGTTAATATATAATTTTTGTAACCAAATGGCTCACCCTAAGCATAATGTTGTTTTGTGTGGAAATATTGACTAGAACCTTAAAGGCTGTGTACGCCTTCAGGAGTATTTTTTTTTATTATTGCATTGTACTCATTATCAGTAGTGATAGGAGGCAGGGGCTATATTTGAATTTGCGATATTTTGCAAATATATGGGCGAATATTCACCATATATTCGTGAATTTGCGGTTATTTTCTTGACGACAAGAAGTACCCCACAATAAGAGGGAGGTTACTGATGAAGAAAATATTTTAAAATATGGAGTCTTTTCTCTGTAGCTCTACTAGCTGGATTAGAATTTTCTCTGCTCCATCAGCCAGCTTACCTGATAGGCTCCTTATCTCTAATATCTGACATTATGAACACTCATTATAGCTCAATTTTTATGTTACTGAGAAGAATGTGGCTTAAATAAGTGATTATGACCTCTTAGTCATTTAGAAATGCAATCATAAAAAATTGCCCCTGAAGGTGTGCATAGCCTTTAATTTTATACATTTAAAGGGACTTTGCCAACAGTTTTGACCATGCTAAAATATTAACAGCATAGGTAGGAGCTGTGAAGGGCAGTACAAACATAGCTTTTGTTGAGATTTTATTATCAGGAGTAGTGTTAAGATGAACATTTCTTTTGCCAGATTCTGCTCCTTAAATGCACTAGTAGTAGAGCTTCACTATGAAGCCCACTCTGAGATGTACTGGTCTGCTCGTTCAATGCTACACCTGCTGAGTACAGCAGAGGGGAGGGGCTGTAAAGCAGCTAAATTTGTAGAGCAGTGTACTTAAGGAGCAGAACCTGAAAGAATTAATGTTAATAATCAAACTACTACTGACAATAAAAGCTTCACAAAAAGTATGTTTGAACTGCTGTCCACAGACCCTACCTAGCGCTGTCAACTATTTAGCATGTTCAAAACTGATGATAGATTCCCTTTAAATTTCAGATTTTTCTGGGTTAAAGCAGGTCTGTATAAATCTGCTGGTTTTCAATGTGTGGGAGGGCCTCCTGACCCTCCTACAAAGGCTGATGTCATGGAAAGGAAGAGTCCGCTTATTTACAACATACCTTATCCTTTTGTTCTCAGTGAGATAAGCAGTCTACCCCTTCTGGTGAAGTGAGTACTACTATAACAAACACAAGCGTTGTTTGTACTGTTTTTATTGTTTATAATTGATTTGATCATGCGATCATTTGACATCATTTTATTCAAAGTAAGATATTCTACCTAATATCCATCTATGTTTATTTAATCATCACCACATAGCTAAATAGCCATCCTTTGGGAACCTTTCTTTAACCGCCTCCTTCCTTCTACCCCTGTCCTCATGGTTTCTGGCACTCCTTGGGTCCTTGCATCCTGATCTGCCTTTTTCAAATCTCATTATTAGGGCAGCCTCGACACCTGAGGCGAGCTTCTTCTGCAATGTGAGCTGCTTAATACCTTTTGGACTTCCTCTATTGAATTTTTTCCATCCCTTCTTATTAACTTGTCCCTTGGCGCCCTCTTCCTCCAGGAACTTGGGCTGACTCTCCAGCTCTCCATTCTTGTTTGGAGTCCACCCATCCTAACGTTCCCCTCTTTTTCTTTTTTTTTCCTCACATGAGATAAGCAGTCTGCCAGAGATGCCTGGCTGTACCTTTCTCCCCTATCCCATAAACAATATATGAATGCTCGGCTGAGCACACAAGTGTATGAGGAGATTATCATGCACAGTTCGCTCATGTGAATGGCCAGCGTTATGAGTCAGTGACAGAGTCACTGAGAGATTAACAACATGTTAGTGTGCATACATATGATAATCACTGAATAGGATCACCCACTGGAATTAAAAACTAACTTAGTTATTCTGCATCTTTTCCCACAAAACTACATATCAATCTGCTCAGCTATTCCTGCTCTCCACCATATTGATCTTAGACAGGCTTCCATTTTCAAAGTGATAGGTTCCCCTTAATGATTTCAGAGAGAAAGGAACTGGTCTCCTAGCTTTGGTGGAAATTAAAGCCATATATGTAGTATTTGAAAATTATGAGCCATGTAACGTTAAGACTCCATTTTCAGTGGGATATAGAAAAAAATATTTGCTGTGCCTCTAGTGAACATTCAATGGTGACCATAAATGTGTCCAACTACTTAGATTGGCTCTACACATTAGATAGCTGTGTGTTGGCTGAATGTTTATTTAGTTAACATCTATTTTAACTAACATCATAATAAGTACTCTCAGTCCAGCCTAGAATGCATGTTTATTTCAGTGGGAAGAGGGGAGCATGGCTCATGTCAACATCTGTCATTGAGAGAAAGTCAGGGGGACTTTGGCCAAACTTTCCAACATGGTCATAAAGATTTATTGCCAGTGTATGACCAGCTTAGAAAGTTACAATTTGCTTTGGTGAACAGTAAAGATGAGTGAATTTCAAAAAAATAATATTCGGCTGATTTGCCGAATTTTCCCCAAAATTTTTGGTTTGGTCCGAATTTATTCGTAGCGATTTATATAAAAAAACGGCTATTTCCTGACTGCAGAGAGCCTTTATAGTGGTGTAGAAGATTGTGCCTTGCAGTAACACGCATAGGACATCTGCTGTAGTAGTGAAACAATACTGTGAGGCGGTATGACATGTAGATGACAGGCGTCACTATTAGAATCACTGCACAATTCACTTATTTGGGCAGTTACGGGGCCAAAACTGACCAAATAACTCAAGTGTGAACACTTTTACACCAATTCACTGATTCCACATAGATTTCTACAGAACCTGTTCTATTTAACGCTTATACAACTAGAGCCCCACCAACAGAGTGGAGTGGGTGTCAGCAGTAAGTTTGGGTTGACGTCACTAATTATTTTGACCTTTCTGTGATCTGTTAGAACAATAACCCCCAAAAAACTGATCCTGTCTATGGAGCATCCTCCTTTACACGGTCAGCATTTGGTCAGTAATCCATCAGTATTGCTAAAGAAGAAAAACAAAAGTGGATCCAAAACAAAGATGCCACGTGAATGGAATATTTGCATGTCTTCTGTGTTTTGTATCCAATCCTGCTTTTGGCTACCAAATCATAGGCAAATTATGATGCAAAATAGGGACCATGTCATGTAGGCCTTACAGCTGTTACATAGACAGGATCCATTATGCATCTCATTTTTTCCTTCCTTATGACAGATCAGAAAAGGGTCAAATAAATTATGATGTCAGCCAGGCCAAAAGGCAAAATAGTGGTCCAGTCATGAAGTGGGGAGGGTGGGAACAGCATGAGAAGACCACAGAGTGGCCCTATGACATAGTGGTGAGGTGAAAGAAGCATAAGGAAACTTCAGAGTGGCAAAATGACAGAGTGTGGAAGTGGTGGCACTAGCAGCATCAAAAGGAGGCCACAGGGTGGCACAATACCAGTGTGGGGGCAGCAGCATCAGGAGGAGGCCACATGGTGGAACAATGACAGTGTGGAGGTGGCCGAAGCAGCATCAGGAGGAGTTCATAGGATGGCACAGTAACAGTGTGGAGGTGGCAGAAGCAGCATCAGGAGACCTGAGTGGTGAGGTGGCAGGAGAATCAGCAGACTACAGAGTGACCCGTTGACAGAGTGGGGATGTGGGTGGCAACACCAGTACCAGCTGAAGATGGTGGGTGAAAGAAGGAGCACTTGGCATCAGATGTGTGGCATTAGGCGGGTGGCAACATCAGAATAGTAGCTGAGGCAGGTAGCCAGAAGAAACCAGTCTCTTTTGTCGAAGTGTTGGTCTGTCCACATTTTGGGTGGACAGGCGAGTTCTTAATGGGGTAACTATGGCCTTCGCTGCACTAAACACCCGCTCTGATGCCACACTGCTGGCCAGGCAGGACAGCTTTTTCAGGGCAAACTATGTATGGTCCAAATATGCGACCACCTGCTGATTCAGGTCCTGCTCCAGGTCTAGCTGCTGTTGCTGCTGGTGAGTCGTTTCTTCACTAGGCGGGTGAAGAAAGCTGCTCATCAACGACTCTAGACTCAAGTTGCTGCTGATGGAGCTGGAACTGTTCCTACCCTGCCACCCTGCCACAGCAGACATGGCAAAGAAAAGTAAGTGCAGATTGCCCCCGGTCAGACCTGCGAGAGAATGGACGATACACAGATAGGCAGCGGCCAACATAGGATGTCTCTATAGTCGTTCAGTTTGTCCTCCCTCTCAGCGAGTGTACAAAAGGACCCCATTTTTGACGGGTAGCAAAGGTCCAAATGGTGATAATTTGGATGTCACTACGCAAGCAAGTGAGCATGCATCGGGCCATTTCTGTAAGTGACTTGGATGGACTCCCTGCTTCCATCTCGACTGCTTACTGCCTCTGTGTGTCTAGGTCCTTTGCCTAGTCTTCTTCATCATCCTGTAGCTCCTCTGGCTGCTCCTGCTCCTCCTCTCCTGTCACCTGTGTAGAAAAACCACCCATTTTGCTACACATTGCTTGTGCTCCTACTCCTCCTTCTCAAGTTCAGCCCCCACAGGTTTAATGTGGCCATGAGAAGCAGGCACCACGTCTCCAGTCATCTGACCAGCCAGATTTACCAGCATCTGTTCCAGGAAATGAAGCAGTGAAATGACATTGTTCATCCCTTAGTCCTAGTGACTGACAAATAACTTGGACTCCTCAAAGGGCCTGAACAAATGGCAGATGTCACGCATGAGCGGCCACTGGCTGACATCAAAGTTACACAGGGAAGTACTCCTGTCAACTTGGATAATCAAAAAATCATTTATGGGCTTTCTCTGTTCGCATAGTTGGTCGAACATATGGTAGAATTTCAACCAGTGGAAACGTTACATATCAGCCTATGTTGGGGGATGCTGTTCTGCCACTGCAGCTCAAGGAGGGTGTGCTTTACAGTGTATGAGTAGCTGAAGTGCATGCAAAGTATCCTGGCCATTTTTATGATGTCTTTTATATGGGTGTTCGACTTCAGAAACCGCTTTACAACCAGATTGAACACATGTGCCATGCAGGGCTCATGGCTCAGCCCTCCTTGACGCAGCACCGACAACATGTTCTTCCCGTTGTCGGTCAGCATGGTTCCGATTTTCAGTTGTCGCAGAGAAAGCCAGGATTTCGATTTCTTGAGGAAGGACACGGAGCAGTTCCTCCCCTGTGTGACTTCGTTCGCCCAGGCAAACGAGGTGTAGAACAGCGTGACACCACCGTGCCCTGCACATGTGCTATTCTGGAGGGGCACTGTGAATTGTCCCTGCAGTGGAGGCTGAGGACACTGTGGAGGATGAGGAGGCAGAGGTAGACATTGTCGCAGGACCAACGGCGTGGGATTGTGGAGGCGGAGGCGGCGTCACCTGGCCAAGTTGCTGGTGTGGCTGTGCAGGAACCACATTCTCCCTGTGGGCCATAAAGGACATGGGTTGTCCCAGACCATAGTTAAATCTCCACACATCGGCGCTGCCGTGGACTTTGGCAGACACCGACAGGATCAAGGACTTACCCACCTTCTGTTCTACATGTGTGTGGAGGGCTGGTACTGCCTTTTTGGCAAAGAAATGATGGCATGGGACTATCCACCTTGGCTCGGCACAAGCTATCAGTTCTCTGAAAGGTGCAGAGTACACCACTTGGAGAGGGAAGAACTGTAGCACCAGCAACTGGACAGGAGCACGTTCAGCTTCTGCGCCTTTGGATGTGTGTACACATACTGTTGTATCTTGGCAATCGCTTCAGTGATCGATTGCTGATGGAATGACTGACGACGAGTAGGAGGATGAGCAGGAGCATCAGGACCAGCAAATGATGGTAAGGACAGATAGCTCCCTTCCGCTGAGGTGGTGGAGCCTTGACTGCCTGAAATTAGGTGCGTGCCACTGGTTAATTCAGCGGTTGCTGCGGCAAATCGGAGCCACGGTTCTTCCACTTCATGGTGACGCTGAATATGTTGACACAGGGCTGTGGTGCCAACATTGGCACCCTGGCCAAGCTTTACCTTCTGCCCACATTCTACAAATTGCCTTGTTCACCATCTCCGGCGGGTTAACAAAAAACTGCCCCACCGCCGAGTAGGTGATTTTACCACCAACACTAGACACTGACTGACTGCTACCGCTGCTGCCTCCGTGAACCCGTGCACTGCTACTTCCCAGGCAGGTAGGCTCCTGCAAAGCAGGTGAAATACCCTGGACACTTTGGCTCTTGACCTCCCACTGCTGCCACCGTCTTCTCCCAATGATGATAAAGCCTATTTGCCACCCAGCTAATAAAGCTAAATAAAGCCTATTTGCCAAGTGTGCTCAGCTACATCATCATCATTGAGTACTGTATGCACTTCACTGATGTTCTCCTCAACTGTCTCTGGGTCAGGAGCCTGACCGCTTGCAACACCAGCTCCCATGCCACTCTCCTCATCACTACTTGCCCGCCTAGTGGAGGAAGCGCCGGATGTCTTCTCCACATCTTGGCTTGCCAGTAGCTACTGACGGTCTTCTAGTAGCTAGTCCTCACTGTATAGTGGAGCTGAGCCCACAGCATACAATACTTCTCTGGCTGAGGGAACAGAAAAGGACCGAGGAAGGTTGAAAACAGGTGAGGGCACGGGGACTGCTCCCGGTCAATGCCAACTAAGGGTTGTATCTGACGAACCCACCAACTCTTGGATGGGGGTGTCTTATGTCTCTTGGGATGTAGTGGATGACCGAGTCAACCATTCAAGAATCACTGGGTTGCTGGTCAAGACACAACCGCTAGATGACACCGGGAGTTCAGGCCTCTCTCTGCGACTCCTTCTGCCACGCCCCCTTACTCTGCTGTGACCTGTGCCTGTTCCAGAAACATTTAGGCCTCTGCCACTCCCCTGTGAAGGGCCTGGCACTTCTCTGTCTGACATACTGTTAGATCAAACAAAAAATTAAAAGGAAATTAAAACACCCCAAAAAAGTCTAATTTTCTCACTTCACCACACAATGGTTAATAAGCCCTTTTCCACTAATACACGCCAAAAAGGGCTTTAGAACATATAACTACATCGCTGAACGGCAAATGGGCCCTTATTTTTTTTCCACTTATACACTCCACAAAAGGCTTTAGAACGTATAACTGCACCGCTGAAAGACAAAAAATATTTTTTTTTGCCACCAATAAACGCCAAAAAGGGCTTTAAAGCATATAACTCCACCAGTGAATGGAAAATAATATATATTTTTTATATAATACATGCCAAAAAATGCTTTAAAACATTAACTGCACCGCTGAAAAGCAAATGTATTTATTTTTGCCACTAATACACGCCAAAAGGACTGTCAATTTCTAATTTCCCCACACAATGGCAAATACTTTTTTTTGTGCCACCAATACACGACAAAAAGGGCATTAGAACATATAACTGCACCGCTAAACTGCAAATAATATATATATTTTTGCCACTAATTCACGCCAAAAGGACTGTAACATTCTCACTTTACCACACAACGGCAAATACTTTTTTTTTGTGCACCTGATACACGTCAAAAAGGGCTTTAGAACATTTAACTGCACCGCTGGACGGCAAATAGGCCCTTATTTTTTTTCCACTTAGAAAAGCCACAATAGACTTTAAAACATATAACTGCACCGCTAAACAGCAAATCATGTTAATGGCTGTATCAAACTGCACTTGCACCCCAATAACAAGAACATTTTACTGAAATTACAGAGCTGTATAATGGCAATTTGGATCCGCAGTCAGTGCAGCAAGGTGTAATATAATTGTTCCTATTACCCAGGCTGTAAACTCCCCTACTGAACCCTGTTCTGCTTTAATACTGTCAAATGATTCCTTCCTAGACTTTCCCTGAACTTCCATACAGCAAAATATGTTTTCAAGTATTTTCTACCACTGTCCCTAGCGCCTGCTGACAGTCTCTCCCTGCACTAAGTACACTGGAAAATGGCTGAATCCAAAATGGCTGAGGCTATTTATAGGGCTTTGACGTCACAGGGCTGGCTGGCTGCTCATTGGCTGCATGCATGGCATTGTAGGTGATCCCTTATTCCCAGAGTTCCTTGCTCCATGTCCAAACACGTGCAGCAACCAATTCAGCCACGAAGCTTCAGGAAATTCTGATTCGGTGTGAATCAAATTTTTCCTGAAACTCGGATTGAATTTAACTTCATCAACTTTGATTCGCTTATCTCTAGTTAACAGTTCCAAATAAAAGACCCCTGTTTGACAGATTGGTACCTTTATAGAATATGCCAGTAATTTTGCCTGGATTTTAATGTGGGAACATCATTATTATTTCAAAAAAACTTCTGTAGATATCAATACTGCAAAATTGAACATCCAACGCTGAGATAACGTATCTAATCATAACCAAATTTTTATGTCTTCCATCATCTTTACTTAACATTGGAATGATGACTTCAGCAATACTCACCTAGAACGGTTAGGAAAGCTTTGGACGTTTTGACAGGCATTGTAAACAAGGAACACGTGTACTGTCCTTCGTCTGAAAGCGTGATATCACTAATGCTGATAATCAGTTCATGCCAGGAAGCCCGAACCAGTTCAATCCTGTTGTCCCTAAGTGCTGAAGGAAACAAAAAAAATCTCTTTAATTAAACTGAATGGCTTATTGACTACAAAATATGCAAAGAAATGCATACTTTTTTTTTTTTAAACATTGGTATAGTAAATAGAGTATCTGACCATTTGATTAAAAAATAAATAAATAAAAAAACACAGAGAGATTGGAAATAATAAAAAGTAACGCTCACCTGTGACTTTCATTATACATTTCCTGGGCTTCCTACTAGTATCTAATTCCTGCTCTTTCTCAACATGAGCAAACTGGCAAGAGTTCTTCACTTTGTGATGGTTTGTCACAAGTGAACGGTGAAAAAGCACCCACCTGCCTGTTGATTGACAGGGTCCGACATCTAGCCTGACTCTGGCTATATTGCACCTGTACTGCTGCTTCGAGTAGCAACTGGAGAAGCATATGTTCATGTACTGCTACACTTCTGAGTAGTGGCACATGAACAGTTCCCAAAGTGGAAGCAGAGTCTCTGTGCTTGCCCTTCTACTCGGGGAAGAAGCACAGGCACAAGATTGTCAGGGTCAGATGAGATGACTCGCCCTGTCAATCAACAGGCAGGTGGGCGTTTCTTCCCCTGTGGATGCTAATGAGACAAATTGATTCATTACAATCGATTTACTCATCACTGCATATCACCCCTGTAGTCAATCACTTACCACCATATTGATGTGCATATAAAGAGGGAGCAGGAAGAAGAGATAGGATTATTAAAATGTATTCCCAGCATTAAAAAAATAAATAAACGACTGAAAACTTTTGAAGAGTCAGCCTGATGATGTCCACCCCATACTATATTGATGTTCCATCTAGAGATTAGGCAATTATTATCAAAACCTTGGACAATCGCTTTACTCATGTTATTTAAGAACCTCATCCAAAAGTTCAAATCAGATGGATCATGTCCATGAATTCTTTTACCCAATTTCAGAACAGCACACATTAAATTAAACTTTTTTGACCAAAAACCAGGAAGGGGATTATTAAAGCTTACTACAATTATAAGAGCCATTGTCACAGAAATTACTCAATAAAATTCATCGGCAGGACCTCAAAATAATCAGTATTATATTCATATAATTTATGAGTCTCATTGTGTTAATGATTATAAATCCCATATTACATCCTTTCATTCCTAGAAATACTGATAAATACATACATTCAAAATGAATAACCACATTGAGCCTTATCAAATATGCTGAAAAGGGTGATATTTTTATGAGCTTTAGCCAATAAAACATTGAGCACCTAATTTGCACTGATTATTATTGACAAGAAATTGTGGGACATGATTTCAACAACTGAAATAATCATATCATTTTTCCATAATGTGGATTAAGTGATTGGGAGTTATGAGTCAACGGTTTATCTGCAATGCATGTAAAAAGGTAATTTCTCGAAACGTTTGCTATCCAGCATCTTATTAAGAAAAAGACCTCGATCATCAATGCATGGAACACCAGGGAATTACCTACAGCATCCCTTAAGCACCAAATCTATTCATGCTTAACAGAAATTCATTGGCATTAATAGGAATAACATACTTGAATCAAAGTCTGAAATCAAATCCACAACATAGAGAAGACCAGTAATAAACATAATTAGTGTACAGTTCACTTACTTTAATTTTCTACATTCACAGATCTCACTGAGAGCAATATTTGAGGCTTACTCCTGGAAATGTGCATTTAGCAGACAGGAAGGAATGAATGGGTAAATAATGTAGCTATAGGAGTGCAGAGGTAGCAGTTGCTCCCAAGTCCTGGTGTCTTTAACATATCAGAAGATACCCATAATATAAATAACACATGGTAATTGTGGGTACCTGTTATAGATTAAGCACTGGTATCCATTAACCTTAAGAAGGTTATCCCTCAAAAATAATTTATGATCTGTCGATGAGATAGGCGATAAATATCAGATTATGTGGGGGGGGGGTCAGACTGGTAGAAACTCCAAGAACAAGGGGTCTTCAAGTTTCCTCTCTGACAGAAGTTGCTGTCAGAGAGGAAACATAACTAATTTATTTCTATGGGACTGATGGAGAGCTGTCTATGTCAATCTCATAGAAATAAATGGAGTAGTAGACCAATATATGCACTACTACTCCCTTCCTAGTCATCAACACATGTAAAATGACCCTTAGTCATTGATGTTTGCCTCTGGTGAGAATATGCTCCCACCAAATTCTCGAGTTCTTTATCACAGGGAATATAAGAGTATTGAAGAGGTTGACAACCAACCAGTCCGAATCCCCATAGACAACAGACTGTTGGCGTTTCCCATCATAATATTAGTATGCAACGGGCGGCCTCCCCCCAGGGCCCTACTATAAATCGCTTCCCAGGTGTAGGAAATGCCGAGTGGAGTAATGGTGCGGCCCAAATGTGCTCCTACCTGGATACCGCTGGAACCCAGGCTTTGGCTCAGAAGCAATAAATAAAGGGAATAATTGAGGGATTAAGGAAGAGCTTCAGTCCACACCTTGAGATGATGTTGAATGGTAGCTTTACTTAAATAAACGTTTCTTCAAACAGTTTTAGGCTTTGTCTTGGTTCCAGCAAGCTTTAGCATTAAACTGGCAGGCAAACTCGACTCTGCTATATCTGTTTCTCTCTGACTCTGCTGTACTGACTCAGCTTCTTATGTATGCTGCACTTCTTCTCTGTAGTCTGACTCTAGGTTATGCCAGGGAATTTTCCTCCTGGCTCCTGAGGCTTCAAGATTTAGCCTCCATGGCCAGCAGAGCTTAAGGCACTCTGGCTGGCGTTGGCACACCCTTCCCCTAGCTGAGGGTAAGCTAGACTGGAGCTAACTAGTCCCCACCCTTCTTGCAGGAAGGGAGTTAAAATGGAATGGAAGGGGGGGGGTGGTAGAATGGAATGGAAGGTTCCATTCTTTCTAAGTACAGCTCTGCCATGTTTGCTTCCACCTGCTGCTGAACCAGGCACATTACATATTACATAACAGTTGCATAACAAAATAGGAATGCACATTGTGGAGGACCTGGAATAAATACACAAGATGACATGAGGTTAGACCAATAAAGACAGCAGCAAGGTGCAAAAGTGGTAACACCACTCTGGAGTGTTACAAGTGCCTATAGCAAGCATAGGAATTTTTGTGAAATGTTCTTGGCTGTTGAAATCATCCTATACAGATATCATCTAAGCAACCTGGCCATTTGGGTAACAGTGTTATGTCTGGAAGCTAAAGACGATCAACAAGTCGTTGTGCGAAATAACTAAGCACCAACAAGAAAGTTTTTCTGCTTATTTTTTCTTACCATTCTTTTAAAAGGGGTTTTACTGTCTTCTGATATTGATTATCTATCTTTAGGATAGGTTATCAGTATTCATTCAGTGAGGTTCCATCAACACGCATCCTCGCTGATCAGATGTTCTTTGTAGCTTCCAGCAATGGCTATAGCTCTTGAATGAAACAGGAAGCATAGCTCTGCTGGAACAATAGTGGCTGTGCTTGGCCATTGCAGCTCAGCTCCAACTGACGTGAATGTTAGCTGAGCTGCGGTAAGCTGATTTGTCTACTATACTTTCAAATGAAGCTTCCTGTTCCATTGAAGTTGTATCTCCAGTGGCAGAGGCTGCAGGGAACATATGCATTGTGGGGTTGGGGGTTGCCTGGCCATCACTGAGCCTGAAGATAGGTTAGAATGGAATGAAAGGTTCCATCAATAGAGATGAGTGAAGTTTTGAAAAATTTGATTCGGCAACTTGGATTCATTACCAATTTATTTGTCACGAATCACTATAAATCAGGTATACCAAGGCTACTCTGCCTTAGAGTACTGCTACACAGAGCAGCAATGCTGCAGGCAAGTTGTGGCCATGCTGCACTAAAAAAACACGTGGCCAATTGGCCAGTAGCTTCATTTAAGTTGTATAGTCCTTCTTCATTGTTAATAGCCGCCTGGCTCCTTTAAACAGGGGCTGTTGCTGGTATGGGGTTTGGCGGTTTTGTTAGGGGGGACAATATGCATATTATTGCATTTCTTGTCTGAAATCTCATGCAGGTTATTTGACATTAAATACTAAATATTAATTAGCTCTGGCATACCCACTTCTCCAACCTCAATGTGGGAGCCCTTTTTCTGCCATATGCTTTTCCCCCTTTTCTACATCATCATCGATGAGAATATGTCATCAGGAACATCCCCTCTCTGCATCTTGCTGACATTTCTAGGACATGGAGACTTTGATAGATTGTTTGGAAGAAGTAAAGCCAGCAAAAGATGAGTATGGTCCTTATTAAGATCTGGATCGCCTAATCGCGATTCAGACTACATGGTATTGGTTGGCACCGGAATAATAAAGGCTTCCAACATACTGGTATTGAATTACATTTACGGCTGATGTAGGAATAGGTAAATGTAGAAAAAAATAACAATAAAATAGAATAAGTCTCCCTGCACTCTCTATGCACTCTCCCTGCATTTTCCCTGCACTCTATCTATCCAATATTTTTTTATTAATGATTTTCAGCAATACCGCCTCTAGCACATGAGCGCTTGACACGTCTCTTCCTATGCTCGGCTCACAGGACAATGGCAGAGACCGTGAGAGATAAGGGTTGTGACATCATATGGGATGGCTACGTGCGGAGTGGCTGGCTGCACAGCATTATGGGTGATCTCGCTTTGCCATGCTTCCTACTTTCACTTTGTAACACATGCAGCCGCCATTTTAAGAAAAACTAATTTGTTACCACAAAGCGCAAGGAAATTTGGTTTTGTTGCAAATCAAAGTTTTCCTAAACGTCAGACTAAATTCGGCTTCAAATGCTTCACTTCACTCAACAGTAGTCATCAATATCAGGAGGTTTGAAAACTCCTTTAAATTTGATCTAACTCCTCTCCAAATAGTCCATTTATCATTTCATGAACCTGATCTTCCACCAAACTCCTCCACCGCACCCATGCACCCAGAAGCACTTCATATATTGGCTGCTGAATGGCTCATGTAGCTTTATATCTTTTCTCCTATTTTCCCAAGATCGCTAATCGATTGTACAAAACAAGCACTTTTAGTGTCACCCCTATCTCCTCATATATTGCAAGCTCTTGAGAGCAGGGCCCTCATTCCTCTTGTTGTAATTATTGACTTGTCTGTTGCTAAGTTATTTATGACTGTTTGTACATGAACCCCTGAACTGTAAAGTGCTGTGGAATATGTTGGCGTTATATAAAAAAAAAAAGATTAGTATTAAAATTATTATTTAAATCAGAAGGCAGTTTGTGGCGTTTCAAATTGTCAGCTTTATACAATCACGCATCTGTGAGAGAGCAGTCTCTATGCGCACTGAGGTGACTTGTTGAATCAGACATTCTCCACTTACAGTTTACGCATCAGACACCCAGGAGTTAATCAAGTAGCTTTTTAATCTGGAGATTGCATTACAAGATGTTGCAGGGAATCCAGATGGTAAAAGGATTATGCCAACAATATCTCCTTGTTAAGAAGATGGAGATTCTCCTCAGAAAATTGAGCACACACAAACAGCAATGCATGACTGGGAAAACAGGGAGTGGCTAGGCTGAACTAACTAGAAGCTGAAACAGAGGGGGGGGGGGGGAGAAGAGATGAGCATACCAATACACAATGCAAGATACTGAAACAGAACATAGTCGATAAATTTACTAAAAGCATTTTATAAAATTATTAAAATAAATCTCCACTTATATTCTCTCCAGCAATTTCTCAGCAGGCATATTATACATATAAATAAGCATCAGGGTTACTTCATGCATCCCACTTTACAACTGTCAAATCTCTTGCATAATTATTGGAAAAAGAGATATACAAATTTCTCAAAAAATTTGATTCAGCTGGTTCACCGAATTTTTGGAAAAACTTCAGTTCGATCCAAATTTATTTGTGGTGAATCGCATTAAAAACTGTTATTTCCTGTCTACAGAGAACCTTTAAAATGGTGTAGATGGTGTTAAAAGTGCCTTGCAGTAACACGCATAGGGAGTCTGCTATGGTAGTGAAACAATACTGTGAGCCAGCATAACATGCAAATCACATGCAGATAAATCACTGCACAATTTACTTATTTGGGCAGATACGGGGCCAAAACTGACCAAATAGCTCAATTGTGAACTCAGCCTTACAGGTCAATGTTAATGTCAAGAAGAAGCATACCCCTTTTACACTGTCCACAGCTCATTCCACATAGATGTCTACATAACCTGTTCTATTAAACGCTTATACAAGTAGAGCCCCCCCCCCCCCCCGACAGATGAGAGAGGGTTTCAGCAGTACGTTTGTGTTGATGTAACTGATTATTTTGCCCTTCCTCTGATCCGTCAGAACAATAGCCGCCAAAGAACGGATCTTGTCTGTGAAGCATCACTCGGTCAGCATTTGGTCAGTAAGCCATCAGTATTGCCAAAGCCCAGTGGATGCTGTGGATGCCCAGTGGATGCTGCAGTGGATCCAAAACAGAGATGACCACAGAGTGGCAAGGTGACATAGTGGAGGTAACAGCAGCATCAGGAGACCACAGAGTGGCAATGTGATATAGTGTGAAGGTGGCAACAACATTAGGAGACTACAAAGTGGCAAGGTGACATAGTGTAGAGGTGGCAACAATATTAGGAGACCACAGAGTGGCAATGTGATATAGTGTGAAGGTGGCATCAGCATCAGGAAACCACAGAGTGGCAAGGTGACATAGTGTGAAGGTGGCAACAACATTAGGAGACTACAAATTGGCAAGGTGACATAGTGTAGAGGTGGAAGCCACATTAGGAGACCACAGAGTGGCAAGGTGACATAATGTGGAGGTGGCAGAAGCATCAGGAGACCACAGAGTGTCCCGGTGACATAGTGGGCAGATGGATGGCAATACCAGTACCAGCTGAAGAGAGTGGGTAAAAGAAGGAGCACTTGGCATCAAATGTGTGGGTGGCTGCATCAGAATAGTAACTGAGGCAGGTAGTCAGAAGAAACCTGCCTGATTCATCTGGACAAAGGTCAGTCTCTCCACATTTTAGGTGGACAGGCGAATTCTTCTTGGGGTAACTGTGGCCCCCACTGCACTAAACACCCGCTCTAATGCTACACTACTGGCCAGGCAGGACAGCTTTTCCAGGGCAAACTCTGCCAGTTGAGGCCACAAATCCAGTTTGTCTGCCCAGTAGTCCAGCGGATTTTCAATATGGGGTGGCAGGGCAAGAAAAATGAGTGCAGAGGGCCCTCAAAGTTAGACTTGCGAGAGGATGGACGATGGCACAGATAGGCAGCGGCCAACTGACTACATAGGATGTCTCTATACTAGTTCAGCTTGTCCTCCCTCTCAGCGGGTGTAAAAAAGGCCCCCTTTTTTGGCCAGGTAGCGAGGGTCCAACAACGCGGAGAGCCAGAAGTCATCCCTCTTCCGAATGCTGACAATTCGGCTGTCACTACGCAAGCAAGTGAGCATGCATTGGGCCATTTGTGCAAGTGACTCGGAGGGACTCCTTGCCTTCATCTCCATTGCATACTGCCATGGTGTGTCTGGGTCCTCTGCCTCATCCTCCACATCACCCTGTAGCTCCTCTGACTGCTCCTGTTCCTCCTCTCCTGTCACCTGGATTGAAAAACCACCCATTTCGCTACACATTGCTTGTGCTCCAATGTCCTCCTCCTCCTCCAGTTCAGGCCCCACAGGGGTCATGTGGCCTTGAGATCTAGGCACCACGTCTCCAGTCCCCTGACCAGCCCTATTTACCAGCATCTGTTCCAGGACATGAAGCAGTGGAATTACATTGTTCATCCCGTACTCCTGGTGACAAATAACATGGCATCCACAAAGGGCCTGAGCAAATGGCAGATGTCATGGATTAGCTTCCACTGGCTGACATCGAAAGTTACACAGGGGAGTACTCCTGTCCGCTTGGATCATCAATAAATCGTTTATTGCCTTTCTCTGTTCATATAGTCGGTCCAACATATGGGGGTAGGATTCCAATAGGTTTAAACATCGCATATCAGCCTATGTTGGGGGATGCCGTTCTTCTGCTGATCAAGGAGGGTGTGCTTTGCAGTGTATGAGTGGCTGAAGTGCATGCAAAGTTTCCTGGCCATTTTTAGGATGTCTTGCAGATGGGTGGAAGACTTCAGGAACCGCTGGACAACCAGATTGAACACATGTACCATGCAGGGCTCATGACTTAGCCCTCCTTGACGCAGCCCCGACACTATGTTCTTCCTGTTGTCGGTCACCATGGTTCCGATTTTGAGTTTTGGAAGAGAAAGCCAGGATTAGATGTATTGGTGAAGGACACAGAGCAGTTCCTCTCCTGTGTTACTCTGGTAAGTGGATGAAGTAAGTTTTTAACCCCTCAATGGCCATTTATTTAGCATTCTATCTTAAGAATGCTATTATTTTCTGTTATGACCATGTTATAACGGAGAATAATAAAATCACCCCAAAACCAAACCCGAACTTCAGTGAAAAAGTCCTGGTTCGGGTCCGGGTACCCGAACTAGCAAAGTTCGATACAAACCTGAACTTTGCAGTTTGGGTTCACTGAACCCTACATATAACTGCACCACTGATATAAGCCAAAAAGGGCTGTAATTTTCTCACTTCAGCACACAATGGCAAATACTTTTTTTGTGCCACTAATAAACGCCAAGATGGGCTTTAAAACATACTGTATAACTGCACCGCTGAACTGCAAATAATATATATTTTTTCCCACTAATGCACACCAAAAGGGACTTTAGAACATATAACTGTACCGCTGAACAGCAAATGAATTTTTTTTGCCATTAATACACGCCAAAAAGGGCTGTAATTTTCTCACTTCACCAACCAACGGCAAATCCTTTTTTTGTGCCACTAATACATGCCAAGATGGGCTTTAGAACATATAACTGCACCACTGAACTGCAAATAATATATATTTTTTTGCCACTAATGCACACCAAAAGGGGCTTTAGAACATATAACTGCACTGCTGAATGGCGAATAGGCCCTCATTTTTTTTCACTTATACACTCCACAAAATGCTTTAGAACATACAACTACACCACTGAATGGCAAATATATATTTTTTGGCACTAATTCACACCAAAAAGGGCTTAAGAACATATAACTGGACCACTGAATGGCAAATAGGCCCTTAATTATTTCCAGTTATACACTCCACAAAAGGCTTTAGAACATATAACTGCACCACTGAACTGCAAATAATATATATCTTTTTGCCACCAATAAACCCCAAAAAGGGCTTTAGAATATATAACTGCATCGCTGAACGGCAAATATATATATTTTTTCTACTAATACACGCCAAAAGGGCTGTAATTTTCTAACTTCACCACACAACGGCTAATAAGCCCTTCATATGCTAACACTTGCAGCAACCATTTTAGGAAAAAATGTGAATCGTTACCATGAAGCGTCTGGAAGCGTCCGATTCGGTGCAAATCAAATTTGTCCTTAAACTTGGATTGAATTATACTTTGTCAACTTTGATTCGCTCATCTCTAATTAGAAACATCAACAGCTGATTTTGTATCCACAAATTCCCTGATATCTAAGCTATTAAAAGGAAAATATTGTGAATAATTGAAATGGAAATATGGGAACATTTGAATATCATTGAATTTTACAATGTCATAACCTGAAATTCTACACAACACTTGTTATAGTCAACACATTGTGATTTTGCAGTTATAATTATTCATATTCATAGTATTTGTAAGAATACTATATAGAATATTTAACCAATCAAACAATATGTAGAGACAAATTGTTTATAACAAACAAGCAAAATAGCACAATAATTACAACAATTGAGCATGATTTTATACATTGATCAATTCAAAAGTATATGATTAACACACATTAAAAACAGTTAAAGACCAAAACTTGGTCTGCAGGTCAAGGTCTCATTAACAGAAAATTAAAGTGCCAGTGCATAAGGCAGGGAACACTAATGATACATATGTGTATCCGGCCAATTCAGTGGTATGGTACGAATCACTAAGATGATTAGAGATGAGCGAACACCTGGATGTTCGGGTTCGAGAGGTTCGGCCGAACTTCCGGAAAATGTCCGGGTTCGTGATCCGAACTCAACCCGAACTTTATCCCGAACCCGAACCCCATAGAAGTCAATGGGGACCCGAACTTTTGGGTACTAAAAAGGCTGTAAAAGACACCCAGAGGGATAATATACCGCAATAAACGCATTGCGATTACAACTTTGAGCTAACGATCACCATGGGAACGCCTCCTCCAGTAGAATGTACTGTCGGATCTGAGAATTAAGTTGAAATCGCAATGCGATTCTTATATATTTGCTTAATCGCATTGCGATTTCAACTTAGCATTGCTAAATAATTCCATCCATATCGTTAACTTACTGAGTCAGTAAGTTAACGAATATGGATGGAATTATTAGCAATGCTAAGTTGAACGGCAATGCGATTAAGCAGATATATAATAATCGCATTGCGATTTCAACTTAATTCTCATCCGACAGTACATTCTACTGGAGGAGCGTTCCCATGGTGATCGGTAGCTCAAAGTTGTAATCGCAATGCGATTAAGCAAATACATAAGAATCGCATTGCGATTCCAACTTTAGTACTCAACTTTTAAAATCGTACACCACTTTAAGTTCCAAAGTTGCAATCGCGTTCGAATAGAACTTAAAGCTGTCTCTTAGTCAGTTTTAGTATTGGTGTGCTGTAATAGAAGTTACATTCGATGCGCGAATATAACTTAGAGCAATACAGTCAACTTTACACTGTTAGTTTTATTATCGCGATAATACAACTATTCAAGAATCGATGTACGTGCGTCTGTACGTGTGTGCGTTACCTCGGACACTATTCTATTTTGCCAGCCACAGCTGAAACCACTGATTTATGGTATTGCTATTTTGGCAATTGAATTTAACCCCAGAAAATAATCTATCCTTTGCCAGACAGCAGACAGTATTATACTTGTCTAACCAAAGCTGGAACACCAGATTTAGGGGATTGGTATTTGGGCAATTGTATTTAACCCCTTAATAAAATATAGAAATTTCTTTCCTGAGTTTCTAGGGGTGACAATTAGCACAGCAAGCCTGATGTGGATATAGCAAAAAAAAAAACTAGTATTGATGGATTGATGGACTTGGTGGCAGCTTCTTCTGGGGCACCACAAGTCACAAAATGGCCGCCGATCAACCCAGAAAATAAGTGACAGAAAAACGCTCTGTGCAGCCTAAAAACCAGCGAGCAAGTAACTAGCAGAAGTTCAATGATTCTCAGCTGTAAATTGATCCGTTCATTAGGTGCTGTTGCTGACTTTAACCTGCCTAATCTCGCCCTGACAGAAGCTGCGTCCTCTCCCTACACTAATCAGAGCAGTGTGACGTGCGGCGCTACGTGACTCCAGCTTAAATAGAGGCTGGGTCACATGCTGCACTTGGCCAATCACAGCCATGCCATTAGTAGGCATGGCTGTGATGGGCTCTTAGGGCAAGAAGTAAAACGCTAGCTGATTGGCTGCTGTGCAGCCCTTCAGAAAGCGGGAAGTAATCGACGAACACCGAACCCGAACCCGAACCCGAACTTTTTTGAAAATGTCCGGGTTCGGGTCCGGGTTCCGGACACCCCAAAATTCGGTACGAACTCGAACTATTCTCGAACTGTTCGCTCAACACTAAAGATGATATCAAAAATGCCAAAGGGTGCAATGCATTCCCATATACCACTGACAATTGGTCAAAGAGACATATATACTCAAATCATTAATATATGAGCAATGTGTACCATCCTAAGTCCAGAGATGCCGAGACCTGCAGACCACTCCCCGACGCGCGTTTCGCCATCAGCTTTTTCAAGTACTACTATTATTACCCTTACTGCTGCTTCTACTATTGCATGCCACATGCCAATTTTACCACAACATACCTTAGACCTTAGCTTACCCTTACCAAATAACTCTGTACTACTGCTGCTCCCAAAAAAGGATAATTTTTTAACTATTGTTTATAAAAAGCCATTGTTTCTTTTGAAAATTAACATGTGTGCTCTCATCAGCCCCAGTTGAGGCACAATTTTTGTAAGCTTGGTCTCAACAAGACAATGTTTTTTCCAACAAAACAGTGTGTGTTTAAACACCATCTGCTTCTAATAAAGTGAAAGTTTCTACTATGGAAAAGCATTGTGCATGCAATGATGCAGTGTGCTTTTAAAGGGAACCTGTCACCATGTTTTCACATATAAAACTGAATGTACCTTCAAGTTTGTCTACCTTGATAGTTACCAGTGATCCATCCATAACCTTCTCAGGACTAACCTGTCCTATTATATCACCCTCTAAAGCTTTCCTGCCATTATGCTCATTTGCATAAATAATTCCTTCCCCTCACATCATCAGAGCCTATTTTCCTCCCCCTAGACTTTGATTGACAGCGAATCTGCTAGATTTTATCCTTAGAGGCGTTTCTTAGGTGGAGCTGAGGAGCTTGACTCTTCTCTGGTCACACAAGTAAGATTTGACTCTTTTATGTTAATTTGCATAAAAGGCGGGAAACACAAAATGCATCATACTTATTTAATTTGGCTGCAGATGAAATTAAAAGTGTAAATTATATGTTTAGGGCCACACAATAAACATTTAGAAATGCTCAGTGAGGGTAGCATAGTAGAGGTGACAGGTTTCCTTTAAGCATGCTGTTTGTTAACACCATCATGTGTATACCCATTGGTATAAGTGTAAGAATCACTTTGACACGATTTGCCATTGCTGTCATTGCATTAAAAAGCTTAAGGGGGAGATAAAGATCAAAAAATTTAAGAAAAAAGAGAGAGGGGTTAGAGAAAATATAAGTCCTAGGAGAGTCATATACTAATATATAGGCAAATTGGAGCACATGTCTATCGATCTATCATCTAATTACTATCTATCTCCTAACTATATCTCAACTTAACTATTATCTATCCATCTAAGCTACCTTGTGCACAAATTGAAAAGGGACAAGTTAGAGTTAACAATGACTGACGCTAGAAAAAATAAAATGAAACTGACTGCCACAAGTAGTATACACTATATGTTTAAAAAAATATAGAGAATAATAGAAAAGTCAGATCACAGGACAATCTATTCATCATCTCTTCCCTGCAGCTCATAAGTCCAAAATGATTGTCAGCAGGTAAAATATTTTCATGAATAAAATAAATATACTGTAGATTGGATTTTTTTTAAATAATACACATGCATATAAAAGATAAAAATAGCTAGTGCCAGTCAAGAATCAGGCCTATTGTATATATGTGTAAAAATAGATGAGAGATAGATAGATAGATAGATAGATAGATAGATAGATAGATAGATAGATAGATTTGCTTCGATTGTTTGCTTTTACATTGCAGCCATGGTAGCATGCACCTGAACCCTTTTTTTCACATTTTCTGGCAATGCTGGTATATAATATATTATATAGCTGGGTTATAATATAATATAGCTGGATTCTATATTGTTATGAATTTTGCAGGCCAAAAGCCTGAGAGAGGCAATTGGTGTAGGTCCCATCTGTTGGAAGCTACTTTGTTGCTGGTAGATGGGCCCAACATAATTTTGATAAAAAATGTTCGTAAATAGCTTGTAATAAATGTTTGCAAAGAGCTTGTAATTTTCATATAGATAATATAGCAGTAATGCAATTTATTCATGTTTCCAGTGTTTGTATGTGCTGCTACTTGTACTTAAATTAGACCAATGGACATGCAAGTTTAGTTTTAGAATGTTGTGTTAGATATCCTCCACATGTTAGTCAATCGTTAAATATGGTATACGTCTACTTTCACACTTGCGTTTTTGCCTGTTCCGGCAGGGATCAGCAAAAATGTTTCCGTTACTCATAATACAACCATCTGCATCTGTTATGAATGTATTTGGTTGTATTATCTTTAACATAGCAAGGACAGATCCGCCATGAACACCATTGAAAGCCAATGGGGAACGGAACTGTTTTCTATTGTGTCAGAGAAAACGGATCCGTCCCCATTGACCTGCATTGTTGGTCATGCCATGACGGAAAGAAAACTGCAGCTTATTGCTGTTTGCTCTCCGGTATGGGAATGCAACTAACTGGAACATAATGTATTTTGGAGCACTCTGTTCTGTTCCATTTTGTCCCCATTGACAATGAATGGGGACAAAATGGAAGCCTTTTTTCTCCAGTATTGAGATCCTCAGCCGGATCTCAATACCAGAAAATGTAAATATAAAAGTGTGAAAGTAGCCTTAGCAAGGAATGAATGACTATAAGAAAAAGGAAAAATAAGAGACAGGGGGCAAGGCAAGAACTAAGGCTGCGGTGGTTGGAGGATGGATGAAGAGAGGGAACATCACTCTGTGTATCAGTATATTCATCCATATCTCATTGAGACAAGAGCTATAATACTTGCTCTCTCTGGGTCTAGAAAAGAACCAAGAGTTGCTCATCCTGGATTTTTTTTTACCTGGTCGTAGTAAAAAGGTGAATAATTCTTCGTTCTCTTACTACATACATAATTATTATTAATTTAACAACACATAACACCAGTGTGAACTAAGCCTAGCTTACCCACTAAACCTACTTTTTGCTAAACATACTCCTTATGCATATCAATTTCCTCATTTTGTGTTTATGTATGGTATAAAAAGTCATTATTCACTGAAAATTTCATACAATCCAGGAAGAGACCTTACAGGAACAATTTTGCTTTGACGCTGTATTTTGAAGTGTAATTTTTTTTACCACTAAAAACAGATATCTGAAAACTATATTTTGAGCAATAAAGAACAGCAGCTCTCCAAGCCAAATGGAAATGAAGCACAGCATGGAACTCAGGTTCTCGGCCATAATAAAGCTTACTAACGCCTTTAATGGATTTTAACAGTATGATATTTGTCACTATTGATAGATAAGTACTATGATCTGTTAAATAATGTAATAATAACATGGTCTGGCAGTTTGTATATCTCCTGGGCATGGAATTCACATAATTGTGGGCAAGAGTTGTTTTCAGACTAAATAGTATCTGCTGCCAAAATGTTCTTTTGTATATTCTGCTTGGATGGCTTTTGAGTTGTCTAGTACATATATGTTACATTATAAATACACTTATATGGAAATGTATTCTTGTTTACTAATCAAAATGGTTTATAATAATTAATCCACAAATTCATTCACCAATGTCCAATCCTTATGAGCTCTTTTCACACTTGGATGGTTGTTTCTGTCACACAAAAAGTAACACTAGTGCGTAATGAAACTCATTGAAGGATTTTTCAACTGCACCATAATTCTGCTAGTAAAAAATGTTGCACATTTTTGCTCTACACCAATTTTGAGTAAACTTTGGAACTTTTTGCAATTTTCTACCACTCACCAGTTTTGTAAAAATTGGGCCGAGCATGGGTTGGAATGGATGGGGTCTATATGTCCTGACACATTAATCATTACGGTTTTCTGGTATGAAAAACTTTAAGAGCTGTTCACCTCTCCCCTTTTGACTTTACAATGGATTTCCTAAGGCTCTGCTGTGGCTTATATAATTTTGAGAGAAAGAATAGTGCTGCATGCAGCATTATTCCGAGGAGCCTCTGACGGCACAGGTCATATTTTGACGATCATTATAAAAGGGGTCTGCCCGGCTACAGATGTCTATTAACGGTTGGAAGTAATAAGATAATTGAGACTTAAGTCTTTATTTTACTTTTATATTAAATTTATTTCAGCAGCAACTTAACGTTAAGTCCATAGTTCCCATCCAGTTTGTCAGGACTTATTTGCATGACAAGACTGATGTGTCAAGAGTTAAGATGTCACTGGAGAAGCTAAATACGTCTGATGTTAATGGCAGATGAGTTATCACCCAAGTCAAATGAGCAAGGACTTCTTTATTCTTTTAAATGCTGCTTTATAAGTAGCTTCATTCTTATATGCTGCACGTAGCTTGCTTTTTGTAACATAAATATTGGTCATTAAATAAATCATACATTTCTACAATATTGGATTAACTTTTCTTTCAATAAGAAAAAAAGTGTTGTCTCATGAAAAAGCACTTAATTAATCGGGTATATGGATGGATAGGTCATCAATATAGAAGACCCTGAGAAGCCTTTCAAGCGTACGTTATGCAGTATATTTTATTGCACAAAATATCACCCTTTCTTATATTTTTGTATTTTTCTTAGTCTATGAGAGCAAAATGATGCACAAAACCAAAAAATGCATTTTTTCCCCTGGACGTCTCAAAAACTGTAAAGGTTTTGAGAAATTAAATATATTTCCAAACAGGTTCAGCAAGTTGTGATCTAATATGATAAAACAAGTCTGTTGTAGAGATGAGCAAATCGATTCGCTCATCTGAATGAATTTTCACTTTTTTGAATAGCTCAGGATGTTTCTTCATCCAGCAGATTAATCTGGTCGCACATCTCGCATGACTTTGTTAATCTTATGAATGTGCCATTATAGTGAGTATTGGCTCATGCGCAGTGATATGTTAACATATTGAATTTGCACATGTCTCTAAATCAATTCTGCACAATTGCTGATTTGCAAGTCCAGGCATTATATTTGCACATGTGCCAATACTCACAGTAATGATGCATGCCTAAGATTTCCATGGCTGCATAAGATGTGCAGCAATGTTGGACTGCTTGCACATTCATTAATCGTCTGTAGAGGGAAGCTCCCTGACAGAAGTAAAATTCATTTGAAAAGGATTTGCTTATCCCTAGACATCTCTGTTGATGAGGTGTACTATGATATTCTGTGCACTTATCATGCTACTGTAAGCAATTTCTTATGAGACATAGCTTTTGGTGGTACACAGCAATATATGTATCTCTAGAACTTAGTTCTACAAACTTTAAATTGATCTTTAACCCAACAAAAGCTATTGAAAAAATCAAGTTACCGTAGTTTGCTGTAATAGTGTATTTAACATGTTCAAGTGTCAAGTTATAATTTGCTACATCTATATCCTATTGAATGGAATAGCACAAGGACCATATAACATTAGACATTCATGAAAGGGAGATATAGCTTCTCATCTCCCAAATATATTGAATATTATTTGTCCAAAAAACACCTGTCCTACATCTTACTGAAATGCCTTAAGAGGTATCAACAGGAGGGCAGGTGGTAAGATGTAAAATCAATAACAGAAACTCCAAACTCAACAACTGGATGCAAGTTCAAATGTGACTTGTTACAGGCTTGCACAAAATACAGGGTGGGCCATTTATATGGATACACCTTAATAAAATGGGAATGGTTGGTGATATTAATTTCCTGTTTGTGGCACATTAGTATATGTGAGGGGGGAAACTTTTCAAGATAGGTGGTGACCATGGCATCCATTTTGAAGTTGGCCATTTTGAATCCAACTTTTGTTTTTTCAATAGGAAGAGGGTCATGTGACACATCAAACTTATTGGGAATTTCACAAGAAAAACTTGGTTTTGACGTAACTTTATTCTTTCATGAGTTATTTACAAGTTTCTCTTTGTTTACAGCCATTGACATGTCGCCGAGGTTAACACGTGAGGAGCAGATAGAAATTGTGTTGATGTCTGGTGAACACAGTAAACGGGTCATTGCAGCAGATTGCAATGCAAGACACCCTACGAGACCACCCATCTCCCATGCTACAGTTAGCAAACTGCTAGCTAAGTTTCGTGAAACTGGTTCAGTGTTGGATTTGCCAAAATGTGGACGCATGAAATCTGTCACTAATGAAGAAACATCAGTGGCTGTCCTAGCTTCATTCAGCAATGACAGCAATGACAATCACAACAATGACAATCACTCGCCGCATGTCACTGGAGAGTGGCATTAGTCGAAAATCCCTTTGGCGGGTACTACTCACAAATGGCACCCTTACAAACTCCAGCTACTGCAGCATCTCATCGAGGATGACCCAGATCGGCGCACTGAATTTGCAGAATGGGCAAAACAAAAATTGGAACAGGACCCTCAGTTTACGCAGAAGATGTTGTTCAGTGATGAGGCAAACTTTTATGCGAATGGTGAAGTTAGCAAACAAAACCACCTCTATTGGTCTGACACTAAACCACATTGGATAGATCCCTCCAAGACTGTTGGAACAAAAAAATGAATGGTATGGTGTGGTATTTGGAGTAAAAAGATAGTGGGGCCATTCTTCATCAATGGAAACCTCAAGGCCACTGGATATGCGAAATTGCTACATGATAATGTGTTTCCCTCTTTATGCACTGAAGCTGGCACGTTCCCTGAGTTTTTCCAGCAAGATGGTGCACCACCACATTATGGGTGTCAGGTCCGAGCATTCCTAGATGAACAGTTTCCTGGAAAGTGGATTGGTCATCGTGGGCCAGTTAAATGGCCCCCAAGGTCTCCCGATCTGACCCCCTTAGACTTTTATATTTGAGGTCATCTGAAGGCAATTGTCTATTGACTGTGAAGATACGAGATGTGCAGCACCTGAAACTACAGATACTGGAAGCCTGTGCTAGCATTTCTCCTGCGGTGTTGCTATCAGTGTGTGAAGAGTGGGAGAAGAGGGTTGCATTGACAATCCAACACAATGGGCAGCACATTAAACACATTTTATAAGTGGTCAGAAACTTGTAAATAACTCATGAAATAATAAAGTTACGTTGAAACCAAGCACACCATTGTTTTTCTTGAGAAATCCCCAATAAGTTTGATGTGTCACATGACCCTCTTCCTATTGAAAAAACAAAAGTTTCATTCAAAATGGCCGACTTCTAAATGGCCTCCATGGTCACCACTCATCTTGAAAAGTTTCCCCCGTCACATATACTAATGTGCCACAAACAGGAAGTTAATATCACCAACCATTCCCATTTTATTAAGGTATATCCATATAAATGGCCCACCCTGTAGATCAAAAAGTCTGATTTAAAAAAACATCATGCTAACACAGTTTGTAAGACTAAAAAAAATACATTGTCTATCCAGTCCAGCCTGTTATCCTGCAAGTTGATCCAGAAAAACTCTGTGAGATGGAAGCCAATTTTCCTCATTGTCCTGACTCCAATCAGGCAATCAGAATAACTCCCTGGATAAACGACCCATCTCTAGTAACTATAACCTGTAATATTATTACACTCCATAAATACATCCAGTCCCCTCTTGAATTCCTTTATTGTACTCACCATCACCACCTCCTCAGGCAGAGAGCTCCATAGTCTCACTGCTCTTATCGTAAAGAATCCTCTTCTATGTGTGTGTACAAACCTTCTTTCCTCCAAATGCAGAGGATGTCCCTTTGTTACAGTCACAGCCCTGGGGAAAAATAGATGATGCGAGACATCTCTGTACTGACCCCTTATATATTTATATGTAGTTATAAGATCTCCCCTTAGTCGACTTTCTAAACTAAATAACCATAATATTTCTGGTTGCTATAGTCCACCAATTCCAGTTATTACTTTAGTTGCCCTTCTCTGAACCCTCTCCAGTTCTGCTAAGTCTGTTTTGTTCACAGGAGTCCAGAATTGTACACAATACTCCATATGCGGTCTGATTAGTGATTTAAGTGGCAGGACTATGTTCTTATCATGTGTATCTATTCCCCTTTTGATGCAGCCCATAATCTTATTGTCCTTGTCAGCAACTGCCTGACACTAGTTTCTACAGTTAAGTTTTCTGTCCACTAAAATTCCTAAGTCCTTTTCAATGTCAGTGTTACTCAGTGTTTTACCATTTATTATGTACGGGTGACTTGCACTATTCCTTCCCATGTGCATAACCTTACATTTGTCAGTGGTAAACCTTATCTATCTGCCACTTCTCTGCCCAAGTCTTCAATCTATCCAGATCCATCTATAACAGTATACTGTCCTCTTTTGTGTTAATTACTTTACAAAGGCTGCATAGAAATGTCAGGTGCAACAAAAAAAAAAGTCATAATTACATTTAAATAGCTGCAAAACCAGATTTTGCAAAGTTTTTATGAACATAGCACCAGAATGCTCTTGAATTAGTTTTCTTATTAACCACACACTCCCCCAAAGGGATAGAATACTAGAGAAAGCCACAGAATAGTGATAAAGGAGGACACAAATGCTGGGTCTATGACCCTATTGTACACTGTCACTGCCTTAATGAGCTTTCTAAATGTCCCTCCAAATCTCCCTCTCAATGGGGACAGTAGCTGCCCAGCTTCACTTGTCAGTGTGACTGGAGAGGAAGAAATGGAAAAACAACATAAGTCCCAAAATAAGTCCCAACGCGTTTCCTCGGTTTCGTACCGATTTATCAGGGGACCAGTACATAATATCTCTTAGCCAGGATCAAATGGATCTCACCCAGCTCCAATCTACAATATTTGAGATCTCACCAAGATACGAGATCTCAAAAATGAGGGACAAATAAATCACACCAGGCTAATATCAAGCTAAAGACAAGTCCACTTAGCTGTTAGTTGTTCTATGGTGTTGCATCCCTTCACGCCTCACACATATGGTTCCGGTGTCTGCATACTCTGCATATGGCAGTAGTGTTGTGTCTTCTGTGTGTGGTAATAGCGAGAGCACACCCCTAAATGCCGGGTTTAAATCCTCCCGGGGTTGCCCAGTATCCGCCCACTTACAACCCGTGACTAGTCACGTGACCCATCAGCCGATGAGTCAGCTGACCCCATCTATCACATGACCCACAACCTGTCACGTGACCCGTCAGCTGACAAGTCAACCGACCCCATCTATCACATGACCTGGCATCGGGTAAATAATAGCTGCTTTCCATCTTTTACGGCACAATCACCGCTCTGCATGATCACATATTGGGGCGGACCAAAGGGGCGGAGGATGGGAGGCACACATTGATGCCGCCCATCTCCACCCGCAAATATTTCAGATAATATATACACGCCATAAATTCCAGTGCATATGCTGCGTGGTCCCAATAGGGCTTATCACAGGCAAGGTTTCATGTGACAAATTGTCGTATAATAACGATTCTTTTGCTTTACGTCAGAATTAGGAGGGCCTAGAACTTACGTGACACCAACTATATAGGAAATGTGATGATCCGCATTATTTCATGCTGAAGCATTGAACGATTCACTTTAATATGATGACATAAACCATGATAGAACTCAAGACCTGACAAAACAGGGGTCACCATACCATTTACTTCTAAATCAATTTACCCAACCTCTCCCTTGTATCTATACAGCTAATGGTTAGGCCCGTTCATATGTAGCAACCAAACAATAGCTGTTCGTTCAGCCCCATTGGTTGTACAGTTCTGAGCTCATAGATCCACCAAGTCTCTCTTTGGAGCACTTTGCGGTCCCAGTCTCCGCCTCGCTTAGGTGGATCTACCAGCTCAATTCCAATAAAGCGCAACTTAGAGTCATCTCCTCCGTGTTTGATCTCAATGTGATTAGACGGAGGGGTATCTTTTTTATTTCTTATGTCCCCCAAATGCTCTCCTATTCTCCTATGTAGTTCCCGGGTAGTTTTACCGATGTATTCTAAACCGCAAACACATGTTGCCTTGTATATGACTCCTTTGCTCTTACAATTTATGATTTTTTTCATTTTATATTGTTTAACCGTATTCCTAGCTGAAAATCAACGATCCTGTTATATTACCTTACATGCTACACAGCCACTGCAGCGAAAACAACCCTTTGGCTGGAGCAGCCAGTGTTCTTTTTTGGTAACAGTCTTGCTGAAGTGGCTGTGCACCAGATGGTAACGCAAACTCCGTCCATTTCTGTAAGTGACTTGTGGTTTCTCTGGAATAACCTGACTCACATCAGGATCAAGTTTCAGGAGGCCACAAAATCTGTTTAGGATATCTCTCACTTCTCTCACCGCAGTATCATATGTGCCAATTTGCCGAATCTGCTTGGGTTCCTTCTTTTTGGGCTTAGGATATAATTATTCCGCCCTATCACTTTTAACAGTTCTCTGATAAGCCGCTCTTAGTGTGTGGATAGCCCTTGTCAGTAAATCTCACTCTCAGGTCATCTGCTTGTATCTTAAAATCTGTGAGTGCTGAACAATAACGTCCCATTCTTAGATATTGTCCCACCGGAATCCCCTTTTTCTGGGGCACAGGATGGTGGCTATCCCAATTTAGAAATTAGTTTGTGGCTGTTAGCTTATGAAACGTTTTAGTCTTTAATTCTCCTCCCATCCCTCTACTGATCTCAATGTCTAAGAAAGGGAGGAAGTCCGTTTGTAAGTCAAATGTGAACCGCATTGCTGTTTTATTATTGTTCAGTTCATCCACAAAATCTTTAAACTCATTTCTACCATGTCTCCATATGAAAAAGACATCTTCGATAAAACGATTCCAAACTAATAAATCATTGATATAGATACTCGGTGTGTCACAGAAAACCAGGGTCATCTCCCATCAGCCCAGGAACAGATCTGCATACGATGGGGCACATGAACTCCCCATCTCTGTCCCCCTGAGCTGGTGGTAGAGGACTCCCCCAAATACAAAGTAATTGTGTGTCAAAGTAAATTCAAGTAGGCACAATACCAGTTCAGTGTGCTTTCTGTATTGGCAACCTCTGGTGCTCAAGAACATCTCTACTGCCTTTAACCCAAGTTCATGTCAAATCGAAGAATATAAAGCTTCCACATCAACTGAGGCCAACGTCATATCATCTTAAAGAATGACCCCTTCCAGATGACCCAAGAGGTCGCTGGTATCCCTGATGTATGATGGCAAAGTTTTTACAAATGATGATAATATTTCATCAATATAGATCCCCACATTCTGGGTCAGGCTATTAATGGCAGACACGATCGGACATCCCCTCAGTGGGGTTACCCCCTTGTGTATTTTGGGTAAACTATAGAATAATTTTTAATGCCAGAAAACTGTTGTAGGTAGTAAAATTAACCCTCATCCCCATATGATTTTAAGCCTGGATACCAGCTGATACCGAAGCCAACTTTATATTCCTGTTTTATAATGGTTTTCAAGTTTAAAAATCAAATGCCGAACTTATTCACTGAAGTATGGAGAGACTTCGGTGATAAAAAATTTCACCTTGCCAGAGGCCCTACATTTCTAGAGATTATATAGATAGAGATTATAGAGATTATATTCAAGAGAATATAAAACAGTTTAGGAACTTGAATACCCACATGGATATTGGAATCATTCTTGTAGTACCACTAGTAAAAACAAAATCATCGTTTTTATAAAAATAAAAAATGAGCCTCATTATATGGCAAATATGGAATAAAGTCTGTAAAAATATAACTGTATAAAATACTGTAGAAAGACATTGTTTAAATTTCTGGATTTCAGTCTGTTCTAGGGTTTGATATGTAATATTATTACAATAGCAAAAAAGGTTATAAAATAAACATGTTTTGAAATGAGACATTTGTGAATGCAAAATGAACAGTTGATTGTTCATGGGGTTAGAATTCAATTCTAAAACACTGGAAATGCCAAGAGAATAGGAACGCTAATATACAATTATCAGAAAAGCTAATTTTGACAAATTGTAGAGTATGGATGAATAAGTTTAAATGACATACTTCTAAAATACAATGAAAACTCATAGCAGGTGGTTGTAAAAAAAATACTGTGGTATTTAGGAAAAGAGATAACTTAAATTATACATCAAAGTTTGATTTTGGAAAAATTTAGCTAAGGCAAAAAAAGTTATGCTGGTTCACAAATTGAACATTTTTTACCTTTTAATAAAGCTATTTTATTAAATGGTTGGCATGTTCAGGCTTATTATAATAATGTATGGTTTATTTCCAATTATGTTGTCAATAAATGAAACCAGGAAACCATAACTGAATTCATTCTTCTTTAAGGCTATATAATATATAGAAACAATTTCAACAGGATATAAGGTTGTTGTGTCCAGGATGCTAATGTCTGCATTAGCTCTGTTATCATCTCTAATACTGATTTCTCCTTCTATATTTTATGAACAATCTCCTCTCACTTGTACTGACAGATACTAATGCTATAAATTGTAAAATCCCCCTCCTGTCTACAGTGTGTTATGGGTACACTGCATTCACTCTACACTTGTACATGACCTACAGTATATGATTTATAGGTCTTGGATACCCCTTTTAAGGTTTTGAAATGGTTTTCACAATCCCAAGACTTATATAGAAAATTATTCAACTGCGAGTTGGTGTCTATTCTTCATTTGTCATAAATTGAGCAGGTAAACTGTAATGGCGCAGTAACATATGTTATATATTTGCTCACTACGGGGGTGATCCCCTCCACTTCCACTACTGTCACCACGTCACTGCTGAAGACCAATCACTGGCCTCCATAGTCTTGTGCCATATATCGCTAAGGCCACAGATTGTCTGCAGCATAGATTTAGAGTATATAGCCATGTCATCACTACAACCAAGTGGTGATGGGCAGAGTGGCAGAACTGAAAGAGGAATGGGATTTAACTGATGAATATAGGTTCTGACATTGTGTCCGTTACAATAGCGGGTACTAGAACATTAGTGCTGGCACTGTTATGGGGGTGATCTGTGGATGGCACTGTTTTGGGGGATCTGTGGAGGACACACTGTTATAGGGGATCTGTGGATGACACTGTTATGGGGGATCTCTGGATGGCACTGTTATGGGGGATCTGTGAATGGCATTGTTATAGAGGATCTGTGAATGGCATTGTAATGCAGGGATCTGTGGAGGACACACTGTTATGGGGTCTATGGCTGACACTGCTATGGGAGATCTGTGGCTGACACACTGTTATGGAGGGGATCTGTGGCTGACACTGTTATGGGGATCTGTGGATGACACTGTTATGAGGAGGATCTGTGGAGGACACTGTTATGGGGGATCTGTGGATGGCACACTGTTATGGGGGATCTGTGGATGTCACACTGTTATGGGGGATCTGTGGAAGACACACTGTTATGAGGGTCTGTGGAGGACACTGTTATGCGGGATCTGTGGATGACACACTGTTATGGGGCATCTGTGGATGGCACACTGTTATGGGGGATCTATGGAGGACACACTATTATGGGGGTCTATGGCTGACACTGTTATGGGAATGGTCTGTGGCTGACACTTATGGGGGTCTGTGGCTGACACTGTTATGGTGGCATCTGTGGCTGACACTGTTATGGGGGTGGTCTGTGGCTGACACTTATGCGGGTCTGTGGCTGACACTGTTATGGGGGTATCTGTGGATGACACACAGCATCTTATGCTATGTGTCATCCACAGATCCCCCCATAACAGTGTCGCTGTTTAGTGTGATTGTAATAGCAGCGGGGCCTGGTGCAGTCACTGTATTGCACCGGGCCACGCTCAGAGAGTAACTCACTACGTCATGCACCTGCGCCGCCTGCTTCATTCATGAAGTGGGCGGAGCAGGGGCATCACATATAAACTGCCTTATATTATTGATGTCTTCAGTGTTTTTTTTTTTTAAGGATTTTCAACAGATACAGTCTTAACATAACTAGAGAGTGACAGAAGCCAATATTAGTGTTACTCTGGGCTGAAATAATTTAATGTTGCTTTTGCCACAAGGTTCTTGTAAGCTCTTGGTAGTATCCATGGAGACTGGGAAAAAAATTTGGACTGTGACCTAAGAAAACCCGTGAGGCAATTCATTTTGTAAATCAATTCTAGTTTTTACAGAGTAACCAATTCCAAAAGCATATTATAAAAATACAAAGAAAAAAAACACAAAAAAGAATATATGAAAAAATGTTAATAATTTTAGAAAAAGATCATATATTCATTTCATAAATGGAAATGAGACTTGCTTATGTCGACATATGAAAAATGTCTCAATGATTATGAAATTAAAAGGTAGAGAAAAATCACAAGTTTACAAGTACAGAAAGCCCACAGGATGACTATATGTAGACAAATTGGGCTTTATGACTAGTTTAGAATGAGAAATTGGCTATTGGTGATGAAGAACAAGTGTAAAAGGTCTTTGATTAGATGGAGTTGAGCTTCAGAAGTGAAGTTAAACATACTAACTGTAAATCTAGTGGGAAGAATGAAGGCTTTGCACACTCCTTCCCTTTTCAGCCATATTTACCAAACATCTGTTGGGATTATCCAGATTTTCTTGATGAAAATCTCAGAATGTTTTTGCTGTTTTGGTCGATACCCTAGAAAAAACAACCAGAACCCAGGTCTTTTATACTCTATCCCCTACACCCACTAAATAAATATATCATCAAATAATACTATTTGCCATCATCAATATGGCTGGAAATCAGTTAAAGGAGTTGACTATCAGATTACAATTTTATTTAAAAAAGGCTCAGAATGATGTAAAATAATACAATTAAATAAGGCGATGAAAGATTGGTCACGTGAGTATGACTTGTCTTATGATTTTATACCATCCCGAGCCTTTCAATCTGCTGGAGAACCCCTTTAATACCATTTTTTTGGAACTGGTTATGTATTGCCATTGTACTCTAAACCTGGCCCATTAGATGCCAGTGGATCTTTTGATACTGTCATGGAATTGAGTCTATTATGTAAGACGGAGTTTAATACAGATACATAGCTTTTTTTACAGTTTCAAGGTCACCTGAACTCCTACATCAAGTTAAAAGGCAGTGGTCTAACAAACGAGTCTGTGGAACCCCAAAGCACACTTCTTGGTGGTATAATGAAGTTTGTAGCAAACCTTTTTCATCATAAAGACTCTTAGGCTCTCAGCAGCATCAAACCATCAGACTTTATGCTCAGACTTGGATTGTGGCATAGTATAAAACAGGGATGGCTCTCCAGCTGTTGCAAAACTACAACTCCCAGCATACCCAGACTGCCTCGAGCAATGGCCAGCAAACTGCGGCTCTAGAGCCACATGTGGCTCTTTAGCCCCTTGATATTGGCTCTTCCAGGTGCGGGCTCACATTTACAGTGTGATCGCATTTTCGTTGCCTGTGGCAAAAATCGGCAGGAGGGGGAGGACCAGGAAGCGGTGAAGGCTCTGTACTCACGCTTCCTGGTCCTCGGCTGTAGGCTGTGCAGGGCTGCGCACAGTGTGTGACATCATGCTGTGCACGCCAGTTCACAGCACAGCTGACAGCAGGATGAACACAGAGCGAGGGTGGTGAGGAGCAGTGGCATCCAGGAGCAGGAGAAGTAAGTGCTTTTTTTTTTATGAAACTTGGGGCTGATCTGAGGCAATGGGGTGATGAGAATCATAATGGGGGATATGAGAGGTATTATGGATGATAATGGGGATGATGAGAGGAATGGGGCTCTTATCTGAGGTCTGATTGGGGGTCATTTACTTTGGAGTCTGAGCTGACGTCGGATCTGAGGGAGGTCTTATTAACATTGGGGGTCTGATTAGTGGTTTGACCTGAGGTGTAATGAAAAAAGTTTTTTTTTCATATTGTCCTCGTCTAAAACCTACGTGCGTCTTATAGGAAACGTTTTGGAGTGAAAGATGTAGTGTCGAGGATTGAGAAAGGTATGTTCAGATAGTTAGGAATACCCCTATTAAGTTAATAACAATGTACCTTCCTATATAGTTTACGTTTAAAAAATGTGGTTCTCAGAAAAAATAAAATCGCTGTTTTATTGATATTTGGCTCAGTTGACTAATAAGTTTGCCCGCCACTGGCCCAGAGCTATCAGCCACTAGCAGGGCATGGTGGGAGTTGTAAATTTACAAAAGCTAGAGAGACGCAGATTGGCCATGCCTGCTATAAAGCATGAATCATGCGGTTGATAATACAATAACATGATGTTTGGAAAGGACAAAATAACATATTAAGCTACACCCACACCATTTCTATCATACAATAAACTAATATGCACAGAAATGGTAGAGATTTTATTTTGTACGATTGTACCTTTTTACAGCAGTATGTATAATGTCATGTATATTACATGCATGTGTATTTTTCTCACTGTAAACATACTGAAGGAGTATTTTTTATTAGCAATCTAAAATAATAGAATTTTTTGCATGCGTGTTGGAATAAAATTGAAAGCCCCCACAGGAAAATATCCACTAAGGAAGATTAATTCAACAGAAAGCTACAGGGCATTCTCATTTTATAATTTTAGTACAATTTTTTTCCAGTCTATTTTTGTGCCAGTGTTTCCTAAGGCAAATTCTGATCAGTCGACCCCATGATGTTAGAGCACTCGCAGTGAAGAAACATAACATACTATATAATATAGGATCAAAAAGAATGCTACAGCTTAAAATACACTGTTTTTTCTTTGGTTATATGAACTGTTGAGATGCAGGAAACCCTATTTCTGTTTGAGAGCAGACAAGTAAAACATAATGAATATTTTTTCAGTTGTCACAACTGCACTGTAGTATGCTATGAAACATGCAATTTACTGTTGATATAAGAGGGAAGAAGAGGCCGAGTGAATTTACTAAAAGCTTTCAGTTAGTTAAACAGCTTTTCTGCTTTTCAAATTGCACTGTGTACTTGGACTGTACCGTCTGCTGATGTTAAAACTGTGACAATGTATTTAAAAATATCTATCTATCTATCTAGATATAGAGACTGAGAATTCATTACACTGTAAAACAAAGTGGGGTGCAAAAATCCAGCAAACACAGAACCAGCAACGCGGTTCAATTCAATAGTCCATAGGAAGAAAGCTGGCATCGCTACAAATATCAAGGGAAAAAAAATATATCAAGGAGTCAAAACAGCATCTATCTATCTGTCTATCTATCTATCTATCTATCTATCTATCTATCTATCTATCTATCCATCTTTCTTTCTTTCTTTCTTTCTTTCTTTCTATCTACCTATCTATTGAACTATCTATCTATCTATCTATCTATCTATCTATCTATCTATCTATCAATCTATCTATCGATCTGTTTATCTCATATCTATCTATCTATCTATCTATCTATCTATCTATCTATCTATCTATCTATATCTGTTTTACTCATATCTATCTATCTATCTATCTATCTATCTATCTATCTATCTATCTATCTATCTATATCTGTTTATCTCATATCTATCTATCTATCTATCTATCTATCTATCTATCTATCTATCTATCTATCTATCTGTCTGTCTATCTTTGTTTATCTCATATCTATCTATCTATCTATCTATCTATCTATCTATCTATCTATCTCATGTCTATCTATCTAATATCTATGTATCTATCTATCTAATATCTATCTATCTATCTATCTATCTATCTATCTATCTATCTTTCTATTTGGGCATAATGACAGGTACGTTAAAATGTTTCTCTGGCATTTAAAGGGGCTGTGTAACAAAACATATGCTACATTTTCCAAACCAGAACCTGGATCTGAATACTTTGAATTGAATGTAATTAAAAATGTAGTATAGCCAGTGAGCTATTCAATTAAATGTATTTCTATAGTGCCACCTACTGCTTGTTCTATTCATTATTATTTGTCCTCCTCATTGAACTGGTCAAACGTGCACAATTTAAATCTTCAACTGTCATTAGGCATATCTTCTGTTAGAAGTGGGGGCAGTTACAGGAAGAAAGATACAGCAGAGAGGACACACCCCCTGAGCTACTAGACTGAAGGGAATCTAGCAGAACATTTGGAGAAGTGAATGTGGAGATCTCTGTGTCATATTGAGGGGTTAGGAGAACCACTGAACATATCCCAAGGATTTGTAGACAAGGCATACTGACACTGAATATGCAAAAAGAACATTTCATGAAACAAATGGTACAATACAAAAACATACATTGATGTATGATGCTATGAACGCCTTGCAGTTCTGGAATGTATTGAATAACACTGACATAATGCTCTCAGTGTTATCTTATACATTCCAGAACTCTAACAGTTACATAGCACCATAATACAATATAATGCTATACGACCCCGTCAGTGCTAAGGAGGTCAGGACGGGACATACTGCATACTCACACTGCAAGTCCAGAGTGTGGAACTCGCTCGACTGAAAGGGGCTTCAATCATATAAAGGTAGAGAACAGTGCAGACCTAGTTTAGCCCAACTGCTACCTGCTTGTATGATCTGTCCTACCGGACAGTCCCCAAATGGTCAACAGTCCCTTGGTAAGTGTAGGGACCTAGCCCAAGCACCTGCGGTAAGAACTGCAGGGACCTGTTCACACAAACGGAACCTAAGCAGACCAAACAGACACATATCAATGTCACAAGCAAACCAGATAAAAGACACAGAATGAGGATCAGAATCAGGATCAGGATCAAGGCAGAAATTGGAACTCATGAGGATCAGGATACATGCGAGAAGCATGGCGTTCACGGTCAAAACAGAAAATAACCAAAGACATAACAAAAACATTGATGAACAATCAGGCTGACCACACGAGTCAGGGTTGAGTCCCAAACACTCGGGTCAGGACAGCTCATACTCTCCACACAGCTTTCCTGGAGACAGAACACAGACTGATCTCCATGGCACACAGATCATAGATCTAAAAGGCAGGTTAAATCAGACACCTGATCACCTGGGAAACATTAACCCTTAAATGAACACAGAGAGCATACAAGTCAAAGGAGACAGTTTACACACCCACAAAAGTCTGAAGCCATCACACACAACACAAGCAACCAGCATACACAGGACATGTCCACTGTAGCCAGCCTACATGGTAACCGTACTGTTACACTCTGGACCCATGTACGGTACAGGGTTGGTTCTAGATTTGTTAGAAAAGTATTGTCATATATTTCATGATACTTCACTTTCATTTTTTACTTCAAGCATGGCATAACCCCTTTAAGTATGAATGACCTATACTTAGGACAGGTCATCAATATCATATTAGCTGGGGCCCGACTCCCAACACCCCACCAATCAGCTGCTTGCAGAAGCTAAGTTGCTTACAGAAAGCACCTGAACTACATGTTTAGGCCCACTGGGTACAAGCTTGGTTACTTCCCCCATTAAAGTAAAACCAGCTGGCATAGGCTGCCGGAGACAGTCTGGGTAAGTTCTTTGCAAACATCACCATTTGAAATAGATCCAATAAATAACATATAGCTGTTGTAAAGTATGACTTTCAAACAAAACTGAAGGTCCAAATCCTGTTAAGGGTACTGCAGTCAGTCAGGTTTTCTGATGCAGTTTTGGAATATAAAACCAGGAGTGGAAAATGAGAAAAAGAGAAGTCGTATCTGTCCTGTATACTTTCTCTCCTTTTATGATCCACTCCAAAACTATTTTAACTTCCAAAACTGCATCAGGAAACCTGACCGTGTGGCTGTACCCTAAAAGATAGTACAAAAAGTTACTTTTCTGTGCTAGTGACTATAGATTATGTTTACCTTGCACTAATAGCAAGATTCCTAATATAAACCTATTATCTCCTATTTAGTGTTGAGCAAATCCGAACTGCAAAGTTTTGGTCCATACCGAACTTTACGAGTTCGGGTGCTCGGACCCGAACCTGAACTATGCAGCAAAAGTTTGGGTTCGAGTTCGGTGTTTGGGCATTTAGTAAAGCTTGTTGAAAGGCTACAGGGCAGCCAATCTGCAAGCGTTTAAGCTGTGTGCACTTAGAAGCCATCACAGCCATGCCTGGTAGTGTCGAGCGCGAATATTAGAATCCCGAATTTTAATTGCGAATATTGCCATTTCGAGAATTCTAGAATATTTAAAATATAGTGCTATATATTCGTATTCGCGAATAGTGTTGATCGCGAATATTCTAATCGTGAATTTATTGTGAATTTATTGCGAATATTGTGACTTAGCAACATCCCTAGCAACCAATAGGAATGTTGCCTACCCCTTAGTGTTGATCGCGAATATTCTAATCGCAATTTTTTATCGCGAATATATTACATAGCCGATTTTCGCAATCAAGTAAATAAGGACTGGAGATCACCAATTCTCGAATTTGCGAATTTATGGCGAATATTCGGCCAAAAATTTGCGAAATATCGCAAATTCGAATATTGCATATGCCACTCATCACTAATGCCTAGTAATAGCATGGCTGTGATTGGCCAGTGCATCATGTGACCCAGCCTCTATACAAGCTGGTTCACGTGTAGCACCACCCATCAGCTCTGAGTAGTGCAGGGACAGGAAGCAGGCAGCTGAAGTGAAGGAGAGTGTTACGATCCTCATCTGGCTATTTATTCTGCGGGTTACATATAGTGATTTTTTTTTGTGGATGCAATACACCAGCTTTGCACCCCCAAAAATATAATAGTTAATCTGTCTGTTAGTTCGGTGGGTGACATATACCCATTTTTGGTGTGAGGCACACCTGCACTGCATACATTCAGTGTTGGAGTGGTCGGCACTGCTGCAATAGTGGTGGCGGTGCACGTGTCTATGGGTCAGCGTCCCCAGGAACAATATAAGAATGAAGACCGGCACTCGCTTCTTGGATTTTCAATGTTGCTGCTTTGTTGGTCCCATAGTATTTATATGACGCGTTTCGGAACTGATTCGTGCCTTCTTCAGACTCATAACATCTCTAAATAATGACGGGTTTATATACACAGGTCTTCAGAACAATTGGTAGGAGCAAACAATGGGAAGTGATGTCACACAGTAGCCCTTCCCTCTAAACAAAAAAAGGTTAATCAATGAATTTAGCACCAGAAAAAATACTTATGAAGAAGGCAAGGATTCAGACATATAGTAGTGCTACATCTTGTTGGCGCTTTGCTAGAAATAAAGAAAAAAGAAAAAAAGGAAATAAAATAGTATTTAGAACATAAAATACAACCAATGTGAACAATGTCTCACAAGAAACTATGTATACTGTAGTCCCGATTCAGACCACGGGGTTCAATGGTCTGTAAGCGATGAATCCAGTAAGCTTCTCTTTTAAGTAACAATTTGGTTCTGTCGCCCCCTCTACGTGGCAATTGAACACTCTCAATAATCTGAAAACGTAGTTGTGCTGCTGAATGGCGCATACGATCAAAGTGGTTTGGGATTAGTAGTAGAAGATTTTCCTTCCTAATGGTCGATTTGTGGTTACTTAGTCTATCTTTCATGCGTGTTGTGGTCTCGCCAATGTACAATAAGCCGCAAGGGCATTTTAATAAGTACACTACAAATCGACTGTCACATGTAAAATGACCATGTACTGGTCCATGGTCATTTTACATGTGACAGTCGATTTGTGGTGTACTTATTAAAATGCCCTTGCGGCTTATTGTACATTGGCGAGACCACAACACGCATGAAAGATAGACTAAATAACCACAAATCGACCATTAGGAAGGAAAATCTTCTACTACCAATCCCAAACCACTTTGATCGTATGCGCCATTCAGCTAGCACAACTACGTTTTCAGATTATGAGAGTGTTCAATTGCCACGTGAAGACGACAGAACCAATTGATTACTTAAAGAGAAGCTTACTGGATTATCATACAGCCATTGGACCCGTGATCTGAATCGGACTTAGTATACATAGTTTCTTGTGAGCATTGTTCACATTGGTCGTACTTTATGTTCTAAATACTATTTTCATTTTTTCTTTTTCTTTATTTCTAGCAAAGCGCCAACAAGATGTAGCACTACTATATGTCTGGATCCTTGCCTTCTTCATAAGTATTTTTTCTGGTGCTAAATTCATTGATTAACCTTTTTTTGTTTAGAGGGAGGGGCTACTGTGTGACATCACTTCCCATTGTTTGCTCCTACCATTTGTCTTGATGACCTGTGTATATAAACCCGTCATTATTTAGAGATGTTATGAGTCTGATGAAGGCACGAATCAGTGCCGAAACACGTCACTTAAATACTATGTGACCAACAAAGCAGCAACATTGAAAATCCAAGAAGCGAGTGCCGGTCTTCATTCTTATATTGCACTGCATACATGACAGGGAAATTAATATAGTTAATCCGTCTGTTAGTTCGGTGGGTGACATATACCCATTTTTGGTGTGAGGTTCACCCGCACTGAATAAGTAACAGGAAAGTTAATATAGTTAATCTGTCTATTAGTTCAGTGGCTGAACTCAAAGAATGAGGAGAGCATCAAATATGGGATGTGGCCCTGGTCGTGGTGCTGCAGGTGTTGGTGGAGCTCCTTTTGCAGGGAGAGGACATGGTTGAACTGTGCCAGCTACACGCCCAAATGAAACACCTTCCTCAGGTGCATGTAGCCGACAGAACGTTCAGCGTCATTTTGTAGGCCCCAATATCGGTGTACAAATGATGAAGCCAGAACAAGTGGAGGCGGTAGTAGATTGGGTAGCTGACAGAGCCTCCAGTTTCTTCACATTGTCCTCACCCGGTCCCCTGCTAAAAGGGCAGAGTTGGCACCTGCAGCCCATGGGCATCTGTCTTTCACCTCACCCCCTTGCAAATCAGCCAAACAGTCTGAGCCACAAGACATGCAGCAGTCTCTCATGCTTTTTGGTGACACTGCTGTCAGGGTTTCTTTGGGCCATCCATCCAGCCCTGCTCCAGAAGTGGAACAGATTGAGTGCACTGATGCCCAACCACTTACTGTATGTTTCAGGATATGGACATGGAAAGAACAACCTCAGCACGTCTCTGATGATGACGAATGACAGGTGCCAACTGCTGCGGCTTTCTGCAGTGTGTAGACCGGCAAAGAGGGCAGGGGTGAAGAGTGGTTGGAAGATGATGTGGAGGATGATACGGTCCTAGACGTCACATGGAAACAAGGTCATGCGAGTGACGTGTGCAGTTCAGAGGAATAGGTGGTGGTCACACAGCGCCAGCAGCACAGAAAAAGAGGGAGCAGGGTACAAAAGCAGAGTGGCCGTCCCCTAGCCAGTATGCCTGCTGCTGCCCACCGCACCCAGGGACTGTGGCCAGTGTATTGTCCGAACGTGTGTTTAGCACGGTAGGGGGGCCGCCTGTCCACAGCCAAGGTGAACAAGCTCACGTTCATTAAAATGAACCAGGCATGTCTACCACCTCCTCAACCTCCTACTCCACTTTGACCACTGTCTCCTAGTTCAAGATTATTATTTAAAAAAAAATTATATTCTATGTTATTTCAATAATTTCCCTATCCACATTTGTTTGCTGAGCAATTGTCCTGCTCTTACCCCCATTTTGCGTCCTTTTGCAGCCCTCTAGCCCTTACTGTGACTATTTTACAGCCATTTTTGTGCACCAAAGTTTGGGTCCCCATTGACTGTTATCAGAATGCATTGACCATTATCAGAATGCAGGTTGCTGTTCATTGTGATAGCGTTCTGCTTATCAATCGGCAAGTCTTGTAAAAAAAAAAAATTGTTTTCTGACACCCTGAGTAGGAGTTGGTGGCCATGGACAGCCTCCATTCACATCAAAAGTGCTGTTGAGCGAACTGTGTGTTTTAAGTTCGGCGTACAAGATTCAGGTTATTAAAGAATTCCGTTATGGATTCCGCCACCACTGGCCATATAACTTATATGGTCCGTGGTAGCGGAATCCATAACGGAATTCTTAGATACCCGAACCTTGTATGACGAACTTGAAATACAAAGTTTACACATCAAAAGCATATACTGTACTGTAAAACCTAAGGCACTGATGTATATGTAGTTGTACAGTTTAAAATATTCTAGGTAGCAACGAAAGCAGGATTTTATTGTCTTATAAAGCACTGCGGAATATGTCAGCACTATATAAGAGTAAACAAGCGATGTTGCTTGGTAAAAAAGGGAAAGTGAGCTCAGGGGAAAGCAGCTTTACAATTCTGGCCAAAAGTAAGGTGGCTTATACTGAGACTGTCTAAACATGTGCCAGATTTATCATCCAACATCAGACGCTTTGATAAACTGGTACAGTGTAAGACTGTCTAGTCTAAGGGGGAATTTGTCATGAAGGTAATATTTGAATTCAGTTTTGCTTGAGTCTGCATTGGTACTTTTTTCCACATTTATCAAATGTCACAAAGTTGTTTGATAAATTTGTCTAATACATACTTAATCCTAACACTTTTGTCTAGAAAAGCTGCTCCAGATTTCCTACTCCACTCTCCTTATGAAGTAAGATTGCGACTTTTTTCCAGCTTTAAAAAAGTCTCAATGATAAATCTACAGTGAAATTCATTAACATAGATAACCACACCCATTTTCCCACCTACACTACAAAACTGGAGTAAATGAAGTAAAAATGTTAAAAGTCGCAAAATTTGTGTGTAACAGGTCGCAAATGGCCTATTTTGCAACTTTTTGACACCAGAATTTTTTAGTGAAGGAATGATAAATCAGTGCCTGAGCTTACATTGTCTGCCCCAGTGTTTTGTGATTAGTGCATAGCATATGCTATGACTAGTACATATAGAAGCCTATATCTAGGCACTTTTATCTATGGATAAATATTTAGGCCCTTGTACAATATTAAACTATTCAAATGGCCTTAGCAGGAGGAAATTGCACTGACATAGCTCATAATTTTGCCACATGTTGAGTTATACATTGACAAACTATGCAGGAAAGTAATGATTCAACTGCAGTGTATTTTCTCGTTGCATATATCTGGATATTGAAAATATTATTAAAAATCAAGAGACATGATAAGTGGAAATAATATCAGGTAAAATGACTTATCCACAGTGAATATATAAAAAGATGCAATAAAGGAGATTACGTGATGAAAGCTTGGTACCATTCATTCTCCTTGCAGCAAGAAAATGAACTTGAAAACAGCATATTTTGCAGCAACAAGAATTTATTAAGAATAATGTTTCCTCAGAGTGGTGAAAATTGGATTTTGAGATGAGCAACCATAGAACAGAGGACAGAATTGGTGTAGGTATACTATGGAATAAATAATACATATAGGAAGACACTGTTTATACTAAAGGGGCAGACCCTTTGGTATATCAAAAAGTTAAAGAGCATTAGATCTGCTGCTTCCCCTAACCTGGCCTACGTTAGTCTCATCTTTTCCCAAAATAACCTCTGACATATTATTATTTTTTTTAATTAATCTAGTTTATGCCTGCCTTCTTGATTGTAAAAATTACAGTTAAAAGATATTAGTTCTGGAAACTACTAAATATGAAGGAGAGTCATATATATAAATCTAAGGTACAAAGGAGCCAGTAGACTATGCAGTAGTATGCATGTCTTATGCAGTGTGAAAACCCCATCCAACTACAAGGAGAGAAGTAGGTGATTGTTAGCAAAAGTCTTACATCATATTCAGTAGAATGGAAGACATTTGTTACAGTCAGTGGGTCTTGAATCACTGCACCAACTAATCGGTTTGGCACCTAAGGCCATAATCCTAGAAGTTCTCTAGTTCTATAACACCTACAGAGATCTGACCTTCACTGCAGGGGAGCAACCAGGCTGCTTCCTCTTGAAATAGCTGCAAGGGAGCACTTCCTCTTTTGATAGCCCAGGTGTAGTTGGCAACTGACCCACAGAGGTCAGAGCCACATATGTAAGGCACCAAGGGTTAGGCAATACTCGTAGTTGGGAAACAGGAAGCGGTCATGGATGCCAGCATATGTGCAAATGCATGAAACAAGTCCAAGGTCAGCACAGTGAGAAAAGAGTCAACACAATAAGCAGGCTAAGGTCAGTAAGGGCAGCAGAAGGTCAGAGTCTGGAAACAGGCAAAGGTCAGAACACGAGTAGACAAACAGTATAGCACACCTTCATTGGTTATTTACAAACAGAAAAGCTAAAGCTCAGTTACCTAGGGGACCTTCAATAACCTGTTTTCCAGCCACTAGCTGGAGTAAAATAGAAAATGTTCACCGGCCCTTTAGGAGCCAGGGAGCATAAGTGTCCTAAATAGAGTCTGAGAGGCCTTCACAAAAAAGTGCAGGCTGCAACCTGCAGAAGCCCGGAGGGATGCCGACAGCCAGATGCACAGATAATGGAGAAGGGTTAGAGAGGTGAATCCCATTGCATAGATTCCTGGTTGTTAGCATATATATTCTTGGATAGTTGTGCTCTGAATGCCCCTGCTTTTTTGCCTTAAGGCCTAACGTCAGCTTCTTCTTATTTTAGCACCAACTGCCAGTAATGTAGAGCTTTCATATCTACTCTAATAGTGTATATCATCCATTTTATAGGTTTTAACAGAAAACATCATAGTCCCAAATATTAGTTCCATGTTAAATGCACTTCTATGATCTTTTCAATAAAATGCAGTACAACACTTTCTTGCTTTTAGATCAAGCTTTAAATTGTTGCTGTAATTATGGGATAGTTTTGCACCTCCCACCAGAATCTAACTCCATGGCTGTAGGTGCAGCTATGAAACTAGGTTAACCGATCATCTAAGCTTCTGGTGTTGTCCAGTTTTCTATGTGATTGACCACTCAGTCTCTTAGCTGCATCTCCCACTAGTACTTTAAAACCAGAGTTGCACTTTAGATACAGTATATTTATATTTTTGCCTTACATTTTTGAGAACCTTACTGATTGCAAGTTTTAAAGAAAAGTTGCAAATTGCTCCAAAATGTGAAATCATTCCACACTTTTCACTTTTATTGATAATATGTTGTAATTTTCAAAATTTTTACTATCTCATAAACTAATGCACCCTATGACAAAACTTTATCACATATGATAAATCTCCACATTGTACCTATTATGCGAGTAGCTGAATTTTCCACATGTTAATAAATTCAATGTTGTATTACTGGAGATAAGTGGTGGAATAAAAGAATGCTTTAACAAAATTTATTTTAATGTAACTTTAAAAGTCTAAGGTTTTGTATCTTGCAGAGTGGGTTTAATCTGATAATAAGATGTGTCAAAAGACATTTAAACTGATCAGTTGCTTGTTGCCTGGGCACCAGGGTCTGTTATTGGAAATCACAAAGGTATGAAAGACCAAGATAGGATCTCAAACAGACAAGAAGCTGTGCCAAATTTCTGAGGTTTTTAATATCTATTTCTTGCTACCACTTTATTAACATATATACAGCAGAAACCATACACTAGGGTGGGAACTTAATAAATCTTGAGGATAGATTTCTTAATTGTGTTCATAGCTAGTAGAGTTCTAGAACAGAGATGAGCAAATCGATTCTAAATGAATAGGGTTCATTATAAAATTTACAAAAATTCTTCCACCTAAGAAATCCGAAGATATTTGATTTGTTTTGAAATTAATTATTATTATTTTTTTTTTTTTTTTGTGAATACTGGTGGTGAAAACCACGAGGATCACATTACACTGGGAGGATATGGGAAGAAGGCTTGCCTTGATTGGCTCAGAGGTTGACAGACAGCATAGAGGAGCCAATCAGGGGGCAGTGGGCCGGCAGCTATCTGTCTTCAGCTTGTGACCTGGAAGGATGTTATGTTGCAATATCTGACAACAAACCACTACTGTGATGTGATGGAGACACAATGGAGATGGAGAGAATAAAAATATATAGTTAGGAAGATTTCAAGGAATTTGATCAAGGAAAGATTTGAGGAAGTGAGGTTCTGACTACATTGTGTTTAATACAGCTATTGCAGCTAGTTCTGCATTACAAAACTCCCGGCAAAAAAAAAAAAAAAAAGAAGCAAATTTTTTTTCTAATATGGACAGGACCTCACATTTCCACACATTGTTTGCTGATCTTATTATATACTTTTTTGTAAAGCCCAATATAAAACTTATTAGTTACATGTATGGTATCAAAATGAATAGGCTAATTTGAAACATCTTCAAACATTTGCTGAAATATTTGATTACACCCAGAAGTCCACAATCTAGAGAATGCAAAGTGTTCACTACATTGTGTTTAATACAGATATTGCAGCTAGTTCTGCATTACAAAACCCCCTGCAAGAAAAAGAAGCTAATTTTTTTCTGAATATGGACAGTAGTGATGAGCGAAGTGAGCTTTGGATGCTTCATCTGAAGTTGCTTCATTCAAAACTTTGGAATAATACTGTACGGAGATTTGTCTCCGTACAGTATTAGAATGCATGGTCTCCAATGAGCTAAAGTTAATTACTCAAGAAGTTGCACGTGACTTCGTTAAAAAACTTCGGTAGCTGATTTTTAAAGTGGAAAACCACTTTAAAACTTGAAACCGAACTCGGCTTCGGTTCCAAAGTTCTAAGATACCTCAAAGTGTCATGTACCTATTTTCAAGGCAATTGGAGCATATTTGATTTGTGTAGAATCGATTCTGGCACAAATGAATTTTTTCATTTTTTTTACATTTTGGACATAATATGAATTTCAAGATGTTCGCTCATCTCTAGTCTAGAATAACACAGTGTTATTAGACCATATGTAAGGCAGATCCCTCCTCCTTTGTATGCTGCACTTAATTAGACAGCTGTAGGAAGTGACTTTGGCATGCGCTCCACAGTGGAACGCATTTAAAGAAAGTAGGGAACATATGGTATTTATAGGAGTGTGACACACGTGTTTGGTACATGCTCCTACATCAGATGTCAGTTAGGATATCTGGAGGCCATTGATCCCCTTTTTTTTTGGGTGGGCGGCAGTGAGCTTTCTTATTTTGTGATTATTGACTGAATTGATTGTACTGGTCCCATGAAGAACCGGCTTATTCCAAAGGTCAAGGAAATGCGCCGGGACACCCAGTAGAAGAATTTGGATAGCTACTGCAGTGGTGAGTGAGGATTTAGCCACCGAGAGGTGGGGTTGCCCCTTTCAGGGTGGGTGCGCTGTGTGTAGGCAGGGATAGTATAGGAGCAGCTTTGGAACAGGTATAACCATTCCGGATGCTAACCTGGTCTTCCAATATGTTCTCTACACCCTACACTGTCTACCAAGAGACCTCACCTAATTTGGATTCAACGATGGCATTAGCCCCATATATAATCAACAAACAGTGAGTAAGAGGGATCCAGTTGGTTACAAACTTGTGATCTCATCCTGCAGTATCCTCATTTTATAGCAATATATATCTTGTAGCAGATTTTTAAGTTATCTTTGGAAATATTGGGATTTATTCAGGTTTTCATAAGTATCTAATTAATGTTATTTTTAAATGGGAGGGTTTTATTTGGTAAACTGCTTTTTCCGACCCCATCCCATGATCACCTGTTAATGCTGACAGCTATAGAAAATGGATTATTCCAGGATTTTACATATAATCACATAATACATTATTTAATCTTTTATTACATGTTAAACCAAATTATCATAAATACAGCTGCAAAAGTGAAAAGCATCCATCACTTAGAAATAATGCAATACCATTATTTAAAATCCAGGTTGCCTAGTGGTTTGAAGTGTGCAAAATGCTGGTAAGTCAACATACAAAACCTCATTGATTTGGGTCCATAGATGCTTTTATGTCATGACTAAGAGCATGTTGCACATTTCAAACATGTGGAATACTTGTATTTTACATTTATATGTGTCTCAAATAAAGTTATTGGAGTTTATTCCTGAAAGCTGGATTCCCTTCACTTTTGCAGCTAACGATGAACGAGTGAAATGCTCAGTCATCAGGTAATATGCTCATTTGTACAGGCACCTAAGTCATTGTTTGCTGGCAGCAGATTATACTGTCTAAACAGCACTCTGCTGCAGGAAATCGAGTCTATATGGGAGTGAGCAATGGCATTAACGATCGCTCCTCCACATACTGAGGAGGAGATATCTGCATGTAATGGCAATGGTCTCCTTCACTGACAAGCAGGCACTTACCAGGAAGGAATGTTTCTTCTTGACAATCGACTGCTGAATTGTCCCTTCTAAAGGGACCTTAAAAGGAGTAGGTGAGCTGATTCACACATTGTTTGCTGATCTTATTATATACATTTTGTAAAGCCCACTATAAAACTTGTTAGTTACATGTATGGAAACATAATGAATAGGCTATTTCGAAACATCTTCAAACATTTGCTGAAATATTTGATTACACCCAGAAGTCCATAATCTAGAGAATGCAAAGTGTTCACTTCCTGGCGAGTTACAGTAGTAGGAGACTGTTCTGTTTCTGGCATCCCGATAGTTTAGTATTCTCTGTAAGTAGCAGTGATGAGCGGCAGGGGCAATATTCGAATTTGCGATATTTCGCAAATATTTGGGCGAATATCCGCCATATATTAGCAAATTCGTGAATTCCAGGTCTTCAGGCATTATTTTCTTGATTGTGCAAATTCGCATAGACTGGTATTTTTTAAAAAAATATTCGCGATTACGAATATGTTTTGAGATATTCTAAATATTGGCGAATTCTCGAAGTGCCAATATTCGCGATTCAAATTCGCAATGCGAATATTCGTGATCAATACTAGTAAGTAGCTTTACCTACAATAATTGCGATCTACTGGGTATTGTTTAGTCACCCAGGGTTTTCAATACCTACTTTACATTGGTATTAATATTATGGTATTAATGTTGCAATAGAGCTGTTATAAAATGACATAAATTGTGAAGGATTGAAGTGGAAAGGACATAACAGACTGATTAATAGGGAATGCATTTTCTTTAATTATTTGATACTATACTTCATGTTCAAATATGTTATATGTTACAGAATGTTGGCCTGGATAGCACAATTCCTAATTGACAAGAATGGGGGTAATTTACTAAGGACTGGCATTTCACATGAGGCAAAAGATGCAAGCAATTCATTATGAGGCGCATGCTTCTTAAAAAAGAAATTGTAGCATCTGTGAGTTCTGTGAGCCGCAAAATGAAGCACACTCCAACTAAGAGTTGATATATGTCTGAGTTTTAATTTATGACAGTTTTATGGTGTAAATTTTATAAGGTATATCAGCCCATGGCCTCACTCCTTCCACTAAGATTTAAAATGTGGCAAGAGCGGTGTAAAACATAAAAAGTGGCTAAATTTTTTCACAAAATGTCATTTGCACCAAGTTTGGCACCTTTATAACAGATAAGTATAGCTGGCCCCACATATGGATTATAAGATCACAGATTAAGAATAGTACTAAATGGCTCTTATTCAAACCTGGCCATATATCTAAAATACAATTTAGGAAATCTAAAAGGGAGACATTTTAAGAGGCAATTAGAGGTGATTACAGTACTTCTAGACAAAATTATAGCAAGCAATGTCAGTCTGGTGCATCTTAAGCTAACAAGATATTTCACCCTAGTGAGCAAGGTGTTAAATGGCATCCAGAATTCTGACTTATTTTTTGCCCAAAAAGTGGTGTTTATACGTCACACCAGATATATTAACCCCTTCAGGACCCTGCCATTTTTCGCCTTAAGGACCAGGTCATTATTTGCAAATCTGACATGTGTCACATGGTGATAACTTTAAAATTATTTTACTTAACCAAACCATTCTGAGATTGTTTTCTCATCACAGATTGTACTTCATGATAATGGTAAATTTGAGTCAAAATATTTCATTTATAAAAAAATACCAAATTTACCACAAATATGGAAAAATTATTTCATTTATAAAAAAAATACCAAATTTAGCACAAATATGGAAAAAATAGCAATTTTCTAAATTTCAATTTCTCTGCTTTTAAAACAGATAGTGATACCTTCTAAAATAGTTATTGCTTTACATTTTCCATATGTCTACTTCATGCTTGGATCATTTTGTAAATGACTTTTTCATTTTTTTTTTTTGGGGGGACTTTAGAAGGCTTAGAAGTTTAGAAGCAAATCTTTGTGATTTGTGAGGCTTAGATAATAGAAACCACCCATAAATGGCCCCATTTTAGAAACAACAACCCTCACGGTATTCCAAACAAATTTTACAAACTTTTTTAACCCTTTAGATGTTCCACAAGAATTAAAGGAAAATGTAGATGAAATTTCTGAATTTCACTTTTTTGGAAGATTTTCCATTTTAATCCATTTTTTCCAGTAACAAAGCTAGGGATAACAGCCAAACAAAACTCAATATTTATTGCCCTGATTCTGTAGTTTACAAAAACACCCCACATGTGGTCATAAACTGCTGTACGGGAAGGCAGATTTCACTGTGATAATTTTAAGTTGCCATGTCACATTTGAAGACCCCCTGATGCACTCCTAGAGTAGAAAATCCCCAAAATGACTCCATTTTGGAAACTACGGGATAAGGTGGCAGTTTTGTTGGTACTATTTAAGGGTACATATGATTTTTCGTTGCTCTATATTATACTTTTTGTGAGGCAAGGTAACAAAAAATCGCTGTTTTGGCACCGTTTTTATTTTTTGTTATTTACAGTGTTCATCTGACAGTTTAGATCATGTAGTATTTTTATAGAGCAGGTTGTTGCGGACGCGACAATACCAAATATGTGTACTTTTTTTGGTTGTTTGTTTCAGTTTTACATAATAAAGCATTTCTGTAAAAAAATCATGTTTTAGTGTCTCCATATTCTGAGTGCCATAGTTTTTATATTTTTTGGGCGATTGTCTTAGGTTTAATTTTTTGCATAATGAGATTACGGTTTGATCGGTATGATTTTGGGGTGTGTATGACTTTTTGATCACTTGGTATTACACTTTTTCTGATGTAAGGTGACAAAAAAATTGCTTTTTTGACACCGGTTTTTTTTTTTTACGGTGTTCCCCTGAGGGGTTAGGTTGTGTGGTATTTTTATAGAGCAGGTCGTTATGGACGTTGCAATACCAAATATGTATACTTTTTTTATTTATTTAGGTTTTACACAATAATATTATTTTTGAAACAAAAAAAATCATGTTTTAGTGTCTCCATTGTCTAAAAGCCATAGTTTTTATATTCTTTGGGCGATTGTCTAGGTTTTGGTCTCATTTTTTGCAGAATGAGATAATGGTTTGAGTGGTATGATTATGGGGTGTGTATGACTTTTTGATCACTTGGTATTACACTTTTAGTGATGTAAGGTGACAAAAAAATTGCTTTTCTTACATCTTTTTTATTGTTTATTTTTATGGTGTTTACCTGAGGGGTTAGGTCATGTGACATTTTTTTAGAGCCATATGGACTCAGCGATACCTAATATGTCTACTTTTCTTTTTTTTTCCTATTTTTTACAATTTGTTTTTACTTTATTTACTTTACTTTTTTTTTTTAACCTTATTTTTTTAAAGGTCCTGGAGGGGTTAACAAGGTTCTGATCCCCAGTCACGGACTAAGGATCATGTGATTGGCTAGTCTGTACTAGCCAATAAGAGTGTTTGACGGCCCGGGACCGCCCTCATTGGTCCAGGGCCAGTTAACTGAGATCTCTGGCTGTCTGTGTCTGCAGACATGGTGAAAGTTTAATGCCATGACGTGTATACTTATCATGGAACGCCAAGTAGCAGTGCTCCATGACGAGTATACAAGGGGTTAAAAACCATTTGTCAGTAGATTTGTACCTATGAAACTAGTTGACCTGTTGCATGTGCACTTTGCAGCTGAGGACATCTGTGTTGGTTGCATGTTCATATGCTGAGAAGAAAATATGTTTGTAAGATGAAAATGAGCCACTAGGAGCAACAGGGGCCATTACATCTACAGTTTCAGCTCTCCGCAACTGCCACATCTTTTGCACTTAGATTGACAGGGATCACATTTAGGCCTCTTTCACACGGGCGTCATGTTTGACGCCCGGATAAGAGGCGGGTGCGTTGCGGGAATATGCACGATTTTTCCACGCGGGTGTAAACGTTTGTAATGCGTTTTGCACGCGCATGTGAAAAATTGTCATGTTTGGTACCCAGACCCGAAGCCTAGAGTATTCTGGAGAATTTATTATTTTCCCTTATAACATGGTTATAAGGGAAAATAATAGCATTCTTAATAAAGAATGCATAGTAAAATGAAGAGGAAGGGGTTAAAAATAATAAAAGTTAACTTACCTTAGCCACTTGATCGCGTAGTTGCGATCTGTCCTCTCTTTTCCAGCATCAGCTAACAACTAAAGGACCTGTGATGACATCACATCACATGGTCCATCACCATGGTAAGATGGACCATGTGATTGGACCATGTGATGTGACGTCATCACAGGTCCTTTAGTTGTTAGCTGATGCTGAAAAGAGAGGACAGATCGCAACTACGCGATCAAGTGGCTAAGGTAAGTTAACTTTTATTATTTTTAACCCCTTCCTCTTCATTTTACTATGCATTCTTTATTATTTTCCCGCAGCCCCATTCACTTCTATATGGCCTGCGTTGCGTGAAAAACGCACAATATAGAGCATGCTGCGATTTTCACGCAACGCAGAAGTAATGCGTGAAAATCACCGCTCATGTGCACAGCCCCATAGAAATGAATGGGTCCGGATTCAGGGCGGGTGCAATGCGTCCTCCTCATGCATTGCACCCGCGCGGAAAACTCGCCCGTGTGAAAGGGGCCTTACACTGCTTGGCCCTGTTAATCAAAGTGCAGAGCACGTGGCAGTTGCAGAGATAGCAGAGTCTTTTGGAATAATAGCAACACCCCGTTGCTCCTAGACAATCATTTACATATATTACAACATCACTTTTCTGAGCAATGCGGATACATTTGAATATGGGACAAACACAGATCCCTTTAGCTGCCAAGCGCACATGTAACAGGTCAGCCAGTTTCATAGCTACAGATCTGCTCTAATATACACCTTTAACCTGTTACGGACACAGGGCATACAGGTACGCCCTTATGTCCTGGTCCATTGACACCCCCCCATATCGGTGATCACAGCAAACCGCGGGTCAATTCAGACCTGCTGTTTGCTGCGTTTCCGGGTTATTTGGATCTCTGGTGAACCGATAACCTGGAATAGGATGGTTATTGGTGATGTGATAATACACCACCAATCACCATCCTTAGATCCTGAGGCTTGATGGTGACATCACCATCAATGGGCAAGTAATTGCATTTTTTCAGGACTTTTCCTCCGAAGTCCAAAAGAAGCGGAGCCATTTCCTGGATGTCAAGCGGCAACTTCGTTCCCTGCAAGTGTTCTATTCCATGATGTACCCGGCACGTCTGCAGGTATCTGCTCCGGGATCTGTTCATTTCTTCAATGTACCAAAAGATGCAGCCACATGGATCGACCAGCATGAGCATCAGCTGTGACAGGAGGAGAGATGATAGCAGTTCGTCTATTTTACGTTTGTACCCTTGGTCGCTACTGAGCGACTTGTTGGAAATGTATCCCTCTACTGTTCTACTACTGAACAGCCCACGGAGCACGAGAATCCTTTTATGGCGGGGGAAAATCTCGCTCAGCAAAGTAGAGAGTTTGAAACGTTATTTAAATGTCCGGTTTCATGGAGGACTTGTGCATCGGCCTGTTAGATGATGCAATGCAGGCACAAATTCTGGGTTCTGATTTTTGTTTCTGTTGCTCCTTTTTTTGGGTGATTTTTTCTACAATGTTTGTGTTAATGCTCTGTATCTGTGGTATCATACCTGCTTGTTGGTATGACACTACCATAGTATCGCTTGTACCTATACTGCTCCTATTATGTTATGTTATCAGCTGGGTCATATTTCTGATGTTCAAGTATAGCTAATGTATTTAATATCGTGAGCTGGAATGTACGTGGCCTGGGTGACCTGTTAAAGCGATTTGCCGTGATGGATTATCTGCGCCCATATTTCCCCGCTATTATATGTTTGCAAGAAACCCACTTTACGGAGGAGGGGGCACAGGCACTCCATAGGTCATGGATGAGTCATACATTCCACTCAGTGTTGTCTAGCCATTCCCGAGGGGTTAGTGTCCTGGTCCATAGATCTATTCCCTTTCAGGTTCAGTCGTCCGGTATTTACCCTGACGGCTGCTTTATCTGCATACACTTTACTATCTTCACGCAGGAGTACCTGCTGGTCTCATTATATATACCTCCACCTTATAGCAGCGTGGCGTTAAAAGGCGCCCTGACATTTATTAATAGAAACCCTGATATACCAGTAATTATGGTGGGAGATTTCAACAATACTATTCACCCCTACTGGGATAGATATGGGGGTGGGGGGTGGAGGTGGATGCTGATGGTCCTGTATCAGCCTTTGGAAGATTGTTGGAGGAACTGGCCCTGATAGATTTGTAGTATATCCGACATCCCAATGTGCGTCAGTTTTCTTGCTATACCAGATCGCACGAGGCCTTATCTCGTAATGACCTGGCATTGGAACCTGAGTTGGTTTACAGACAGGTGGTGGAGGTGAATTACTTGGCTAGTGCTCTGTCTGACTACTCCCCTTTCTTTCTGCATCTGTCCACCTCGCCCATGGTTCCCATTTCTCAATAGCTATGGACATTTAATTCCTTCTGGTTGCAGGTTATTGACTATTCATACATTAGTTCTACTATACAGGAGTATTTCACCCTGAATGTAGGCTCAGCTATGAGCTGGGTGATATGGGACGCCATGAAGGCTTGTCTACGGGGAGCGCTTATTCAAGGGATTAGCAGAGCCAAAATTAAAAGCAGACAATTTGGACAATTTTTGAGGGATCAGGTTGGGGTGACGGAAGCGACCTATGTAGAGAAGGGCGATCACTTTTCTCTATCTGTCTGGAAGGAGGCTCAGGATGCATATAACTCACATGTTGTGGAACTTGCCCGCACAAAGCAATCCTTTCAGCAACAGAAGTATTATGATGAGGTGGAGAAGGCGGGCCACCTACTAGCCCTCGTGCCTAGGGCACATTTGATGCCGGCATATGTTGCCGCTTTACAGGGGAGGATGGGATGGAAATTGTGGATAGTCAGGCCATAGTGTCTGTATTTAGCTCCTTTTATGCTGATTTGTATCAGTCACGTCTAGGTTGTGATAGGGAAGATATATCAGCATATCTACATGGGGTATCCTTGCCTAGGCTGTTAGATTCAGATAGCGCATACCTTAATGGCCTGCTACAGTTGCTGTAAATCGAGGAGGCGTTGGCTTCTATGGCAAAGAATAAATCACCGGGTGCTGATGGGTTACTGGTAGAAATTTATAAGCAGTACCAGGAGGCCTCAGAGTCAGAGTCAAGAACGCTTCCTGTGTCCATGCAAGAGTCTATTATAGTTGTTCTCCCTTAACCGGGTAAAAACCCCCTCCTCCCTGATTCCTACTGCCCTATATCATTGTTTCTCACAGACATAAAAATATTGGCCAAGGTGCTGGCTTTGAGCCTTTCTATGGTTATATCTTCCACTGTACATATGGATCAGTCAGGATTTTTACCAGATAGGTCCACGGCGATTAATATCAGACGCCTATATCTAAATATGCAGATTCCGGTGGATAATCCAGGGGACAGGGTCATCTGTTCCCTCTATGCCACTAAGGCATTTGATAGTATTGAGTGGAAGTACCTATGGGAGGTGCTGGAGAGGTTTGGTTTGGGGGATAGTTTCATAGCATGTGTGCGGCTGTTATATGGTAGGCCTACAGCGTGGGTGCGGCTGAACGGACACTTATCAGAGAGATTCCGGCTCTACAGGGGAACCAGGCAGGGCTGCCCTTTATGTCCATTACTGTTTGCCCTCACCACCGAGCCATTGGCGGCTATTGTTAGGAATCATGACGGGTTCACAGGGTTTAGCCGAGGCGGGTCTCAGGAAACAATTGCATTGTATGCGGAAGATGCCTTGTTGTTCCTGGCTGAGGCTAGGGAGTCCCTACTGGTGGCTATGGAAGTGATCAGAACCTTTGGGCGCTACTCTGGCCTGGTTATCAATTGGAACAAATCGTCCCCCCTTCTTATAGATAAGGTGGATAACTCTGTGACTTATGCTCAGTCAAGACTGCAGGTGGTGAGTGAATTTAAGTATTTGGGGGTGGTGGTGTCTAGGAAACTCATGGAATATGAGAAGCTTAATTTATCTCCTCTCATAGGCAGATTCAAACAGAAAATACACGTATGGTCTAAGCCGCCTCTGTCAGGAGTAGGAAGGATTAATCTTAGTAAGATGATCTGGATGCCGCAGCTACTCTATCTACTACATAATTCCCCCATACGGTTGCCTCTTAGTTTTTTTTACTCCATTAATAGGTTGTTTAGGGAACTTATATGGAGGAAGGGGGGGGGGCCTCGGCACAATTGTGGCTGGAGACACTTCAAAGAAGTAAAACTAATGGGGGACTGTCTCTCCCGAACTTGTGGGTGTATTTCCTAGCTGCCCAACTTCAACATATGAGGGACTGAGAAAGGGAGGAGGGGGATACCCAAAATAAGTTACCAAATCTATATGAAGCGTTGGAAGCAGACAAGATGAAAATGTCAGGTCTGGTAATCCCTACGCTGCGTCTCTTGCATAAGATATGGTGGAAAGTGAGGGATATACAGGGCATAAAGGGCATCACGCATTATACATATATATGGGACACTCCATGGTTGCCTCATCTGGGCTCCCTGAAGGGTATGGGGGGATGGCGCCATAGGGGCATTAACAGAGTTCATCAACTTCTAGATAATAATGTTCTTAAAACTTATGAGTAACTTCAGATGGAAACTGGTTTACCGTCCTCAGACTTTTATAGGTATCTACAGCTGCGCCATGCCTTCCGGGCTGACCATGATGACGGTATGTTGAGCACGGTTCACCAAAACAAAGTCATTGCCCTGGTGGACCAGGGGAATTCCTCATCTGGAGTTAACTCTCTGCTCTATCAGGTCATACTGGAACGATTTCTGAAAGACTACCCAGTGAACAGTAGCACAAAATGGGAAGCAGAGTTGGGGCCGGTAGGGGAAAACCAGTGGCAGGAGATTTTGGAGAGGACTCCGCAGCTTTCACTCAGCGAAGCCCATAGGTTATCACAACTGTACCTGATCCATTGGGTTTACAGAACTCTTCAGTTCTTGTTTAATATCGGACTCCGTTCGGATTCCAAATGTCCACGATGTGGGGAGGAGAATGTGCGTATGCTGCACATGCTGTGGTCATACTCGGCCCTGGAGGGTTTTTGGCACTCAGTGATACATCTCATTAATTCTCTGTATGAAGTTACATTGGATGTGACCCCATTTGTTTGTATATTGGGATATGTGGATGATTTGCCAATCACTGAGCCCAGAAAGGTAGTGGTGGCAAGAATGTTATATATGGTTTGTGAGCTGATTGCTCAGCACTGGCTAGATAAGTGTAGCCCTAGTAGAACCGAATATATATCCAAGATTAATTGGTTAATTAATTTGTAAAGAGGGATTTCTAGGAAGAGGGATGCTATGACCAAATTTGAAAAAACTCTGGACTCCTTGGATGTGGGTATATGGATCTGTGATTGGCGGTCTTTTGTGGGGTTTATGGAAAGTTTTTTTAACTATTAAATAGGGGAAGTTGAGTCTAATAACAGATTGTTATTTTGCTCACGGGATCAAAGATTAAACTCTATTGTATTGTTAAAAGTGTTGTAGGGAAGGAGCATGTATGTATCATAAAACATGATGGTGTCGTCAGGTGGGGAGGGATGTGGAGGATGGAGAGCATCATTAAGATGTTATGTGGGGGGAGGGTATGTGGGTGTTGGGGTTTTCTGACTGAAATATTTAAAATATGTTAAAAAAAACTACCGGTGACATTCTGTGTACTTTATTTGCCCATACACTTACAAAACCTGCACTACTGTACGTGTCACATACTTGCAAGCATATATACCATTTAATATGCATAAGGCGAGCAATAAGGGACGAGGAAGTGGCTGTGCTGCTTATGGTGCATGCAGAGGCCGTGGCCCTGGGCGCGGTGAAACTGTGCCTGCTGACAGAGCACAAGAAACACACTCATCCATGATACCTAGCTTCATGTCCCAGTTTGCAGGGCAGCGCAGGACACCACTCCCGAAGTTACACCAGTGCGACCAGGTGATCGGTTAGATTGCAGCAGATAATGCTTCCAGATGGTTAAGCACCACCCTTTCTTCCACAAAGTCCATTGGACACAACTTTGAGGAAACAACACAGAGGCAGAGCAGCGATAACGCTATTTTCAGCGTAACCGTGCCAAATCTATGTCTACTCAAACGCTCGCTGCTCACAATTAAGGCAGACACTTTGCATGGGGAACAGGTCACCAGCAGGCCCTCACCCATAATTTTTTTGAGGGTCACAAGCAGGCCCTAGCCCATAATGTTTTAGAGGGTCACCAGCAGTCCCTCGTCCATAATGTTTTAGAGAGTCACCAGCAGGCCTTCACCCATAATGTTTTTGAGGATCACCAGCAGGCCCTCAACCATAATGTTTTTGAGGGTCACAGGCAGGCCCTTGCCCCTAATGTTTCAGATGGTCAGCTAAGCAACAGGCCCTTGCCCATAATGTTTTAGATGGTCAGCTTGGCAGCAGCAGACCATAACCCCTAATTTTTTAGATGGTTAGCTCTGCAGACGGCCCTCGCCCATAATGTTTTAGATGGCCAGCTCAGCAGCAGGCCCTCACCACTAATGTTTTAGATGGTCAGATGAGCAGCAGGCGCTCACCCATAATGTTTTAAATAGTCACCTCGGCAGCAGACGCTCGTCCCTAATGTTTTAGACGGTCAGCTCTGCAGCAGGCCCTTGCTCATAATGTTTTAGATGGTCAGCTCAGCAGCAGACCCTCACTCCTAATGTATTAGATGGTCAAATCAGCAGCAGGCCCTCACCACAAATGTTTTAGATGGTCAGATGAGCAACAGGCACTCACCCATATGATTTAGATGGTCAGTTAGGCAGCATACACTCGTCCCTAATGTTTTAGAGGGTCAGCTCAGCAGCAGGCCCTCACCCCTAATGTTTTAGATGGTCAGCTCAGCAGCAGGCCCTTGCCCCTAATATTTTAGCGGGTTAGCTAAGCAGCAGACCCTCACCCCTATTGTTTTAGAGGGTCAGTTCAGCAGCAGACCCTCATCCCTAATTTTTTAGATGGTCAGCTCTGCAGCAGGTCCTCTCCCATAATGTTTTAGATGGTCATCTTGGCAGTAGGCCTTCACCTGAAATGGTTTAGATGGTCAGCTCAGCGGCAGGCTCTCATCCCTAATGTTTTAGATGGTCAGATCAGCAGCCGACACTCGTCCATAATGTTTTAGATGGTCAACTCGGCAGCAGGTCCTTACCCATAATATTTTAGATGGTCAGCTCGGCAGCAGTCCCTTGCCCCTAATGTTTTAGATGGTCGGATCAGCAGCAGGCCCTTGCCCCTAATGTTTTAGAAGGTCACCATCAGGCCATCAATCATAATTTCAAGGGTGTGTATAATGCTCTCTTTTATGTGTCATAAAGGGTGTATTGTAGTGCCGGTTCCTTGTAAATTTTTTTGGTAGTGCGTAGGCTTTGTGAGTGTAGGAGTCCCACTACCTGGAAAATTGTACCACAATGAGAATGAGGCCTTCCTTTATGTTATATACAGGTTGTATCGGAGTGCCTCATCCTTGTAATTTTTAGCAGCACTTGCACTTTATATACAAGTAAATATACAAGAAAGAGTGTTATCTAACAAATTTTCCTCTAAAAGAGATATTATCTTAGGTTTTGTAAGTATTATTGTCAGTCTGCAAATGTGGCGTACTACTAGGACAACACGGTTCCCATCAGCGACAAGGGAGTCCAAGATGCATCCAGACATTCTCTCCATGCTGTTCCCGAACCATTTCAGTGGTGTTTCCATCAATTTATCACCTTTTCCTTTTAACCAGACTACCTCCCCTCTTCTGAGCAGGTGGTGCCTGGTTTAATGTTCGGGTTTGTCCCATTGAGTTCCATTGTACTCGGGTGCTTGGCAGAGCACCCGAGTATCCCGAGGTATTCTACTCAAACACCCGAGCACCCGAGCACTTTGGTGCTCGACCAATACTACTAATTTCCCTGGGTTATGGGCAGCATTTCAGGGCATAGAACGGGAGCAGCTACTGTCACATAATAATACTGAGGATAAATGGGAGAGCTTTAAATCCACATTGAGTAATTGCACAAAAAAATTTATTCCTTTAGGTAACATGTATAAAAGGCAAAAATCAAACCCCCCTTAGCTTATAGCTACTGTAAAAAAGGCAATAAAAGACAAAAAAGGGCATTTAAAAGTAAAAATCTGAGGGATCAGCTGTAGCGTTTGAAGATTACAAAGGGCTTAATAAAATCTGGTAAACAGAGATAAAATTAGCACAAATGCAAAATTAACAGCAGGTAGCAAAAGAGATTAAAACAAATCCCAAAAAATTATTTAAATATATAAATGCTATATAAGGGCTAATAGTACATCCAGTAATATGCTCAATTTGCTAACTTTAGATATGGTCCAAGATAAGTTTAATAGGGTAAATGTGAACAAGGCTCCGGGTCCAGCTGGATTACACCCCAGAGTGCTTAAAGAGCTCAGTTCAGTCATTGCTGTGCCCCTGTTTATAATTTTTTTTTATATTCTCTAGGTACTGGCGCAGTGCCAAGTGATTGGTGCAAGGCAAACGTGATGCCAATATTCAAAAAAATTATTAAGGTCATTCACAGGTAATTATAGACCAATTAGTTTACATTCTGTTGTGGGAAAAATATTTAAAGGACTCTTAAGGGACTATATACAGTAGTATGTGACTGTAAATAATATTATAAGTGATAACCAACATGGGTTTACCAAGGACAGAAGTTGTCAGACTAACCTGATTTGTTTTTATGAGGAGGTGAGTAGTAGCCTGGACAGAGGGGTGGCTATGGATGTAGTGTTTCTGGATTTTTCAAAGGCTTTTTATACTGCCCCTCATAGACGTTTAATAGGTAAAGTAAGGTCTATAGGCTTGGAAAGTATAGTTTGTAAATGGATTGAAAACTGGCTGAAGGACCGTGTCCAGAGAGTTGTGGTCAATGATTCCTATTCAGAATGATCCCAGGTTATAAATGGTGTACCCCAAGGTTCCATGCTGGGCCCTTTATTATATAATTTATTTATTAATGATATTGAGGATGAGATTAATAGCACAATTTCTATTTTTGCAGATGATACTAAGCTATGTAGAACTGTACAGTCTATGGAAGATGTGGAAGATGTCCATATACTACAAGCTGACTTGAATACTCTGAGTGATTGGGCATCAACTTGGCAAATAAGGTTCAATGTGGACAAATGTAAAGTTATGCATCTTGGTAGTAATAATCTCTGTGCTTCATATGTCCTAGGAGATGTAACAGTGGGAGAGTCAGTTATAGAGAAAGCTTTGGATGTCCTTGTGGATGGTAGAATAAATTACAGCATACAATGTCAATCAGCTGCTTCTAAGGTCACCAGGATATTGTCATTACCATTAAGAGGGAAGGAATATAATTTACCATTCTATGGTTTATGTTTTACAAGATGGATGTTTGCCATACTGTGAAACACCTACCTTAATGTCCATGAACCATATTTCCATTTGCAAATGAGCATATCCGCTTTAACTGGTTAAGAAAATGTCCAATTCAACAACAAAAAATGGATTGTATGGAACCCCATGCAATCATGGATTCATTCAAGGATAAGGAATGACTGTCAATTAATGAATGGACCGGCACTCCGCAATCTTGTGTAGAAGATTTCTTTATTCGTCACCTATATGTGACGTGCGTTTCGGCACAGGCATGTGCCTTTGTCAAACAATGAGTGATATTTGCTCAATCCCACAGGTAAAAAACACCTTTAAATAACCTGCCCCCTAATCACATGACCATGACGTCATGTAGCTAAGTAACACAAATGCAAACTTAAATACAGATAAATCGTGGCAGAGTTACACATATCAACAGATAAATATCTCTATAGAGCCGGAGTGCTATAGTTGATGATCTACTAGGAGGATCTAATATACAATGTATTTAAATACAGATGTTTTGACACTATACATTCATTAGACTGGTTTCAGATAAAACTATTCAATGTGTATTCCTTGTTTAAACCCTTCGGTGCAAGTGTCTCAAGCCTGTGAATCCAATATGCTTCACGTTGGTGCAGCATCTGAATCCTGTTATCCTGAATCCTGAGGTCACTTCTTCTATAATTTGAAAACGCAATTGTGAGATGCGATGATTTTTTTCAATAAAATGCTGAGGAATGGGTAACAAAGTATTTTCCTTCATAATTGTGGATTTGTATTTTCCCACTCGATCTTTTATGCGCATTGTGGTCTCTCCAACATAACACAACCCACACGGACATCTTAGTAAGTAGATAACAAAACTGCTGTCACATGTAAGGTAACCCCGTACTGGAATTTGTTGTCCTGTGTGGGTGTGATATGTTGGAGCCCAACATGACGCTTGACCAATGAACGCAGTTCAGACATGGAAAAGTTCCCTTCCTGACTGCAGAGAGAGAGAATGAGTTGTCGTGGAGATGTCCTATTGCTACCTATGTCCCGGATGATCTTATCCCTGATGCTCTTATTCCGTTTGTAACAGATCATGGGTGATTCTTTAAATTTCTGAATTGTGGGATAGGCCAGCTGTAGGATATTCCAGTGTTTGTTGACAACTGCTTTTAGTCGGTCCATCCACGGATGATACTTTACTATCAAAGGTATTCTCTGTCCCATATCTATCCCTCTCTGCTCTGTCACATATGGGTGACGAATAAAGAAATCTTCTACACAAGATTGCGGAGTGCCGGTCCAATCATTATATATATGGGGCCCCAACCTGCTGACCGTGCACCTGGACCTCGATAATGCACAGTGCCGCCCATTTCTTTTGAATTGACTGGCAATTAAATCAGTAGGTGAAATAGAGTCCAATGGTTTATACAGTATGCCTAAAAAATGCCCTACTATACAGACAACCAGTGTGTAAAAATGTATTTTGTTGGACTAAGCATTTGTAGATGGCAGCACAACTTGCACTTACAAATTATTAGAAACTTAATGGAAACCCTAATAAAGTCAATAGGGTCCATCAAGCTTTATTTTAAAACAGTTTCAAACAATATGCTCAACGTAGGCTTATACAAGAAATGGACTCTTCTACTCACAATCTGGTAGTCAACTATCAGAATATTGATCCTTTCTTTATTGATGTACTGTATTTCCTCAGTGAATTTCCCTCTTTACGCTACAGAGTTCTTTGACCAACTGGGCTGCTACCTCTCCATCTCATGAGAATCCTATGTCCTGCAAAAATCTCTCAAGCTTGGAAATATGCCAATAAAGAAAGAATCAATGTTCCGATTGAGAACTACCTGATCATGAGTAGTGGATTTCATTTATTTTGTAAGCCTACATTGATTATATTATTTGTATACAAAAATTATTGTACCTAATTAGAATGTAAAGTGGAGAATAATATCTCCATATGGATTTTATGTAATATAAAATCATTGTAAGATAAATAATTATGATGTAATGTATAAATTTTAATTTCAAATATTTATCAGTTTAAATTTGTATTCTGGTACCAGGTTAAATGCCTAGTATTGGGAATTCTTAATACTGCAGTTTTACATATTAATCATTGAGAATAGCTTATTGTACACTGAACACCTGCACATTTCAATCCCAGACTTGTTAAAGATACTAATGCAAATTCTTTCAAGAGTAAAATGCTCATACAAAGATATGCAAAACATTGGATTTTTGGAGTAGCAGTAATAATACAATTTTTTTTAAGTATAGTAGTAGATAAGGTAATCCTTGCATCATTGCAGTATAAAGGATTTGTGTCAATTCAGAATAGTGCAAAATAATGGCAGAATCTTTTATCAAATGGAGAAATCTTGCAGCACTTTCTTTGTCAAATATTTATGGATGTTCCTCCTTTAAATATTGTCAGACTGAAAAAGTAAATTATAAATATGTTATAGCATTGAAGGCTTATATTGTCAATCTTTCAATCACCTCTTCTGTGGTTCAAAGGATGAGCTATATAATAAAATACAGATTCTTGGAAGACATGGGAAAAAATAAATTGCCTTATTCTTCAAAGCTTAAAATTACAAGTTTCAAGGGCAAAATCTTTCTAGGCACCTTGTACACTGGCAATTTATAGACCATAAAATACCTGCTCTTAAATCAATATGCAGTATTGAATTGGAATGCAATGGTTATATACTAGGTAAGGTAGCTGCCCTCAACTCAAAACCAAGCTTTGACAAGTGGTATGGCATGCTGCCATGATGTTAGAGGAGAAGTATTGGAAGTGATGTGCTTAGGATGAGAAAATAGCCAGGGATAAGGATAAAGGACAGTCCTTGATACAAAGAAAAGATGGTTTTAGTTAGAGTCTGTGCTGTTTAGCACACTTCTATAGAAGCTGCCAGTGAGAATCCATGTATATCTTCAGTGATGGCCTAAGATAACAGAAATCTCCTGTCTTGTTTTTATTATAATTATGGGGGTCATTTATCAAGCTCAAGGCGACTGGGAGGTGACTGGGAGGTGACTGGGTGACAGGTGACAAAAGTATGTCGGGCCCAAGTGCCACTTCACGGCGACTTCCGCACAAGGGTCCCTGAAAATAAGGAGACTGGTAAGTCTATAAGAGGCAGTATCTGTAGTGTTAGGGACCCTTGTGCGGAAGTCGCCGTGAAGTGGCACTTGAGCCCGACTACTCTTGATCAAAAATGTGCGCTAAGAGCTTCCTTCATTCCTATTTTTGGAATGAGCCCCTTTTTTATTTTTCTGTTAGTTTGTGATGTATTGTGCAGCCATCTTTTAACCAACTTTATTTGCCTTATGGTCATGCACTTCTGAGTGTAGAAATATATTTGCTTAGTCTGAACTCTGTCTTATAAGATGCGCAAAGGGGCCCGAATTCCAATGAGTACCCTTAGGATTTCACAGGGCATTTTTACGCATTTGGATTCCAAACCACTTCTCATGCTTTAGGGGCCCCTAAAATGCCAGGACAGTATAAATACCCCACAAGTGACCCCATTTTAGAAAGAAGACACCCAGGGTATTCTGTGAGGGGCATGGCAAGTTCATAGAAGTTTTTTTTTTTTTTGGCACAAGTTAGCAGAAATTCCTTTTTTTTTTTTTCTTACAAAGTCTCATATTCCACTAACTTGTGACAAAAAATAAAATTTTACATGAACTCACCATACCCCTCACGGAATACCTTGGGGTGTCTTCTTTCTAAAATGGGGTCACTTGTTGAGTTTTTATACTGCCCTGGCATTTTAGGGCCCCCTAAAGCGTGAGAAGTAGTTTGGAATCCAAATGCGTAAAAATGCCCTGTGAAATCCTAAAGGTACTCATTGGAATTTGGGCCCCTTTGCATTAGTTTGTAAACGCTATAGCTTTTGCGCAAACCAATAAATATACACTAATTGTTTTTTTTTTTATTAAAGACATGTAGCACAATAAATTCTGACATAAACTTGTATAGGAATGTAATTATAATTGAACAATTTTACCAAAAAAAGCTAAAAAATTTTTTTTTTTTTAGAAAATTGCGTTTTTTTTTATTAATATCAGAAAAACTAAAAATTTCAGCAGCAATCAAATACCACCAAAAGAAAGCTGTATTTGTGAGAAGAAAAGGAGGTAAAATTCATTTGGGTGCCAAGTTGCATGACCAAGCAATAAACCGTTAAAGTTGTGAAGTGCCGATTTGTAAAAAAGGGCCTGGTCACTAGGGGGGTATAAACATGTGGTCCTTAAGTGGTTAAGATCTGTGTCTAAAATGCCAGTCTTATAGAATGACCCCCTATGTTCTCACATAAAAAAAGATTGTTGACAGAAGACTTTAAAGGGAATCAGAGAAGCCTTAGTTGTTGAAAGAGACCCAGATCAAAATGCTTGGTCACTTTTTTAAAACCAGGCATGACTGTTTGAGTCTGCTCATTACACTGCCCATGGTGGTAAGGCTTCATATTCATGAGCTCCTAGCTCTCCCCTCCCCCACCATCGAGCACTCTTTCTTTTCTTTTAAGACTATAAACTTGTTCAGTGTATTGAGCAAATACGTGAATTGCACTCTAGCACTCGACTCATGATCGAGCTGATCCAGCTAATTTTAGCAAAATGACTGTCAATCAAGATAAGTAACTTTGGGCAGCATGGTGGTTAGTATTGGAGCTTTGTAGCACTAGGGTCCTGGGTTTCAATCTGACCAGGGATAACAAATGCATTGAGTTTGTATGCTTTTGCCTTGTTTATGTGGGTCTTCTCAGAGTACTCCAGCTTTCTCCCACACTCCACAAATAGGTAAATTTGGTTCTTACAAGATTGACCCTAGTGTGTGTTGAGGGAGAGCTCCTATATGTCTGTCACTGATTTTCCAGCTTCATTCCTGCCACATAACCCTTTCAGTCCCTGGGAGAAAAGTGTGTGCCATTGTCAAGATTTTCTAAGATTTTCTAAACATAAAGGACAACTGGCAGAGGTTTAAGGGGTATACCAGTTATTTTTTAAAATGTATTTATTAGGAATTTATAAAATTCTAATATACATTTATTTAAAATTCTGCATACATACTTTTCTTATATTGTGCATTTGACCCTGTATGAAGTCCATTGTAATGTATCCATGCCCAAACTAAAACATCAAATAATCCCAGACATTAACTAAAAGCGTTACATGGCATAGGTGTGCATGTGCTGGGTCAGCACACAGGACATATTCATGGGATAAGTAAATAGGATTAGTGGTGGGATAATTATTTTTTTTATTGTGGTTATTACAGTAATTACATGATTGTGTGTATTTGCATGGCTGTCTGGCTGTAAATGATTTGTAAAATTGCTCCCTGTCTCTAGGTAATGTTGTTAATTAAGTTTAGGGTTTAAAAACAAACATAACACACACACACACAGATCTGTTTCTACACACATGCTGCTGCAGGTAGTAATACTGTACATACTGTATATTTTCTGCTCCTCAGTATAGTAATATTCACTGTTAGATATCTAGGCAGCAAAATTAAAGCCAGGTCACGATACATCCCTTGAGGGTCACATGATGGCTCACGTTTAGTCCTATCTAGCTCTCCTATGGATGTGTTGGCCCGACACACACAGTGTGATGTCACAGAGTGCCCTCCGTTGTGCCGAGCCATGGCATAGCTGACAGCAGAGGACCAGGAGGTGGTGAGAACAGAGCCCAGGGAGCACTGCATTTACTGCTTCCCGGTCCTCTGGATTTATGGAAGTGCTCATTAGTATTCGCCCCATAAGATTCAGTGACATTTTTCCCCCACTTTGGGGGGAAAAAGCATGTCTAATGGTCCAAAAAATACAGTAACACATGCCTTATTGGTTCTTCATTTGTTCTTCATCAGCCATGCATTTGTAGATATCAAGTCACCACTCGATTGTCCATTGATGATGTATTTTTTAATTCTTAAGATCCCATTACAAATCTGTAAGAAGGCTATATTTTATTATGTCATATGATAGATAAATGCAGATTGTTGTTTTTCTCTGTACAAAATTTGATATTTAATGGTACTGTGTTTCTGTTCTAAAATGCTAATAAAAGCAATTTTCTCAAAAATGACTCTATATATTTTTGACAAAATATAATAATTTAAAAAATCATATTCACAGTTTTTTTTTTTTTTTTAAATAATTTTGTTGTTTCAAGAGGACGTAGTGTGAAATAGTCATCCCTAAAACAGCAGACTACAATTTTGACATCAGCTTATCTGATTTTATTACAGGTCTTCTTTCTTCACCATACATTTTCTACTTAATAATATAAAAATGATTTGTCTTTGGAAACCATTTTCTCAACTGAAAAATGGAAGTTAGGTGCCCATTGTATGAGGCGACTTACTTGGAAACAAAGGGCTCATTTTAGAAACAGTAAATCAGCTCTATAGGGAAGCAGAAACAGCAGTAACCAGCATCTATCAAATTCATTTTAAAAGTGTTTAAAGCTCTTAGAAGATATTTTGCTTGAATTGTTCCTAAAGTTGCCAATAACAGATATCCTAAGGAACAAAAAAAAAAAAAGAAAATTCATTCATTTTCAATTACACTGTGTTCCAAACACATTAAGCACTTGGAGTGAAATTTCATTTCGATCTGATATAAAGTAGAACACAAGACCTTCTTTGTGATAAGGTACAAAGGTGCCACATACTGCTATCAAATAGTAAGTAATTTCCATGTTTTTAGACTAGTAAATTAAACTTGACTTACTAACGTAACCTTTTGAGTAAGAACTCTGATCCTATTACTCTTGATCAGTGTAACATTAAAGATCTGCAATTATAGCAAGCACTAGCAAAAGATGGGACTGTGATTTCCATGAGTCTCATAATGTAAATGCATGAACTATTAACTATCACCTTTGTATGAGGGTATATGAGGTTTATGTTACACCAATTTATGTTCACCCCTATAGACTAATAGATGTTCATTATTATTTATATCAATTAATTGTTATTAAGATTAAGACTGGATTACCAAAAATAAATGAAATTTCAATAATGTGTGATTTCATTCGAGAGGCTATGACACACTTTACCTGTTAAGGCTTTTTATCTCTGTAAATGATGTTGAGTTCAGGAAAATCTTATATTTGTTAGAATTAAGAGTTACAGTCAACTTCTGATAAACCTAAATACATTAATATGATCGGCGGCCATGTTGTATCTTGTGGTGCGCCAGCACAAGCTGCCACCAACTTTATTTATCCATCAATAGTAGGTTTATTTATGCTATATACTACATCAGGGGCTTGTCTGTGCTTATTGTCACCCCTAGAAACTCAGGATAGAATTTTCTATATTTTATTGAGAGGTTAAATTCACTTCAAAAAATAGCAATCCCCTAAATCTGGTGTTCCAGCTGTGGCGAGCCAAGTGTAATACTGTCTGGCAATTTTTTTTATTTTTTTTCTGGTGTGAAATTCATTTTCCAAAATAGCAATACCCTAAATTAGTGGTTTCTACTGTGGCAGGACAAAGCATAGTGTCCGTCAAAGGATAGCTTTTGTTCTGGGGTGAAATTCAATTACCAAAATAGCAATACCGTAAATCTGGTGTTCCAGCTGTGAATAGACAAGTTTCATAGTGTCCGTCAAAGGATATATTATTTTTTAGGGTGAAATTCAGTTGCAAAAATAGCAATACCATAAATCTGGTGTTCCAGCTGTGACTGGACAAGTTTCATAGTGTCCGTCAACGGATATATTATTTTCTGGGGTGAAATTCAGTTGCAAAAATAGAAATACCGTAAATCTGGTGTTCCAGCTGTGACTGGACAAGTTTCATAGTGTCCGTCAAAGGATATATTTAATTATGGGGTGAAATTCAATTGCCAAAAGTAATCCCCTAAATCTGGTGTCACAGTAGTGGTTGGCCAAGTTTAATAGTGTCCAGCAAAGGATAGATAATTTTCTGGGGTGAAACTAAATTCCCAGAATAGCAATACCGTAAATCAGTGGTTTCCGCTGTGGCTGGCCAAGTTTAATAGTGTCCGGAAAAGGATAGATTTTTTCTGGGGGGAAAATCAATTGCCAAAATAGCAATACCCAAAATCTGGTGTTCCAGCTGTTGCAGGCCAAGTGTAACTCTGTCCATAAAAGGGTATATTACACTAAGCGTTCATCTCCAAGTGTATTTCTTTTCGTTAAAGGGTATATTACAGTAAGTGTTAAATTACAGCATAATCCTCTACATTTGCACACACACTGTTTTGCATCTATAAGTGTATGTCTTTCTGTTAAAGGGTATAATAAACAAAGTGTTAAAATACAAGTGCTGGAAGCATAATCCTATATATTTTTTCATATGCTACTGTGCATCTCCAAGTGTAAATATGTCCGTAAAAGGATTACCGTTCATCCAGGGCCTAAATACTAGGTCTAAAACTGATATTCCCCTAAATCTGTGGTTACTGCTGTGCCTGGATTAGTGTAATACGGTACATAAATAGATAGCCAGATAGTGTTAGGTGCCTGTAAAAAAAAGGCCTGAATTTGAATTCAATACACTGGGCCAAATATTTTTTTTTTTATTGTGGTGAACGGTAACAATGAGGAAAACATCTAGTAAGGGACGCGGATATGGTTGTGGTGTTGTTAGTGGACCCTCTGGTGCTGGGAGAGGACGTGGCCATTCTGCCACAGCCACACGTCCTAGTGAACCAATTACCACAGGTTCCAGTACCCGCCAGAATTTACAGCGATATTTGGTGGGGCCCAATGCCGTTCTAAGGATGGTAAGGCCTGAGCAATTACAGGCGCTAGTCAATTGGGTGGCCGACAGTGGATCCAGCACATTCACAACAATATCTCCCACTCAGTCTTCTTCAGAAAGCACACAGGTGGTGCCTGAAAACCAAGCCCATCAGTCTGTCACATCTGCCCCATGCATATCAGGGAAACTGTCTGAGCCTCAAATTATGCAGCAGTCTCTTATGTTGTTTGAAGACTCTGCTGGCAGGTTTTCCCAAGGGAATCCACCTAGCCCTTTCCCAGCAGTGGAAAACATAGAATGCATTGACGCACAACCACTTATGTTTCCTGGTGATGAGGACATGGGAATACCACCCCATCAGAGTCCGCACGTCTCTGATGATGACGAAACACAAGTGCCAACTGCTGCGTCTTTTTGCAGTGTGCAGACCAAACACGAGGTCAGGGAGGAAGACTATGTGGAAGACGATGCAGGGGACGATGAGGTCCTAGACCCCACATGGAATGAAGGTTGTGCCACTGACTTTCATAGTTCAGAGGAAGAGGCAGTGGTGAGACTGAGCCAACAGCGTAGCAAAAGAGGGAGCAGAGGGTAAAAGCAGACCAGCCGCCGCCAAGAGAGTTCGCCTGCTACTGGCCACTGCCACCAGGGGCCGAGCACCCCAAAAGCAGCTTCAATGGCATGGCACTTCTTCAAACAATGTGCTGACGACAAGACCCGAGTGGTTTGCAGACTGTGCCATCAGAGCCTGAAACGAGGCATTAACGCTCTGAACCTTAGCACAACCTGCATGACCAGGCATCTACATGCAAAGCATGAACTGCAGTGGAGTAAACACCTTAAAAACAAGGAACTCACTCAGGCTCCCCCTGCTCCCTCTTCTGCTGCTGCCTCGGCCTCTTCCTCTGCCTTGGGAGGAATGTTGGCAGCTGCCGCCCACTAAACAGAGGATGTGTCACCAAGCATCTCCACCATGTCACACGGCAGCGTTAAGCTCTCCATCTCACAAACCTTGGAGAGAACGCGTAAATTCCCACCTAGCCACACTTGAGCCCTGGGCCTGAATGTCAGCATTTCTAAACTTCTGTCCTTTGAAATTCTGTCATTTAGGCTAGTGGACACAGACAGCTTCAAACAGCTGATGGCGATGGCTGTCCCACTGTATGTTGTTCCCAGCCGCCACTACTTCTCCAAGAGAGCCGTGCCTTTCCTGCACAACCAAGTATCCGATAAAATCAAGTGTGTACTGCGCAAGGCCATCTGTGGCAAGGTCCACCTAACCTCAGATACGTGGACCTATAAGAACGGCCAGGGACGCTATATCTCCCTAACTGCACACTGGGTAAATGTAGTGGCGGCTGGGCCCCAGGCAGAGAGTTCTTCGGCGCACGTCCTTCTGTCGCCAAGGATCGCAGGGCATCATTCTTTGCCTCCTGTAGCCTCCTCCTCCTACTCGGCTTCCTCCTCCTCTTCTTCCATCTGCTCATCCAGTCAGCCACATACCTTCACCACCAACTTCAGCAGGCCGTTCTGAAACTCATATGTTTGGGGGACAGGCCCCACACAGCGCAGGAGTTGTGGCGGGGTATTGAACAACTGACCGACGAGTGGTTGCTGCTGGTGGGCCTCAAGCCCGGCCTGGTGGTGTGCGATAATGGGCGAAATCTCGTCGCAGCTTTGGGACTAGCCGGTTTGACGCTCATCCTTTTTCTGGCGCATGTGCTGAATTTGGTGGTGCCGAAGTTCATTCACAACTACCCCGACATATCAGAGCTGCTGCATAAAGTGCGGGCCGTCTGTGCGCGCTTCCGGCATTCGCATCCTGCCGCTGCTCGCCTGTCTGCGCTACAGCGTAACTTCGGCCTTCCCGCTCACCGCCTCATATGCGACGTGCCCAGAAGGTGGAACTCCACCTTGCACATGCTGGAGAGACTGTGCGAGCAGCAGCAGGCCATAGTGGAGTTTCAGATGCAGCACGCACGGATCAGTCGCACTGCGAAACAGCACCACTTCACCACCAATGACTGGGCCTCCATGCGAGACCTGTGTGCCCTGTTGCGCTGTTTCGAGTACTCCACCAACATGGCCAGTGGCGATGACGCCGTTGTCAGCATTACAATACCACTTCTATGTCTCCTTGAGAAAACACTTATAGGGCGATGATGGAAGAGGAGGTGGCCCAGGAGGAGGAGGAGGAGGAGGAGGAAGAGGGGTCATTTTTAGCACTTTCAGGCCAGTCTCTTAGAAGTGGCTCAGAGGGAGTTTTTTTGCAAAAGCAGAGGCCAGGTAAAAATGTGGCCAGCCAGGGCCCACTACTGGAGGACGAGGAGGATGAGGATGAAGCATGTTCACAGTGGGATGGCACCCAACGCAGTTTGGGCCCATCACTGGTTCGTGACTGTCCTTACCTCTGGGCAGCCTGGCACACATGAGCGACTACAGTGCCTGCGCAACGACAGCAGAGTTGCCCACATTTTAACGTGTGCGGACTACTGGGTTGCCACCCTTCTGGATCCCCGTTACAAAGACAATGTGCCCACCTTACTTCCTGCACTCGAGCGTGATAGGAAGATGCGTGAGTACAAGCGCACGTTGGTAGACGCACTACTGAGAGCATTCCCAAATGTCACAGGGGAACAAGTGGAAGCCCAAGGCGAAGGCAGAGGATGAGCAAGAGGTCGCCAACGCAGCAGTGTCACGGCCAGCTACTCTGAGGGCAGGGTTAGCATGGCAGAAATGTGGAAAAGTTTTGTCACCACGCCACAGCTAACTGCACCACCAACTGATATGGAACGTGTTAGCAGGAGGCAGCATTTCACTAACATGGTGGAACAGAACGTGTGCACACCCCTCCACGTACTGACTGATGGTTCAGCCCCATTCAACTTCTGGGTCTCCAAATTGTCCACGTGGCCAGAGCTAGCCTTTTATGCCTTGGAGGTGCTGGACTTCCCGGTGGCCAGCGTTTTGTCTGAACGTGTATTCAGCACGGCAGGTGGCGTCATTACTGACAAACGCAGCCGACTGTCCACAGCCAACGTGGACAAGCTGACGTTCATAAAAATTAACCAGGCATGGATCCCACAGGACATGTTCATCCCTTGTGCAGAATAGACATTTATAACTACCTCCCCTTAACCATATATTCTTGTACTCCAGGCCACTTCTTTATTGAATCCTCTTTTTTTAATTTTACCATTATTTTGCGAAGCAAACCACAGTTGAATGAACCTCTCCTCCGTCTGGGTGCCAGGGGCCTAAATATCTGAAAGTGGCCTTCTCCATTGGTCGGTGACATAAAGCCTGATTCTCTGCTTTGGGACCTCTCTCCTCTGTCTGGATGTCAGGGGCCTAACTTTCACGTACTTGCTTGTTGTCTTGGTGGCAGACATTTAACACTTTTTACTCTCTAATGACACCCAGGGGCCTATATGGTGTCAGGGGCCTATATGTCGTTTAATCATTTGTTGTCTTGGTGGGAGATATTAAACTCTTTTTACTGTCATGACCACCCCATTGTCTGGGTGCCAGTGGCCTATATTTTCTTTAATTGCTTGCTGTGTGGGTGAGAGACATTAAACTCTTTTTACTGTCAAATTGCCTCTCCTCTCTCTGGGTGTCAGGGGCCTACATAAATGATAATGGCCTGTTCCATTGCAGGTTGTCCTGAGGCCTGTGTTGCTGTTACGGGACCGCTCTCCTCTTTGCAGGTGCCATGGCCCCCTGAGTCTGTGAATGAGGCCTGTGGCACTGCACAGTTGCAATCCTTTTTGGCTGTGATGAGAACATCAACTCCCATAGCATTCCCACCTGATGCCACCCCAACCTCCTATTCCATCTCCTCCTTCTCCAAGTTGCCAATTGATATTGGTTAATTTTAATTTATTTTATTTAATTTTAAGTAATTTCCCTATCCACATTTGTTTGCAGGGGATTTACCTACATGTTGCTGCCTTTTGCAGCCCTCTAGCCCTTTTCCTGGGCTATTTTACAGCCTCTTTAGTGCCCAAAAGTTTGGGTCCCCATTGATTTCAATGGGGTTCTGGGTGAAGTTCAGGTCGATTTCGGATCCCAAACCCGAACATTTTCAGGGAGTTTGGCCGAAATTCTCGAACCCGAACTTCCAGGTGTTTTACCATCAAACTGCAAGAAAAACTATACATATTAGGTATCTCCGGCTTCATACTGACCAGTAGAATAAAACTAACTGGTCAGTTTTATCACACATTGAACATTGTAATTTAAAAACCTGTAAAACTGTGGTGGAATTGCTTTTCTTTTTTTGCAATTTCACCCCATTTGGAATTTTTTCCCCGCTTCCCACTACATCATATGCAATATTAAATGGTGGCATTGGAAAGTACAACTTGTTTCTAAAAAAAAAAAGCCCTCATATGGCTATGTTAACTGATAAATAAAACAGGTATGGCTCTGGAAAGAGAGGGAGGGCAAAACGAGCACGCAAAAAAAAAAACCTCCGGCTCTTAGGGGTTTAAAAAACATTATGAATAGAGATAAGCGAATCGGAGATGACAAAGTGGATTTCGATCTGAATTTTAGGAAAAATTCAATTCGAAACGAATGTAAATTTCCTCACACTTCGTGGCAACGAATCACATTTTTCCTAAAATGGCTGCTGCATGTGTGATGACATGGAGAAAGAAAGTATGGGAAGGCTGGATCACCTAGACTGACATGCATGATGTAGCCAATCAGCAGCCAGCCAGCACTGTGATGTCACAGCCCTATAAATACGTTGGTCATCTTAGAATCAGACATTTTCCAGCATTCTGAGTGCAGGGACAAATGTGAGAACGCTCTAGGGAAAGCAATTGGAAAAACCTAATTGTGAAAAAGAAAAAATGAGTTATAAGTGCAGGGAAAAAATAGGGAGGGATAATTTCACAGCATCTTAGTGCAGGGAGAGACGTCAGAAGGCGCTAGGGACAGTGCTATGAAAGCAATTTACAAGTGCAGGGAAAGATAATTTGGGGATCCAAATAACCATTATACAGCTCTGTCATTCCAGCAATTTGTTCTTGGGGTGCAAGTGCTATGTTAAAAAGCCTTTAGTGGCTTATAGCTGAGGAAAAAGAAAAATATATTCTCAGTTCACTTCTGCAGCTATATGTGGTAAAATCGTTTAGTGTCGTATTTCAGTAGAAAAATAAAAATATATATACAGTTCACTTCTGCAGTTATATGTGGTGAAAGTGACTTATTTCAGAACAAAAAGAAAAATATATACACACTTCACTGGTGCATTTATTTCTGGCAAAAGCATTTAGTGGGATCCAACAGTGTCGTCTATATTACAAAAAAGGACATTCCGGCCGGAGGTCATAAAAGTGCAAGATAAACAGAAAAAAAGAAAAAGCCAGAGACATCGGGACCCAGCGGAAACCTCTACCTCTCCCCCAGCAGTATTCCGCTCCCGGGTAAGTCACGTGGGATGCCACGTTCGACTCTGACATCACGCGGGACGCCAGTGGTGTCTGGGAAGCGCACAGCGGAGACGCTGAACAGAAACCCGCAAATCCAGGAGGAGGAAGGTAAGAGACCGCATTACCCGAATGTCGTATGGTATGAACTTATGAGGTGAACGGCATCCAAGTGAACATATACAGAGTGTTACAACTTGTGCAGTGCCCATAAGATAGCACACTTAGTAGCGCAGGACTGAAGAGTTTGGGTTCATTGGTCGATCAGCATAAAGGATTACTACATAGCTGAGAACATCCATTGTAATTAGTAATAAATTACTGAACATATATTGACCTTTGATCCAGGCTCTCAGAAAATGCAAGTGATTCTAATACACCGCTTGTAGTACAGTGCAACACATTGGAGTGCAGTAATACACCTTTTCCTATTTGTGAAAAATCTGGACTGCAATCCAATACCTTTTGGGCAATATACAGTGTGTTATATACAGTGACTTTGGATCCACAGGATTGGATTTTAGACTGTCTATTTTTACCGTTTTTTTAATGAGTTGTATGTTTCTTTCATATGACCTAGTATATGTGATTATCTTGAATTAAATAGTGTGTATGTCCCAAAGCGAGTGTGTCCCCCATTTGACATATACGGTTTTTGAATTTGTATACGAACTGGAGTGAAGTTCCGGGGTGAGCACCTGTTGATCCGTCGCCAGTTGACAGGGTGTAGCCGCTATTTACTAGTTTTCCTATAAAAGCATTTAGTGGCCTATTTCAGAACAAAATGAAAAATATATTCTCAGTTCACTTCTGCAGTTATATGTGTTAAAAGCGTTTAGTGGCCTATGTCAGTACAGAAAGAAAAAAATATACGCACTTCACTGTTGCAGTTATATGTGTTGAAAGCATTTAGCGGCCTATGTCAGTACAGAAAGAAAAATATATACGTACTTCACTGGTGCATTTATTTCTGGTAAAAGCGTTTACTAGCCTTCTTCAGTATAAAAATAAAAATATATTCTCAGTTCACTTCTGCAGTCATATGTGGTAAAAGCGTTAAGTGTCCTATTTCAGTCCAAAAAGGATAAAAATGTACGCACTTCACTGTTGTATCTATTTGTGGTGAAAGAGTTTAAGTGGCCGATTTTTGTACAAAATGAAAAATATATACGCATTTCTCTTCCGCAGTTGTTATTATTTTAGTCCAAAATATATTCAGCGTTCACGTATGCAGTTACATGTGGTAAAACCTTTAGTGATGTATTACAGTGGAAAAACAAAATATATTCAGTGTTCACTGTTGCAGGTATATCTAGCAAAACCTTTAGTGATGTATTTCGGTCGAAAAACACATTTTATTCAGCGTTCAACACTGCAGTTATACGAGGTAAAATCATTTGTGACATATTTTGGTCAAAAAACTAATTTTATTCAGTATTCCGCGATACAGATATATATCGTAAAATATTTATTGACGTATTTCGGTGGAAAAACAAATTTTATTTAGCGTTCAGCGCTGCAGTTGCTAAAACCTTTAGTGACGTATTTTGGTAGAAAAACAAATTTTATTCAGCATTCAGAGTTGCAGTTATATGTGCTAAAACTTTTAGTGACGTATTTCGGTAGAGAAACAAAATTTATTCAGCGTTCATTGTTGCAGGTATATGTGGCAACATCTTTAGTGACATATTTCAGTCAAAAAACTAATTTTATTCAGTGTTCAGCGCTGTAGTTATATGTTGTAAAATCTTTAGTGACATATTTTGGTAGAAAAACAAAATTTATTCAGCATTCAGCACTGCAGTTATATGTAGTAAAATCTTTTGTCATGTATTTCGGTGGAAAAACAAATTGAAATCAGCGTTCAGCGCTGCAGTTATATGTTGTAAGATCTTTATTGAAGTATTTCGGTGGAAAAACTAATTTTATTCGGCATTAGGCCTCATGCACACGACGGATGACGTCCCGTATGGCATCCGTTTTTTTTACGGATCCATTATTTTTGCGGATCCATTGTAATAATGTCTATCCTTGTTCGCAAACTAGAAAAAAATAGGACATGCTCTATTTTTTTGCTGAATGTAAAAACGGACATTCGGAAACGGAATACACACGAAGTACCTTCCTTTTTTTTGCGGACCCATTGAAATGAATGGTTCCGCATATGGTCCGCAAAAAAAAACGGAACGGACACGGAAAGAAAATTCGTTTGTGTGCATGAGGCTTTAAGCTCTGCAGTTATACAGTATGTGTTAAAATCTTTTGTGACGTATTTCGGTGGAAAAATAAATTGTATTCAGCGTTCAGCGCTGCAGAAATATGTGGTAAAATCAATATTGAAGTATTTCGGTAGAAAAACAAACTTTATTCAGTGGTCAGCGCTGCAGTTATATGCGGTAAAATATTTATTGGAGTATGTCGGTCGAAAAACTAAATTAATTCAGTGGTCAGCGCTGCGGTTATATGCGGTAAAATCTTTATTGAAGTATTTCAGTTGAAAAACAAAATTTATTCTTCCTCGCTAAAAGTTATCTTGACACTTTGTCTTCTCATTCTCTGTAGCTACTAGAGGCCTGTTGATGCCAGGCAGGTTCCCACAGAAGTATCTTGGTCGTTCATCACTCTGTCATTGTGCCATTCTGTGGCTTCTCTATGCTGCTGCTACCTCCACATTCTGTGATTTTTCCATTCTGTGGCTTCCCTCATACTGCTGCCACCTCCAGACTCTGTCAATGTGCCATTCTGTAACCTCCACCTGATGCTGCTTCTGCAGACACCTCCAGACTCTCTCATTGTGCCATTCTATGGTCTACTCATGCTGCTGCCAACTCCAGACCCTGTCATTGTGCCACTCTCTGTCACCTCCACACTCTGTCATTGTTCCTGTATGTGGCTTTCTCATGCTGCTGCCAGCTCCAGACTCTGTCATTGTTCCACTGTGTGCCTACTCATGCTGCTGCCACTTCCAGACTCTGTCATTGTGCCACTATGTGGCCTACTCAGGCTGCTGCGACCTTCACACTCTGTCATTGTGCCACTCTGTGGCCTACGCAGCTGCTGCCACCTTTCTCACGCCCCTTGAGAAAGCGGAGCGAAACGTACGTCGGGGTTGGCTCTCCTCTCTGCACAAGAAACCCGTGTCCTCCTTTCTAAAGTGTCCCTCAGGTATATATCTATTTGAACATATGTGCTTTGTTGCTGTAGTGTATGGGTGGTCTTGCCCATTAGCTTAAGTTGAACACTGTTTTGTTCTTTGTATTTTTCATGTATTGGGGACGTGTCTGGTTTGACCACACTGCCGTAGAAGGTATTCTGCCTTATATAGGAGTACTAACGGTGTTTTCTTTTGCATGGGAGGGGAGTCACATGTCTTGGCTACCATTTGTATTGCTGCCATATATATATTTTTATATTGACATTGTGTATGTTGTTGGTCTTTTTTATCAACTAATAAAGTTTATGGAATTGTATTGCGTGTCCCTTCTTGGTCTTTTGGTAAACACCTTCACACTATGTCAACTTGCCAATCTGTGGTCTCCTGATGCTGTAGCCACCTCCACATTCTGTCATTGTTCCACTCTGTGGCCTCCTCCTGATGCTGCTGCTGCCACCTCCAGACTCTGTCATTGTCCCACTCAGTGGCCTACTCATGCAGGTATCCTCTTCTTTCTCTCTTATCTAGGATATTCTATATACATATTGACTAGAAGGTTTTCCTTAAGGGTTGCACCTCAGATATTTACTACATCAAGGGACCTCAGGACATTATATTCGATAAAGATGCACTTTGATCTGATGTGATTTGATATACTCTGATTCAACACTGTGTGATGTGACTCTCCTTGTCCACAATGTATACTATACGTGTATTTCTATTAGAACACACCCAGGATTAGTCTCCTATGGTGTCTCTATGACCGAGCAGGTTAGGTCGTTATCCTGTAAATTTGTTATGTTCCCATGCAGATATTCTCTTTTGATTATGAGATTCCTTATGGACTTGAATATGGACTTTCTATATATCTGCATTATACCTAGGATGGATCCCAGTCTACTAACAGCACATCTTGTTATATGAATTTTTCTTTTTTATCTCATACCATATCCAGAATCATGTCTAGAATTGTCATACTATCTTATAATCATGTAATCTTTCGATTTGATCATGTTTTTGTAAAATTATCATCATGTCCAGAAATCACTACATGGTACCTGTTATTACATCTTTATTTATTTTTCATTTTTTGTATTCTCTTATCACAGTCTGATGAAGGCCATAACTGGGCCGAAACGTCACATTTACTAGTGATATTGCCGCATTTACTCAGAAATAAAAAGCGTCCAAACCGCAGACAAACTGGAGTTCTTTTTTTCACTACTCATGCTGCTGTCATCTCCACACTCTGTCATTGTTCCACTGTGTGGCCTACTCATGCTGCTGCCACTTCCAGAATCTGTCATTGTGCCACTTTGTGGCCTACTCGTGCTGCTGCCACCTCCACACTATGTCACCTTGCCACTCTGTGGTCTCCTGATGCTGTGGCCACCTCCTCACTTTGTCATTGTGCTATTCTGTGGCTTTCTAATGCTGCTCCCAACTCCAGACTCTGTCATTGTGCTACCCGGTGGCATTCTCCTAATGCTGCTGCCGCCACCTACAGACTCTGTCATTGTGCACTCGCTGGCCTCCTCATACTGCTTCCAGCTCCAGACCCTGTCATTGGGCCACTCTGTGGTCTCCTCATGCTGCTTCCACCTCACCACTATGACAGGTCCACTCTGTGGACTTTTCATGCTGTTCCCACCCTCCCCACTTCATGATTGATCCACTATTTTGGCTTTCTGTCCGGCTGACATTTATTTGACACTTCTTCTGATCTGTCAGAAGAAAGGAAAAATGAAATGCACAACTGAACCTGTCTGTGTAGCAGCTTTAAGGTCTGTATGGTCTCATAATAATTGTATTATGATTTGGTAGCCAATAGCAGGAGTGGATAGAAAACACAGAAGACATGCAAATAATCCATTCACGTGTCATCTCATGTTTAGATCCACTCCTGTTTTTTTTGGCATTAGCAATACTGATGGATTATTGAGCAAATGTTGACTGAAAGAAAGTGTATGTTCCATAGACAGGATCCGTTTTTTCTGGGTAATTTGTTCTGACAGATCAGAAAATAGGGAAAATTAATCAGTGATATCAATACAAACTTTCTGCTGACACCCTCTCCATTCTGTCAGGGGGGCTCTACTTGTATAAGCATTTAATGAAACAGGTTCTGTAGAAATCTATGTGGAATCAGCAGACAAGGGTGTAAAGGAGTGAGCTTTTTCTTGATGCTAACATCTACCTGTAAGGCTGAGTTGATACTTCCAGTTTTTTGGTCAGCTTTGGCCCAGTGACTGCCCAAATAAGTGAAGTATGCAGTAATTCTAAGAGCGACCTCTGTCATCTGCATGCTATGACTCAAAGTATTCCTTCACTACCATAGCAGACTCCCTATGCGTGTTACTGCAAGGCACAGTGTTCTACACCCCTATAAAGGCTCTCTTCAGCCTGGAAATAGCCGTTTTTAATTTACAAATAAATTCGGATTAAAGCAAATTTTTCCGAAAAATTCGGTGAACCAACTGAATCGAATTTTGGAAAAATGTATTCATCTCTAATTATGAAAACTGATTACAAATTACATTTCTAACTCTATAAAGGATTTTTTCTGTCCTGCATTAGACAGACCAAAGGCGTAGCTGGAGGGGCAGTCGGACCAGGCATATGCCCCAGGTGCAGTAAAAACTGAGGCTAGTGAAATGATGCCTGGAAATCACCATTACTAATCTCCGCCCAAGTGTTTATATGCTGTCGTCTGTGGTGCATATCTATTCACTATCACCCCTGGATGCCATAGATGGCAATAATAAGGGCAAACTTCCAGATGAAGGGAAGTTCAGATGATATTACATTAAAGGATAGTTTGGTTCACTGTCTGAGTTGCTCAAGATGGATTATCCTAGTGCAAACGATTGTTCCTAGTATTAAGAGTGTTATGGAACAGACACTTTTACTGTCTATGTGGTGGCACTTTTGCTGTGAGATTGATTGGAGTTAGGTATTAGACAGTAGTGAGGAGCGGCAGGGGCAGTATTCGAATTTGTGATATTTTTTGAATATTTGGTAGAATATTTGTCAAATATTCGCGAATTCGTGAATTTGCCGTTATTTTCTTGATTGCGAAAATTGGCAATGTAATCAGCACTTAATGCGCACGCAATACAGGCGTGGGTCACTATAGCTACATTTTTAAAGCTGCTAGAAGTTTCCTGAAACTGGAGAAAATGGTTGGCAAGGTAGAACATTACAATAGCTTTATATGCAGATAGACTGCTCCGATATATTCGTGATTGCTCCCACTAACTATCTGTATTATATATATAAGCTAACTAACTAACTATCTAATGTAATGTGACACAGGAAAGCAGAGAGAACAGCATTTCTGTCTTTTTCAGAAATGTAATAAACTGTAGAAAATGGCTGTGGGGAGGTTCTTATATACTAAAAGGGTAGGCAACTTTCCTATTGGTTGCTAGGGATGTTGCTATGCTCAGACAAAGACATTGCAGCCTTCTCATTGGCCCACAAGCAAAAAGGTAGGTTACTGATGGAAAAAAAAAGTAGAATTCTAAATATTCGCAAATTCTCGAAGTTGCGATATTAGCGATTAAAATTTGCAATTCAAATATTCGCCCAACACTATTAGACAGAAGGGATGCCAAAGTGAATCCTCATCCCTTGGTGAAGGAAAGCCTAGCAATGCCACACACAACCCATTGATTGAAATGGGTAGAGTGTAAGGAGAACCAATGTCTAGGGCAAAAACAAGCTTATAAAATAAACAATATAAAAGATTCATGTAGATAATGTTTAATGTTTGCAATCTAATACCAATGTGCCAAACTGCTGCAACAGCTAATATGTTTTCTTTTTTGTTTAGCATTATTATGAAGAAGATGATGAAGAATGAGAAGAGATATCTTAATGTATGCACAAAGTAGTAGTAGGGGGCACACTTAGCAGATGGAAGCTGAATACAATAATGAAAACAATTTTATAGGTGCACTAATAAAATCAATGGATGAGGACATAGAAAATAATATAACGTAAGTCCATATGGCAAATACACGGCTTTAGATCAAGAGTCCAGATAAAGCTGCCTTAAAAAAACTTGCATGGGCAACTTTAGGAGTACCCGAAACACTGCCAATATCCGGTAATTCAAAGATAGAGTCTCACTTAACACAGCTGGTGGTAATATATCAGTAAGTAATACCAAGTACCAATGGTAAACCGAAGAGATGTTACTCCAGTATAATGTTAAGGGCAGTCACTCACATCACAGGCCGGTACCGATGCCCACACTGTACATGTCACTTACTGCCCATTTCCAATTGCATAAAACTCTTGCGGCTCTCACAAAGTCCTCTGCCTTACCTCTTGTCCCGATACTGCGTCGGAGCGTGACTGCTATGTTGTACCTCCTGACACCGATGGCGTCCCACATGGTGTCGGGCCGTAGCGCGCCATACCACGTGACCCTGGAGGAAGCGGAACGTTCCTCAGTCAAGGAGGTGGCGTAGGTCCTAGGGCCCAGGGTCGGTTCAGACTGCTTCAAACTGATTGTAGAAAAGGAACAAGACGTCTGAATTTGCCATTCAATGTAAAGCCTTTTAAGTGCATGAGATATTGCACACTAATGTTTACAGGCCAATGTAAATAGTTAAAAACAGTCTGAAGCGACCCCGGGCGCTAGGACCTACGCCACCTCCTCGACTGAGGAACATTCCGCTTCCTCCAGGGTCACGTGGGACGCCGCGCTACGGCCCGACACCACGTGAGACGCCGCGGGAGTCAGGAGGTACAACATAGCGGTCAGGCTCTGACGCAGTATCGGGACAGGAGGTAAGGCAGAGGACTTTGGGAAAGCCGCAAGTGTTTTATGCAAGTGGAAACAGGCAGTAAGTGACATGTACAGCGCGAGAACAGGAATTTATGAATAACCATGACTCTTCTCAGGTGGCCATGACTCTTTTCCAGGCCTAGTCTGCAATGATTATGATGTTGGTTCTCAGCAAACACTTACTTGTAACTTATAAATCAGAGACTGCTGAAATCAACACACCTGTCTCTACTTTATTCTGCCGTTAGTATGGGCAGCATAAAGTTGATGACAGGTTCCCTTGAAGAACAGGCTGTATAGAGTTTTTTGAGAGTTCCTTAATTCTTTGTTTTGAGTTTCTACATTTATTACTGGCAATGTTGAGGCATAAAACTCAATGCTATTCATCTTGTAGAACAGCCTTGGGAAATGACTGTGTCATCCTCTGCTGGACCCACCAGAGGAAAGACCCAACTGTGCAGTCATTAACTTCAACAAAAAAGTGCTAAGCAGATTTTACTTCTTCAGGGCATTCCAAGCTTATAAGCATTTTTCAATAGCTCTAGCATAAAACAATAGGAGACATTTAGAAGCAGTTCTTTAACATGATAATAGCTGCATTTACTCTATTTATTAGTTAGTGAGTGAAAAATTATGTGTGTGTGTGTAAAAAAAAAATTATGTTGGTGCCATAGATTTTAGATGTAGCTAAGCTAAATTTGTCATTGACCAGTTTTATCAGTGCACTATCTCAAGCTAAGAATGTCACTGGTAACATATAATCGTATCACATGACATGCCAAGCTTTCTGATATACTGGCTTGCCCTGTTCTGCTATATTTGTGTCTTGTATGAACTATACTAAGACATAGTGTTGAAGTGCCTTCTCCAAAAAGTGTAGGAATATGTCAAGCTGACATCAGGACTAAAAAACTTATGTATGAAATATTTTCTGCAAGCATCTAACAAGCCTTTGGGATGTGTTTCCCCAATACATATTGAGCAAAGTTGATATGAATAGAAAGGACACATCTGTAAATGCCAATTCTATTTCATTTTATGGTAAATAGCCTTAAGATTTATTAAGGGTATATTTTACCTTCAATAGTCAAAAATGGTCTCATTTTCTCTGTCTTCTGACACATTGATTAAGTAAAGCAGGTATTTAGGAGACAACTGCAAATGTCATTTGTGTCAAATTCCAAGGTGAATACTGTAGCTAGTTCCAATATGTCAATTGTATTACATTTTCATTAAATTTAAAAATATAATACTGATCATGAACAGTTCCACAGATTCTTTAGTAAATGGCAAGTTGCTATGGAAGTGCATTATTTAAATGGAACACCAATTTATATTATTTTGCTTCACCCATGGGACAACATAACCTAAATCTGTCCTTTATAATGACACTCACATGGTCACTGAAGATAAATATTGCACCGTGCTGTTAAAAAATTGATAACTAATAGTAAAAAAAAACTGTTTAACATTTGTGCTAAATAGGATTAAGTGGCCTCGAAAATACCCTAAAAGAACAACAGCTGAATAAAACATATTATCTTAGGGGCATTGACCTGCCCTGTTTAGTTGTAGGAAAAAATAAAAAAATTACAGGCTAGGAATGACTAACCGTAAAATGTCAATCATCCAGAAGAGGGGAAAAAAAACTTTAAGAATAGTTTACTCTGGGTTAATAGTCTTTTAAATTAGGATAAAAGAAGTCATACTGTGAAAATCTTTCTGCCATCTGATTAAGCAATGAGTCAATACACCAGTAAATATTCCAGAAATCCCCTGCGGTTTAACTCAAAAGCTTAATTCTTTCCTCATTTCAGTCCCATCCTTCATTTTTAGGCCATCATTGTAAAAGCCATGTCAGATATTTTCTATCATGCTGTCTGACTGAAATGAAGGAAATGATTTCATGCTTTTCATGGCAACTTTTGTGTAGCTGGAGCTATTGTCCTACAAAGCATGGATAGAAGAACTCCACAAGAAGTACTGTAGTACAAGATTGATATCTGCAGGATGTTTCAATCTATTTTTCAGTACAAAATGTAATTTGTTTTTCCATCTTAATTAAGGAAGATCTCCAGCTTTGCAAAGAAATATTGCACAATGCCCCTTCTTCCTACCAGAGTATTGCATCAGGTACCCTTCAGTTTTCATGTGAACCCAAAAAGCAATGGATGATTCTTTTTTGCCACAGACTGTAGTCTAATACACAAAACTCTACACAACTTTTTAAACCAAAAATCTTTCACACTTTCCAATCCATTTTCCCTCCATCTCCTTTACAAAAGATGGATATGACCATTTCTTAATCCATTTGGGGGAAAAAAATCCTCACCAACAATATATTTCCATAATAACCATTGCTTTTATAGTATAATCAGACTGTTTTTTTTGTTTTTTTTATGTATGATTGAATACAAATAAAAAACGCTGAATTTTAAGTGTGGGTTCCCCCCTTTATAGAATGTATATATATATATATATAAAATAGTAAGTATATAGCAGCTAAGTATTTTTAAAACGGGAACAAATAATTTAAAGGGATATACTCACCTCAAACAATGGAGGCCTATCACTAGGATATGCCACCAATGTCAGATATGTGGGGCATCTCACCCCTGAAACCCCAGCTATCTTCAGAATGGGCGGCACCATACAAGCGAGGCTATCTTTCATTCAGTGCTGTGGGAGTCCCCATGATATACTCTCCATTCACCGCTGTGGGACTTCCAAAAATAGCCAAGGGCACTTGCTCAACTATTTTTTAAACTCCCATAGAAGTAAATGGAGAACCCCGCATTCCCTGCTTCCCTTTATAAAACTAACTAGTTAAATTAAAAAAGGCTAGCTTCCTGCAGCTGTTCTAATTTGCATATAAACATATGTGTTTCCCTAGTGGTTCTTTTTGGCCTCTTCTCCCAAATGGCAACATATATTATAAAAATGTTTCATTTGTGAGATGTTATTTTTACTTTATTAAAATGGTGTCCTCTGGTGTTTAATCTGTATAGCAATGTAAACGTCCACCTACTAAAGTGGTCGCATATGCTTAGTTCCAATCTTCCACTGTTGCTTAGTTCAATTCTTCCACTGTCACCAGGCATATCTAATGTTGGAAGTTATAACAGTTACAAAGAGAGAGACAACAACACAAAGGACAACTGCCCAGAGAAAGGACACCCCCCCCTCCCTTAGAAGTCACATGCCCCATGAGAAAGAACATGTCTCCTGAGCTGCTGGCTTGAAATACATCTAACAGTGCAGCTGGAGCAATGAATGAGAAGACATTTGAATCCATGTGACATACAGGGCTGATTCTAGCTTTATTAGAGATAATCTTGTACTCTGATCATATTGTTTTACATCAGTCATGGCATAACTCCTTTAACTGTATATATTTTGCTTCTTAAGACATGAGAGACTGTATATCTTTTTTTTTGTTTTATTTTTTTTTACCATTGGATGCATTTATAGACCCACAGTCCTAATGTAAATACCGAGAATAACTTTTTATTCTTGGAAAACAGGATTTGACAATTTTAAGTGGTTTCTAGGCAACATGAAATACCAAAGCCTGGAGAATTTTCTAAAGTAAAGTTCAAAACAGTTATCTAAATGAGTTTCAAATGTAGCAAGGGCCACCTATACTGATAGCACTCTACTCTATTTGAGTATAATGCCACAGTGACCTACAGTATTTGCCTAGCATGCCATTCCATACCTTGCACATTACAATAGCATGCCATAGCATGATACATTGCATGATACTGAAAAAGAGAAGCAAACTATGTGCAGATGCTGCTTGCTACAGCTATAGAAAGAATCACCAAAGCTCTACTTTCACAGAGTTATGGTTTCCATATCTTGTATGAATGAAAGCTAATACACTGAAAACAATAACATGATCTGTACATGGCCTATATTTGTTATACTGATTGCATAATTGTCCATTAGGGACATAAAAGAACAATTGGTGCTGCTCCGCCCACTATCTCAGAGTGTGAATTTATTTTCCTGTTGTGTAGCTGTGTAATGGTAGTGAGCCCATATATCATTTCTGGTCTAAGAAGACCTTTCTGTGCGAAAATGCCTGCAACACTAATTAAACTACATATATATTACATTGGCCCAAATATTTTAATATTTCTATGCCTAGAATCTGTCTAAAACATGGTGCAACTTGGTGTAACTTTGGAGCAAGTAGAGTTTCCACACTTTTTCTGACTTGCTTGGCACGGTGGAATGGTCTAAGATAAACCATTTTTGGCCAAAATTGTGCCACAATTCTAGTGCAAAATTATGTCTCAATCTAAGCTAACCACTAGTTGTATAGAGTTAGACAAATGTGTCTATCCCTGTACCACATTTATCATCCAGCCTGAGCCACTATGATAAATCTAGTGTGGGTCTAGGTCAGGCATGGCCAACCTTAGGCTCTCCAGCTGTTGTAAAACTAAACTTCCACCATGCCCTGCTGTAAGCTGATATATGTAGGCAGTCTGAGTATGCTGGAAGTTGTAGTTTTGCAACAGCTAGAGAGCCTCAGCTTGGCCATCCCTTGTCTATACAGTCTATCTAAGCTTATGCCATGGATAGGGTTAGAAATCTGGCCACTGACTGCAGTAGAGCTAAACTTTTATAGAACTTTGAAAACAAAAAAATGATGCCAATATTGCGCAGTGTGATATATCATTGCCAAGATTTAATCACAAGTTCTGCAGAATACTTACTTACTAAAAATCATTTCATGGCAAATACAAAACAGTAGCTTTTGCAAAATGAATATGGGGAAACAAGATATCTTTTTTAACCTGTTGTGAACTCTCATGAAAGCAAAGAGTCATTTTTCCACCTTACTTACAGACAGCTGAGCATTGCAATCTAAAACTCACCTAAACAGTGTTATTGCTTGTAATTTCACTACTGTTTTTAAAGAAAAAAAGTAAAATTGATGGTGTGTGTAAAATTAAGGTATAGGGAGTATTACTTTTTGCCGTAAACCTATAATCACTGTTTCACATCGTCAAAATTTCAGCACATCAGATTCATTCTCTATTGAACTCTAGCATTGTGAAAGCAGAATGAAGGGACTGAGATTTTCTACACGCCTACACTCCAGCACACAATACTGCCTACTCTCACATATCAGCACTATCATTATAAAACCCTCATCTACTGTCTTAATAATCCAGAGTGTTTCACTAGGATACCCTTAAGCGAAAGGTAAATCAATATATCTTCCACCAGTTCATAATACTTGAAGGCAAACATGCAAAGTGTTATTAAAATTCAGATATAAATCATATTATCTTTTTGAGTGTTTGCAACTGTTGCTAGACCATAACTCCTGTGATCTTCTATGACATATGGTTCTAAACAAAACTTTGAAATTGGTTTAGTTTGATAGCCTTGCCATTGGCAGTAATATTGAGTCAAACATAGGCATCATAAGATATGAGGCTTGTATAAACATGGAATGCTTCAAAACAGTAGAAAATGGGTGGAATTACTGTGAATAATAATCTCTAGATATATCTTTTTTAGCTCTACTGATATGATCTTCAAATATCAGAGGAACTTTCAAAAAAGGGTTGGCTAGCGTTCACAATATACTTCAAATCAAAGTATCCGAAGTGGACTTCGACTTAAATGTCAGGCAAAATTCGATTAGCTGCGAAGCCGATTTTTCTCGTGCTTTGTAGTACCAAATAAATTTTCCCTAAAATGACGGTAAAAAAATAAATAAATCATACTCACCTGATCCATTTGAGAGCAAAGAGGCAGCCGCGGTCATCTTGCTTGCAGATCCCATGCAAAATCTTGTGTGCTTTGTGATGTCACCACACACTGTGTGAGATTTTGCACTGGATCTTCAAGCAATTTGGCTGAGGCAGCTTTTTTTTAATCTCAAATGGATGAGGTAAATATAAATTATTTATAATTTTTTTTTTTATTGATCAACCCCTGAAAGGCCTTCATATTCAGATGTCACAATCAGCGATGAACGCAGCATATGAGGGGTTCAATGACTGGGGCTGGTGCAATTGCCATTCCCTGTCTTTGTGCCCGCCACACAAAGAAATGCCCTTTATGATGAAATAATTTGTCACAAAGCCAAATCGAGTTTTTAAGAACTTTGCTCACCTCTAATAGTTATCTTGAGAAATATTCATCCTTCGACGTTGCTCCTTGGCACTCCTTTGGTTTTTGTGAGCCTTAGCCTAAGTAACGTCATTTGCTCATGTACAGTACTCTAATAGCTGCCACGTTGGACATATCCTTATGTACTTTACATCATCATAGTCTAACATTTTTGTGGGCAAGGCCACGTGACATGGACAAAAAAAATAAAAAATCCCAGATGCCAAGAGAGTGCCCAGGAGTGATCCTAACCAAAAGATACCTTCTGAAATCTTCCTGAAAGCATAAAACAAATTAAACTATAAGGCGTGCATCAGAACAGAATTAGGCTACTTTCTCATTGGTGTCACTGCTATATGGTTTTGAGTTCCGGTAGGGAGTCTCAAAACCACAGCAAAACGCTTCCATTCTTATAATACAACCAGCTGCATGCATTCAGAATGGATCAGGTTGTGTTATCTTATATCAAAAATGAAGAAACCGTGTCCGAAAAAAAGCAGAGCCGCCACCATAGACTTATACGGTTTTTGCTGCCAGATCAGACTTGTTCAGTTTCCCATGCTGCACACAAAAACGCAGCTCACAGCGATTTTGTGTCCGGAATTTGGTTTCCGGAAAGGGAACAAAAAAGACCGGAACAGAATGCATTCTGGTGCACTCAATTCCGGTTTGTTCAGTTTTGTCCCCATTGACAATGAATAAGGACAAAACTGAGGCGTTGTGCTGTGGTTTTGAGAGCTTTTGCCAGATCGCAAAACCGGACAGCACAATGCAAATGTGAAGGTAGCCTTATAGAATGTTGTCAATGTAAAATATTAATCAGAATAAAAAGTGAGGAATATTTATGGTTGTGTTGCCTTTCCCTTTTGGTACGGCTTCACTTTGTGATATTTGTTTCTTATCAACATTCCATGAAATATTCTACAGTTATGTTATTTTTATATGCAATTGTTTTATTTATTTAAAGTCATCTATGTAGTTTTATTCATTTCTTTGCAAATAGTTTTTATTTGGTTTTCAAAACATTTATAACAGACATGGAAAGTTGGGACACATGGCTAACACACTTTCCAAAGAAGATCTAATAGATAAACCCATTTCCATACAACAGAACATAACCAAAAACAAACAAGACAAGATATCGTCTCCGATGCCCGCTGCCAAGGAGTGGCACTTTGCTCAGAGAATAATATGAAGAATCACAGATTTTCTTGTTTTATTTATTTATTTTACTTTATTTTTTTGTCCTATTAGGTTATATTCATATGCGTACCATAATTTTCAATTATCTGTTCTGTTATAGGAACAGAAAAATTAAATAATATAATTGCCTGATTGTCTGTTATATTTTGGACAAAATAGTGCAGAATGTTATGATAATTTGCCTGACATTTTAAAAGGAACCTCCAACACAGACATTAAGCTTGCCTTAAAGGGGCTGTCCAAAGACATGCACTACTATCTTATAAATTATAATGTCCTGCAAGATGTAATTTTGCATTACACATTTATTGCCGATATGTTTCTTGTATGAAGATCTGAACTGCTCCCATGTGAACCCATCTGTTTGCTGCTCAGAAACCTATTGTGACATTACATTCATTATTTTTCTACAGGCCATTCTGCTCTCCTCCTTGTCACATTGCCACCCAACTAATTTGCAAGGGTGTGTATTGGGTGGGTAGAAGCAGACACCGACAGAAATGCATCATTCACTAAAGTATAGTCAGTGCCTTCCACTACCCGCCCAATAAATATGGTGTATATATGAAGTATCCCAATTCAAGGCTGAGATATGTTGGAAAAGGGTTGCAAATGTGTTTTTATGTGGTAAATGCATTTACTGTTTTCTATGCACATGGATTTAGTATGCTGTCCATTGCGACCACTAGACTGAGCTGTTTCAACCCTTTTTTATACAGAGCACATTATAAATGACAGAGAAGAGAGCAAAGTCAGCCATAGATTAAGTCACAGTCAGAGCATGGCCAACAAAAAATAAAAGAAATTGATATACTCAAAAAGCATTCCAATGTGAACAAGAGGTGTGAGTAGAAGCTCTAAGGAGATAAGCCGACTGAAGGGACTTTATAGGCTCTACACCAGGCATCCTCAAACTGCGGCCCTCCAGCTGTTGCAAAACTACAACTCCCAGCATGCCCGAACAGCCTACAGGTATCAGCCTACAGCAGGGCATTGTGGGAGTTGTAGTTTTACAACAGCTGGAGGGCCGCAGTTTGAGGATGCCTGCTCTACACCAACATTGTCCAGAAGTGTAAAGGCTTTAGGCCTGGAAAAGCTTACCAAAGGAAGAATCCAGATATGTCCACCATACTATATCCCTGTTGTAACTTTAACTGTGAGCATGGCAACCTGTACAAAAGGTGCAGGCAGAGCATAGTCTGACGTTCAAGTCTGCTATACAAGATAATTTTTGCACCCCATTTCTGGATGCTTATGCAAAAGTCAACTAGTGAAGTGCAGTGTGAGGAGAAAAGAGATGTCTTGACATCTTCCCGAAGGGAAAAAAGGTGCACCCTTTCCATCACTGCATGGCCCAGGGAAGCATCAGATTGAGTAACAACTACAACCTACATTATTGCTAATATTACTCCTAGCCACTCCTTTATTCTCCTCTTCTCTCTCACTCTCTCTCTCTCACTGTTTATTCTGTATATATATACTGTGTATGAAATAATTTTTTTCCCCCATCAATCGGTACTCTTTTATGCTGAATTTTATATTGATGTCCTATCCTTAGGACAGGTTATCAATATCAAAATCAAGGAGCGATGCCGCCCCTTCATATGGTTGATCGGCAGAGCCTCGGGTGTCTGACCCCAGCTGATCTGATATTGATGACCTAGTTCATCAATATCAAATTCCTGGAGAATCAATTTAATGCCAGAAGAAGTTTGCAACTCTGCAGTTATTGAATCAGCAGAGCGTTGGTAACTTTTATGCATTATGCACTTTAGCACTCAGAAACCCTGCTCTGTGACTTCATTAGGTTTACCACTTCATGGGTGAATTGCTGTAGTTCCTAAATCATTCCATTTTACAATAATACCACTCCCAGTTGATGGGAGAATATTTAGGAGGGAAATTTCAAACTGACTTGTTGCAATGGTGGCATCCAGTTACAGGACCGCACTGGAATTCAGTGAGCTCTTTAGAACAATTCATTTTTTCGCAAGTGGGGGAGTGTCCATGCTCTTCCTATCACAACTCAGGAGGAAATTAAAGGATGATACTGAGCATGTGTGGCCATCTCAGTGAACAGGACAAAGAAATAAGAAAAAATAAAATAAAATCAAACAGTAGTTACCGCTATACAGATGCATTTTATTGAATAACTCAGAGGTTATACTAATGTATTAATTACATACAATTACAGAAGATTTCAGAACCAGATGCTGGTTTGAAAAGTGTAGAATATTTTTTGTGGGACATCCTCTTTAAAGTGGTTTTCTAGGATTTTACTACTGATGACCTATGCTCAGGATAGGTAATCAGAATCTGATTGGTAGAGGTCTGACACCCGGGACCCCACCGACCAGCTGTTTCAGAAGGCATTGGTGCTCTTTAGAGTGCTTTAGCCTTCTCTGTGCTTACCAAGCATAGAAGCATAGCATCATACATAGTATAGCAGCTGTGCTTGGTATCGGCTGAGCTTCTCCTATGTCCCATGACCACTGAACATGTTGTCACTAGCCTATGGAAAGCAGGGAGAAAGCTGTTGCACTCATGGGAGTGCTGCTGCCTTCTCTCAAAACTGTTCGGCGTGGTCTTGGGTGTCGTACCCTCATCAATCAGATACTGATGACCTGTCCTAAGCTTTAGTTCATTACTATATTCTAATATTTGTAATATTAGCATTTTATCCATAAAGCAATACATCACTGATTTCAGTGCTGCAAAACCTTATCCAACACATTCAACCTAAATACTTTGGTTAGCAATGGCAAAAGTTATATAATTTTTTTTTGACTAGCAGCATCAATGATGGCAACACAGCATCTAAAATGCCCAGATATAACAGACAACAGCTATAATTTTGGTCATTTTTGCGTAGCCAGATGGAACCACACATGCGTTGGCCACATAAAGAAAAGCAATGTGTTTGGTTTTCTGTCAGCACGTTGTTGCAACGATTCGCATGAAAGCAGATGGCTTTAAGATTTCAGAAGATGTCTGACAATCTGGTACCTTATTTGCAGTATTTGTGGAAAATGATTATTTTACCCAAAAAGCTAGTTGGAGTCAATGTGTTTACAAAAGTATTGACAACAACTTTAATTCTATTAAAAAATTATATATTTCATATAAAATCTTGGTCAGTGTGCAAAATATTGTATTTTTACTTTAGCCATGCTTTACCGTACTAAAGTTTAGTAGAGATATTTACAAAAATCCATACATATGGTGTAATCTCTCGGGTCAGATTATATGAAATCAATATTGCCATAAAAATCAAGTTTATAGGGAATTATTCAGAAGGATCAGAACAGTTTATTTTATAGTTTATTTAACAGCCAGGTCATAAATATGGTGGAAACAAATGATGAATGTCATAAATCTGATTAGAGGCATAGAGCAGGTGGACTGGAGGAGCCTCTAATATTAGTTTTACTTTTTTAGAGAAGACTTTATTGGCCATTGCCCCCCATGCTTACTCAAAAGAAAATGTGTTTTTGCTGACAGTGCACTGACAATATATGCCTGATATATGACAACTCTACTATGAGAAATAAAGGTCAGTAGATCCATCAGTAACAGGCTACTTGCAATCTCAAGTCATTTTATTCCAGGACTTTTTTTATGGTAAAAATAGAAACATGGTTTATTCTAATGGATCTAATTTACTTTAACTATATCATTCAGAATTATAGTTTTTTAATTAGAATACCTAATGTAAAGTTGCGCTCAAAATAATAGCAGTGTGTTTAAAAGAGTGAATACAGATAAAAATCCTTCTAATAGCTTTTATTTCCATACAGACAAATGCATTGGGAACACTACACATTCTATTCCAAATCAAAACATGTTTGGGACCCGAACTTGACCCCGAACCCGAACCCCATTGAGGTCAATGAGGGCCAGAACTTTGGGTCACTAAAATGGCTCTAAAAGAGTCATGGAAAGGGCTAGAAGGCTGCAAAAGGCTGCAAAATGTGGGTAAGATCAGGACAAGTGCCCTGCAAAAAATCTGGACAGGGGAATGACTTTAAATTAAGTAAAATAAATACAAATTAAAAATAATAATCTTGAACGAGGAGGAGGTCCATATGGAGTAGGAGGTTGAGGAGGCGATGGACGTGGTGGTGTAGGTGGAAGCGGTAATCGAGGAGCTAGTCAGGAGTTTGTTTGTTTATTAATTTGGGTAGACCCCAAAACATTGGGGAATATAGAAAATAAAACAAAGAGAAAGTGCGCTGGAGTATAACAAAGGCTGGGGGAGGCCAGTATACATGTCTATTCTGCACAAGGTATGGAAAAATCCTGTGGGATCCATGCCTGGTTCATTTTAATGAACGTGACATTGGCTATAGAGAGGCGGCTGCGCTTGTCTGTGATAACGCTCCCTGCCGTGCTAAACACACGTTTAGACAATACACTGGCTACAGGGAAGGCCAGCACATCCAAGGTGTAAAGGGCGAGCTCAGGCCATGTGCCCAATTTGGATACCCAGAATTTGAATAGGGCAGACCCATCAGTGATTATGTGTAGGCGTGTGCACACATACTGATCCACCATATTGCTGAAATACTGCACCCTGCTTCCATATCAGCTGGTGGTGCTGGTTGTTGTGGCATGCTGACAAAGCTTTTTCACATTTCGGCCATGCTAACCCTGCCTTCTGAGGTGCTGGTGGGCCCCAGATGCATTGGCGACTTCTTCCTCCTCCTCTTCCTTCGCCTTGTGCTTCGACTGAGGCCCCGGTGTCAGGTGGGAATGCCATCAGCAAAGCGTCTACCAGCGTGCGCTTGTAAGGGGTATAGATCACCCAACAATCTAAATGCCGCCGAATTTACTGAATACATTTTCCCAGTCAGGTATGCAGCAGGGGTAGTTTGAAAGAAAAAAGGCTTCATGGAGTTCCCCTGTCATCCGGCATCTATTCGCCTCGCTGAAGGATTATTTTGAAAGTGTGTAGAAGCTACACGGGGCCCCCATGCTGCAGATTTATCATGGAGACATCATGGAGATTTTACAGCATATAACTACAGCACCCAACAATGTAAACGCCGCCAAATTTACTAAATATATTTCACAGTCAGGTATGCATTGCAGGAGTAGTTTGAAAGAAAAAAAGGATATAGATCATCCAACAATGTAAATGCTGCCGAATTTACAGAATATATTTCCCCGTCAGGTATGCAGTGCAGCAGGAACACATCCTCCAAGCCACTTGTGAATGACTGGTCTGATAACCGTGGAAATGTCCACCCACAATCTAACAGCTGGATTTACAGATTAAATTTCACCCTCAGAAATGCAGTGCATGCTGCAAATTTACTTTATGGCAAAAAAGAAGTGATTTTTTTTTTCACCAACAATGTCACAGTAGTATTTACTGGTTATATTGCACTCTCAGAAATGCAGCACAGGCTGCAAATGTAC